>CM060688.1:29220000-30420000 GCA_030686995.1 Artemisia argyi | reverse complement strand
ACTTGATCTCCGCAATATCCTGATGAATGAGAGATACCTTGGAGTCAAGTGAAGCCTGAGAGTTTTCAAGGGCAGTCATCCTGGATCCCATTGTCCATGCCAGAGATGTGGACTTCAGGGATTGAGCTGTCACTGATGCTTCCAACTGAGTGAAGGAAGACTTGAGGGACTCCACCATGGAGCTAAGATTCTGAACATTTGAATCCCTTATCAAACCAAGTAACTCAGTAAGAGCCGCCGATTTGACCTGGTACGTCTCAGATGCTTGAAGAATTTTCTTGTTGAGCTCAGGATCATCCTTTACTGATTCTTGAACTGACTTAACCCATGTAGCCAGCTCCTTTAGGGATTCCAAAAACTGATTGATGTGTGAAGTCATCTGTGTCAGGGAGTGTGAGACAGTGGAATTTTGCTCCCTGACATCATCATTGTAGTCTTCAACAGCATCCTTGAGGAGGTGATAGTGGACTGCTTGCTCAGTATGCATGTCAAACACCTCTTCAGTGACCCCCCTGTACAAAACATTGGTCATTTTATTGATGAACTTTTGGAAGGCTCTTTCAGTGAGAGGAGTGGAAGCGTCTTCTGAGGATTCCGGCTCGGAATGTTGTTCATTTTCATTATGTTTAGAGGTTTGAGGAGACTGATTAACAGGTTCAGGGACTGTCTCCTCATCCTCCATATCATCTCCGGCCGTGAAGACTTCCTCGTCACTATTAAAATCATCATCAGAAAATAGAAACGCCTGAGCATCTGCCAGAGAGGTAATCTGCAACAATTGGAGGTTATCCGGCTCCTCTTCATAAGAAGATTTGCCTTCATTTTGGCCAGGCCTTGACCCCTCAAATCCGGTAGGTTGGGTTTTACCTACCTGGTCTTTAAGGCCAGTTCCCAAGTTTTGCGCACCTCCGGGAGTGGTTTTAGATTCCATATCAGCGGGTGGTTTATATCCCTCTGAATCTTTGTCCTCCGTGACCCCTTCAGACACTGATCGGTGTTTCTCAGTGCCATCACTAGGAGTCGTGAAAGTTGTGTCCCTATCAGCGGGTTGTTTGTTTCCCACTGAGTCTTGGGGATGAGTAGGGGTGCCCTCAGACAAAAGCTTTGATTTGCGAATGTCCTCATTAGGCAAGTGAGTGGTTGAGTCCCCCTTTCCAACATGCTTGTTCTGGCCTGTCGAAGATTTAGGGACATGAACTCCCTGATGCTTGGGTTTTGATCTACCCGAGCCTTTAGCAGGATGTGATTGTTTGTGGACCCCCTTCTCAGTGGAGTAGTGCTGCCCCACCGAGGATTTAGGATCCCTTACTCCCTGAGACTCTGGTTGTGATTTGCCAAAGCCTTTAGCAGGATGTGAAGGTTTGGTTTGTTTCGGCTCAACTGTCTTGTTTATGACAGTAGAGTCTTTGGAAACGGGTTTGCCCGAGGACACTGAGTGTGATGTCTCAGTGCCCTCCGATGGCTTTTGTTGCAGGCCTAGTGACTGGGTTATTATTCTCAGGGTGTCCGCAGTCAAGGGCGGTATTTCAGGCCCCTTTTGGGCAGCCTTAAGGTTAGAGGTCTCAGTGTCGAGTGACTTGGGTTGAGCCACCTTCCTGGACCCCTGTCCCTTCTTCCTCTTCACCTTTTTGGTGGGAGAGGGTACTGGTGATATAATATTGTCACCCTGGATAGCAGTATGCATATATTGGGTCAGGGTGACTGGTGTAACCTCTAGAGGGTCACGAGAGTAATTAGCCTTGTGTAACACTTCAGGCTCAAAACCTACTGCATCAGGCTTTGCATACTCAGACCCAAGCAAGTCTTGTAGGGCACAGGAAATGAATCTAGGTTATGACATAAGTTTTTGCCTAGACTTCCCCCCTAACTTTGCTATGAGGTCCTTGAAGATCAATTCTCCAAGGTCAATAAATTTACCCTCAATGAGACTGAACAATATCATTGCTTGAGTATTGTTCAATTGCTCAGTAGAGGATTTATTTCCCCCGAGGACTTGAATGACAAAGGTCATTATTATCCTCCAGGGGGCTGGGAACCAGGTCTTGATAATTGGGGCTTTGGATAGTAGGGCCCCTGGTGACACTTCTGGGTGAAGTTTGTCATAAGGCCCTAGCGTCAGTAAGACATCCTTCACATCTTTATCAGATGGTGGGACAACGAAGGTCTATGTGTAATCAAGCCCAGTGGCTTTGGCAAAAGTTTTATAGTCAAGAGTTAGGGACTTAGTTCCATTCTTGACTGTAAACTTAATTTTGGCCTCTTTGGGCACATCAGGGTTTTCAACCACTGCTGTGCACCAAAATTCCCTCAAATACTCAGGGTAGATGACTGAGGGGGTCTTTGTGAATGCGGTGGTCAGAAAGCAGTTCTGAAGGAACTTCACCACTTCCCTGTATTCAGGGAACCCTTCTGGGTAGGCAAAGTTCCCCACCACATTATTCTTGGTGAGGTCTACGCTTTCCATTTGGAAATCCACATTGGGTGCGTATTTTATGACCTTAGAAGAAGCCATTTGGTATGATAAAAGCCTGGTTTTAGTTAGAAAATGGGTATTGGTGAAGGAAACACACGCAATTTTGAAAAACAATTTGCAAGAGTTTAGTTATGATTTTAAAAGCGTGTGTGTGTTTCCCTTTTTTGTGGGGGTATTTATAGGGTAAGGATTTGGGTGGTGATGTTGCGGATACCAAAGGTTCAATTTATTCAACCGAAGCGGCATAATAATTTTGGTTTGATATCCGCATTAAATATTACGATTCCCATTACCCTATTTTCTCTCACATCGTGGATGAACAGTTGTGCGGCTCTGCAAATAATGCACTTTTTGCAGAGGGACATTATCACAACTTTTGTGTGTGAGGGAGCATTTAATGCTCAGTGATGTTTGGTGAGAGGGATGTCGGGGCCCAAGGAGTGGATGCCAGTTGTGTAAGTGACATATATTCCTATATTTAATAGGATTCAGTTACCTACCTGGGACATTAACTGACTAAATACTTAGAGCATTTAGTTAGGGTATTCAATGCCATTTTTCATCCTGAGCCCCCTGAATAATTTTTCATTCAATAAAAAATGAGTTTTCAGGAAGGGTGTGATCAGGGACCTAGAGAATTTACATCAGGTTGGAACATTCTTTGATCAGTTTCCTGATTCTATGTCCAACATGCCCAGTTCAGCTTTCAATCTTGTGAAAGTGGGTTCATGCAAAGGTTTTGTGAAGATATCAGCTAGCTGATACTAAGTGGGGATGAAATGTAGTTCAATTTCTCCATTTGCTATATGGTCCCTGATGAAGTGGTATCTGATGTCAATGTGTTTGGTTCTTTGATGAAGCACTGGATTGTTTGAGATGGCTATGGCACTTGTATTATCACAAAAGATAGGTACCATCTTATACTGAATGCCATAGTCACTCAGTTGGCTTTTCATCCATAGTACATTTGCACAACATCCTGCAGCAGCCATATATTCAGCTTCAGCTGAGGACATGGCCACTGATTTTTGTTTCTTTGTACTCCAACACACAAGTTTACCACCAAGAAATTGGCAGGATCCTGAAGTACTTTTCCTATCCATGTTACATCCTGCATAGTCAGAGTCAGTGTACCCTTTGAGATCAAATCCTGAACATTTTGGGTAATACAAACCAAGGTTTGGAGTACCCTTCAGGTACCTGATAATTCTCTTGACAGCAATGAGATGTGATTCTTTTGGGTCAGCCTGGTATCTTGCACACAGGCAGACTGAGAATTGGATATCTGGCCTTGAGGCAAGTAAGTACATCAGGGAGCCAATCATTCCTCTGTATTGGGTTTGATTCACTGATTTTCCAGTGAGATCAGGGCCAAGGTTGTTTGGAGGAACCATAGGAGTTTTTACTAAAGAGCAGTCAGTGAGCTCATACTTCTTCAGTAGGTTCCTGAGGTATTTCTCTTGGCAAATGGATATTCCTTTTTCAGTTTGTTTAATTTGTAGTCCAAGAAAGTATGTGAGTTCACCCATCATGATCATTTCAAACTTTGTGGTCATAAGTTTTTCAAATTGTTTGCAAAGTTTGTAACTTGTTGAGCCAAAGATGATGTCATCAACATACACTTGGACAAGAATGACATCATCCTTTGTTCTGTAGATGAACAGTGTGTTGTCAATTCTTCCTCTGACAAACTTGTTTTGGATCAGGAAGGCTGAAAGAGTTTCATACCATGCCCTGGGTGCTTGTTTCAGTCCATAGAGGGCTTTGTTCAGCTTATAGACATGGTTAGGGTATTCACTACTTTCGAAACCAGGAGGCTGTTGCACATAAACATCTTCTTTGATGTTACCATTCAGGAATGCACTTTTAACATCCATTTGGTAAACTTTAAAGTTCATGTAAGTTGCATAGGCAAGGAAGATCCCGATGGCTTCCATTCTAGCAACAGGTGCAAAGGTTTCCTCATAGTTTATACCTTCCTGTTGATTATATCCTTTGGCAACCAGTCTTGCTTTGTTTTTGATGACTGTGCCATTCTCATCAGTCTTATTCTTAAAGACCCATTTCATACCAATGATTAAAACACCCTGGGGGCATTCAACAAGGGTCATGACATCATTTCTGTCAAATTGTTCCAATTCATCTCTCATGTCCTGAACCCAACTTTCATAAGTCAGGGCTTCTTTGACATTTTTAGGCTCAATTTCTGAGAGATAGTCAGCATAAAGACATATATTGGCAGTGGCAGCCTTGCTTCTTGTGAGCATCCCTTCAGTGGGTTCACCAATGATGTTCACAAGCTCAATGATTTTGGATCTAGTCCAGCTATCCTGGGGTTTGGGATAGGAATTTGAGCTTGTAGGAGCCTGATTAGATTCAGACTCAGGAACATGAGGTAACTCATCAATATGTACTTCAGTGACAACTGTAGGAACAATTTGTTCTGTGGGTTCCTGAACATTTTGTTCAGTGGTGTCAGTCTCATTTGAGACAGGCTGAGTTTCTATGAACTCACTGATAGGTGGTTGGGGTAGGTTGTGAGGGATGATGTAATAGGAGACATCAGCATCATCTTGGTATTGAGTTGAGGGATTGTTCTCAGGATGATACTCATCAGGAGGATATCTTGATGAGTCATCAATACCAATTTCTTCTACTGAGGAATTTGAGAACCTGATGGATTCAGTGCTCTCATCAACAGTAATGTGATAAGTTTCCTCAGTTTGCTGTCTCCTTGTGTTAAACACCCTGAAGGCTTTAGAGACCAAGGAATATCCCAGGAAGTATCCATCATCAGCTTTGGCATCAAATTTACCTAAGTGATCCTTGTGATTATGTATAAACACGGGACACCCAAATACATGAAAATAGCTGATGTCAGGAATCCTTCCTTTGAATATCTCATAAGGTGTCTTATTATGCCTTTTCACAATGATTGACCTGTTTTGAGTGTAGCAGGCTGTTTTAACTGCCTCAGTCCAAAAATGTTTTGAGAGGACTGAGCCATTCAGCATTGTTCTTGCTGCCTCAATGAGTGTTCTATTTCTCCTTTCAGCTACTCCATTTTGTTCAGGAGTATAGGGAGAAGTGAAATTTTGAGAAATTCCTTTCTCATCACAAAACACTCAAGGTCTTGGTTTTTGAATTCAGTGCCATTGTCAGTCCTGATCTGTTTAACTTTGACATCATTTTGATTTTCAATGTTCCTGACAAATGACATGATGGTTTCAGCTGCCTGACTCTTTTTAGTCAGGAAGTAAACCCAAGTATATCTTGAGTATTCATCCACTATGACCAGAGTGTACTTCTCATGGTGTATGGACATTGGACTGACAGGTCCAAAAAGGTCCATATGAAGAAGATGCAGGCAGCTTTTGATGGAAAAGGTTTGTTTGGTTTTAAATGATGCCCTGTGGTGTTTTCCTTTTTCACAAGCAGAACAAGGCTTGTCTTTGGTATACACCAGGGATGGAAGGCCCATAACTTTGTTCTGTTTGGCCAGGTTGTTGATGTTTTTGAAGTTGAGATGAGAGAGTCTCCTATGCCATAGCCAGTTGATTGTCTCACTTGCCTTTGAGAATAGGCAAGTCCCATTTTGAGTCAGGGATGACATGTCAAGGACATATACATCATCCCTCCTGGGGGCAATCAACAAAACTTCCTTATTGGCATTAAAGATGGTCCCTCTCTTGTCATCAAACTGAACTATGTATTTGGCATCACATAGTTGGGAAACACTTATCAGGTTGTACTTCAGACCATTAACATAAGCTATTCTTGTAAAAACTATACCATTGCAGTTTACTGAACCATAACCCTCAGTGGGAGCTGATGAGTTATCACCAAATACTACTTTGGGTCCTGGTTCTTCCACATATTTGTGCAGAAAACTTTTCACACCAGTCATACTTCTGGAGCATCCACTGTCTAGATGCCAGGTAGGATCCTTGATGTGTTTCTGCACAAACAGTAAACTGAGTTAGTTTTGCTTGTTGACCCACCTTCTAGTGGGCTTAGTCCTCAGGGACTTTTTGAACTCAGTTAGTGAATCATGGTCTGAAGTTGTGTAACCTGAGCTTCCACATGTTTTACATTTTGTGGATGTTGATACATCAGGTGACTGAGAAGTGTTGGTTTGGTTTTTCCTTCTGGACTGAATCACTTTGTCATGCCCCCTGGTTTTATGGGAGGGATCTCCACAGATGTCACAGCATTCTTTCATCATACAATCATCAGGAAGATGATCATTGAAACCACAGTGAGGACATGGTGAGAAAGGCTTAGCCTTCAGTCTTTGTTTGGAAGGTGTGGCATACTGATAGCCTTGGGTTTTGTATTGACCCCTTGCCTTTAAAGAGGCAGTGTGGGGGATGTGATCACAAGTTCTGTAGTCCTCTTGTTTGCATATCATACAAAACAGGACTCTGTAGCATTTATCAGTGCTGTGATTTGGATAATTGCACAGTTCACATCTCCCTGAGGGTCTGGGTGTGGTTTTTGGTTTGGAAGAACCTGAGGATACTGAGGGCTTTGTAGATTTAGAGTCAGAGTTTTTCTCAGTAGACTCAATTTTCTCACTCAGCATCCTGACAAGTTCAGCAAGCTGATCAACCTTTGAATCAGTGCTTTCATGCTTCACTTCAGTAGTTACTGAAGGTTTTTGGTGTTCAGTGGGTGCAGGAGTAGGTTTTTTTAGTATAGTCCTTCCTAACCCTAATTTCTCTTTAGGAGAATGTGGTTGAAAGACTAATGGTGCAAGGTCAGAATTGGGTTCTGCTCCCTGAAGTTGTTTCAGTGGAGGGAGTGGTGAATCAGACTTAGACTCTGTGATGGACTCAGTAGGACTAAGTTCATCAGTGACTCCTAGCAGCTCTTTGATGGCCTGACTTTCAGGCTCCAGGATTCTTCCAGTGTTAAAATTTGGCAATTTACTATCAGGATTGTTTCTTTCAATCCAATCACTGGGTTTGGGAGCTAGTTCTTTGCTAGAGAGTATGTTGGTTAATAGAAAAGTTGTGGAATGGCTACTCTCCCCTGAAACTTCAGTGAGTTGATCATCACCCAGATCAGCCTTATTGGGGCTGGGTGAGAGACTCAGTGTTTCATAAAGTTTGGGGTTTTTCTGAGTCCACTTCCAAATAATTTCCTTTTCTTTCTTAAGTTCTTCCTGAAGAGCTTGATTTTGTTTTACAAGTTCAGAGTTTTGAATTTGAAGTGTGACACTTTCAAGCTTGGCTTGTTTTAAGGCAAGTAATTCATCTCTACAATGATTTAATTCAAAACTAAGTTTGTTAAATTTTGAAAACAAATTAAGTCTTTGCTCTTCAACATACTTAAGATCAACATTAATATAGTCTAAGTAAGATTTCCAATCATCTATCATCCATAGAAAGTAAAAGATTTACCTTCCTCATTGTGATGTTGACCCATTCACCATTTCTTGCATGACTCTTCCCCACAGCAAGTTTGTTGTCTTCTGACAGAGCCATCAGGGCACTGATGTGAACTTCATCATCATCAGAGGACACTTCAACCTCATCCCAGTCATATGTTTCAGCAACAAGCCCTTTGTTCTTGGCTTGAGTAGGCTTTGGAGCCTGAGGAGGCTGAGAGACTGTTGAGGATGATTCAAGAAGGGCAAGCTTAGCTTTTGCCTTTCTGTACTTTGCTTCAAAGTCAATTTGAGGGACTTTTTCAAATCTTTGACTAGACTGAAGCATTTTTGGTTGAAATTTGTTGGGGCCTAAAAAAGAGTTATTTCCTGAAAATTTGAAAGATGGTTCTGAGGTTGTTTTTGAAAAATAATCTTTAGCAAAATGCCCCATTTTGCCACATTTAAAGCATTCAGTATTGTCATTAGCTTTAGAAGGAAATTTGTTTTTCTTAAAAAGCCTTTTTGAATTAGCAAGGAGTGCTCTTTCATGAAATTCAATTTGAAGATCATTAAGATACTCCTCACTGGTTCTTTGGTCAACCTCATCATCAGATCCATCCTGAAAATCCTGCACAACACCTTTTGAATAGAAAGCAGTTGATATGGGTGTAATTGTCAAGGCCTTTTTGGTCTCCTGAGCTTTACCAGGGTATCTCCTGGTGATAAGATTGTCTTCATAGACAAACTTCCCATAAATGGCAGGGAGCTCAAGGTTCTGAATGTGGTTTGCATTTCTCAATCCCTGAGAGAAGTTTAACCACTTCTCAGGGAGACTGTTGACAAAACCAACATTGATTTCATGTTTTGACAGTATAACACCATCATTGGTCAGCTCATTCAGGAGGGTCTTATACCGAGTATAAGTCTCAGAGAGACTTTCAGAATCCTTGGCCCTGAAGGTATTGAATTCAAGCTTCAGGTCCATGATTCTATTCTCTTTGGTATCAGAAGGCCCTTCATAGCTATGAACCAGGTCAGTCCATGTCTGCTGGGCAGTGGGACAGTTGATCACTGATTCCATTATATCACCAGGAAGGCATGATATAATGATGCTTTTCAGGCGCTGGTCTTGATTGACCACCCTCCTTTCATCTGGGGTCCACTGAGCTTCAGGTTTGATTAAACCTTGGGCAGTTGTTGGGACATATGGACCCTCATTAATCAATTTGATGTAATAAGGTTCCATCCCAGTTAAGTAGCAAAGCATTCGCTTTTTCCACTTATTAAATTTGCCAGCTTCAAGTCGAGGGGCAGTTGCTGAATAACTTCCACCCTTTTTATCAACAAGCTGGGGAACATCTATGTCAGTCATAGTGGAATCTTGATTTTAAAAACTTGAGCCTTCTTAGGTTTTGAAAACAGGTATAAGTTTTACAAATCAGAGGCTCTGATACCACTTGTTGGTCCCTTTTACTTGGTTATCAGTAACTAGAAAGCTAAAGTAACCAAGTTATATGACTTGAACACAAATGTATGAAAATGATTAACAATAAAGTAACGTAAAGATAAGAGACAATATTTTCTAACGTTTAATTCTTTATTAGAAGTTAATCACAAAGAATCGTACCCAAGTGTTTGCGGAATAACACTTGGGGTTGAATTGACAAGTATTGTATGGACTCCTCAATAAACTCAACTAAGTTGAGTGACAACTTAAATTACCCACTGAGCTATCTCAGGGGCTTGTGTTGTTCTTTGGAGGAGTAAAGTGGTTTGTGAATGCTTTGCATTAATTGCACAAACTTGTCAACTTTTACTCCTCACATTTGCTTCCTATTTATACACAAGTATAGAACAACTAAATATACATTGGACCTAAAGCTTCCTTAACAATATCTTGAAAGATATTATTCTTCTGGCAAGGAACCTTCTTTGAGTTAGATCCAAAAGGCACTTTCTGATGACAGACTGGCTTTAACCATTTGGGGAAAGTTTGACATTAAAGTGATAAAGCACTTTAATAAAGCAGCTCAGACTTTCCCGCCCAGTCCCGCCAAAACTTCAGTCTTCATGTCATCAGTCTTCAGTACGATTAAGTTGTTGAGGAGTCATTGGGGTTCAGTGAGTTATTGTCATCGTCACTGAACCCATCACCTTCTTTTTGGCTTAGATCACACTTCACTGAGTTCCGCCTCACTGAATGGAGAACCTTTCTTCTTAGGCTCGGTCTTAGCATCCTGCAGGTGACTCACTGAGTTACTGTTCACTCAGTGACTTGTTTGCACTTAGGTTATTTTACGTTCAAATCCTTGTTAGAAGATGTGGGGAATTCAGTGACCCAACATTTCATACCCACATCTTCAAGGTCCCCAATACTCACCGGTTGATCGAGTAATGGAACCCTTGAATGAATGAAAAATCGCATCTTTATTTATTCTTGAATCATTATCCGAATACACACCCTTTGATGAATCAACAAATGAAGATGATGTGTCAACTAATCAACACTTGTGAAGCAACGGGGTTAGCTCTCGTCAATTAGGGAGATTGATGAAATTGAAAGGGGAGTGTTGAACTTTGAATAATTTGGATGATTAGTCATGAACTTGGATGCTATTTTCTACTAGTAGACTTTTTATATTTTTAGTTCGATAATTTTTAGTAGTAGTATTTTTAGTTTCCTAACTATAATTGAATGCTTGCACAACTTGGTTTAGATAATTTATTCATCCTTAGTTTATTATCATCCTTTGCGTGATTAGTTTTGTCATTTTGCATGCATGCTTGTTGCTTATGATTAGATAATTACTTGCATGCTCTTATTCCTAGTTTTGGGTATACTTAGGAATTTTATATTGATTATTCTTTAATGAATTGAGGCACTAGGATTTGCAGCAAAATAGTTCTCCTAAACACCACTTTTTAGCCTTTTGGAACATGGGATAAAAGAAAGTTGACAAAATTTTAGATTGATTATTCATCAATGAATTGAGGCACTAGGATTGTTGGTTTCCTTTGCCCACAAATTCTGCAAACTTTTTGCATTTCTTATACTTCAAATCACATAAATCCCTACACTTCATAATCATTAGGATAAAACACTCCACCATTTTCAAAATTTTTACCAAACCTTGGCTATAAGAAGCCTTTCACTTGCATCTTTTCATTTGCACAATCAACCATCTTCAACCTCTCTACACCTTCAACAATGTCTTCCACACAAGCTTCCTCCATTCACATTTTCAAGAAACCTAGGATCACAATTAGGAAACCAACAATCTTTATTGATCTTACTAAAGAAGACTATGAAGTTGAAGTGAAAACACCACCTTCTATTAGAATACTAAGCTCACCCTCACCTCCAGATACACCAACTAAGATACCCTCTATTAGAGGTACCTCATCATCTTCTTCCCTCCATAAGATCAAGGCCTAACTCTTCACCATTTTGTCCTTCACAACCTATGGATTTCACCCTTACACTTTCACCAATAAGTCCTTTGGACTATGCTCTTCCTACTCCTTCACCACCACCTCTTATGGGTCATCCAACACAACTCAATCCCATTGATCTTCATAGTGCTAATTTCTTATGTTGCCTTCATAACCGAAACCTTATCTTTGCCTTGAGGGGTGAACATCACTTTATGTTCTCCTACATTGAGAATCTCGTAATACCACCTTCCACTCCATTCACTCCACCACCCACACCAACCCATAACCCTACCAACTAAGCACTAGTATGCTTAGATTTTAACAACAAATGTTTAGGAACATTTTGTGAAAGCTTTAGGGCCTCTCAAGTCACTTTAGATTAATTACATTCTTCTAGTAGTAGTTTCTTTAGTTGTACTCATACTTTTAAAGTATGATAATGTTTTTACTTAATGAATGGGCTATTGTTTTTCTTGGTGTGGTTGACTTATTTTGTTGCGGTTGATTTATTTTGGCTCATTCTTTTAGCCACTATTTTTTTTTTTAGTTTATGTTCGAGAAGATTTTACTAATTAGAAGCATTGCATTTGTATTCTAACTCGTTTTTATAGCACGTCACCATAACTCGATTCCTTGGTGGCCTCAACGAGGGGAGAACACCTCAAGGGGGAGCATTTGTATCATCGACTTCGTTTCTCCTCCTGTCGACACTCTTTTGTTTTCACAAAAAGGGGGAGAAATGAGATAAACTCAACTAAAAACTTGTTAATTATAATATTTACATAAAATGAGTTTATATTTTGTCATCATAAAAAAGGAGGAGATTGTTAATACAAATAATGTCTTAAAAAGTTATTTATATTTCTCGACTTCTCTACGCTTTGATAATAACAAAACGTAAAAACATTTTACGTCAAAGTTAATGTAAACAAGTTATTAGTCGTAGAATATCATTCTGAAGTAACTTACTCAAGGTATGAATAAACAAACATTAAACTTAATGGATGATCAAAGAAATATATTTTTTTTTTGTCTTAAACTTCACATTTTTATAAATGTGACAAAACATTTTTTTTTTTCAAAATTGCTTTGACATTTTTATTTATTTATTAAGAAATGTTTTATTGAGTAATTATGTTTAAATTTATAACAGTTATTTTTCCCCCTAAAATAGACAAAATTTCACCCCAAAAATATGGAAAATGACGCGTCTGTCTGGATGGTACCATTAAACATAGGACGGTACCGTTAAATTTAATAGTACCATTGTATTTAATGGTACCGTCTTAGGCAACGAACACATTTTCCTTTGCCTATAAATAGTGGACTATTTTACAATTCAACAAGATTTTTTCACACAGTTTTCTGAGAACTAAACCTTTTTCATATAGTTCACTTTGTTTGATCATTTAGCTTGTTTTTAGTGTGTTTTCGAATGATCCAATCATCCGTTCAAGCGATCACCTTCATTCCTCTATTAATGCAAGAGAAGAACACACTGTATCGTAAAGATAGTTAGTGTTGTAGTATTAGTTTAGTGCACTTGTAACACTTGTTACGTACTTGTTGTATATTATCGTACATCAAGTTCTTTGTCACCATACTTTCTTAGATTGTGTAGATCGGGTAGATTGTGTGAAGATTAGATAGATCTTGTGTAGTTTCTGTTGATTGTGTGTAGATCAGATAGATCGTGTGAAGATTGGGTAGAACTTGTAGTTTGTATATTTTATTTGAAGATTGGGTAGATCTGGTTAGTATTTTAGTCCTTAAAATACAAGTGTGTGAGATTGGTTCTATCTAGATTAGAACTCGACATTTAACTTAGTGTCGGAAATTGTGATAAGCGACATTGTACGGTTTTCTACGCCTAAAGGGAGCTTATTGACACAGTGTTGAAAACTCTCGAGTTGTAGTGGAGTAGGGCGAAGAGGAGCTTCGTTACCGAACCACTATAAATCTCGGTGTCTTGGTTTTATCTTTTCATCTCTTTACTTTGATCTCGTATTTTATATTTCTTAGTTGTCATTGCTTGTTTAATTATATTGTGTTCATATTGTTGTTACTTGGTCTCGCATAAACTTGAATATAAAGTTTTTTTTTTTTTTTTTTTTTTTTTTTTTTTTTTTTTTTTTTTTTTTTTAACTCTAAAAACGGTAAAACTATTCAAACCACTACCCCTCCCCCCTTTCTAGTTTTCCATAGAAACTCTCGAGTATGAAACTCGTGGAGTGAAGCAGGTCGAAAAGAAGTTTCATGTCGAACTATTATAAATTATCGTGTCTAGTTTGATCTCTCATTTACTTATCATCTTGCATTATGAAAGTTTTCTTTCGACTTTCCTATTATTATTATTGTTGTTGGAGAGTTATTATTGTCACTTATCATAGGTCATTATACTTAATTGGTTTTTTTTTTTTTTTTTTTTTTTTTTTTTTTTTTTTTTTTTAACATATACAAGAAATAAATGGTTTGATCTCTATTTACTTATTGTCTTGTTAATAACTTTTTTTTTTCAACATTCATATTATTTTTATAGAATTATTATTGCCACTTATCATGTTGCATTATAATCGATTGATTATTTGCTAAAAGAAATATAGGTTTTCAAGGGAACGTACTCAACCCCTTAAATTTCCACAGGCAAGTTTTTATAATTCACAAAAACCACAGCAATCTTATTTATTTTCATAATGAGATTTGAACTCACAACTTTTTGATTAATGATATAACTATCTCACGAGCACCATTAAGCAAAATCTTTTAAAAAATTTCGACTATTTAATAACCACCTATTAGCTTCCTACCTGCGGTAATATTTATCTCTTTAAATTACCGAATGTTAGAAACCAATTTTTTCTTGGCACAAAACGACCTATACCTATGCAAACATGTGTTGCTAACTTGCCACCAAATTATATGTGTCACTAATGAGAGTTTTCTTTGTAGTCTTAGGGGCTATTTATTTTTTGCTTAATTATGTTGCATTATAATTGATTGGTTATTTGCTAAAAGAAATAAAGGTTTTCAAGGGAACGTACAACCCTCTACATTTCCACAGGCAAGTTTTTATAATTCACAAAAACTCCTGCAATCTTATTTATTTTCATAATGAGATTTGAACTCACAGCTTTTTGATTAATGATATAACTATCTCACGAGTACCATTAAGCCAAATCTTTTAAAAAATCTTCGACTATCTAATAACCACCTATTAGTTTCCTAACTGCAGTGATATTTATCTCTTTAAATTACCGAACGTTAGAAACCAATTTTTTCTTGGCGCAAAACGACCTATACCTATGCAAACATGCGTTGCTAACTTGCCACCAAATTATACGCGTCACTAATGAGAGTTTTCTTTACCATCAACTTAAAAATGAATTACAACTCTGCGATTTTCAATTCATAGTATAGATTACCTTTTTTTTTTTTTTTTTTTTTTTTTTTTTTTTTTTTTTTTTTAAATCTTAAAAGAGATGCATTACTAATTGCAAAACCACTCTGTGTGAACAAAAGTCGTTATCCAACTAACAAATTGTTGAATTTGGTTGAGTATGAGAGTACGTATAAAAACAAAAGAATTAATTGCATCTGTTGATACTTGATAGTCAAATGGTAAGAGGGAATAGTCAAGTGTTAACAAGTAAACGATGGTTTCCTAAATATTTAGCTTAGATGTGCACCACTTGACTTGATAGTTGGTTCATTATTGACGTGATGGTTAGCTTTACGTCTATATTTCTTCGGATCCCTCCCACAATCAAGCTAAAACTTGTTTTTAATAAGAGAGATAAGACAATAATAATATTAGATGATTACTCGCGCATAACAGCGAAGTTGTATCATAACATCCTTGTGCGTACATTTTTTTTGTTTTGTATACACTGGTGTTGAGTAAATAAGAATTACTAGTAATAAAGATAATGATTTACTTTGTAATTAGTTATTTAAATATTTAATAAATTCCATTGACTTTTATAAATGTTTAAGAGAACAACAATACTTATTTTTTAGGAACACTTCACACTTGAGTAAGTATATACGGAGTATTAAAAAGCTATAGGGATGAACATTTCGACTCGAATCTCGGAACCGAATCGGAACCGTATCAGTACCATACCGAAACGGTACGATATCAGGACTACGAAATAAGGTGAAAAAAAATCGGGACCACTAATTCGGTACGGGACCGATGCCAAATCGAGAAATTCCCGAATAAAAACGGAAAAACCCGATTTCCCGGTATCGGTACCGGTACCGGTATCCGAATCCCGTTCGGTACGGTACCGGTACCACTATTTATGCTCGGGAAAAAATCGATACCACTAATTCGGTACGGGATCGGTACCATGCTCATCCCTAAAAAGCTATAATATGTAGGAGCTGAGATCATTATAGAAGTGATATTCTTTATAAGCCCAATAAACGGTCTTTGTTATTTATTTTTTATCAAAATTATTAACAAAAAAAAAAAAAAAAAAAAAAAAAAAAAATCACTTTCCATCTTTTTTTTAGAAAAAAATTATATTGCAAACGGTAAATCGTTAAGCGATAAAAATAAACTATCGTGACGAGAATTTTTTTATCTTTCAGTAGACAGGCACTTTGATATAATTTCAACAAACTTTTTTTCCCCTAATTTTTTTAGTGTTAAAATCCACGTCTTGAAAAATCATATGTGATTTATATGTTAAGAATTATGTGCGATTTCACCAATTACATGTGATTTATATGTTAGCAATCACGTGTGATTTTATAAAATCACATATGATTTAAAAAAAAACAAATCAGGTGTTATTTTAAAATAACAAATCACATGTGATTTTTTCAGACGTAAATTTCAACACTCACAAAAAACAAGTAAAAAAAAAAAAAAACTTTGTCGAAAGTATATATAAGTGTCCCTCTATAGAATGATAATTTAATTCTCGTCGTGTTGGTATGATTCATTTCACGTAACGATTAACGGTTTGTGAGGTATTTATTTATTTATTTTAAATGAAAGAGAGGCTTTTTTATTTTTATATTTTTTTATTATTATTTACTTTTTTGATAAAAAAAATTAAACAATTTGATCGATTCATTGGATATAAAAAGAATTTAGGATCTATAAACTATAAAGAGCTTTTATCTTACGGTTATTAAAAGTGGGTAAGGATGAGAAGAAATTCTAAAATGAGAAGTATGAGAAACGACTATAATTGCATATTTGAGATGCATAGACTTGAATTAGATGCATTTCTATTCATTTAGGTGCACCACAATTAGTTTCGAAAGTGATTTTAAAGTGAAAACGATGCAAAGTAGTACTAGTAACAAATTTGACCCGTAGAGGACGAAAAATACATAGCTTCGTCTAACTTGATGAAATGCATCTAATATATTTATATGCATATAATTTTTAGTTAGAAAATATATTATAATACATATACAAGATTAGAGATGTATCTAATCAAATTGATGCATCTTTAGTGTATAGTTATAGTTATTTATCATGCTTTTCATTCTATCAAAAGTTTTTTTTTTTTTTTTTTTTTTTTTTTTTTTTTTTTTTAAAGCCAAATTCAATTGATTTGCTACACGATACTCGTAATGAGTTGTCTTAATAACCATGTCGCTTTTGATAAAGTCAGAAGCCAAAATCAGTTATTGCTACATCAGCTCACTATGTATTACTAACATATTTGAATATAGGGAAATTGGCAAAAAAAGACATCATACTTGACACCTTTTGTCATTGTATGTATCATACCTTTTTTTTTATTATAGCACTAACATTTTTAAATCGTGTCATTGTGTGTACTTTGGCTATGTGAAATGACCATTTTACCCTTTAAAATTTGAAAAAAGTAGGGGTAAAATGGTCACAATGACACGATTTAAAAAGGTTAGTGCTATAATCAAAAAAAAAAAAAAAAGTATGATACATATAATGACAAAAGGTGACAAGTATGATGCATTTTTTTGCCAATTTCCCTTGAATATATGCTCGCATCTTTCCCTAAATTATTGTCACATTATTAGAAAAAGGTCGTAGATATATTTAGAATAACGTATACTATACTCTGTTTAGTTGAGCTCTAACAGTCTTAGGGTCTGATTACTTTTTTTGTTATATCCTCTGAATCACTATCATTAACAATATAAATATTATTATTTTTTATTTAGGCCCATAAATTCCTTTAAATTATTTGTATGTCTAGAGTGTAAAAATAAAAGTCCTCCTTATCTAGTGGTTATAAGTTTATAACAGAAAGGGGGACCCATTAACTTTATGAACCTTTTAAAAAAGAAACACGCCCTTAATCTGCTTCCTAACCAATAATTTGAAATATCCTAAACAAAAGTAACGAGGATGAATAACTAGAAGTCTAGAAGGGTTTGTTTAGTGTGTGCTTTAAATCAGATGACTTATCATTAACAAAAGATAAACCCAAAAAGCCTAAGCTAAAAAGATCCCATTAAACCAAATCGATTAATTCTCTTTCTCTTTCCTATTAAGACAAATATTGTATGAATTTTAGATCTTCAAATTAGAAAATAAGATCCCATTAAAAATAAATAAACCCAAAAAAGCTTAAGCTAAAAAGATCCATTAAACCAAATCCACTAATTCTCTTTCACCACGTACTCGGTTAACCAAGCATGGCAATGTGTTCGTCAATATGGTATTGAAGTTGATTGGTTCCACAATGTCTGGTCGAAGGTTATTATTCCAAGACACACGATTCATCTTTGGCTCGTTATGAAGCGTCGATTAATCACACAAGATAGAATGAGGCAATGGGATGTCGGTAACTCTATTGACTTAAACCTGCTTCGGTGTCTGTTGTGTAGGACTTAACCTGATTCTCACGATCACTTATTCTTTGAATGCTCCTTCGCTTCACTCCCTTGGAATAAAGTGTTACGAATGGCTAATATTGGTTTCTCCAATTCGAGATGGAGTGATATTATCGGATGGCTTCTTCCTACTGCTAAACAAAACAATGTGACTATTATTGTTAGCCACTTAATCTTAGCAGCTTCGGCGTATTTTGTATGGCAGGAGCGTAATCAAAGAATCCATGGTAGCGGAATTAGAACCCCAGATCAAGTGGTGAAAATCATTTTTGATATGGTTCGTCTTAAACTAGCGTCAATCCCTTTCAAGAGAAATCCAAGAGTTGATCAAATGAGAAAAACTTGAAGGCTAACTAGTCTTCTTATGGATGGTGGTTGATGCTTCATTTCTACTGGTCTTAGTATTTCTTGGTTTTATCTTTGATATGCCCTCTAGGTAGTTGTAATAGTCTAGTGTGGTTGTTATGTTTAGAGCTGCTCTAAGCATATAGGTTCTCGTGTTTAGGTTTTAAAAGATGGCTCATTACCGCCTTCCATTGTAACCTAAACTCTTTTATTTATTTATATATTCACCAGTCATAAACCCTTTACCAAAAAAAAAGAAAGAAAGAAAAATAAACGAATAGATCACAAAGTTTTAAATAAATAGCGCACCACATGTATATCAATTGTTCTTTTAGGTTTCGTCTAGAAATCCTAAGTTGCGATGTAGTTGGCTAGGATGGTTAAATAATCTCATAGCTAACGTTTCTTCTTTGTAATAGTTGTTTGTTCTAGCTTTTGCTAATTTTATATAAAGCTACCATTTAAAGAAAAAAAAGGGGGGGGGGGGGGGGGGGGATTGCATATATATCCCTGCAAAAGCTCAAAATTGCATATATATTCAGCTTAAACTTTTAATTGAATATATATATTTTCAAAAGCTTAAAAATTGCATATATATATATATATATATATATATATATATATATATATATATATATATATATATATATATATATAATATAAACTTTGAATTACATATATATCCTCCGTACACCTTAAATATATAATATATATCCAAATAGCTATTTAATTTAAATTTACAACTCTAGAATACATAAAATTTATAATTATAAAAAAAAAATTTCTTAAATATATTGTTTCCTTTATTTATAAACTTATCGGTAGTAGTATATACGCTTTCAACGCAAACTATTTTATTTGTGATGAATAATATATAACAACCATGATATATTTGATAATTTATTTCATGTATTCGTATTAGATGTGAGATAAGGTGAATTTTTTTGTGAAGTTAAACATTTTCTTGATATATTGTTTTTGGTCGTTCATTTGAACCCCGGGACATCGTACCATTAAAACAAATATGTTTGTTGCAATCTTTTAAAATTACAATTATCATAATTTAGCGTTTAACGTTAAATTAAATAATTATTTTGATATATAGGATATATTAAAGGTTTAAAGGATATATATGCAATTACGAAGGTTTAGAAAGGATGTATATGCAATTACTAAGTTAAGTTGGATATATATATATATATATATATATATATATATATATATATATATATATATATATATATATATATATATATATATATATATATATATATATATATATATACAATTTTTAAGATTTTAAAAGGATATATGTGCAATTTTTAATCCTTTGAAAAAATATATATGCAATTAAAAGTTTTAGCTGAATATATATGCAATTTTGAGATTTTGTAAGGATATATGCAATTCCTCTCCCTCCCTCCCAAAAAAAATTAATAATATATATATATATATATATATATATATATATATATATATATATATATATATATATATATATATATATATATATATATATATATAACCCACGTATACCCTTTGTTTTATTGTAATTAAGGCTTTTTTCCATACAAAATGGAAGGTGATTTGCGCCCTTCTCAAATTGATTGGCACCCTATAATTTAGAGTGTTTTAACATTTATATCGTTACAAAAGTGAAAATGAGTAAAAGTGATCTGAGTGTATAAAAGTAAAAAAACTCTAAATTAAAAAGTGTGCCAATCAATTAAATAAGTGTGAAAATCATGTCTCTTACAAAATATTGTCACATCCCTTTAATCCTCGGAGTTGGACTTATATAAGTTAAACAATCAAATTTAATACTATGATTAACATTTGGGTTATCATAAAAACTGATTCCATAACAACATCATTAAAATTTTTTGTTTTTAACTTTTTTGTAAAAATCTTATCTTGATGCCAGCAAGTTGAGGTTGAGGATGAATCATCAATGCAATCGATATCAAAACATCAATTTCAAGATGAAGGAAAACAAGTTCAAATTCAACACAAATTTGTGTATTTTATATGTACACACTATACAATACGCGTTTTTCTATTGTTTTTTTGTATGTACATGACAGACTAGCGTGCATGCACACTTGAGCTTATTGTGTAACTAGTAGTTTGACCATGGTCTATTTTTCACGTTGTGTCCTCCATGACATAATTTAGGATTTTTTGTATAGATTATATAAAGGGCAGAGGTGGTCATTCGAGTTGATTTAGATTGGAAATTGGCAGATTTATAATTTGAACACAGCCTTTTTAGATGTATTAATTAACTTTAGCTCTCAATAGGGTCAACGGGATATTCGACCTACTATTAATTCATATTATAAAAGCACCTTTGTAACATATTTAACCCACACCAAACAAAACACGATTTGTTTAATAAACGAACAAAATGGCACGACATTCGTTTAGTTATAACCTGTTTTGTTCGTGCTTGGTCAAAATTGTCATTCCCATTTATAACATGGTATAAAAACATTGGAGTTAAAATAAAAAATAGAAAAGAAAAAGAAGAGGATCATATTTGTGGTCCTGAGTTGTAGGAAAATGAGAAAATATTTGCTCATTTAAAAGAAGGGAAAAATATTTAAAAATGTATCATACTTGCCGTACTGAACTTTCATTCTTTGGCCTTTTTGATGTATTTTTGACATTTTTATCCCTCAAATTATTATAAATCCAGGGGCAAAAATGTCACGAAAGTACATCAAAGTGAAAGTTCAGTACATCAAAAAGGATAAAATAGTTGAGTTTAAGGGAGAGAAAAAGATATTTTTTTGTACAGTACGCGAAAGTCATTTTTTTGACAAGTATGATACATTATTAAAGATTTCTCCCTTAAAAGAACTAGACGACTACAGTGTATGACAACGGGATTTATAGTGATATATAGAGATAACAATTTTTGACTCAACACAAAACCTGATCTGAAACTGGCACGCAAATTAACAGGTTTAGGTTGAGTTTATAATAGATTTTGGGTTGGTTTGGGTCGACCCAACTGACTTGTTTATTAAACAGGTCAGGTTCAGGTTGACAATAAATTAAGCGGGTCAACTGGTCAACCCATTTAAGATTTTTAACTTAAATTAAAACTATTTATATTTTATTATACGGGGTTAAATGGGTTAAACGGGTCGATAGCAAACCCGTTTAACCTTTTTTACTCATGTAATGTGCCTAATTTTGTATATAAAATGGTTTACTCCGAAACCTGTTTAAACTATTCAACCCGTCTAACCTATTTAACCCGCTAATCTAAGTATATATAAAGGTTAAATGGGTCAGGTTCGAGTTATGTGTAAATAAGGGTTGACATAGCTGACCCGATAATTTAAATGGGTCAGGTTCGGGTTGGGGTTTTCTTACCCGCCAACCCGAACCCGACCAGAATTGCCACTCCTAGCGGCAAATAGTTGTATTGATATTTTGGTTACACAAAATAACTTAATTAAAAAAAATAATTTAACGAAAGCTAGAAAAAATAAACAAAATACTATAAAAACTTGGTAGTTCAACATTTTGATTTTCACGATTCATTTTTCACTTTTCACTTTTCACTTTTCACTTTTTAATTTTTTTCTTTATATAAAGTATAGATAACCATATTAAGAGGTTCTAATTAAGTAATTTTAAACAAGAGTGCGTTTCTGAAATTCCACATATGCCCCCACAGAGAGAAGAAAGAAGCTTCCAACGTCGACCTTTGAAGGTTGTTTAGATGCAACCCATTAAACCAAACCTCCCAAGCAACAAGATCAAGCAAAGAGGGAATGTGAATATTCCACCACCTCCCCATTAGAATGAATAAATCTTAGCCACGAGCACTCAAAGAAAAGATGATTGCGAGATTCCACCATGCTCTCACAAACTGGGCACAACACACAATGAATGTCCATAGGTTTTAGTGGGGAGCTTATCTAGAAACATACGCCAGGTGAAAACATTAAGTTTGATAGGGAGTAATTTAGACCGTCTCGTAGAGGATAAAGAGGTAATGAGAAAGTGCTTATACATATCTTCCCTAGCCGACTTCATTGAGAAAACACAATTTCCATCCAACGACCAGGACCAACGGTCAATAGCAGGAGCTAAAACAACCGAGGATAACAGATGGGATAGCTTATTCCATTGACACTCTTCGAAACCCCCTCTTGGACACCTTCGAAAGGACGAAGCATAATCAGAATTTTGGAGCTTTTGCACAATAGAAACATGCTTATGAAGCTCCAAGTTAAATAATATGTTGAATCTAACCTTGAAGCATTCGTCACCAATCCATTTCTCATGCCAAAAGCTAGAGTTATTACCATTCCCGATCACCTTTTTACAAAATTCCATAAGATCAACTCCCTTAGATTTAAGAAAGAAATGGCTTTATGAATAGAAATCCAAACCAAGCAACTTGAACTAGCTAATAAAGACCGATCGAGACCTCCATTTTGGCCGTAAATAGCTTTAATAACATCAAGCCACATACCAGAATGTGAAGAATAAAATCTCCATATCCATTTAAACAAGGCACGATTAGTTGCGAATAAACTACTAACCCCTAACCCGCCATATTACTTTTGCACCATGACTTTTTTCAAGCGAACCCATGTCATTTTGCGATCGCCTACCTCTGCTCCTAAGAAAAAAGAATTTCGCAGCCCCTCAAGCTGATTTAGAACACCATCCGAAACTTTAAACAAAGACATATAATATGTAGGAAGAGACCCGAGCACCGATTTAATAAGAGTGAGCCTTCCCCCCACCGAAAGAGTCTTGTCTTTCCACTTAGATAATTTAGACGTTACTTTTTGTGTAACCTCATTCCATGCATTAATACAAGCCATGTTAGCACCAACTTTCACACCAAGATACGTGAAAGGAAGGTTATTAGCCGAACAACCAAAAGTATCAGCCATGATTTGGACATCCGAAAGGTGAACACCCACACCATAAAGGCTACTTTTGGTAATGTTAATTTTCAATCCAGAAGCTAGGAAATAATACTACTAAGTAACTCATAATCATCAAATAACTTCGCTAATTTCCCTGGATAGAATTATTTTTATTTTACTGGGGAGAAAAGTTCAATGTGAATCAAATATTTTATAAAGCTTCAATGAACCAATTCTGACCATCTATTCTTTGATTAAAAAAATAAAAAACTTTCATTCTTTTTTTAAAAATTAAATATCTCACAAATCGTTAATAGTTACGCGAAAAAAAATCATACAATCACAACAATAATTAAATCAACTATTTATAGAGGAGCATTTCTATATACTTTCGATTAAAAAAAAAGGAAAATTGTCTAAAATTACATTCAACTTGCCACTTTTTACTATTGTATGCATTGAACTTTTTTTTTTTCCTATTGTATACACAAACTTTGTTAATCTTACTATTGTATCAATAATACGTCTGTTTTATGACGTGACAGTGATTAAGCACACTAATTATTGATACAATAGTAAGCTTAACAAAGTTTGTGTATTGATATAATAGTAAGATTAACAAAGTTTGTGTATATAATAGTAAGATTAACAAAGTTTGTGTATTCAATAGGAAAAAAAAAAAGTTCAATGCATACAATAGTAAAAAGTGGCAAGTTGAATGTATTTTTAGACAATTTTTCCTAAAAAAAATTCAACATTTTTTTGTAATTGTTGAAATTTATGTTTGAAGAATTATATGTGATTTGCTATTTTCAAATCACATTTAATTTTATGAAATTACATGTGATTTGTGAAATTACACGTGAATCTTAACATACAAATCGCATGTGATTTTTCAAGACGCAAATTTAACACCAAAACAAAACACGAAAAAAAAGTTTGTCGAAAGTAAATCGAAGTGCTCGTCTACTGAAAGATAAAAAAATTATCGTCGTGATTGCGTATTTTTTGTCGCTTAATGATTTATCGTATGCAAGATACTTTTTTTAAAGAAAAGGTGTAGAATGGTTTTTATTAACTTTAATGCAGAATGAATAACTATGATTGATTCTTGGATCTACGAAGAATATAAGATATATATTGATCTCAACTCCTACTCTAAGTCTATAACTTTAAGCTTGCATGAATAAAGTTAAAAGAGATCTAACATTTCTTACTACATTTTATTCTTACACATCCTAACGGGCAAGTAAGTTTAATCAATACGTATCTAATCAGGTGTCAGAAAAATAAAAAAAACTCCCAAACCCGACCCTAAAGGCTTTGAGTTCAGGTAACGCTTTTGATTGTCGGATTCGGGCCCTTTCCGACTCGGTTTTACAGTCCTTTGTTTGAACAAGCAGTAGGGAAGAAAAACAAGCAGCAGGCATGATCTCTAAGAGAAATGCCATGCTAACTTTGGTAACCTTATATAGTCTATAACAAATAGAAGATGCATATTTAAAAGGGTTATTACTCAAAAATGTTACTAAAGTTTGCCCAAAATTTGATTTACGTTACTTTACTTTTTTTTTGTAACAAAGAGGTTACCATTGTTTACGTGACTGGTTCAATATATCACTCATCTAATTCGACCATGTGTAACCCAATATTGCCGGTCACTGGCATCATTATGTGGCACTAGTAATTTTTAAATTCCGTTGACCATGACCCGAGTTTTATATTAACGGGTTGATCCCCATTAATAAACAAATCACC
Source organism: Artemisia argyi (assembly GCA_030686995.1). Lineage (NCBI taxonomy): Eukaryota > Viridiplantae > Streptophyta > Magnoliopsida > Asterales > Asteraceae > Artemisia > Artemisia argyi. The sequence goes on along the minus strand of CM060688.1, from coordinate 30,394,868 downwards.
CCCTTTTCAATCCAAACCCTAAAAACACACACATCCTCAATCACAACACACGCTAAAAACAAATCACCCTTTTTTTTTTGCAATTGGTCTTTGATTTATGGTTGTCATCTTCCCAACAAGGTTATAATTTTAGACAAGATGCTAGTTTTAATTGTTTATTATCACTGATTTACCATTTAGAAATTAGGGTTTTTGCTTGCAATTTAGGTAGTTTTTAAATTAACACTTTTTTTTTGTTATTTTTCTTGTTTTCAGATGGCATCTTCATCATCTACTTCCACTTTTCTCATAAAATTTCATAGAGGTGGTGTTTTTATAAGGGATCCTTTTTCTTATGACTATGACATGCTTAGTGAAATAACAAATGTGAATGTTTCTGAGTTGGGTTATGTGGGTTTAGTAAAACTTTTAGTAGCTCAATGTGCTAGTGACATCCAACAAATTTTTTATGCCGTTCCTGGTTTAGACTTAGAGGCAGGACTGAGATCCTTAAAAAATGAAGCTGGCTTAAAAAAATGTATTGAACTAGGTGAAAAACATGGTAATGTGTTACATATTTATGTGTCTCACTCTGTTTTTGAATTACATGATGCCATTTCCCCTAGTGCTCTACCACAAGTTGAAAATGTCCAGCCAAATGATGATAGTGATAGTGACTTAGAGGGAGACTATAATATATTTGAGTATGACACTGAAGAAGAGAGTGACACTGCCTCTATAGATCACTTATCTGATGGTGAAGAAGAACTTTTTGAAGTTAGGACTAAGAGACCAGATGCTCCTAAAACAAAAAGTAAAAAAAAAAAATGTTTGATGAGAACTTTTTGACTGGGGTTTACAATGGGTTACCTAGAGATGGGTATGCTGAAGATGATGTGGCTCCAAAGTAGAAGTCTTTCACAAGAGGATGATGATAGGGTAGGTGATCATTGGCCAGTCCATAATCCTGATATCAAATGGAAGTTAATGAAACCACATCTAGGTGAAAAGTTTGAATCAATTGAGCAACTTAAAAGAATGTTGACATATTATGCTTTGGCTAGTGGTTATAAGTTGTACTATAAAGTCAATAACCCTAGGAGACTTCTTGCTAAATGTAGTAGAGATGACAAGGATAGAAAATGTCCATTCAGATTGTGGGCATCTTGGATGTCAAATGAAAAGACTTTTCAAATTAAGACATTGAATGAGGAGCATGCATGTTGTAGGACTTATGAATTTGGTTCCTTAGTGACTAGTAACTGGATTGCTTTCAACTATGCAAAGAAGATCATGATCAACCCTTGTATCAAAGTTAGAGAGTTAATTGCTTTGATTCTTAAAAAATATAAATGCAAGGTTAGAATCAGTCAGGCTAGAAGAGGAAAAATGAAAGCTTTAAATCAGTAAGAGACTTGTTTAGAGGATCATTATGGAATGTTGTGGTCATATGCTAGGGAAATACTTGACTCTAATCCTGGTTCCACTTGTTTGATGAGTGTTGATGCAATGCCTGATGGTAAAAATTACTTTAGTAGATTCTATGTATGTTTTAAGGGGTTAAAGGAGGCTTGGTTGGAAGGCTGTAGGAGAGTGATAGGTATTGATGGTTGCTTTCTTAAAACCATATGCAAAGGTGAACTGTTGTCAACAGTTGGAAGAGATGGGAATAATAAGATATTCCCTATTGCATGGGCTGTGGTGAGTGTTGAAAACAAGGAGAATTGGACATGGTTCTTGTCATGTTTGATGAATGACTTGGGAATTGTAGCTGGTGAAGGTCTTACCATCATTTCTGATCAACACAAGGTACAAAATTATAACTTCAAATGTCATAATATAGTTATCTATTTTATTTTAACTTATAATGTTGTGTACATTTCAAGGTATTATTGAAGCTGCTAAAGATGTCATGCCATTGGCTGAGCATAGACAATGTGCTAGACACATCTATGCTAATTTCCGAAAGAAATTCACTGGGGTGGAATACATGAATCTCTTTTGGAAAGCAGCAAAGGCAACATATCCATCTAGGTTTGAGAAAGTCATGAGACAAATACAGGGAGTCAGCAAGGAAGCACATACTCATTTGATGGATAGACATCCTGAAAGTTGGAGCAGAGCTTTCTTCACAACTGATAAAGCTTGTGATGCTGTGGAGAATGGTATTCCAGAATGTTTCAATTCACTTATAGTTGAGGCTAGAAGAAAACCAATCATCAACATGCTAGAGGACATCAGAGTGTTATGTATGGAAAGACTACAAAAGATGAGGGACAATGGTGCAAAGTGGACTGATACTATATGTCCCAACATTAGATAAAAGCTTGAAAAGTTAAAGGATTGGCACAGGTAACTCTATTTGTTATTATCATAACTTAAGTAATTTACATGACTTATTATCATAAGAGGTCATAACCAGAGGAGTTGTCCAAAAAATACAACTCTTAATGTTGAAAGTGGTAGTGTTGAGACCAGGGCTGCAAGTGCTAGAGGTGGTAAAGTGGGTGCCAGAGGTGGTAAAGTGGGTGCCAAAGGTGGTAAAGTGGCTGCCAGGGGTGGTAAAGTTGCAACCAGGGGTGGTAAGGTGGCAACCAGGGGTGGTAAAGTGCCTGCTAGGGGTGGTAAAGTGGGTGCCAGGGGTGGTAAAGTGCCTGCTAGGGGTGGTAACTTACCTGCTACACAAGAAACACAGATGTCAACTCCACAAGAACCATCTACACAAGAACCATCTACACCACCTCATCTGATTGTACCAACACAGATGTTAACTCCACCACCTGGGTTTGAGATGAATGCACCAAGTGGTGGTGTCACCACAAGGAGTGGTGGTAAAAGGTTTAGGGGTGGTGGTGTAACACCCCCAAAATATCGCAGCGGAAGACTGTGTCATAGGAGTGCTACTTCATAATACAAAGTACAAGGTATAGAAAACGAACTCTAAATGAGACGTTTTGAAAAGTTACCATTCGATTAATAAATTCCGAGTTACAAACTTGAGTTCATAATACAATACATAAGAGTTTTAAAACATATCGAATGGTAAAGATAAAAGCATAAGTCTTCAAAACATGCCAAGCGACTCTATGCTCCATGCAACAGCTATCACCTTACAGACCTGAGATAAACATGCTAAAGTGTCAACACAATGGTTGGTGAGTTCATAGAGTTTGTCTTAAAACAGTTGAAAAAGCCTCAAAAAAATGTTCACACAGCAAAGGCATTGAGAATCCACTCAGTTGCAAGTCCCGCCATAAGAGACTTGCAACCTGTGTGTTCACAACCCACTGCTAATATATATGGTATAATAAAGACATGTATAAGTTCATCAAAACAGTTTAGCAATTAGTCGTGAGTCTACACTTCATCTCCGAAGACCTCACGTTTATGATGTATCCAACATTCGCAAATGTTAGGATGTATCAAAGCCTCAATGGTCATCCAACAACTTAATTTGGAGCCACCGGAAGTCTCAATGGTCATCCAACAACTTAATTTGGAGCCACTGGAAGTCTCACAATTAAGTATAACGCAATCATGTATATATGAAATCAAGTATAATGCGATCAAGTATAAGACAATCAAGTATATCACAATCAAGTATAAAACAATCAAGTATAAATGTTTTGAGTATTTGTACAAGTAAGCAAGTAGTTGTGCATGTATCTCCCCCAAAGAGTTAAAACAAGTATGAAAAGAGTAGGGGCTATGACTCACCTTAAGCTTAAGTGATGTGAAATCAAAGTGGTAGTCGAATCGTGAAAGTCTCTAAGAGCAGCCTATAATAGAACATTGCGACTTAGGTTTGGAGTAACGTCTAAGAATACGAAGAATTGCCTATATATGTCTTGCATAATGTTCATGATGTAGTACTTAGTATATAGTGTAAGTCTTTGAATATAAATGGTTTATGAAACATGTATAGGTTGTATATCTCTTACTACCGTTCGGGCCGACATAATTCAGAAGTCATGGAGTAAACGTTCGAGGAGCCAGGACACTTTAATTCGTAAATCCACAACTCATCTCGACGGCTTACTTAATGAACTCCTCACATGAGGCTCCCTACTATTGTAGTATTCGATAACATATATATAAGTTTTGATCCGAAAAGTTACATGTCTAATATTTGAATAAACTTAGGAAAGTTTAATATTATATGAAGATTTTTATTAGGGTAAGTTTCTTATAACTTGTATCTCATGGTTCTTTAGGTGGAGTAGATCCAAATTGTTTGTTCAAGTTATCGTCAACTCCTTGTTTCATGTTTTCGCCTAAGTAAGTTTATATGGTCATTTAGTCATGGCTTCGCCGTGACCTTGGTCATTTTTCCATGGTCTTGAGACTCAACCTTGGCTTTAGCCATGGTTGTGGTCTTGGCTTTAGGTCATTAGACCTCTTGGTCTTAGTAAATCATAACTATAATATAGTGACTTTGGTCTAAAATGGGCTGTTAAGAATTTGAAGAAACTTATCACTCGGAAAGCGTTTTCAGGGCTCGAGCTTCTTTATTCCTGAACAAAAACGTCGTTCCGGACAACTTTCGTGTTTTAACTTTTTGATGAATCGGACCAGAAGTGTGACTTTCAAAATGGCAGAATGCAAAAACAGTAGGTATAGGCAGTTTTGCCTTTTTGGTTTCGCTAACTTCAAATGGTCATAACTTTTGACTCGGGTACTCGTTTTGGGTGATTCAAATTGCTATATTTTCCTTGTTAAGTCCTCTACTACAATATGTAACTGTCTAATATCATTTATATAATGTTTTGGTCGTGGTTCTCCATAAAAATCACTAGTTTGCTTGTTTACTTGTCATAAGTTAACATATGTATACCAATACTTGTTTTATCCATTTTTAAACATCATGAACACAATAACAAGAACATATATAGCATGAAAGGAACACAAAGAGCATGAAAATGATAATTAAGCAAGAAAGTATGTTAGGGTTTGCTTACAACTTGAGGCTTTCTAAAAGAAAGGTAGGTAACTAGTAAGGTACGGACTTTGATAGACTTAAGCTTCACTCCTTGCAATCTATGATAAACCGAGGTTATTTGAAGATTATAACGACGCCTTCTTGAAAGTCCAAAGCTATTTAAAGATTATAACTACGTCTTTTTGGAGACTTAGAGTTATAACAACTTTTCTTAGAAAATTTCCAAGATTGAAGATCAAACACTAGTTTTCTTTTAAAAACTAGTTAACTTTCTTACAAAATATAAGAAAAGTGCCTTAGGTATTAGGACTTGAAGGTTATAAGAAGGTGTGGTGCAAGTTTTCTATGTGTTTTTAGCTTGGTATTTATAGGGTAGGAAAAATAGTTAACCATATATTGGGTTAGAATTTAACCATGGTTAGTTTAGACACTTGTAAACATCCTAGAGATCAATGGTCAAGATCAAGCCACAAAATGGTGACTCCCCCCCCCTATGGCAGTTTCAAAGGGATAAGGAGGGATGACTTGGTCCTTGGTGATATTATCTAACTTAAGTAGCTAGTTTTGACTCCGGGAAATGCTAACCGTAAATGATTAAGCCTCAAAACATAAAACCGGTTATCGTAAAAATATGAAACTTGAAAGTATGGTTAAACATGTCAATATACTCCATAATAAAATATAAAATGAGTGGTAGGTTCTATTTGGGTGGTAAAACCCTGCTAAAACTGGAAACACGGGTCTAAAACGCGTAATACGTAAAATGTACGAAAGTTGCGTAAAATTGAGAAAAGTAAAATGTAACTTTTCTAATAGGATAATAATGATTTAAAATGACTTATAATGTCTAGGATGGGCTCAGTCTAATGTCGGTTGGTGTTAAATGTCTTTTAGACCTAAAACCGCAAGCCTAAAAATCAAGGAATGACTTATAAAATCAAGGAATGATTTTTGGTCAAAGGAGGAGGGAAAAATATGTTGAATTTTTCTAATAAGTTGAAAACTCAAATCGTCTTAGAAACGCGGTGCAGGTATAGGCTAGGGTTACGGCTGAGTAAAAACGCTTAAAAACTGAAAATTTCAGTTTTTCACGGCCGAGGCTTATTTTGGTCATGTTTTTCTCAGTCATGATTAATTCTCTAATTAATCATGAGAGTACTAAACATTTTTCTGATGCGGGGTCACTTAACGTGGTCGAGTTTCGTTGTGCGTAGAATTTTTGAATGACGTTTTACCCTAAAACGTGTAATTTCGTGTAATTCCTTAATTACTTTCACGAAAATGATCTGATGAGTGTCAAACTTTTAATTTGCCATGGAAATGATTTATCACTCGAGGCCAAGAAACAAAAATCAAATTTCGGGAGAATTTCGGGAAAAATGAATAGTAAAAGTGAATAGTAAAATTTTCGGGAATAGACATAAATCTGAAAATGCGAATTGTTACAGGTGGTGTGACCACAAGGGGTGGTGGTGTGACCACAAGAGGTGGTGGTGTGACCATGAGAGGTGGTCCATCCCCAAGATTGTTCAAGAAAGATGGAAGGTTTGTTCATGCTGGAAGGTTTAGTGAACCTTGGAATAGCAGGTTTGAAGAGGGAGATGGACTTACTAGAGTCAATGGCAAATTAGTTAGAACCAGAGGCAGAGGAGATGGAAGCAAGGCCAGTAGGTATCCTCAAGGAATTAAACCCATAGGATATGGTGTTTCTTATGATCCTGTAGATGGAGAGGCTGTGCTAGGAGTAAGTTTGTTTCATTTATTTTAGTGGAAAATACGTGTGGACTATTTTGGATGAGTTGGAAAGACAAGGTGGCAAAATATATCTGAGTTGGCATAGGTAACTTGTTCTCAGCCGGTAAGAAACCATAAAAGTGATCTTATTGCAACAAACATAAATGTCGAGTGACAAAATTAATCAAACCCGTAAACAATGGTAACCTCTTTGTTACAAAAAAAAGTTAAGTAACGTAAATCAAATTTTGTTGAAACTTTAGTAACATATTTGAGTAATAACCCTATTTCAAATTAATCAAGTAGAAAGCTCAAATGAGTTGCTAAGGGGCTCTCCTTAAGTACCTAATTATCTATAATCATGAGATTTTGAAACTCCAAACCATTGTAAGGTTTAGTTGCTTGACATTTTAACATAAAAGATGAAATGAAGCATGAATTCGAACAAGCACTAGGTGAGTAGCTAACAAACATAACACTAATTTAGCAATCCAATAAAATAATCTTGGATCCATTTGTTCATATACAAAGTTCTTAATCTAGCATCTTATTCTCCAAACAAGATAAGCTTATAGAATTCATCAATTTTCAATATTCATCTACTCATCTTCATTGCTAAATGTACAAATTAATTCCACTAAATAAACTTTAATAATGACATTAATTATTGTTTTCGCACTTTTCATTAAAGTTTTAAATACGGTAATTATGCTAATCAATGAAACTTCACCATATACATTTTGTCATTATTAAGTAATCACTACTTATCTTTTAATCTTATTTTTGTTTTATTTCTTACTTACCCAAAATTACATTAAAAGGTTAAAACAACTATACTTAATAACTAAAAGTATATTTAAAATGTAAACAAATATGTAATCTATAACTTCCCCCGTCCTAAAATAACTGTTTCCGACAAAAATCACACAGTTTAAGAAAAACACATTTATTAATGCTTTATATCTTTAATTTCTTTGCACAATGACAATTTTACCACAAACTAATTAATTAATGTCTTCTTTAAAGTTTGTAATATTAACTTCAACCCAGAGTAATTGGTAAACCCAATCAAACTTCCTAATATATTTTTAGTAGTGGAAAATTAAATTTAAGCAGCCCAAAAAGGAAGCGTGAATTATTAATTTTTGTCGAAGAGAATACATTATAAAGTATTTGAGAACTGTTAAATAAGGAAGTCTTAAAATTTTCAGCCAACTTACTTACTTATTATGCAATTATGTTGGTTACAATATAGTAGCATTAATTTCAACATTTTAAAGCACATTTTGTAATGTGATTTAACCAAAAAAAAAAAAAAAAGTCTAAACTCATAACTACTCTTTTAATTCATGTTTTTAATATACAAACATATTTAATGCAATTAAATGATAAATGATATTTGTAATTTTTATAATAATTTGTAATTTTTGTAATAATTTAAAATTGTGTAAGATAAATGATATATTATATTAGAATCCTTTAACTATATTGCACAATGTTTTCAATGTTGTAAAGTATGCAACTTGTGTTAATAAAATTATCAATCATCACGTGCTCTTGGTTTTAGAATATTTGATTTTACCATTACATTGTGCGGACATCATATTACTAAACCTAAAAAAAAAAAAAAAAAAAAACCTTCTACATGACATAGTTAAATTATAAGTATACACTTCTCAAATTGTAGACACTTTTTATTTTCAAAAAGTGAACGTAAACGACAACCAAAAAAGAAAAGTAAAGAAAAAAAAATGAAAATGATGTAGTTTTATAAAAGCAAGTTCGGCTAATGACCAATAAATAAATAATAGTACTAGGTTAATACATTTTTCATTTCTATTTATTTATTTTGTCGAAAGATTTAAAGTAAATTGATTAATATATTAATTAATGCTTCATTAAATGAAATGAAGTAAAGTTACTATTGAATGTAATTGAAATTTTTGAATAGTGTTTATTTAATGAATTTGGTGTTCATTTAGCAGGACTCATAATTGAATGAAATATGTTTTTTTTTTGAAAGGAGAACTTCATTCAAAAAGCACCAACGGTCCTCAAAGAAAGGACCCCCGGGCAAAAAACACACGACATTACATCAAGTCCAAAGGATAATTACACCAATCCTGCCACACTATATTTTTCCATCTAGCTCTATTACGACACCAAAAAAACGACGTAGACTTGACTATCTCAACTAGCTCAAGAGGCCTGCGCTTCTTGCTTGTGAAAATCCGAGCATTACGCTCATTCCAAATGACCCACAAAGTGGTATAAACTATACCCCTTAAGATGTGACGCTTATCCTTCGAGAAGGAAGAGTTTTCTGCCAAGAGAATCAAATCCTGCACGTCAAAAAAGTATGATGGAGAGAGCCGGCACCAATTTTCCACCCTATTCCACACCTCAGAGGCGAACAAACAGCCTGAAAAAAGATGGGTGGTCGATTCTGTTGTAGAGAGACAAAACACACAATCAGATTGTTGCAAAACGACTCCTCTTTTATTGAGTTCCGCCATAGTCGGTAACCGATTTCTAGCAGCCCTCCACACCATTATCTTACATTTAAGCGGCACCCAGCACTTCCATTTGATCTTCACGCTGCTGTCTACTGGAACATGCTCAGACAATAGTTTTCTAGCCGAGGACACCGAGAAAAAACCATCCGAACTAGCTTTCCACTTCCACATATCATTATCCCCTTGTCTAGTAACATCATAAATCTCACCAAGAAGATTAAAAAGTTCGTTTAACTCCTGATAAGAAGACGGCTCTCTTTTCCAGTTCCATCTCATAGTTTTAACGTTGCCATCGAATTGAACTCTTCCAGAAACTTTGACCCATTTATCTCGATCTAAATTAAAAAGGTTTGGATAACGAACCCGAAGCGGAGTATCTCCAAGCCATAAATCTCCCCAAAAATTCAAGGAGGAACCGTCACCAAGAGAAGCAACAAAATACGAGTTCAAAAGTTCACCGTTGGGGAGATTTTGTTCTCCAACTTTGACAATTTGTTTCCAACAACCACTCGCCGAGGCGCTACAAGGAAGCATCGCCCAAGGTCTACTCGAGCCATGACAACTCACAATAATGTTTTTCCACAGGCTGTTACCTTCTTTTTTGAATCTCCACGACCACTTTAAAAGAAGCGCATCATTCATATCCTTTAAACTTGTCAAACCCAAGCCGCCTTTCTTCTTTGGTTTAGAAATAATATCCCAAGCCACCCAAGGGATTTTTTTCTCATCACTAGAACCCGCCCATAAAAACCGCCTCATGGTAGATTCCATTTTCTCTAAAACAGACTTAGGAGCTTTATAAAGTGAAAGGTAATAAATCGGTAAACTAGAAAGAACCGATTTAATGAGAATTAATCGACCGCCTATCGATAGATTTCTCGCCTTCCAAGAGGCAAGACGGTTGCTGATCACGTCCACCACCGGGTTCCAATTACTAACTCGAGTCATCTTGGCGCCAACTTGAATACCAAGGTAGACAAAAGGCGTAGCATCCCTTTTGCACCCCAAAACTTCCATCATGTCATTAATTTCAGCGTCATCAACTCCAATCCCATATAAGTTCGATTTATGAAGGTTAATTCTGAGGCCCAAGCAAAGGTAGAAAATCCGCAAATAATTGAATAAACCAAACATATTTATTAAACCTTACACCCCACGTGTATTATTAAGCATCCGAGTTAAGCGGGTCAATTTAAATAACCCAATGATTTTATTTATTTATTTATTTATTATTATTTTTTGCTCTAATAGGTTAATCATAATAAATAAATAAATAATAATAATAATAATAATAATAATAATAATAATAATAATAATAATAAGGTATGCACATTTAGTATTAAACAGTCAAAAATTCACAAAAGCAAACAAAATTTACACGGATGCTTTTAGAAAGGTGTGCTTGTGCATACCCTTTTCCTTAGGTATATCCGTTCTCATTGATAGTGTACATAAAATTGAAGATCTCCATCGGTAAGTTTATAAGCCAGCTCACGATGATGCAGAGTTCACGTATATAAACCTTCTATTAGAGGAAAGATAAACGAAGTTAACCCTATTAAAGACCAACGAAGATAAAGAAATGATGAGACTAGTAGATCACCTAACGTTTTACAAACTTAGTAAAGTTTATTAAAGTTAAGATGTAAGTTTATAGAACGTAGTGTTTTTATAAAGAGCTTATATGACATGATGTAACATTGATATAGACATTATTAATTTCATAGAACGGGGAATGCTCGTGAAATGCAGTACAGCTAATGAATTTGTGGGTAGGAAAACAATTACGGAGTAATATTACGCAACTAAAATATTTTCCCATTGTTTTATTTGTAAGACTAGTTACTGTAACTTTGGTAGTACCGACATACCAACAAAATAACACGAGGCTTTTTATTGGGTAGTCCTTGTGAATATTTTTATAAAGATTGGGGTCATGATAAAATATTAATCATACGTAACGTTAGTCCAACCATAGACGATCAGCTGGCTGGCTGGCTGTCTGACTAACGTATTGAACCACATAGGACCCATTTTTCCAGCCATCTTATCCCCACCCCCAAAGACTTCCAAAAATCAATTTGTGGATGTGTTAGGAAGTCTATATATACACCCATGCCACTAACGTCCTTCCCTCGTGTATAAAAGTTATGTTGTGAAGCAAAGATTCATTCACACTTTTATAAACAGTCACACATATATAAATATATATACAAATACCTATATAGAGTGATTGGATAGAGAGGGTGTTGGAGTATGGATATGAAGGCTGGAGGCATGGAGGTTAATGGAGATAATGAGAAAAAAGAAGTTAAAGAGCTCAACTATAGAGGAGTCAAGGCCATGCCCTTTGTTATAGGTATATAAACATATACTCCGTAGTTACACACACACACACACACGAGACGCTATCACACGAGTATGAGTTCGTTGATATACATAATAGTAATCTAGCACGTCGTCCTACTTTTATTATTGTTACGGTTTTTACTATTGTTTTGCTAATTCAATACTACTACAAAGATCGTATCAACACGCTGTAAAGAAATATATATTGAGGATAATAAGCACAGTTAGCATTTTTTGGTACGCTATTGTCTAGTACGGTTTCAAAACCGTACTAAAAATCCTTAAAAACCCTATCTAAAGAGCGTTTTTTTTTTTTTTTTTTTTTTTTTTTTTTTTTTTTTTTATTATTATTATTATTATTATTTTATTTATTTATTTATTTTTAGTAGTAGTAGTAGTAATGATGAGCCGTATGAAGTTAAGCTTGAGTTATAGTAATATAAGTATATTCTAGGCTGGGCTTAGGCCTTACTACCTGCTTAATTAGGTGCGGAGTATAACTGTACTTTTTGTTATGGTTATCCTTTTTACTAGCTTGAAATACAGCATTTTAAGTAGCTAGTATTGGATTGTTTCAAAAACGTGATTGCAGTTATGGGTATTAACTATTAAGTATAAAAAAAACATGCTAGAATTATTCAAGGTTAGAAAGTTTCTAAAGCATCTTAAAATATCTTAACTGGGCGCTTCTTTTTTCTATCATTCACAGGCAAAAATTCTCAGCTGCAATTTTTTTTTTTTGGGTTAAAGTCACCACCAACAACCTAATAATTCAAGTTTTAATTTTATTTGTTTTTAATGTGTAGGAAATGAGACGTTTGAGAAGCTAGGCACGATTGGGACATCAACTAATTTATTGGTATACCTAACTACGGTATTCAATATGAAGTCGATTACTGCTACCAATATTATCTACATATTTAACGGTACATGTAATTTCGGCACCCTTGGTGGAGCTTTTCTCGCGGACACTTATTTTGGCCGATACAAAGTCTTAGGAACGGCTTCCTGTTGCTCATTCTTGGTACGAACAATCTTCTATATATGATTCGCGTTCATAAGGAGAGCTAATAAATTATCTCAGTGGTCCAAAAATATGTATACCTTTTTGCATCGATATTACTGTAATTGTTTAAAGAAAAAGAAAAAGAAAAAAAATGCGTATAGCTAATTATACTTTTACTTAGAAGAATGCCAATTATATCCTTATTGCATTCAAGATAAAATAAATTTAACTTGGATTTGACTTTTAACTATTTTAATACAGGGGATGCTTGTGCTAACATTAACAGCAGCAGTCACAACCCTTCATCCCCCTCATTGTGTAAACGCTCCTTGCGTTGGACCAACAGCATGGCAAATGACTTTCTTGCTCAGTGGTTTCGTGCTCTTAATCATTGGAGCTAGCGGAATTCGACCATGTAACTTAGCTTTTGGTGCTGACCAATTCAACCCCAACACAGAATCTGGACAAAGAGGAATTGCTAGTTTCTTCAATTGGTACTACTTCACGTTCACTTTCGCTATGATGGTTTCACTGACCGTCATTGTCTATGTGCAAGCAGATGTCAATTGGGCTATTGGGTTAGCCATCCCGACGTTCCTTATGTTCTTGTCATGCGCCGTATTTTTTATTGGTACGAAGATTTATGTCAAAGTGTTGCCCGATGGCAGCCCTTTGACGAGTATTTTTCAAGTCCTCGTTGCTACATTTAAGAAAAGGGATCTGGCGGTTCCTGAGGAACCAGCAGTATCCCTTTTCAATCATGTTTCTGCCAAATCCATCAACTCAAACCTTCCATATAGCAAACAACTCAGGTATTTGAATTTAAACTATTTAACAATAAATAAAGTGATATAAGTATTGTATTCTTATGATTGTTATGATCTTATAATAGGTTTCTAAATAAAGCGGCCATCCTAACCCCGAATGACAAAATAAATCCTGATGGTTCATCAGGATCCCGGTGGGCACTTTGTAGTATACAGCAAATAGAAGAAGTGAAATGTGTGATCAAAACTGTTCCAATTTGGTTGGCTTGCATAATTTACAATGTCTCAATTAACCAAATGCAAACCTACACGGTCTTTCAAGCGCTGCAATCTGATCGGCGTCTCAAGCCAAGCTCATTTCAAGTTCCGGCTGCTTCATACTCCGTCTTCCAAATGCTAGGTCTCACTATATGGATCCCAATATACGATCGACTAATAGTTCCATGTCTTAGAAAAATAACGCATAAAAGACAAGGAATTTCACTTCTTCAAAGAATTGGAGTGGGGGTAGGCATAGCCATTTTCACTATGCTCGTTGCCGCTATTATCGAAACAAAAAGAAGAGATCTGGCACATTCAAAGCCAACACTCGGTATGCAAAAGGGAAAAGGTGAGATCTCATCTATGTCGGGCTATTGGCTAGTACTTCAATTGTCAATAGCCGGGCTCTCGGAAGGGTTTGCTATAATTGGTTTTGTTGAGTTTTTCTACAAGCAATTTCCTGAAAACATGAAGAGTTTCGCTGGTTCTTTCTTGTTTTGTGGCCTAGCAATGTCAAGTTATTTAAGTAGTGCTTTGATATCTGTTGTTCATAAAACGACTGGTGGAAGTGGGTCGAATAATTGGTTAGCTGAAGACTTGAACGAGGCGAAGCTAGATTACTATTATTATCTAATCACGGGGTTGGAGATTTTGAACTTTCTATACTATTTGATGGTAGCAAAATGGTATAAATACAAAGAAGGAGATGAAGCTGATGTGCCATTAGAAGACATTCCATCTCAAAAACATATCGTTTGAATACACAATGAATTTACTACAATACTCTTAGACGTTGATTGGGATGTCGAAGAAGGCTTATCCGGCCATCCTAGCATCATATCTATACCCCAATTCTGATGTACAAATTGAGAGGTTTACTAATATATATCTCAAATATATTGTTTAAGAAAGATACTATATAAGTAGCTTAGGTATAGTGATTTGTAACAGGGTATTTGTGAATCGAACATCATGTAGAACTCCACGTCTTGCAAGTTTGTAACGTCATAATTAAGTTCATAGTAATAAACTCCCAAAATATTTTTCAAATCGTTTTACTAGTATATCGCACGTTAAGTATAGTGCTTCTTCCTTGTATTTGTTGGCTAGACTTGAACTTGTACCCGCACTGTTTTGGTATAATTTCTAATACTTTAACTTATACCCTCACCGTTTTGGTATAATTTCTAAGAAATTAAAGTCCAATGTATGTTACAAAATTTGATCAAATTCAACCTGCTGTTACCATGACCTCAGTTCGTTTCCATTTAAACTTGTTTCTAATGTAATTAACATGTAGTTAATTAACTACAGTACTGTGATCCATATTTTCGATTTTAATGTAACACATTTAACATATCTGCTATTGACAAGCTGAAAATTATACAACACCAAACTTGATATTGTAATCTATTTTGTTTCTTTAATTCTATCCGACCTATTATTTTTAGGGTATGCCACACGCATTACCAAGTAAATACATACGATGAAAACAATTCCAGTTAATAATACACTAATGAAGTTTAGTTATGAAACAATTACGGGACACAACTATTATATATTACAAAAAAGAAAGAAAACCATATATACTGTTTCTCCTGAACAAGCAAAAAGCCACAAACCCATAATGTAATTCATAGTTATGATAGATTGATGGATGATTTCATGATTGTTCAAGAAGTGCAATTTAAAAATTTATAAGATGGAGAAAAAACCACATACATAACACACCAGACATCGATTCAAAAATCAATTAATTGGAGTTGTTGTCTGTTTAAGTAATTTCCTGCAGGAGGTTCAGATGCTATGGAAAGTTCCTTGTCGTAGCGTCCAGGGTCTTCGGTATCTGCAATGACACTAGAAACGCGTTAGCCTCGCCCCGGGTGTTATCCCAGGACCAAGCTCCGGCGTAAGAGTAAGTAACGGGCTTAATTATATATGTGTGTGTGTATTTTTCTCAGAAGTCTTAAATACATGTGAGTAAATGAGTTCTATTTATACTACTCCATGACTGTATCTTTTTACTATTACGACACTGTGCGGGAGACAAGTAGGTTACTATTCCTGACCTTTAGGGTATGTTCTGACAAGCCACCCTATTGTTAGGGTGTCAGATGGATTATCCCCCGTGGTCGACACAATCCCGAGATTTAAGGGATTGACGGACGACTTTGTCTATTGGGTCCGGTGCTGCTCCGGTTAATGGATCCGTCCGGACACATGACCGGACGGATACATGGGCGAACATGTCCCCCCCCCCCCCCCCCCCCCCCAGTGTCATGCCGTAATTGTGAAGAATTCATGGGATGACATTTTGCTTTTGCTCTTCGTCCGGTAGCGTTAGTGTCCCTTCGTCTTTTTACCCCATGTCTTTTGTAGGGGCCAACTGTTCACGAGGGTTTTGGGCCTAACCCACTATATCAAAGCCCATTAGGAGTTAATGGGTGAAACATGTTTTACCGTGATGCGGCGGATGTCGACACGTGTGGAGAGAGCCTTACGTGTATGGCTAAGATCAATCCACGTGTCAGAATGACTGACGAGACGTTTCGTCTTTTTCCTTCAAGACCCTATATAAAAGGTTCACTTGATTTCATTTTTTACCGTTTTCACATTTGCTTTGTGCGTGTAAATTTGCCATCTGCTTCCTCGTTTCCCGTTCAGGTGCGTTCTTAATTTCTTGCCTATTTTCCTCTCCGGTTAAGTTATCTATTCCTCTCATTTTCACATGGCTTCTGAGTCATTACGTGAGGGTGCGTCCGGGTCAGCGCAAGAAGGACCCTCCGGTTCTATGACGGAGGATGTTATTCCTAAGTTTGACATGCACACGTATACTTGTACCATGACGGAGGAGGACGTAAGAGACGTAGCGAGGTTGTATGGGATTCCGGAGGATCTTCATCCAAGAGTTCCTCCGGCGGGTATGACTATGAATAAACTTCCGAATAACGCTATTGGTATATATGAACAGTATCTGGAGTTTTATGGGGTTCGTGTTCCTTTTTCTACCTTGCTCCTTCAGATTATCAAGTATTTTCGGGTGCATCTTTCTCAATTGGTTCCGATTGGTTTGACCAAGGCTATTTTGTTTGAAATATATTGCCGGAGCCTGGGCTTTCCTCCTTCCTTGACTTTGTTCCGGTTATTTTACACTCTTCAGAAGCAGGGTCATTGGTTTTCCTTTGCCCGTAGGACCGGTAGAGCCGCTCAGAAGAGGATATTCAACGAAACTTGTTCAAGCTTGAAACATTGGAATGATAGATTTTTTCTTATTGACCGTAGGGCCATTCCCGATGCCATGGCTTGGAGGCATCAGGATTCTAGCGTCACCGATACCCCGCCTTTCGGGGGATATAATGAAGAGCACGTGGCCTTACTGACGGAGACCATTGTTGATATCCGGCCCATTCATTCGGCCTTGTTGTTTGAGTCAGGATTGACAAAGATCTGGACGCACCCGGGACTGCATCATTGTTTTAAGGATTATGAGGGGAATGGTAACACACCGCCCATATACTTGTTTTATCATTATTGCCCTCATATATATATATATATTTTAAAATATTTGAAGCTTAATTTCTTTCTTTGCAGTTGTCACTATGTCTCGGTATCTCAGGTTTTCTTTGGCGGAGGGCTCCAGGATTGGGAGGGGTGCCCCTATAGCAGAAGGTGAGGTTATCCCCCAGCACACCACCCCTCCCCTTGCTGCTGATAAAAATATTCCGAACAAGACCGGACTGATGAAGGTTGCTGAGAAAGCTGATCAGCGGGTGTTGGATTCTCGCCTGGCCAAGGAAAGGAAAAAACAAAATGCCCCTCCTCGACAACCCGCCAAGAAGCGTCCGGCTGGCGAATCTACCCGGCCGTCCAAGAAAAGAATCAACTTGACAGTTGTTGACGATGTTGACCTGACATCTGATGAGGATGAAACTCAGACACACTCTCCCTCACCCATCAATATTCACCGTCCGGAAGAAACTTCTGTGACTCATGAGCAGCAAGATACTTTGAATGTTGAGACAATGGTAGACACAGGAGTTGAAAATGAGGATGACGCCACTGGCGAGGGCGGTGGATGTGGTCCGGTGGGCCCATCCGAGGGGGTTTCCAACGCCGACCGTCCTTTTCCCGAAGGTCTTTATGCTTCGTCGTCTGGTGGCCCAAATGCTCAATTCTCTAGGGGAACGGACTCCGGGGGTAAGTAGCTCTCCTCTTTCTTTTAATCGTATTTGTATTGCTTTTTACATTTATTATATATATATTTCTGATTGTGCGTTTCCTTAGGTAATTTCTTCCGAAGGGGTGATACATCTGCTGAGCCTTTCGTCCCCGCTTGGAAGCTGATGGCGGGCGTGAGTTTGAATGATGCTGAGGTCTGCAGAGAGCTAATGATTCATCTGGCTCCCCCTTCGGTTCGGTCGGAGCAGTCAGACTTGACAGACTATCAGGCGACCCAGCGGGCCTGGTTCGAACTGTGCCGCAGCCATCTCGCTCAAGCGGACGTTCTTCAACGTTTTGAGAACTTGAGTTATCATTATGCGCAGTTGTACAAAGATCATGAGAGCTGTGGGAGCCAAACTGACCGGGTAAAGGAGCTTGAAGCTCATCTCGAAACTCGGGATCAAACTGTTGAGGATCTGTCCAAATCCAACAGAGAACTTCAGCAGGAAAAGCAAAGTTTGGTTGACCGGGCCGCTGAATCATCTGTCCAGTTGGCTACTGTGGAGAAGGAGAGGGATGATCTCCTAGGAAAGAACAAAGAACAACTTGTCCGGATTCAACAACTGGAGGCAGCCTTATCACTGAAGGAGACCGCCCTTGCTGAGTCTGAGAGAAAAGGAGTTGATCTTGCAAAGAAAGTGGAACAGCTGACCGTTGAGTCTAGCCAAGCGGAGATTCTGAGGTTTAACTACGTCCGCCAGCTTGTTCCCACCGTTGTCAAGAGACTTCGAGGTAGTGAAGAATATCAGATGGCTTGGGCCGAAGCTTTCAATGCTTCCTTGGATGCCGGATGGCTAAAGGGCATAAAATATGGCCGAGATCAGGATGAGGTGGATGCTATTATTGCCAACAATGAGAATTTTGAGCTGGAGCCTGCCTTAAACTTTAAGGAAATTTATGACGGCCTGTTTGACCGTCAGTTTCCTTATGTTGAAAAGATTGCTTCGTCATACCGGCTACCTCTCGCAGATCTCATGAATATCCTACCTGCTGGGGAAGCGGATACTCCGGGCCTAATGCTTCCGTTGAAGATGCTCCGAATCCGTAGTTTGGCTAGACGTTTTTTGCTTTAACTTTGAAACATTTTATTCGGAAATGTAATAACAATTATTGATCGGTTATGTATATATATATTTTGTGGGGTAAGCGGCCTGCCGTTCCCCTTCCTCTTTTTTCTTTATGCGTGTTGACTGTGAGTTTATTCTTTTTGTACTTTGAAATTCGTTGTTGTTAGCAACCTGCCTTAGATGTCGGATTGCTAGTTTTGCTTTCCCTTCTTGTTTTTAGCGCCGGAGGACTTTTGAGACTTGTTTTATTTTTGGTCCTACCTTACCTCTAGTACCGTAGCACTTTTGGGGAAGGCGGCATCCTCTAGCGCCGAAGCGCTTTTGGGATTTGTTTTATTATTCGACCTACCTTACCTCTAGCACCGTAGCGCTTTTGGGTAAGGCGGCATCCTCTAGCGCCGGAGCGCTTTTGGGATTTGTTTTATTATTCGACCTACCTTACCTCTAGCACCGTAGCGCTTTTGGGTATGGCGGCATCCTCTAGCGCCGGAGCGCTTTTGGGATTTGTTTTATTTGTATAGACATATGTGTGGTATCCGGACAAAGGTAGCTAATCTCCGCCCGGATTTCCATATCACTACCAATAATCCATTGTTGAAAATTGCTCCCCTGTTTAGTCGGAGGGGGGCTTAATATCTGCATTAATCAGAAGTGCCAAAATATGACATAACAGTCTTACACTTGGAATTCTAAGCAGAATACATATTATAAGTAACACTTCCGGAGGTTGACAGCATGCCATTTCCGGGGAACTTCCTGATCGTCCATTGTCTTTAACTTATAAGATCCATTCTGATAAGCTTCCATCACCTGATATGGTCCTTCCCAATTTGGACCTAGCTTTCCTTGATCTTCTTGCCTACTGGCTTCATTTCTCCGGTAAACGAACTCGCCCGGTTTGAACGATACCGGACGGACTTTCCTGTTGTAATATTTTTCTATCTTTGTCTTATATCTTGCTTCTCTTACCGCTGCTTCTTCCCTCCTTTCTTGCAGTAGATCCAGGTTTAGGCGCATTTCCTCTTCATTCATTCCTTTTTGTATCATCATGGTCCGATATGTGGGCATGCCTATTTCCGCTGGTATGACCGCCTCGCTTCCATACGTGAGGCTGAAGGGGGTTTCACCGTTGCTTGTTTTAATGGTGGTTCTGTGAGCCCAGAGGACATTGGGAAGTTCATCTACCCAGCCGGCTTTCTCCCTTCCTAACCTCCTCTTAATTCCTTTCATTAGGCTCTTGTTGGCCGCCTCAACTAATCCATTGGCCTGTGCATGGGCCACCGCCGTGTTTATCTGTCGAACATTCAACCGGGCACACCACCCTTTAAATGGATCATTGACGAACTGGGTCCCATTGTCCGTGACGATGATTCCGGGTAACCCAAATCTACAGACGATGTTGTCCCATGTGAATTTTATGACTTCTTTGCCTGTTATTCGTGTGAGCGGTTTTGCTTCTACCCATTTGGTGAAATAGTCAATTGCGACTATCACAAACTTAGCTTTACCGGTAGACTGTGTCAAGGGACCCACAATGTCCATTCCCCACTGATAAAATGGCCAGGGTGCCATGATGGATGTTAAATGGGTCTTTGGCAACTTGGGAACGGAAGCATGAATTTGACAAGAGTCACATTTCTTTATCTCTTCCCTGGCGTCCCTGTGCATGGTGGGCCAATAGTATCCCTGTCGCATGGCTTTAGCGACCACCGTTCGTGGCTCCGAATGCATGCCACATGCGCCCATGTGAATTTCCCGGATAACATAATTGGCCTGTAGAGGTCCAACACATCTGAGCATTGGTGAGAGATAAGATTTTTTGAATAGAACCCCGTCTTCCATCACATACTGATTGACTTTCATTCTCAACGTTCGAGCTTCGTCTTTGTCCGCCGGCCATATTCCCTCCTCTAGACAACGGACGATAGGAGTCATCCAACTCTCACCTTCTTCCTCCACGACCGAGTTTACCTCCTCTTTGTCGACCGACCGCTTCGACAACACTTCCACAAGTATCTCCATCGTCAAATGATTGAAGGCCACCGTCGCTAACTTACTTAGGACATCCGCCTTTTGGTTTTGTGATCGCGGGATGTTACAGATCGTGAATTCTTTGAAGGCCGATGAATACTCTTTTGCCTTGGCGAGGTATTTGACCATACTTGTGTTTGTGGCCGTATAGTCTCCGTTCAGCTGATTGGCCACCAACTTGGAGTCTACACAAGCCTTTATACTCCGGACCCCCCTATCCGATGCAATTCGCAGGCCGGCCAATAATGCTTCGTATTCGGCCTCGTTGTTGGTGCTGGTGAAGTCTAACCGGAGGGCGTATGTGTACTCGGTCTTGGTGGGGCTTATGAGAACAAGCCCTGCCCCGGACCCTTTTGCATTAGATGCCCCATCAGTATATAAGGTCCATTGTCCATTCTCGTCTTTGCTTTCCTTCCGGGCGGGTTGCTGGAAATATGTTGGGGAATGATTTCCGATCGGAGCTTCTGATAGGAAGTCCGCTAGTACTTGTCCGTTGACTGCATTCCGGGGCATATATTCTATGTTGTAGGCGCCTAATTCAACTGAGTATTTGGCGAGCTTTCCGGATGCCTGAGCCTTGTTAAGGATCTGTTTGATGGGCTGATCCGTAATGACTTTGATTGGGTGAGCCTCAAAGTACCGTCTCAACCTTCTTGACATGTGTAGCAATGATAGCGCCAATTTTTCCATGGGAGCATAATTTCTCTCGGCCTCATTTAAGGTCCGGCTAACATAATGCACCGGTTTTTGCCGTCCTTTCCTCTCGGTTAGCAGCACGGCACTTACCGATTCGTCCGCCGCCGCGAGGTATACATATAGGTTCTCTTTTCGTGCTGGGGTTGTGAGCGACGGAAGATCCATGATGAGTTTCTTCATATCTTGAAAAGCTTTTTCTGCTTCCTCCGTCCACTTGTACTTTTCTTTGTTCTCCTTGGTAATGTTTTTAAGGGTATCAAAGAAAGGTAATGCTCGTTCGGCCGATCGAGAGAGGAACCTATTCAGTGCCGCTAGCTTTCCGCTGAGACTTTGCATTTCTCGGAGAGTGCGTGGTAATTGCATATCTAAAATGGCCTTCGTCTTCTTGGGGTTTGCTCGGATTCCTTCCGACGTGACAAGGTATCCTAAGAATTTTCCTTCTTCTATTCCAAACGAACATTTTTGCGGATTCAACTTCATGTTGATCTTCCTCAAATTAGAGAATGTCTCAGCGATATCCTCTATCATGGTCTTCTCTTCCCTACTTTTGATTACCATGTCGTCCACGTACGCCTCCAAATTTCTTCCCAACTGACTTTGAAATGCCGCGTCAACCAGTCGTTGGTAGGTGGCCCCAGCGTTTTTTAAACCAAACGGCATTTTGGTGTAACAGTATGTCCCCTGATCGGTATAGAAGGCTGTTTTTTCCTCATCTTCGGCGGCCATCTGCACTTGATGGTAGCCCTTGTATGCATCTAAAAAACACTTGTACTTATATCCTATGACGGACTCAATTTTCCAATCTATGTCTGGTAGAGGGTAGTAGTCCTTCGGGCAAGCAGAATTAATATTTTTGAAGTCTACACACATCCTCCAACTGCCATCAAACTTTTTTACTAGGACTGGGTTCGATATCCAGGTCGGATATTTAACCGGACGTACTATTCCCGCCCGAACCCATTCATCGACCTCCGCAAATACTGCACGGCTTCTGTCGGAGGCCAGCACACGCCTTTTTTGGCTCACCGGTTCTACCGAAGGGTTCACATTCAGACGGTGTTCCATTATCTTTCTGGGGACTCCCGTCATGTCGGCCGGCTCCCATGCGAACACATCCATGTTTTGGACGAGGACTGTTTTTAGAAGCTTTCGGGTTTCATAGGTGAGGTTTTTGCCAATGGTGACGAGTTGATCTGGATAGGCGGGGTTGATCATTATTGTCTCCGATACGGTTCCCTCCGGTTCTGTTTCCTTTTCTGTCTCTTCTTGCTCTAATAATGCTTGTTCCTTTTCCAACTTTCGGCACTCAGAGACAACGGCCGAGCGAGTTACTAGCGTTGCTATTCCCCTCGACGTGGGAAACTTCATCATTGAATGTATGGTGGATGGCTGATTGATTCCAAACCGTCAGACTAAAGTCAACCACTTGTGAATGGTCAACGATAATAGTCAAACAGCCTAAAACCAATGCTCCGCGGAAGTATAGTGTTTCCCCGGGTCGTATTGTCCCGACGAGGTGTGAATTGTAATCAAAACGGGTTTTGTGATCGGGTGAATTTGGATGAAAATGGGTTTGAGATTGATTGAACTAGGAAATCTACAATGAAATAGCTTAAACAAGCTATTTGAATAAGACGAGAAACTAGGAAAAACCAGAAACGATTAAAACCTAAAAACGCGTACGTTACGTTTAAATAAAACGTAAGCGTACGAAATAAAACGTAAAAACTGAAATCTGAAAACACCCAGGGGGTGAAAATGACTTTTTTACAAACTTAAAAGTAAAAGAAAATTTTTAGAAAAATAAAATAAATTTTTACACTATTTAATTATTTAATATTAATTAATTACTATTTATTACTAATTATTAATATTTAAACACTTAAATATAATTTAATACTAATTAAATACTAGAAAAATGAAAATAAAATTTCTAAAATTACAAAATAACTAAAAATAAGTTTTAAAAATAAAAATAATTGTTTTTGTCTTTTTGTGAATTTTATATTAATTAATTACTTATTAATTACTAATTATCTAATTAAACTAATTTAAATTAAGAAAAATACTAAATGAACAGTAAAAATTCTAATAAAATTTCTAAAATTATTTTATAACATATAAAAGCTATAAAAATTGTAAAAACTAGGTTTTACCTAATAAAAACTAATTATGCTATTTAAAACTTAATATTAATTAATAATTAATAAAACTAAAGTTAATTCTAATAAATACTAAATGAAAAGATAAAAATCTGAGAAAATTAATATAAATACTTTAATATAAGATATAATTAATAAAAATATAAAAATGACAAGTACTTAATAAAAATTTAAAAATGAAAATTAAAATTAAATTACATTAAATAGAAACTATCACTTAATTTTAAATTTGTTTTTCTTGATTTTTATTTTACAAACCTATTACACTATTGAAACTGAGTAACTTTTACAAAAACAACTTAAATGAAATCCTAAAATAAGCTCAGTGTGAGCTTCTTAGCTTGGCAGTCAAGCTTTTTAAGCTTAAAATGAATTTTAAGCTTGAAAAGCTATCCCATAAACTACAAGCTACCAACTAAGAGTCAAAACAAGCAAAAAACTATCAAGGGAATACAATTTAAGCTAAAAGAAACAACTAAACAAACTGAATCAGCAGATAAGCATAAATAAGCTAATCAAAATATCAACAATCCAAACAGTCCTTATGGGCTAAGTAGCAGGCCAAATTAAGCTTATACAATAAGCTTGTAAGCCCAAGATGAAACTTGATCCAACAAGTCCATACAGTGAGCATTCCAAAAAACTCACAAGCTCAGGAAAAGCTTAAGTGTGGATCAATTTAGAAGCTCAAGAAATTGGGACTAAAGACTGAAATGGTGTTCCAAACAGTTGAGTGTATGGGTGGTACAAACTAATTCAAAAGTTCATAAGCAAAATCCAAAGGTGTACAAGCTGTAAAAAAAACTCAAGGTGAGCTATGAAAGCTTGGATGAACAGAATGGTGAGCTAAAACAAGCTTGTGCAAGTTCAAATTCTTAACAGTGGAAGTATTTGATTTAAAATGAGCTTTTGAACCTTAGCAGTCAACAAAGAAGCACAACAATAAGCAAAAGCTAAAGGCTATCAACAACATACACAAACACAACTTTAAGTAAACAACTAAAAACTACAATTTAATAAGTTAAATCCAAGAAAGTTTCAAAATCAAGCAAGCTCAGTTGAACTGAGATGCATACAGCAGATCCAGTGGTCCAAAGGGGTCAAATGAGAGCTCAAATAAGCAACTAAATAAGCTCCAAAGGAAAAACTAAAAACACAATCTTAAAGTCTACCTAAGGGAGTTCCTAAAACAACAAGTTTCACACTGATTTATCCAGAAATGACCCAATTTTGGTCAATTGAATTCTGTCCCAAACCTGGGGTGCAGGGGAGATGGGTGCTCAGATGGGACACTTTGGACCAAGATTCAAATGACTAAATTGACTCTAAATTTGGAATTTCTTTTTGATTATGACAAACAAGTAACCAGAGATTTCAAAACAACATTTTTTATTTAATTCCACTGTCTAATGAAGGCTAGAACTGAGTTTGAATTCAGCACCATTTTTCAGTTCATAAAAAAAAATTGACTTTCTATGTTATCTAAAAGTTGACTAATGTGAGATTAAATTGAACCTACATGACTGAATAAATGATGCTAAGGTATAATAAGACTAAATTATCCTAACTTAACTACTTTTTTAAAATAATGTGAGAATTAAACTTAAACAAAATCCATCAGTTAAGCAGAAGGCTAAGACCCAAACTAATTTTGACTTTCAGGTGAATAACTACTAGTGTTTCTACATTTATGCATTACATGAACCTGGTTTGACTTGTTCCAACTATTGATAACTACAAAGACAGTCCATAACTCCTAGAACATACTTAAACCAAACACTCCTAAGTGAAACTGTCATGGTTTTTTCTTCTACTATTCAAACTGTTTTTAAGCAAATTCTGGGATTTCAAAGGTTTAACTAAACCTAAACTACTTTAATTAACAATGATGAGGCCTACTTAAACACTAGGAATTACAAACAAGCCAGAGAAGGTTAGCATAGCAGTAAGACTCACATGTGTCCTGCACTCAAGTCCAAAGTGTACCAATGTATGCAGGCTTTGTCTTGTTGTAACACCAGAGCATAACAACCCACAATCTCCTTCCTAACTGACTTATCACTTTTGTATCAGCTCATTTGACTTTCATTGACCAATTGAGAAATTGGGCTAAAACAGTGAATTGAACACCAATGAGCTCACAACAGGCTATGAACAGATGGAATGAGCTCATTGAACACAAATAGAAGCTTATGAGAGCTCAAATGAAAAGGTTTTGATGACAATGTAGCTTGAACAAAGTTTTGACTAATAACAATTTATGAAATTTATTAAAACTGAAATCAAACAAGAAAGCTGAGAATTGAAATTGAAGACTTTTATTAATATTGAAATTGGATTACAGTATTAGGCTAAGATAACATGACTTAAAAACATAAAGAGAGGAATTACATGATTTAGAATTACATTAAAAGCTTAAAACTAAATTTACTACCTAAAATCTACTCTCTTCCCTGCTCCTCCTCTTTTTCCTTTTATATCTCATCCATTAGGGTTTCTGGATGCATTCTTGTCTTATCCCAGTACTCATCTTCACCATTGGATTAAGTGGAAGCAATCTTGACCATTTAAAAATCTTTGCCGCCAAAACCATTTTAGCTCTTTCCTCAAATAATTGGAGCCAGAGGTGAGATTTTTGGAGGCTTGTGTTTGTTTGATATGCAAGAGGGGGTTTTGAGTGTAGCAGAGGGTGAAGCAGGCTAGGGTTATGATGGGGGGTTGCTTGGCTGGTAGCAGATAGTGGGGAGGTGATGTGGAAGGGGGTGGTCAATGGAGTGGTCAAAGATGGGGGTTATATAAAACGGGGGTTTAATTTATTAGGGGGTGGGCTGTTTTGATTGGGCCAAGGGTGTGGGTTAGTTTGGAGGGCTGGGGTTTTGGTTTGGGTAGTAGAAATTATTAAGGGTCCGGATTGGTTTGTAGCTTGTTTTGGCAAAAGGACTAATTGTGTTATTTCCAGAAGTTGAGGGGCCTGATTTGGAACATTCCCAAAGTTTGTATCAAGGATCAATTATGCCAAGTTAACACATCCCAAGGATCAATATTGCATTTTTTCATTTTTTCAAATTCCCGGGGACTAAAACTGCCAAGTTTCAAACTGCAGGGACCATTTTTGTAATTTTCTCAAACTTTTCACCCAAGGATCGTTTTTGATAATTTTTGACTTTTAAATGCCTTGGGTTGACTTTTCTTTCGTTTTAAACTTCAGGGACTAGTTTTGTCAATATTTGAAACTTGAGGGACTGAAACTGCCAATTGTGCAAACTTTGTTCGTTTTTCATTTGTTTTTAAACGTTTTGCATCTAAAACATATAAAACACAATTCCTGGAATAATTTCTATATTTTGATGCATTATTGGGTGTTTTTGGATGTTTTGGCAGTTTATATAAGACAAAAATGATGAGTATTTACACACTCATCAATCCCCCACACTAAACTATTGCTAGTCCCTAGCAATATTTTGAGAAAAATTAATGGATTTGAAACTCTTTACCAAAAGCCATCACTTCTGGAGTAGCCAGGTGTAAGAACTGTGGCACACCTGATAACCGTGTGATTTTGAGCAAACCACCAGCTGTCAACGGATTTGATTAGTCTTTACCAAAAGCCGTTTGCTTCTGGACTAGCCAGCTCTTGATGGAATAGTTAACATCTTGGTGAGCTGATTACCAATTATGGATTTTCCACGGCCTTTACCACAAGCCATAATCTTGCGGGCTAGCCAACTCATTTGTTTTCGGGGAGTTGAGGAACCATACAATTTTGGGCAAATTGCCAGCCATCAACGGATTTGAGATGTCTTTACCAAGAGCCGTTTGCTCCTGGACTAGCCAATCCCTTTTGTCGCTTAGACAAGGCGGACTGATTACCACAAAAATTTTGAAGCACCAGTGAAAATTTTTTTAAAATTTTTGAAATTTTGGCAAAATCGGGGGTATTATATAGTAAAATGTGATAAAATTCGCTAGAATAGCGAATACCCCCCCACACTAAGCATGAATATTGTCCTCAATATTCAAAATCCCGGCTATTATGCCGACATTTTGAACGTAAAAGGGCAACATTACAAGCTAAGCGTGGAAAACACCATTTTGTTTTTTCACTCTTGTAACCATAGCATGGGGGACTCCCCCACACTTAGGGTGAAAACCCTAAAAGCATGCTACTGTTTTTGTTTACCGAGTCGCTAGCGTGACTCGACCCCGAATTCATTTGTCCTTGGGGAAGCATGATGTGGAAGAAGTGATCTCCATCGGACTTTCATTCAAAATGTTTGGACAAACATATGAAGCACGAGAAAGTTCCACACCGATGAGATATGTATCCGGCTCAAGATAATGATACATGAAAATGCCGGGATCAAATATAGTGTCCTCACTCCCGAAGGAGTGAAGAAGAGAAGAAGTCACCTTATAGGTGAAGAAAAGGAAGAAAATCATGATAAAAAGCATGATTTGATCTTCTTCCTCAAGAGGAGGCTCAATAGCCTGAGTTTGGATTTCAAAGGGTAAGCTCGTAAACAACCCGGGAGGGTGGGTGGGAATTTGCAAATTCTCAAGATTGAGAGCATCTCCCCCCGGGCTATCAAACTCCGGAGGAGTCGTGACATGATGAGTGAGTTCACCGGAGAACTCCTCATGAAGAGAATCATTCACAAGATGTGAATTTGTGAACTCATGTTCCATTGTGGACTCATCACAATCCTCGTCAAAGATTGGATTATTAGAAATCATAGTGAATTCATAATCGAATTCAAATAGAGGATTGGTGAGAGTCGTATCGAATGTTTCGGGAACAAAGTGAATATTATTCTCTGTTGGACTGCTGGGATAAGAAGTGAGTGACGGATCATGATGTAGGAGACTTTCAATTTCTCCCAGATCGGCTTCGAAGTCAAGGAGACCATCATCACCTTCCAATGAAAGTGGATCGATGTGAGCAAGTTCATCAACGAATTCCTCAAGAAGATGATCAGCATCAGTTTGTGGAGCTGATGCCTCAACATACTCGATGTCTCCATAAGATCTACAATCATCGCTATAATCTGAGCAAGTCTCAAATTGATCTTTAGGACACTCAATGGGGGAAGGAATATCACACATGTCATCTAAAGTTCCCTGTGACTCTCCCGGGATTGGGATAAGGACCTCAACACTAGACTTTATTAATTCGTCCGATTCCTTATTAGGAACAGTGCTAAGATGCTCATCCCCCATGGTCAGAGAGTGAGTGTGAACTTCGGGTGTGATAAGAGTGGGTTGAGATGGAATCTCAACTGATGGAATCTCATCTGATGAACTTGATGAAGTTTTATAAAATTCAAGGATGTCAAGTGTATCCTCATCATCACTGTCATCAGGAATGAAACGGAACAAAGAGCTAGATTTGGCTGCTTTTTCTCTTGCAATGGATTCCCGAACAGATTTTTCACAGGCATCTTGGGAATTTATTCTAGCAGCCTGCTCTTCTGCAAGCAATTCTTCCATGGATTTTTGATGAGTATGTCTTTGGGCAAAGTCGTCAACTAAACCCTTAAGCTCATCAACGATTGTCATCAGATTTTGCATTTCTGGAAGAAGTGCTTGATTCATATCGTACTGTGGAGGTTGGTCGTAAAAAGGTGTGTCAAAATTGTCACAAGGGTATGGATTCCCCGTTTGACAATCTGAACTGAAGTGTGGACCTCCACAGAAATCACAACAGTAAAACTGTTGAGGCTGTGGGTTGTACGTGCTAGAGTCATAACCGTTATCAGGAAACTGCTCATAGACAAGCGTGTTTCCCGATTGACAATCAGAACTGTAGTGTGAACCACCACAGTACTCACAACAGTAAAACTGCTGAGTATCATGGTGTGGTAACTGATGGAATGAATCAGTGGTGTCATGATAGGAATAAGGATCTGGGTTATAGATAGACCCGTTTCCGGACTCTACCATGCCACAGCTGGGGCAACTGCCACCATTATGAGGATTACCACACCATTGGCAAACCAGAAAGTGTGGATGAGACATAGAAAGAATCAAATGTGTATAGAGGGTGAGGAAATGAGAATCAAAGGGGTAAGAGGGTTAAGAAGGATATTTTTGGGTTTTTGGAAAGACATTTTGTACAAATGGGAAAGAAAATGTTTTTGTGTTTTTTTGTGTTCGTTGAAAACTGAGTTTAAAAAGTTTTCGTGAACGGTTTTGATTTGATAATGGGAAAATATGAACAAAGGACGGATAAATGTACAATGGAATGAATTCCAAAGACACTAATCAGAAAAACCGTTTAGATACGCACACAACCTCCCCGGCAGCGGCGCCATAAATTGATTGATTCCAAACCGTCAGACTAAAGTCAACCACTTGTGAATGGTCAACGATAATAGTCAAACAGCCTAAAACCAATGCTCCGCGGAAGTATAGTGTTTC
Organism: Artemisia argyi; assembly: GCA_030686995.1. Lineage (NCBI taxonomy): Eukaryota > Viridiplantae > Streptophyta > Magnoliopsida > Asterales > Asteraceae > Artemisia > Artemisia argyi. The sequence goes on along the minus strand of CM060688.1, from coordinate 30,364,723 downwards.
CCCGGGTCGTATTGTCCCGACGAGGTGTGAATTGTAATCAAAACGGGTTTTGTGATCGGGTGAATTTGGATGAAAATGGGTTTGAGATTGATTGAACTAGGAAATCTACAATGAAATAGCTTAAACAAGCTATTTGAATAAGACGAGAAACTAGGAAAAACCAGAAACGATTAAAACCTAAAAACGCGTACGTTACGTTTAAATAAAACGTAAGCGTACGAAATAAAACGTAAAAACTGAAATCTGAAAACACCCAGGGGGTGAAAATGACTTTTTTACAAACTTAAAAGTAAAAGAAAATTTTTAGAAAAATAAAATAAATTTTTACACTATTTAATTATTTAATATTAATTAATTACTATTTATTACTAATTATTAATATTTAAACACTTAAATATAATTTAATACTAATTAAATACTAGAAAAATGAAAATAAAATTTCTAAAATTACAAAATAACTAAAAATAAGTTTTAAAAATAAAAATAATTGTTTTTGTCTTTTTGTGAATTTTATATTAATTAATTACTTATTAATTACTAATTATCTAATTAAACTAATTTAAATTAAGAAAAATACTAAATGAACAGTAAAAATTCTAATAAAATTTCTAAAATTATTTTATAACATATAAAAGCTATAAAAATTGTAAAAACTAGGTTTTACCTAATAAAAACTAATTATGCTATTTAAAACTTAATATTAATTAATAATTAATAAAACTAAAGTTAATTCTAATAAATACTAAATGAAAAGATAAAAATCTGAGAAAATTAATATAAATACTTTAATATAAGATATAATTAATAAAAATATAAAAATGACAAGTACTTAATAAAAATTTAAAAATGAAAATTAAAATTAAATTACATTAAATAGAAACTATCACTTAATTTTAAATTTGTTTTTCTTGATTTTTATTTTACAAACCTATTACACTATTGAAACTGAGTAACTTTTACAAAAACAACTTAAATGAAATCCTAAAATAAGCTCAGTGTGAGCTTCTTAGCTTGGCAGTCAAGCTTTTTAAGCTTAAAATGAATTTTAAGCTTGAAAAGCTATCCCATAAACTACAAGCTACCAACTAAGAGTCAAAACAAGCAAAAAGCTATCAAGGGAATACAATTTAAGCTAAAAGAAACAACTAAACAAACTGAATCAGCAGATAAGCATAAATAAGCTAATCAAAATATCAACAATCCAAACAGTCCTTATGGGCTAAGTAGCAGGCCAAATTAAGCTTATACAATAAGCTTGTAAGCCCAAGATGAAACTTGATCCAACAAGTCCATACAGTGAGCATTCCAAAAAACTCACAAGCTCAGGAAAAGCTTAAGTGTGGATCAATTTAGAAGCTCAAGAAATTGGGACTAAAGACTGAAATGGTGTTCCAAACAGTTGAGTGTATGGGTGGTACAAACTAATTCAAAAGTTCATAAGCAAAATCCAAAGGTGTACAAGCTGTAAAAAAAACTCAAGGTGAGCTATGAAAGCTTGGATGAACAGAATGGTGAGCTAAAACAAGCTTGTGCAAGTTCAAATTCTTAACAGTGGAAGTATTTGATTTAAAATGAGCTTTTGAACCTTAGCAGTCAACAAAGAAGCACAACAATAAGCAAAAGCTAAAGGCTATCAACAACATACACAAACACAACTTTAAGTAAACAACTAAAAACTACAATTTAATAAGTTAAATCCAAGAAAGTTTCAAAATCAAGCAAGCTCAGTTGAACTGAGATGCATACAGCAGATCCAGTGGTCCAAAGGGGTCAAATGAGAGCTCAAATAAGCAACTAAATAAGCTCCAAAGGAAAAACTAAAAACACAATCTTAAAGTCTACCTAAGGGAGTTCCTAAAACAACAAGTTTCACACTGATTTATCCAGAAATGACCCAATTTTGGTCAATTGAATTCTGTCCCAAACCTGGGGTGCAGGGGAGATGGGTGCTCAGATGGGACACTTTGGACCAAGATTCAAATGACTAAATTGACTCTAAATTTGGAATTTCTTTTTGATTATGACAAACAAGTAACCAGAGATTTCAAAACAACATTTTTTATTTAATTCCACTGTCTAATGAAGGCTAGAACTGAGTTTGAATTCAGCACCATTTTTCAGTTCATAAAAAAAAATTGACTTTCTATGTTATCTAAAAGTTGACTAATGTGAGATTAAATTGAACCTACATGACTGAATAAATGATGCTAAGGTATAATAAGACTAAATTATCCTAACTTAACTACTTTTTTAAAATAATGTGAGAATTAAACTTAAACAAAATCCATCAGTTAAGCAGAAGGCTAAGACCCAAACTAATTTTGACTTTCAGGTGAATAACTACTAGTGTTTCTACATTTATGCATTACATGAACCTGGTTTGACTTGTTCCAACTATTGATAACTACAAAGACAGTCCATAACTCCTAGAACATACTTAAACCAAACACTCCTAAGTGAAACTGTCATGGTTTTTTCTTCTACTATTCAAACTGTTTTTAAGCAAATTCTGGGATTTCAAAGGTTTAACTAAACCTAAACTACTTTAATTAACAATGATGAGGCCTACTTAAACACTAGGAATTACAAACAAGCCAGAGAAGGTTAGCATAGCAGTAAGACTCACATGTGTCCTGCACTCAAGTCCAAAGTGTACCAATGTATGCAGGCTTTGTCTTGTTGTAACACCAGAGCATAACAACCCACAATCTCCTTCCTAACTGACTTATCACTTTTGTATCAGCTCATTTGACTTTCATTGACCAATTGAGAAATTGGGCTAAAACAGTGAATTGAACACCAATGAGCTCACAACAGGCTATGAACAGATGGAATGAGCTCATTGAACACAAATAGAAGCTTATGAGAGCTCAAATGAAAAGGTTTTGATGACAATGTAGCTTGAACAAAGTTTTGACTAATAACAATTTATGAAATTTATTAAAACTGAAATCAAACAAGAAAGCTGAGAATTGAAATTGAAGACTTTTATTAATATTGAAATTGGATTACAGTATTAGGCTAAGATAACATGACTTAAAAACATAAAGAGAGGAATTACATGATTTAGAATTACATTAAAAGCTTAAAACTAAATTTACTACCTAAAATCTACTCTCTTCCCTGCTCCTCCTCTTTTTCCTTTTATATCTCATCCATTAGGGTTTCTGGATGCATTCTTGTCTTATCCCAGTACTCATCTTCACCATTGGATTAAGTGGAAGCAATCTTGACCATTTAAAAATCTTTGCCGCCAAAACCATTTTAGCTCTTTCCTCAAATAATTGGAGCCAGAGGTGAGATTTTTGGAGGCTTGTGTTTGTTTGATATGCAAGAGGGGGTTTTGAGTGTAGCAGAGGGTGAAGCAGGCTAGGGTTATGATGGGGGGTTGCTTGGCTGGTAGCAGATAGTGGGGAGGTGATGTGGAAGGGGGTGGTCAATGGAGTGGTCAAAGATGGGGGTTATATAAAACGGGGGTTTAATTTATTAGGGGGTGGGCTGTTTTGATTGGGCCAAGGGTGTGGGTTAGTTTGGAGGGCTGGGGTTTTGGTTTGGGTAGTAGAAATTATTAAGGGTCCGGATTGGTTTGTAGCTTGTTTTGGCAAAAGGACTAATTGTGTTATTTCCAGAAGTTGAGGGGCCTGATTTGGAACATTCCCAAAGTTTGTATCAAGGATCAATTATGCCAAGTTAACACATCCCAAGGATCAATATTGCATTTTTTTCATTTTTTCAAATTCCCGGGGACTAAAACTGCCAAGTTTCAAACTGCAGGGACCATTTTTGTAATTTTCTCAAACTTTTCACCCAAGGATCGTTTTTGATAATTTTTGACTTTTAAATGCCTTGGGTTGACTTTTCTTTCGTTTTAAACTTCAGGGACTAGTTTTGTCAATATTTGAAACTTGAGGGACTGAAACTGCCAATTGTGCAAACTTTGTTCGTTTTTCATTTGTTTTTAAACGTTTTGCATCTAAAACATATAAAACACAATTCCTAGAATAATTTCTATATTTTGATGCATTATTGGGTGTTTTTGGATGTTTTGGCAGTTCATATAAGACAAAAATGATGAGTATTTACACACTCATCAATGGCACAGCCTGAAGACTCCGTAACCCTGTTCTTCCTAGGATAACATTATAGGGAGACGATGCCCTTATGACTGTGAATTTCATCAAAGTCCTCCGTGACAACCCTTCGCTCCCAAACTCTACTTCCAACTCTATCTTCCCTAGAGGTTTCGTCACGTTTCCGGCAAAGCTTAACAAGTCGGTATGTGTTGGTCTTAACCGAGATCTGATGGTGGAGCTAAGGTTCTCAAAGCAGTGCTCGAACATGATTTCCACAGACGCCCCTCCGTCTACGAATATTCGCCTCACCAAGTACCCTTCTATCACCGCCTCCACAATGAGGGGTTCGTCTGATAAGTCGTCCGGGTGTACGGGGGGAAATGTGATAGGAGCTTTCATCCATTCTTCCATATTCTCGCGACCTTTCCTCTTATTCTTCTCCGGCCATGCCCGGATCATATTAATCACTTTTCCTTTCAGGGGAGCCTCATCTCTACGGTCGCCTCCTCGATACCTCACATCCTTCACGAGGTGATTGAGCTTTCCTGATTCCAAGGCAGCCTCTAGTTGCCTTCGAAGTTGGTTACAGTCATTCGTGTGGTGTCCCTTCTCCATATGGTAATCACAGAACTTGTCTTGATTTTCCTTCCTAGGCGGGTGGTTTAACGGTTTGGGTGGCAGTAGCCGTAACTGAGGTTCAGTGACTAGGATCTCTTTGGGGTGTTTGGTGAGGGAGTCTAAGGTAAGTCGTGGAGGGGGATATGCAGGGCGAGGATGGAGATCGTTTCTTCCAGGTATCATTGTGGGCCTATCACGAGGGCGGTAGGGCGCATACCCATCACGCCCTTGATAGTTCTGTCTTCCTTCATTGAACTTCCTATCATTCCTGTACGGCCCTCTTTGCTTTTTCTCGTCCCGGCGAAAATTATAGTCCGTATGCTTCTTGAAGGATTCGGACCTTTCGCCTTTCGGCAGCTCCGTATCGGCAAAAGCCTTCTCCGACCGGACAAAGTCATCGAGACGGGACATCATCTCTGTCACTGTTTTGGGGACCTTGTCTGCATATCGCTTAGCAAGTTCCGGCCAGCGGCATGCGTTCATGAAAGAGGAGATTTTCATGACTTCTGGGACTCCCAGAATAAAACCAGTTTCCGTAGTCCATCTTTCCTTAAATTCTGGGAGGGATTCATTTGCCTTTCGGACGATTTTCGTGATCTCCGTAGGATCCTTGAAGCAGGCTTTATGCAAAGCGAAGCGGGTCACAAACTGCTCTCGGAGATCTGCCCATTCATCGATGCTTTCAGGCGTTAGTTTATCGAACCACCCTCTCGCTCTTCCGTCCAACGTTTGTTGGAACATCCTGCACCATACCGGCATAGGCCATTCCCCATGCATGGCCGCTCCGGTGAAACGAGTGAGATGGCCCTCCGGATCTGTAGACCCGTCATAGAGCTTAATATGAGCAGGCATCTTGTGCTTCGGAGCGGAAAACTCTAGGATTCTTCGCGACAGCGGCGATCGGGATATTTCTTTAAATGGTTTCGATAAGTCTTCATTGGCTACCTTTATCCCGGTGACTATCCCTCCGTTCTTTTTAACGACCCGATTAATTGGTTCGTCGTCTTCGAAATCCAGCCGTATGGGTGTGACGTTCTCTCGCCGGTTGTGTTCTACGATCATAGATTTCAAGGTGGATACGTAAAGGTCGATTTGTTCCCTGGTGATGGGTGGGGTATTGGTCCTTTCCTCCCCGGAACCACCAGGCCCAAGGTTTGGTCCTCCGGGACCGGAACTCGACATTCTATAACCTAGGTAGATTGAATGCGTGTCCCACGGATGGCGCCAATTTGTTTAAGTAATTTCCTGCAGGAGGTTCAAATGCTATGGAAAGTTCCTTGTCGTAGCGTCCAGGGTCTTCGGTATCTGCAATGACACTAGAAACGCGTTAGCCTCGCCCCGGGTGTTATCCCAGGACCAAGCTCCGGCGTAAGAGTAAGTAACGGGCTTAATTATATATGTGTGTGTGTGTATTTTTCTCAGAAGTCTTAAATATATGTGAGTAAATGAGTTCTATTTATACTACTCCAAGACTGTACCTTTTTACTATTACGACACTGTGCGGGAGACAAGTAGGTTACTATTCCTGACCTTTAGGGTATGTTCTGACAAGCCACCCTATTGTTAGGGTGTCAGATGGATTATCCCCCGTGGTCGACACAATCCCGAGATTTAAGGGATTGACGGACGACTTTGTCTATTGGGTCCGGTGCTGCTCCGGTTAATGGATCCGTCCGGACACATGACCGGACGGATACATGGGCGAACATTGTCACCTTTATTTGACAAAATTGTTCGTTAACTAAAATTTTATAAAGATCTAATTAGGTAATGTATGTTTTATGGGCACTTTCATATTCAATGTGTAAGCGACTTTCATTCATACGGAGTAATATAGATATGGGGAAATGATCCAAGCTGCTAGCAACAACTTACTTACCTGTTGCAAGCTCATTTTTCCGCCCTTCACCGAGTTTCTCCACTGAGGGGATCATAGAAACATAGAAAAAAAAGCTAAAAAAACACTTGCAACTGGTAAGTAAGGTGCTGCTACAGCAAGGATCATTTCCCGGATAGATATTTGGTTACAAAACTAGATATCAAACCAGTGATCTAGGGACAGGGACAGGGTCATCTCAAGGTGTCGAGAGGCCTAAAGCAAAATTCACGACCGAAGCATTTAAATCACGAGAATAGTAAAATTATAAGTTCCATTTTTTTGGTTAATTCTTCGATATATCTTTTATTGTTAATTAATTTAGTGGAAACTTTTTATATGCTTAAGAATTTGCCACCTTCAAGCCATAGCTAATAGCTTCAATGGCTTCATGTTGTAAACAACTCGGGTTAGGCATAATCAAAGTCGACCACTTTACAAATTCATTGTCATTGTCATTCTACACCTATTGATTTAAGAACCAATCAAACGTAACATTTTACATTAGAAGACAAGATAGAGAAGATACTATAGTATGGAAGAAAACGATCGACAAAATGTGCCCACATAAAGTGTTCACACTTCACATGTGAATTGTCCCTCGCAGAAATAATTAACGCGCTCTCAAAACTCATTTTCGCTCAGCGATTTAAGTAAATGGGATTCACACTCTTTATAACGACACTAGGCATCTTGGCCCGTGCGATACACATACTTATTTTTCAATAAAAGATAATTACATAGGTCTGGAATAAATGTTTGTAACAAAGCTATAAAAAGTTAGATGTAATTAAAAGTAATTGTAAGCGGGTGAAAAAGGATGAAAAACATCGAACAGATTTCTTCATAAAAGTATATCATAAATAATCTAGCTTAATGAACTACACTATATAAAAATGTTCTTTTTAACAATTCGTTTTCAAAATTAATAACATAATATAGAACCTAACATATATAAGTCTTATACATAGAATAAAATCACTTATGTAAATGAAATTGTTAAATGTCTCAAATCCAAGTCATATTCTTTTGTCGCGTTGTTTTTGCCGATCGTTCACTTCATTGTGTTTAGATGCAAAAGATTGGATAATCAAGCAAAATATTTCATTCTATGTGTAGAGTGACTCGAAAAGATACAACAATAAATTAAAAATACTCAATCCCGCTAAACCAGGGTACAAATATCGATTCAAATGAATAGGAGATCAAAATGGCTTTGTTAAATTCTCTTCTAGTACATTACTTTTCTTATCTCGTATATATTAGTAAGAGTAAAAACTCTAAGCAAAAGATTGGATAATCAAATTTATAAGAACACAAGGTACTTTTAGATGTATATGACTTGATTATATAACAATAAGTTACCTGTTAACCTCTCCTCGAACTAATGAAATTGTTGATGAAAGTTTTAATTGCTGATATTTACTTTGCTTAATGAAAGTTTTAGTTGTTGATATTTGCTTTAATTTGTGTCACTACAGTCGACCGTCAACATGAATCATTGTTAATTTATAAGTTGAATTATGACAACATTTTACATGATGTAAATGCTGGAAATTTAATGCAGTCACTTGGTTACCGAGCATTTGCAGAATTTTGAAAGAAATATAGAGATGGAAGTTCTTCACTACTTCAGAGATTTAAAATGGCAATTGTATATATACCTACTAAAACTTGCATATTTGCATATATACCTAAAATATGTTTAAGTTGCATTGTACAACATGCATTAAAAACTTGTATTATGAGAAAATATGCAAATATGTAAGTTTTAATAGGTATATATGTAATTCCCTCAAATTTTAAATAGTAACTTATTGATAAATAGTTACAAAAAGGTATAGTCACTATTATTTACTGTACTATATTATTATGTAAACTCTCATAATTTAAAATTTCAAATATCAAACCAATAATTATGTCATGAAACTTAATTTTAAAAAGCAAAACCATAAAGACTCACATTTAGGGGCCGTTTGGTTTGTAGGTGGGTTTATGATTAGGATTTGGATTTGGATTTGAATTTGGTTTAAGATTTAGATTTGTATTTGAGATATGAGAAAGAAAATAATATTTAAAAATATATTATATATTAAAATATAAAAAATTATGTATTTAAATTAAGATTTAAAGTTTAAAATTATATTTAATTGTATATTTGAAGAGAGAGATAGAAAAAGGTAGTAAGAGAAACATGGGGCCTACTAGACAGGAGAGAGAAAACCCACTTACCATAAATGGGAGTCACTCCTAGATATTTGTTATAAGGAATTAAACTAAACGAATTTATGTTGGACTTATGCCAAAACTGGGCCAAAAGCACTCAAACCAAACGGACCCTTAAAGCATGAGACTCAATTTTAAATTACTATAGAAGATAGATATATTATTATGTAAACTCTCATAAAAATTTTTTTGAAGGGCAATTTATTCCAACTAACAAAAAAAAACAAACAAAGGCATCCACTAAATAACCAAGATGGTTAGAAAATAGGGACCCGAGAAACATTACAAAAGCTACATATAAACTTATAGCAAAAGACAAAAACTTAAAAAGAAACAAACTAAACCAATCACACTAGAATGCTAATCCAAACCTGCTGTAAATTAAAACTAATCACACACTAGAATACTAGAATCAAAAACTCACATGAAACACACTAGGAAGTAGGGAGCAGCACCACAAAGACTCGCATAAATTAATAGTTCTCTTAAAGCTTCAAATCCCTTAACTCTAGGAAGTAAACCAAAAAGACTCGCACATTTAAGGAATGAAACTCAATTATTAAGTTTAAGTAGTATAGATTCAAATCCCTTAACTATCAAACCATGTGATTATGTCATGAAACTTAACTCTAGGAAGTAAACTATAAAGGCTCACATTTAAGGCATGAAACTCAATTATTAAGTAGTATATAGATAGATATATTATAATAATTAGCAGGGTATCCGCGTGTTGTAGTGGCGGGTACTCTGTAATCAAAAATTTTGGTAAACAATATTTTTCGATACAAAAGCAGTGGTCAGTAGTATTATAAGGTTGTGATGATTAATGGTGAAAGATACTTGTTAATCAGTAAATGTTGTGTAATATTCGTCAAAATATTACTAGTATATAATGTGTGAATATATAGAAGTATAAATTAGTTTTTGCAATATATGATTAATAATATATGTGAATTTGCTTATATAAATACGGTACTAAAAAAGTAACACATTTTCATGCTTTATAAGTTGTATGAAAATTTTCGTATTTTGACATGTACGATTCTTTTCAATTGAATTTGTTAGTAAAATGATTAGTATTTCAGTAAATTTGTACTAAAATACATACATAGATGATAAAAAAATTAATATGAACTTTTCAGAATTTTTAAATAATTATGTGTAGAAGAACTATTGTTTAATGTATTATATATAGCATTAACCATTCATATACATTGCATATTAATATGTATTCCTTAAAACTTAAAAATACATTTAATGGAGGAAGGGACTTTCTTCCATTATATGTAGTATAAATATAGATTATGTAATGAAACTTAACTTTAAGAAGTAAATCATAAAGACACACATTAAAAGCATGAGAAACTAAACTCAATTTTTAAGTAGTATAGATAGTTAGATATATAGATTCCAATAATGCTAATATTAAATGTAAATTTTTTAATTTGTACTGAAATAAATGTATATTTTTAAATTTTGAATATTTCGGAGGTGTCTAGATAAATTTAATTGCTGCTTAATGTAATAGTGACACTTTTTTATTGTGCAATTTAAGAGCGTTCATTTAATTTGATACGGAGTATGTATGAATGAAGTAGTACATTCCAAGTTAATACCTTCTAGACTTTTTTAACTAGGTATCATTAACGTGAAAACTAATATTTTCTACGACATAGATGTATGGTCGTTGTAATTACATAATTTTAAATAGTATAGTTAGCATGTTAACGTTTACGAAAAATCAAACACTATTTTCTTGGAGTCAGCAACGAATCCAAAGTTAGATGTCTATGTTTTTTTAACAGACAGGGCTAAGAAGCACCCTAAAAAAAATAGTAACGACATGTTTCATGACCCGCAAGACAAGAGGGATGTCTTTTCAATTATATTTGAGAAACCAGTTCTTTTATTTAACAATGAAATTTGATATTTATGGGTGTCATGTGGCATTAAGTTATGTGCTAATTTATATTACATGAGAAAATGTTTTTACCTAATTCGAAATATATTTTCAAAACATTATACGCCGGTACTAATTTAATTAACTTTTACTTCCACATTTAGCCAAAAACTTTCTTTAAATACGTTTAGTTGATTTTTTGTTAAATACTTATAGTTACCAAATATTTTTGTAAAATTTTAAAACACTCGCTCATGAAACACTTTATTTTAAGCAGAAGCATTAAAAACAATCAATCTTAAACACCCTCTATATGCATGCCATCATAAGTTTTTTTTATTTATTTTTTATTTTTTATTTATTATTTTTTTAACGGCAGAAATAGATATATAAAAAAGGCTACTAAGACTTCTTCTATTTTATGTAACCTACATCATACGGGTCCGATTTTGTGAAATGTATCTGTTTTGTTCACAGTTATGCACTTATGCACCATATATACTCTTGAAATGTTTTTGAAATCAATACAATTTGATAAAACTTCAACCTACAATTGCGTAGTGGAACTAGCAACAAACTGTAAAAAGTGAACACCAATTATTTATGGACAGTCTTTGAAAACTACTAGACAACCATGAACCACGGAATATTTTAGTACCGTACTATATACTACGTATGTCACATGAGTGTCAAAGAAAAAAAGTAAGTAGCACAATTTCGAACATGATTTACATGCCATTACCCTTAAAGTTATTCTCTGTTTTGCCATTTAGTTTTGGTATCATTCAGATAATTAATGCTTGGCTTGTTATCATTGCATACGAAAATATAGCTAGTCCATGTATAAAGATTAAGAAATGTTATTCTCGTAATCTCATCCTAATAAGCAAAATACATTTCCTCGTAACTATTTACACGAAAGAAACGCAAAACCGATGGTATTGGACAAAATTGGAGAGCAAATCATTAACCTTTATTAGATTGTAATTTTGTCATTGATGATAGCAAAGTATAACAAAAATACGAACTAAAAGTAGCAACAATTGTCGTAAAATGATAGTAGTACTGTAGTAGTTGTTGTGATGGGCTGATGGCCTGTCGATAACTAAAAAATGAAGGTGGTAGAGAAAACCAAGTGGCTTTTTGCTTGTTTCAATGTCGGTACTACCTGCTAGTAGTATATCCAAAATTGAATTGTTATAGTATTTATTTTGCATGAAACGAATCCTACTATTGTAATGAAAAAATAATAATAATACTTTTTTAGGTTGTCATAAGTGGTTTGAGTCTCTAAGTATGCCCAAGGCGAAAAAAGATTGTCTAGAGGTGGTGTTCTCTGCATTAGGGTGGCATGTTTGGAACTTCCGAAATGCTAGGTTGTTTGCCAAGAAAAAACCAAGAAAAAGTTGATGCATGGATAAAATTGTCACTTATGCTTTTCTTTGGATTAGTGGTAGATGCAAAAATATGAACTTAAATTGGGTTGCTTGGTTGCAAGACCCTTCTTTAGCTATTTCTTCCAAGTAAATGTATTTTCTTGTCTAGCTTCTTGCTAGTTTTCTTTTAATATTTCGTAATATTGATGCGGTTCTAAATAATAATAATAATAATAATAATAATAATAATAAAATAATAAAAAATAAAAATAAAAAAATCCCAAGCTTAATATTTTACCTTTTTTTTTTTTTTTTTTTTTTTTTTTTTTTTTTTTTTTTTTGTCAAACAGATAAACCAATGTATGAGCATGGTGCATGTGATTATTAAGAGGTTATGTTAATTTTTTTAAAGTAAAATAAGCTACCTGAAAAATAATACTTACTTTTCTGACGAACAAAACTTATAAGAATTAAATTTTTATTTGTAATCTCTAGCTCAATCTTTATTTACAATATAATCTCTAATTCTAAGAGCAATTACTTTTGTTACTTGTTAATTTTTCTTTTGAATGATTTAAAACCAAACTTATTCAAATGATGGGTTCGTTGGATTTGATACCCGGATTTTTATTGAAAAAGTGTATATAGGGGATGGTCTAGCATTTTTTACATTTCTTTATTTATTTTGATAGGGATTTTTTTTTTCTTTTTTTTTTTCATCATCTAATTTAGTCATTTTTATGTTCCAAATAGATTAGTTGACATAAGATGCTAACTTTACATACCATAGAGATTTCACTTTTTTTTTTGTCATATAGCCCATATAAAAAAGGGCATGTCTTTTTCAAACCTAACATTTTTTTAACTAACAAGTATAGAAAAACAACTTTTGGAGGGTATTACGTGTCTCATATTTGAATCTTTAATGTTACCTTAAAAAAAATAATAATAATAATAAAAAAATGAATGATATATTCACTAGCTTGATGATAAACATGTATATATAATGAGTGAGTCTCACAACCAACCAACATCAAACCTACTTCCTTCATTCTTATTCACATCTTCACCTTCGCCTTCGCCACACACCAACAATGGCAGATGAGAAAGATGTCCAAAGAGCATTTGAAGACGAAGACGACGAACCCCAACCCAATTATCGGGGTATCAAAGCAATGCCTTGCATCATAGGTAATTAAGTTTCCTTAATAAAAAAGCATATGTTTGCTATGTATCATAGTAATTTTTTTGTAGATTTATTAATGGAAAGTTCACTTGAATTATGTTAGGAAATGAGACATTTGAGAAACTAGGAGCAATTGGCACAATTTCGAATTTGTTGGTGTATCTAACAACGGTTTTTAATATGAAGAGTATAACTGCTACTACTCTTCTTAACGTTTTCAATGGCACAACCAACTTTGCAACCTTGCTCGGAGCCTTTTTATGTGACACATACTTTGGTCGTTATAATACCTTGGCATTTGCTTCAATCGCATCGTTCCTTGTATGTACTTCTTTCGTACTTCTCGTCCTAAACAGTTTTAGTAAGTTATAATGTGTTTTAATAATTGATTTATGATATATTTTTAGGGTTTGTTACTAGTTGACCTAACCGCGGTATTCAAAGCACTACATCCACCAGAATGTGGATCAAAAGAAGATAGCCATTGCACTAGTGCAACACCTGGGCAATGGCTATTTCTACTAACCGGATTTGCACTAATGATAATTGGTGCAGCCGGTATTAGGCCATGTAACCTTGCTTTTGGGGCTGATCAGTTCAACCCCAACACGGAATCGGGTAAAAGAGGCATAAACAGTTTTTTCAATTGGTACTTTTTCACCTTAACATTTGCACAATTGGTATCGGTTACTTTAGTCGTGTACGTTCAATCCAATATTAGTTGGTCGATCGGGCTAGGGATACCAGCGATATTCATGTTGATATCGTGTGTATTGTTTTTTGCTGGTACTAAAATATATGTGAGGGTAAAACCCGAAGGAAGTCCATTTACAAGCATGGCGAGAGTTTTAGTGGTCGCGGTTAAAAAGCGACGGTTGAAACTGTCGCAAGAAGAAAAGATGACACTTTACAATTATACACCACCGAAATCAATTAATTCAACTTTACCTTATTCGGATCAATTCAGGTAACCTACTCATTCATCTCATTAATTATTTCATAGTTTATGACTCTATGTTTATGTCTATTATTTGCATGTTGTTGAGATTATTTATAGCATAGAAACATTAAATTCTTGCCCGCAATTCAACAAGCTATATATATATGATTGAATTAAATGTTTTTAATTTTGTACTACAAGTTTTTCGGTGGAAATGAAATAAACAATTACAAGTTCAGTTCCAAGATTCGTATAAATAGAAATTAAAAGTGTTTAAACTAAAAGATTGTAGAATAACTTTCTGACACTACATATGCTAGTTATTCGTTAATCGCACATTTAGCATGTCAGACATACGCATTATTCGTTAATCTCATTCTAGATTCATCATTAAGGAATAGTTTAATTAAATAAAGTTTTGTTTTATCGTAGATTGTAGTTTTGTCTCTTATGTTTTTGGTGTCTCTATTTGTCATTTTTATCAGAATCGGGGTGAATTATGATTACTTGTGTGCTTGTGAACCACATGTATTTTAACGTGCAATGTATGAAACCCTAATTGACATGACCCATAATCGGACGTGAATTATATTTATCGTCTAATACTTGAGTCTATCGTTATATGCACATAAACTATATTATCAAAGTAAGATTAGTGATTGGTAGCACCCCACAAACTCAAACGCAAAATTGCTAGTATCTTTTTTCATGAAATGATAAATGATTTAGAAAAACAAAAAGATAGTGCCACGACCCAAATTTAAAAATATCTTGTATGACACAATAATGATACAAGAAAAAAAAGGATTCGAGTGTCGACAGGAAAATCATCACTAACGGTAAAATTCGTGACTAATTCCAGTTTAGTCACGAAAATCAAGGTCGTCACTTGTTATCATTATAGCTCCGTCACAAAGTTAAAAAGTCACAAAGTTAAAAAGTGATGAAATTGAAATTTCACACTAAATTAGTGGTGAGCTAAAGTTGTCAATAATATTTCGTCACCATAAGTGCTTCTTCTAGATGATGGTCGATAATAGGACTAGTAAAAGTTGATGGGAGACTCATATATAGCTGAAACGTTTGTCAACATGTAAACGAATAGAAAGTAAGCACTAAGCACTACATCTACTAGTAACAGAAATCTGAAAACAATGCACCTTTCACGCGGTATTACAATAGTTATTATTTTAGGTAATTCTGTTGGCTAACATGTATGAACACACATCTCATTCAATCATTTACTCTTTGTTGATTGTTTTCTTATAATGTCAATAATGGACCATACTTGATGTGGACACTCTATAATTGCCTTTTTCAAAGACAACTCCTTTAGTATACTCCTAGTACATGCTTGGCCCTTTTTACGAAAAGGACCGGCCACTAATTTCATACTTAACGCGCATTTAGTGATGTCACGACCACTTAAACATGTTAATACCAGTCTACTCCAATCATTAACACATTTTACTATCTATGGGTTAAGTGGGATTTTGGTGTTAGACTATTGCTAATGGGAGTTGGATTTCACCAAGTGACCCCAAAAGTGACGCGTCACTTCCCCTAGCACACCCCAAAAGCAACGCGTTGCCTTCCAACCTTTTTCTCAATTCGGTTGCCTCACCAACCGAAACTTTGAATGATCAATGCTTTAATTTGGGAGTAAAATATTCAAATGGTAGTACAAAGCATGCAAAAAATTGATGGGATATTTACTGCTTTTGTGGGATTGCTTTTGTGGTCACCACTAGCTAATTGTGGTTGGGGTGGAGTTGTGGAGAGAGAAAGCTGAGGTGGCGCTGACGTGGCGGGGTTGCTTTTGTGGAAATGGTGTTGCCATTAGCATTAGTCTTATGGTCATTGGGGTTGGTTAGCAGTTGTCGCGCTATGATAAGTAGGGTGTAGATATTTTCCGAGTTAGGAGTTAGGTTGCGTAAACACTAATGGAGTAATGGGAGCAGGACCAGCCAAAAAAGCTGAAAATGACAACAGTATTGTTATATTCAATCTTCACAAAACTTGAGTTCACATTTCTAGCTAATAACAACAAAAATTGTTAATGGTATTTCACATGATACAAGGTTTTTAATGTCCATTTTACCCCTAAAAACAATGACCAATTGGCTGGACTAATTACAAAACACCCTTAAAGATTTCCTTTGTAGTCATTTTCATTTCACTTTGTCAAATTGTATTCAATGCTCCAAAGTCCAATCTCTATACCTGTGGAAAAAAAACAATTATTTCCACATGATAAGTCCAAAGTCATAGTGAACTACCTTTGACTAGTTGATAACCTATAGTTATTACATTATTGACATCTTTCTAATGCATTCAATTCAAAATCAAACTCTTCTACTCATGGGCCCATGACCCATGACACCCAACTTAAAAATGAACAAACTAATAATTGTAGTTTACAAACATAATTATGATAAATTATCCACGTTAGCTGTACGAATTCTTGTTGGGGTGTTTAAGACTTTAGTATGGTGTTTGCTCATTGTCTTTTTTAGGGAACTAGATAGATATTGATATATCGTATAGACATATACCCTTTAATCAATCAACAATCATAACTTATTTTTTCACCAGTTGTCTTAACAAAGCTGCGATAGTGACACCTGAAGACAAAATCAACCCGGACGGATCAGCAGCCAACCCATGGAACCTATGCAGCATCCAACAAATAGAAGAATTAAAATGTGTAGTAAGAGTTCTACCCATATGGGCTGCAGGCATAACATACTCAATAGCAATGACACAACAAACGCAATATGTTGTCTTTCAAGCCCTTCAATCAAACAGACATGTTTTCGGCTGGAACTTCAGAATCCCAGCTGCTTCATACACTGTCTTCACCATGCTCACATTAGTCATATTCGTACCTATATATGATCGCCTCATTGTCCCTCTACTCCGTCGCATCACAGGCAAAGAAGGTGGTATCTCCTTGTTACAAAGAATTGGGTTCGGGATATCATTAACAGTTTTAGCTTCACTTGTTTCGGGTTTAGTAGAAGAAAAAAGAAGGCACCTTGCATTAACACGACCTACATTAGGGTATGAACCACATAGAGGCAATATATCTTCAATGTCAGCATTTTGGCTGATCCCTCAGCTCTCATTGGCAGGGTTAGCTGAGTCGTTTACTTCGATAGGTTTAGTTGAGTTTTACTATAAACAATTTCCTGAGAACATGAGAAGTGTTGCGGGTGCAACTTTCTTTTGTGGGATGGCGGCGTCAAGTTATTTAAATAGTTTTTTGGTGACGATTATTCATAGGACGACGGAAGGAGCAAAAACTGGAAATTGGTTGCCTGAGGATCTCAACAAGGGTAGATTGGACTACTTTTATTTCTTGATAACCACTTTGGGAATATTGAACATGGGTTACTTTCTGATGTGTTCAAGGTGGTATAGATACAAAGTAAGCAGTGGTGGCGGTGGACGTGGACGTGGTAGTGCCACGGTGGAGATGGAGAAAAAAAATGACAAATCTTTGGTATGAAATGATGGGTTTTACTAACCACAACCCTATAGGTTGTGGTTAAGCCTTATCATTTATGTAAAAATAGCATCTAATGAACTCCTTATTTTCGTATCTATACATATTTAATTATTATAATTATAGACCGTGTTGCTAACCATGGAATGTTTGAGTGATTGATTATCATGTACTAGGTATAATTGTGTCAAAGATTCAGTTGATGCATAGCATGTATATCTTGCTAATTGGCTTTTACATCATGTTATCACATGGTCTATACGTATTTGGTTAACTAGGCGAATACCCGCGCAACGCGACGGTGTATAGCTGCAAAAAATTATACTTACGAACTTTTAGTTCTATTGTGACCCTTGATGCAACATCTACGGGTTCAATTTATAGTTATTGCGTAAAGTGGAAAAAATGCTATGGGTTAGAAAAAAAAATTATAAAATTTTGAGGATGAATAATATTTAAACTATTATGTAAGTGATGGATGTTATTAGTATTTTTAATCAAGAGTACATTGAGTATAACACATTACTCATTTTTAAGTTTTAAGTTTCAAGAAAAGTTATCCATGCTTTACATATTGTATAGATATAGATATAGAAGATTAGAGCATCAACATTGTTATTATGCCAATGCCACAAAGATCATAGACTTATCATAATGTTAGACGCAAAATAATGCAGCATCCTTCAATCTTAAGTTTAGATCATAAAGCGGACCAAAAAGTATCCCTTTACCTCTAGCTTGACCAAATTAACATATAATTCATGTACCGACTCCTAGAGTCCCAGATACGAAATAAGTACTGTGACAAGTAATACCAAATGAACATATGCCCATTTGGCTATTTTCACTTGTCCCAGCTGTTTAAATAATCCCTACAATAACAGAAACAATACTCCAAGCTGAATAATATACAGCAATAACATGGGTCATTCTCAAAAACCCGACTCCCAACTTTTTTAAGTTAAACAAAAAATTCAAAAAATTAAGACAGTAAATTATATCAGCTTCCACCCAGAACTCTCCTCAAATCGGATTTCTGTTCAGAGGTAAGCCTAGATGGGTACCTGACATCGAACTTGATCCTCAGATTTCCTTTCTTTCTGGGGTCTTTAGATATCGGCATTCCTTCATTAGGGACTGTTAGTTCATCCCCCGGTTTCACCATTTCTGTTACTGGGATCAGAAGATTTCTTCCATCAAGAGTAGTGAGTTCGACAGTCTTACCAGTGAGAGCGTCCACAAGTGATATTTCTTGATTCACAACTAAATCATTACCTTCTCTTGTGAAGACCTCATGGGGTTTCTCATCAACTACAAATATGAGATCTGCTGCTATGACACCGGGTTCTTGGTTACCTTTTTCTGGAAAGGTTATTTTCGTGCCTTTTTTCCAACCAGGTCTTATCTCAATGGTTAAGATCTCCTCCACAGTCCGAACCTTACTGCATCGGAAATATTAAG
Source organism: Artemisia argyi (assembly GCA_030686995.1). Taxonomy (NCBI): domain Eukaryota; kingdom Viridiplantae; phylum Streptophyta; class Magnoliopsida; order Asterales; family Asteraceae; genus Artemisia; species Artemisia argyi. The sequence continues at coordinate 30,345,559 of CM060688.1, read as the reverse complement.
AATCGTAACAGTGAGAATTTGTTAAATGATATGGCACCCAGGACTCCACGATACATGACCGGGGTTTTAAATTATTAATAAATCAGGAAATGTAACCATTAATGCACATTAATATAACTAAAGAGCAGAGAGCTTATAACTTTATGTTTCTTAAATCTTAACACTTCCTTTAACAAACGTCACTAAGGTGCCGTTTGATTTCGACTTAATTGTCTAAATTGAGAAAATTACTTAATCTGATAAGTAGGTAAAGGGCTGTTTGTTTCAAACTTAATCCAGAAGCATGACTTAACTAGAAAAGTCACAAGGGTGTTGCTTTTTTCATTAAGTCATTGATTTATTGATAATTCCGGTGATACAGGCACTTTAGTATACGAAACAAACAAAAACCGTTTATCTACAAACATACATCATGTACATATACATACACTATAACTAGACAAGACTTGATAACAATTAAAAACAAACAAGGCCTAACCTTTACCAGTGCTCCATAATTTTAGATAGACTCCGACTAATAATTGGGATCTACCGCATGCATATATAAGAAAATCCAACCTAGAGATGCTAGTAGTGAAACAACATAGGCTTTTGAGATTGACATGCAATTTTAGGTCGTCTTAGATTTTTAAGTAAAAAGAATTAATGCATCTTTTGTAACTGATAAGTAACTAACTGAGATAGCTAATCAGATGAAGAAATAGAATACTAATGATACAACTCTAATAATGCGACTTGTCAATTTTCTGTACTTAAATCAACGGGAGATTACAAATATTTATAATGGAAAGAGACTACTAAGTACTAACCAACCACTAACCTAAACTTACTCCTAAAAGATATAAAACATGCCCATGATCCCAATGCAAAGAGATCACGTCCAACACCAGTTGACAACTTGATATCATAACAAGATGACTTCTTTACTCTTACACAAATAGAAAACATGTTAACAAATTCTTCGCCACCATTTGATGTATGTGTCAATCTTCTAAGTTAGATAACATTTTGGACTAGTATCAATAACCGTATGGTTAAACAGCTATGAAATATACATATAACTTATATTGAACAGATAACATAGGTGCTTAACATACAAATAATTGTGAAATATACGTATTACTGCAGAAAGACCTCTAAAAATAGACCAAATATACAAATTACAAAGTGCTTAACATAAGTTTATACCCGGAATTAGAAAAAAACATACATGTCTAGGGGTGTAAACGAGCCGAGCTTTATCGAGTCTCGAGCTCGAGCCAAGAAAATGAGCTCGAAAGGTTTAATGAATCAAGCTCGAGCTTATATAGGCTCAACTTGAGTTGTTGTCAAGCTTTTCGAGCTTTTAAGTTATATATATGTGTTTTATATATATTATGTATATTTGAGGGGTTTATATGTAAATACACCAAGTATAAATACTTATTTATGAATATATCAAGCTTATCGAGCCGACCACAAATTCAAATCTATCTTATATTTTAATTTTAATTGGTTTATAAAACACATCATTATAAATATTTCAAGCCGAGCTCCAGCAAATTCAAACTTTCTTGAGCCAAGCTCGAGCTTCCCTCATAAAGGCTCGTCGAGTTAGCTATTGAGCCGAGCTCGAGTGGAACATAATATTGTCAAGTCGAGCTCTGCCAAAATTCGACTCGATTCAACTCGTTTACACCCCTACATGTCTCTACAATTCACTGGCGTGTCAAGATAATTAAACTAGGGTATGCACAACTTAGTGCTTACCATAATTTCCGGCGATGGCCATTAACCGGGATGGAATTGGTTTTAGTGTTAATTGTTAAGTATTAGTTAATTGTATTTATCCTTTTTGTACATTTGTATAGTGTAGGGTCCCTAATGTAATTATGTATCCCACATCTGTTTATACCCAAATGAAAATGCATAGCAAACCCTAAAGAATATTGTTCCAATTACTTTGTAACATGGTACCAAAAACTAGGTTTATACCTATATTTGTTATACCGCACAGGTCAAACATAGATTTTTATATACTGGCCAAAGGGAGCCAGACAAATGTGTGAGATCAATGTAATGTATATATTGTGAGATGGTTAGTTTCCCTTAAAAAAAATTATATACTGAAGGGTTAAAAGTAAAACTTTGAAACACTAGGTGTCATTTATGTATATATGAAAAACACCGGGAAAATGATTTGTTTTTCTTAGATATGATGTAATTGATAACACATTTTTATCTAATTGAATACTATGATTTCCAGATCACAAAATAAAACTTAAAAGATCAGAAAAATAAAACAGAATAACAGATTGCTAAAAGTCTAAAACTCCCAAGTGAACAAAAAAAAAAAAAAAAAAAAAAAAAAAAAAAAAAAAAAAAAATCATAAATAATAGACGAAAACCCTTATATAACAATTCTTTAAGTCCCAAGGAAAACAAAACCTTCTAAATCGTAAATTAAAAAAAAAAAAAAAAAAAAAAAAAAAAAAAAAAAAAAAAAAAAAAAAAAAAGAGAGAAGAAAAGTGAAACCAGATTTCACACAAAATTTTAAGATAAGACCATTACTTTAAAACTTAAAAGAAATAAAAAAGGTAAAACCATACTTCATAAATCATATTTAAAAAAAAGAGTGAAACCAGACTTCATAAACATATAATATTAGAATTTAGAAGTCTTATAAATCAATGAAAAATAGACTTAACATATTTACCATTTAATCTGCTTTTATAGATTAAAAATTGGGAGTTGGGAAAACAAATACGGGTGGGTTTAAAACTTTACGAAGTAAATAGATCATAATAAATGTTCAAAGTATTAAAATGGGCCCATAGCTGAAAAGTTACCATTGTCTTCTTATAGTGGGAGATATACACAAAATCTAGACTTCTCCGAACAAGAGAGAACATATGGGCCAATGAACTGAACCAGCTATATAAGCTACAAACTACGAAGTGTGACTTGTGTAGATTGTGGTAATTTTGCTTGTATATAGTAGCTAAAAATGTACCTTTCTGCATTTTATATTTAGCTACCATGTAAAGACAAAATAACTAATTACACTTGTATATAGTGTTATCATGAGACTTCCATGTGATAACGAGATTAGGCTAGAATTATGTTCCTCTCCTATTCGGAAAAAATAAAATCAGAATGCTGTTTATATTTCCTATTTTGGAGATTGACTGTAACTTTTAAGTCCCAAATACTATGTTTATTTAAAATAACCATTCAGGGGTGGCCTAGTGACAATTGGTTTGTGACTATAGGTCTCAAGTTCAAGTCCTGCTATGTGAGAACAACCATGAAATGGCCACGCCAACCTCCTGAAAAGGGAGGGATTTACCTGGTTTGAGTCTGTGTGGCACCGTGGCGGTGGTTCATACCCAGTGGATTAGTCGGCCAAAAGGTCAAAAACCATGTATTACATAAAAATTCTTTCAATTTTGTGTATTTAAAATACACAATAATGCAAAACAATTCAATTTACATAAAAATTCTTTCAATTTTGTTATACACATAGTAACCAAAACAATCACCGAATGTATTACAATCAGACTAATTAACCTTTTGAAGAATATAAGTTCTATAGCATATCTATGTATGATCAACGTAAACAGACCCCTTACATTAAATTGACATTCATATTCGATAACAATAAAACCAAATCAATCCTGATAAATGAACTCCAAACCAAAACAATATCGAAAAATATCCGAACCCGAACTAAAAAACCGAATATTCACAAGAGTAATCTGATTAAGCTAAGTAGTGCAATACCACAATCAAATTCCTAGATCCGCGGCATGTGCCAAATTGTTCTAGAATATGCACTCTATACGTTTTTGCTCTCAGGGATAAAAAATAGTATGTCTTCCACTGCCTATACCACTACATTAACACTCATAAGCTCTCTCTCTCAAGTATAGTCATGGCGATATTTGAGATAAAAATTTAGACTTGGCATATGGGAGAATGTGGTGTCAAAGAAAGTATACATTTACAGCCAAGTTAAAGATATGAAGCTAAGAACTTTAACAAATCGGAGAACGTGCAATTCATTAAATCTTACTTTTGACGAGCAGAGGAGTTACACTTTGTGCATTCGAGTATTAGTAGTTTAATTTAAGTAACTCCTTTCAAATTTCTAAATGTACGTCCTACCTAGCTAACGATATCCAATTGATTTAGAATGAGGACACCATTCACTCTTCACTAACACATTCTATTTAGTTTCAGTTTTTGGAATGAAACACTTCCTGTTTAGCTTAGCATCATCCTCTTTATTCAAGAATTAAAAAATAAATAAATAAAAATAAAAAACACACACCAAGTTTGACAAAATCTAATAACCTAAGTGTGATAATGATTAGTAAATCCCATTTCGGATCGCCTCCGGTACGACGTATTATATAGTTCGGTACGAGGGGGTAGGTTCATTTTAGATCGCCTCCGGTATGGCGTATTATATAGTTCGGTACATAGTGTACCTTATGAATAATTATACATTAATAAAAACAGTCATTCCAAAATATAAGAATAACTATATATCTTGATTATCTGTTTGCTCTTGAATGTCCTCCTTAATTCTTCTTTTGCCTAACACCATTTTGAAAAAGATTTGTTTAAGACTATAACTGTTGAAGAGTTGAATGAAGATTCAAGAAAAAACAGTTTGTATAATGTTTCTGGGCTATTAATCATATTAACTTAATGTAAGTTTAAAGATAGAAATTAATTTCAATGTGAAAACAGATAGGAATTAATCGTATTCGAAACGTCAAATTACAGTACAAAATCGCGATCACGGATCCGTATTGTACCCGTTTTTGTACAATTGTACCCTGACCGCAGATCGTGGCTACCGTAGCGAATTAGGTAACTACGATATAGGCTATTTGTTGTTTAGGCCATGTATGAATACGGTAGTGGGTGCCTATATACTATAAAGGAAATAAAGTGATGAACACAAAAGTTTGATAAGCCAAGCTCGGCGACATATCTAAGAAAAGAACATAATGACATATCAGACCACGTTGCTAATTCAGATGCTTGGACCAAATATGGCCGGAATACATTTATGACAAAAGATTGCTTGAAAGTAGCTATTCAACATCGTACATATTCCTATAGATCAGCTAATATCTTACAATAACTTTAAGAATACCTAACAGATGTATCTTACAATCCTAACTGCTTGCTACTAAAGTAAATAATAGTCAAAATAGATAAAAGAAATTGTTAATGTTTAAAATGTGACTTAGGATTTATCTAATAAATATCGGCAACTAAAATAATAACGTAGTTCCCATTCATGACATATGTAATAAATTTAATTATGTCACTCAAAATTGATTCAAAAAGTTTCTAATATATGCTTGCTTCAGCTACACACGCCTACACGAAACTTTTACCCCAATTACTTGATAAGCCTAACTTAACAATGTATTTGAGAAGAAGAGATGGGACAACTAACATTGAATTAAGCTTTATGAGTGCTTACACTTGATTACTGGCTAGGACACATTCATCATAAGAATTAGATTATGCAAATAACCTTATAATATCATATATTTTTTATGTTCTCGCATATCAGATATTCCAGATTAGAAAAAACCCATATCAATTCAAACAGCAACATTGAGAATATCAAATTGCTACTCCATGTTGACAATCTTAATTACTGTTATAGTCGAGAGCATATTTTGAGCTGCGAAAAGTGGTAAGTTGGTAAATTAAGAAAATATTTTTCTCAAGCCCCTTCTTGTCTCCACACACCATAAGTTAGGTCTTGGGGATATCTGTGATAGAGATATAAGGCAATCCCGATGATACCTAAGTCCATTTTATGACGCAACAATTATTCCTATTTTTCCTTGAAAAGTATTCTTAAATATATCCAAGATAACGTGGGAAGTTTAAGCGTCATTCACTTGTGTTCATTGTCAAGCTTACTTCCACTCAGCTACATTAAAAGTTAAAACCTTCACCACAATCACTCTACTTAACATTATATTTCCAACTAAATGCAAGTCATGATTACCATTTACTCATCAACAAAAGTGAATTATCATCGCCCTGCCCCCGCAAAAAATAAATATAAAAACCGCACATAGAGAGTGAATTGCACAAGAAAAAACACCTAATGACCCAGATATTTGTTTGCATGCTCTATATGTCGCTATATAGCTAATAGTAGCTCTTAACAAGCAAAGCTGAGTCAACTTATATTAATTAGTACCCTAGAACCTATCATTCTTTGATTTAATCTTTCATCATTTTACAAAATTCTGAGGCAACTGTGTATAAAAACCTGTGACTTGGACAGACCCTCTTACGCATCCAAAATCCTTAAATTGTATACAAATTGTTCTAATACAATAGCGAAAAGCATCCTAACGGCTACTATAGTCTGATACCGTAAAATAACGGCCATCCTCTATACAATTAGATTTGCGTAAAGTAAGCAAATTGGGGTGAAAGCTTGGTAAGTTTTTTATTTACTTCATACAAGATCCCTGATTTTGTGCTATAAAAAAATGGACATCAAGGACAAGACTTTGTATTGCAAAATAGTTCCCTTTATGCAATAACATCATATGCGCAAAATGCACCCAAAAGGTATAAAAAATCATATATTTTATCAAAAAGTACCTATTTTCAGAACTGCTAGAAGTAGTAACATACAACTACTATATACACCGGGTGTGTTTATTTTTTGAAAAAATGCCTTACTAGCCTCTTACTCTTACTGACATTTATGTTGTTTGTTTTTTTCTTTTGAGTTAGACCTGGTTAGATAGGGGACTTGTCTTAGGCTCCGTTTGATTACTGCTGAATTAACTAATTCAGCGCTGAACTTCCAAAAAATTAATCGGACAGTTTGTTTGGTAATTTAAAAGTGGCAACTGAATCATACATTACACGCTGAGCGATTTTGCGTACAAGTGTAGACAAAATGATTCAGTGAGATTCGGTTTACCCAAATACCCTTATTACACCTATAATCCTAAATAATAATATAAAAACTAGGCCTAAATAAATACCCTTATTACACCTATTAAATTTGAAAAATCATTTGGGGTGATGAAATCGATAAGCCACAAAGTCACGAACAACCACATTATCTAGTACTCCTATAATCCTAAATAATAATATAAAAACTAGGCCAAGTGATTGCCTATATATACACGCTGAGCGATTTTGCGTCGATCAACAATATGAAGTAATGTGATTATTAAAATATTTTTGTGGCATCTATGATTTCTTGATATGATTACTTTTTTTAATTTGTAGTTTTGCACTATTTGTTCTTTAGACTATAGGTTCTAACAAATGAACATTAGTCATCGGCTACACATTTGATTTAAAATTAGTCACAATCGAGGTTAAAATGGTAATTTCCGTTTATTCAGAATCAATAGTCAGAACGTCTATCAAACAGTTTTTTAATTCAGAATCATGATCACTCAGCATCTTTGAATTATTCAGCATATTTGACTCGTTCAGCGCTAAATAATACAGTTTTATCAAACAGCCCCTTACTTCCTCTTACCCAATAAGAGATTGAAAACTTGCTATAATATAATATATTTGATGGTATATTAACTATGTTATATTTATGATAAAAAGTTTTGTTTCATATTTACACAAGCTACTTATTTATGGTATTGCTATGATATAATATATGCTTAAAAAAAAAAAAAAAAAAAAAAAAAAAAAAAAAAAAAAAAAAAAAAAACAGTTAAACTCATTCAGACAGTTATACGAAAAACAAACAACATTATTTTATTCAGACCTTATAGCCACATCTTACTAGTATAAGCTGTGGTAGTCAGATTTAGACCCAAAACATCTTAATGAAACAAACACACCCTAAAGGAACTTCAGGAGAACGAAAAGAATCAACCTAACATAACAACATGAGCGAACATCATTTCCAAATTCCAATATAAAAAGAACGATCGGGGTGCCCTAAGGCTCCTCGGCTTCATGTCATCAGATAAAAAAGTTTGTCTTTCCCCCGCAACAATGTGATTCATACCCAAAAATGCAAGAATACCCTAACCTTAAACTTCCCATCTTAGATCAACTCTCACCGAAAAATTGTAAGATCTTCTAAATTGGTAAATCGATGAGGTTTCCCTATTCAGGCTACACGGGGAGGGTGAGCGTTTTTTGACTCAGATATACACGGCCACACCAGGTTAATCCTAGGACTGTTTCCGACCCTTCCCTGGCCACCCCCAAATGTACACACCTAACAAGGTTTGAACCCTTAGACCTCGAAACCAAGGACCTTAGCACTAGGCCACTTGGCGGTCATTATAATATCTTCTAAAAGCACTAAACCTTAAATTCAGCTATACTACACACCACCATACATCCTACTCATTTACACAATCAACAATCAAAGACATCACATTTCAAGCCAAACAAAAAAACACGAAAAGCCAAAAGCCGAAAACCATACCCGAAAGAATCAAGAACCGTCCTGGAAATCTTCATCTTCTTCTTAGCACCTTTATACAAATCAACCAAACCACAAGCCAACAAATTCTCAACAGGAGCAGCCTTCTTCATCTTACTCCCACTCTTATTCGAACCCGAACTCTCCCCATTACCACCACTCCTCCCAAAATTCACATCCTTAAACAACTCCTCATAAATATCCTCAGCATCCCTAGGATTAAACCTAAAGTTCCTGTCAACGTTAGCATGGCCATAATGACTCGTATTATAAAACCCATTATTGTTTCTTCCAGATGAAGAAGGTGGAGGGGGTGGAACTTGACCAGATTTCAAAGCTTCTTCCCCGTAAAGATCATAGATCTGACGTTTCTGAGGGTCGCTTAAAACATCGTACGCTTCAGAGATTTGTTTGAACTTGGATTCTGATTCTTGTTTGTTTGAGTTTTTGTCGGGGTGCCAGATCATTGCTAGGCGCCTGTATGCTTTTTTTAAGTCTTCATCTGTTGCGTTTCGGTTTACTTTTAGGATGTTGTAGTAGTCTATGCCCATGCTTTTTTTGACCTTTTTTTTGGGTTTGTTAAGTGTGTGTTTTTGTGTGTGTGAAAATGGGGGTGGGTTTTAGTGGTGATGGAGAAGACGTGTTGGTGTGTATGTGAAGAAGCACCGGCCACCGTGGTTTGTGTTGTGTCAAAGTTCTAACTGGGCCCACATCATGTTTAGTTTAGTAAGTACTTGTGTAGTACAGTATCATGTTTTTGACTTTCACTTCATTTTCTTGAAAGTATTGAACAAGTGAAAGGAAGATAACGGTATCAAAACTACGGGCCCGAGCCGCTCGTGAAAAGCTTGAAATTAAATCGGGAAAAACTTTAAACGAGTTGAGCTTAAACAAGCTCGAGCTTAGTGCGATTAACGAGCTTTCGAGCTTTATTGCATTTAACATGTTATATAAGTTAGTCAAGCCCGAGCTGAGCTCAAGCTTTAGCAAATTTTCATGAGTCGAGTTTGAGCTCAAAATATGATGCTCGAAATGAGCTCGAGCTTTATATATATAAATGAGTCAAGCTAGAGTTCTGGCAGGCTCGGTCTCGGCTCGATTCATTTCCACCTCTAATTAAGAGCATCCACAATGCATAAATCATGAAAACCTTTTGGATTTTGCTAACCAATACCACTGAGCAGATGTTAATGTGTAGTTAATTAACAAAAACTTTTTAATTAACCAAAAAATGCATTAATATCATATTAAATGAACTTGTAAACTACTATATTTGAACATGATTTTCACTTAAATGAATTGAAATATTCCTTTTATAAATAGATTAATGCTTTACTATTCTATAAACATTTTGGAAAACCTTTTTTGCATTGTAGCATGAGGTTTTCCAAAACACTTGACAAACATCAATCTTTTTACAAGAACATATTAGTCATTAATGACTTATGCATTAAAGGCATTCAATGCAATTACACTAAAGACTGTATGCATTAAATGCGGATGCTCTAAGAATGGTAAGTGATTTGCACCATATTTGATTGAAACACTTTAAAATATGCATTAAACAGTTGTATTGTATATGTAAATTGTTTTAATTGTTTATACATTGAGGTAGGGGTGTAAACGAGCTAAGCTTTTATCAAGCAACTCGAGCTCGAGTTCAAGCTCGACTCGATCGAGCTGAGCTTTTATCAAGCTTAAGCCGAGCTCAAGCCCAGTAAATTGGCTCGAAACATATAATGCGCCGAGCTCGAGCTTTTGATAGCTCGGCTCGAGCGGTTATCGAGCTTTTCGAACCTTAGTATAGATATATTTTCATGTTATTCTTATGTATGTAAATAAGGGCAGATTTGAATATTAACTAAATTATAAGAACTAACTCCCTAAAGGATAAAATATTGTCTAACCTTTGTTATGAGCATTTTATTGTTGGTTTTATTAATCTTAAAAATATCTAATTTACTTTTCAAACGGTTAAGTATTTCTCTTCCAATTTATGATTTGAGATCATGTACAAGTTCTGTGTGAAGACTATATTTATTTTGTAGCAACTACAATTTGCAATTCGTTATGACATGGAATGGTGTATCTACTATTTTGTTCGAGCTCATTTTAGCGGCAAATACCAGTTGGCATATATTCGAGCTTTTCATGTATATTATTTCGAGCTTTTCAAGCTAAGCTCGAGCTTTGCTCGAATCCTGCTCGAGCTGAGCTCAAACTTGGATGGTTAAAGCTTGACGAGCAATCGAGCCGAGCTCGAGCCAACCTTTTATCTTTTGAGCCGAGCTCGAGCCTTGTTGAGCTCGGGCTTGGCTCGGCTCGATTACACCCCTACATTGAGGGCTCGTTTGGTTGATGGGGTTAGGGATTGGATTTAGGAGTGATAGTATAAATTATAAAGTAGTTGTTTGGTTTTAATTCGTGGGACCCAAAGTTGGGACTCATGCCTTAATATGTAGGCATTTACTAATCCTAGTCCCCATGGTGGGTTTTCAAAAAAATTGTCCGATCATTGTGAGACCAACATGTATCTACTCACACTCTTTTTTCTTTATTATCTAATTAATATTTTTAATATAAATTTATAACTTTTTTTTAATTTAAAATAACATTTTATCTAATCTTATAATAATATTTCTCTCTCCAAATCTAAATCCAAATCCAAATCCAAATACAAATCCAAATCTAATGGCCCGTTTGGTATGTGGGATTTCATTGGGGTTAGGATTTAATAAATGCAAATACTATGTTTGTTTATAAAAGAGGGATTTAAAATTGGTATTGAACCACAGGGCACACATATTTTCAAAGTAAGGAGGCTAGGTAGGTTTTGATATTAAAGTGGTCTCCACTAAAATTGTATCTCATATTTAGTGGACCAACTAAAGATAAAATATATTTTAAATTGTAAAAATTGATTATTTATTTAGTTAAATACATATTTTGTTTATTTTAATTTTATTTCTCTCTCTTACAACAAATTCAAATCCAAATATAAATTCAAATCATAATCCAAATCCAAATCCAAATCCTAATTCTAAAAGTCTAAAACCATCTACAAACCAAACGGGCCATAAATCTTAATCCTAAACCCATCTACAAACTAAACGGGCCATGAGTGTTCTAATCACATTTATTAGTGTGTCAATCACTTCTAATTAAGAATGGTCATCAATCCCCAAATTTTTACATGAGTGTCACATCATCATTCAGTATATCATTACTTTCCTCATTTTTCGGCTTTAATGGCCATCATTCTCTTCACCTCTAAACATACCTTTTTAACAAATTTAATTAAAAATTAAATTAAACTTTTATTCATAATTAAAAACATTGCATTAAAAATTAAAAACGTCATATATATTAAAACTTAAATTAAACTTCCCAAAAAAAGTGTTCGACCAAATCAGCACGAAGTTTTTAATGCGCTTGTGATGATTTGATTTGTCTGATAACTTGTAATGTTTGTTCGTTGGATCGTAGGAGGTCGTCCGATTGATGTGTGCTTCCTACAGATACCAATCGGGAGATATCGCACTCCCTTTGTGTTTTCCAATCATGTTATGTAATATGATTCATGTATGCATCAAATTCCTTATTCTTTCTAAATGCATATATGGTGCAAGATCGGCTAATATAGCCCATTTTTCTTAGAACACCAAATGCTCGTTCCACATATTTTATTGTTGGTTCATGCATTCACTTATACCGTATTCACTTGTGGGCATTGCCGCTGGATTTGAAATCGATTTAACAAATATCCCTTCAACAAGATAATATCTCTATCTGTAAGTTACGTCGTTAGCCACAAATGCAACCTCTTGTGTTTTTCCGTCTTTGAGATAGTTGAATATAGGCGATTTATGTAACACCCCGCCTTATAGACCACAATATTGTCCGCTTTGCCCGAAGGCTCACGGCTTTGTTCTTGTGGCCCTCATGTGAAGACTTCCCGGCAGGTCACCCAAGCCAGTACTACTCTCACATGAGCACGCTTAACCGTATGGCCGATTAACCGTTCCACCACAAAACGCGTTGTTGTCATATAAGGCGAATGTTAACATATATGTCCCAGCATCACTCCAAGTCACAGCAAATGTGGGTTTTGACTGAGGTATTACATTCACCCCCCGTAGGGATTCATCGTCCCCGATGAAGTTTGCCCCACATCCCGAACGGCTTGGAGTGGCTCTGATACCATCTGTAACACCCCGCCTTATAGACCACAATATTGTCCGCTTTGCCCGAAGGCTCACGGCTTTGTTCTTGTGGCCCTCATGTGAAGACTTCCCGGCAGGTCACCCAAGCCAGTACTACTCTCACATGAGCACGCTTAACCGTATGGCCGATTAACCGTTCCACCACAAAACGCGTTGTTGTCATATAAGGCGAATGTTAACATATATGTCCCAGCATCACTCCAAGTCACAGCAAATGTGGGTTTTGACTGAGGTATTACAATTTATGTATAACATTTATGTCATTATTCACCTAAGAAACACAAAAGAAAGTATATCATATCCATAAGTGTTTGTGACGCAATAGCTTCCAGCAAAATGAATGGATTCGGACCATGATCACGTCTACAATATTGCCTTTTATATGCGTTCGGACAACCAAACCACTCCCAATTAGTACAATCAATGCTTCCAAACATTCTCGAAAACCCATGCTTTTCTTCGTGAAACCGATATAGCTTTTCAACATCATTGTAAGTAGGTTTTTGCAAATACCCTACTCCAAAGATTTCCATAACAGACTTACAAAAATAATCAAGAGAATCACAAGAAGTTGTTGCACCCACTTGCAATTTATTCATCAAGGGTTTAAGGAACGGTGTCGTATGACAATTGACGAATTGCTGGAGGTGCACTTCATCAAAGCCAAAATGCCTTCTCTTTCGGTACAATCAGTATTAACACAAAAGTATGCAAAATGATTAGTTACTTCTTCAACTATGCTTGTTAATAGCTCTCGACTCATTAGGACCTATTTCGGAAATGATATGCATCGTACATCAGATGCACACTAAAATAGGCGGTGACTAAACGATCATAAGCACCGTAACTATTTCTATTTACAACGTTTCTCGTTGGTCGCTGCCTTTCATGTTGTCTTCTATTCATAATAAACTACAACGCTCTATTGAAAAAAGTCAAGTTCCTACTTGTAACTTCTTTTTCTTCTGATGAATTTGTGAACATGAATGTTTTGGAATTCATTTGAATAATAATGAATGATAAATAGTTTATTTGAGTTGTGTATATATTGATTAAGTTTGAAGTTGTGTATAAAATAATAGGGTACAAGGGTATTTATAGGTAAATTAAATGGTAAATTTCAATTTATTAATTTTTAATATTGTAACTGATACGTGTAGATTTAGAGGTTAAGTATTTCAAAGAAATACTCGTTAAAGTATTTCCCCGGGTCGTGTTCCATACGAAGGATTGAATGGAATCGTGATTATCGATTCGTGATTCGTGTAGTGGATGGTGAAAAAGTGAATTATGGGAAATTATAACAACGGAAAGTGAAACGATACTAAAAAGCACTAAAAACGATAACGTAGAGCTATATAAACCTAAAACGTAATCTATTCTAAAAACGTGCGAAATTATTAAAAATAACCTACGTGCGCAAATTTAAAAGTGAAATCAAAGCTAGACTACTCCTACGGGCATGAAAATGGTTTTCCTAAGTTCTAAATGTAAAAAGAAAATTATGAAAAAAGAAAAATATTTTTTTATGACTTTTTATTTATTTATTATGAATTTAAAACTATATAAAAGAAATTAAATCAAGAAAAATAGTAAAAATCTTGGAAAAATCTGTAATTTTGTAGAAAAGTATTTTGTATTACTCCAAATGAAGGAAAAATAAGAACAAAGAAAAAGCTAAAGGGAAAAAGCTGAAATTAAGCTATAGCAGTCATATAAGCTTTAAAAGGAAATAAAAGAATAAGGAGTTTAAATGAATAAATCATGCAAGGTATAACAATAAAATCCCAAAGGTGCAAATGGTATCTGTGTGATGTGTGGTGGTTTGGTTGAGCAGAGGGTCAGGGGTTCAATTCCCACTGCCCTCTTTTTATTACTTTTATTTTATTTTTGAATTTTTGTTAAAGAAACTTGAAAAGTATAAGCAAATAAGTGATTTTTACAAAACAACAATTTTGAAGGCTAATTAAAAAGCAGAAAATTTAAAAAGCTTGATTAAAGGGTTTTAAAGTTAAGAAAACTTGAGTCTTTAAAAGTGAAACAAATGAAAACTAAATAAACTGCATTTAAAGCTAAAAGCTGAAATGGTAGAACTAAAGCTTAAAGACGACTAAGGAGAGACCCAAATAAGCATAAGTGACAAAATCAGCAAGCCAGATTAAGCAATAAACAATGATGAACCAGGATACATCAAACAACCCTTGCTCCTACTTTGCAGACATGAAACAAAGCTAAAGGACAACTCTACAATCTCAACTAAGCAATAACAAATCAAAATGAGCTGGAAAGGAATTAGCCTACCAATTTTCAGATACAATTGAGTTTAAATGAGCTTATGAGAGAAGCTAATCAATGGGCTGTTGGGATAGTTTATTGGTGCAGGGAAGCAGTCCTAAAGGAGATTAAAGCGGGCTAAGTAAAGCTAGCAAACAAGCTCAAATAAGAGAAATAAGCACATAAATGGGAAGCTAGAACCAGAATCTATCAATAGAAATAAAATTAAAACAACATGCTACTCTAGAGAAGGTAATATGAAGCTAAGAAAAAAAGCTTGAGCAGACCACTGCTGGGTCAAAATGGACTAAGGGGAATTTTGACAGCAAGTGGACTTCAGTCCACTGTAGTCAAAAGAGGCTTAATGCGGCCCTTCAATAAGCTGAAAAATAAGATCAAAATCTTAATAAGAGCTGAAATACATAAGGATCTACCCACTAGCTATTTCTAAAACTAACATGAGAACCTAAATCCTATTGGAACATATCTAAAATCTAGTCCAAAGAGGATTGTTTGGGACAGCTGGTATAGTGCAATAGTGGGTTAAAGGAGGTAGTTTCTAACTTGTAAAAAGCTACCAAAAGTCTTTCCTAAAAATTAATAAAAATGGGGATCAACACTGACAATAACCAAAGACTATGTGTATCAATTTTGGGAGCTATAGGTCTAAAAATGAACAGATGAAAAATTAAATTCAAAAGGAAAATGGGTTAACTGATGTAGGGGACTAACAGCATGCTTGAAGGGTCAATTAAGAGCTAACCAAAAGCTTTGTAAATGATAAAACTAGGGTCTAAATGTTATGGATAAGTAAAAACAAGCAACTAGAGAGTAAATAGAAACAACAATTATGAAATTTGGACTACTAATTAATGCTAGAATTAAAAATGAAAAGGGCTAAGTGGACAGAAAGGCTGCTGAATGCAGTTAGGTGAATGGGTGAAAAATGAGTTTGTTGACTATTAAAAGTCCAACACCATATTCCTAACAACTATATTACACTAAATTGAGCATGTTTAACCAACTAAAATGTCCTAAATCTATTTCTCTATATAGAATCCAACTTAAGTTGTCTAGAACCTCATCATTCAATCAACTAATCCAAATCCTCTATCACTACCTAAATCTGATTAAAGCCAATTCAAAACAACTTCTAATATCAAGTTAAACTTCATTGAAATCTAAAATATGGCCTATAACTAGTATGACTCCACAAGTCAGCTAGTTCCAAACACACCCTTATGTTAAACTGATTTTATACTTAGAAGATTTGAGGCTAAAATAAATTGAAATAAATGAAACTAATCACTAAACAACCTTAACTAATGACTATTAATCAAAAACTAACTGAGATTAAGCACCAACAATAAGCAAAAAGCACAAATCAGTTATAAGCTAAAGTAGGAGGTAAGATGAGCATTAAGCATTCTGACCTCAAATTAGAAAGTATTAATAGTTAAGGAATGTTAATTAAATCAAAGGGACCAAGGTTGTAAATGGTGAAACTTCAAGGAGCAACTATGTCACTTCTTCAAAATAATTCCAAGGGTCTTTCCTGCCAATTGATGATTCTTCAAGGGTATTCTTTGGCACTTTGAGCATATGAGTGATCCAGATTTGAGAATTCCATCCCTGGCTTCAGCTTTTGATCCTCTTTCCATTTCTCGTGCCCGTGTTTGCCATTTTCTCTTAATTTTTGCCCTTTTTCACAATATCCATACCTGCACATTCAAAAACACAAAAACAACGTATTTTTGGCATTTTTTGGTCGGTTTTTGGTGTTTGTGGTCCGGTTTTAGTCAAATAAAAGGTGTTTGATTAAGCATACACCAAAATCCCCCAGACTAAGGTATTGCCATGTCCTTATGCAATGTGATCAATTCACGCTTTTGAGATAAATAATTTTATAACTCTTTCTACTATTTTTGTATTTTTCTCTTTATCCAAGTGACGTTTTGTTGAGGAGTACTACACGTGCACCTCATGTGACTAATTCAGAACCATCAACATGCACCTCACGCGCCATCAACTTTTATAACACTTAAACACTTATTTATTCAAACTTATCACATTGATTGATTTTTGATTTTTTATCACAACAATAATCATGGAACTTATCGGGTAGTTCCAAAACCTCATACATAACAATTTTTATTATTTTTTGACTTTATTTTTGATTTCTATATTTTTGATGTGTCCTTGATATGTACCCAACTTCTAAAGCAAAGATTCTTTTAAGAAGATGAAGAACTAAATATTGCCCTAACCTAAATACCTCGAATTAACTTAGAACATCTATTATTAATGGTGAAACAATTTTGCGGGAGCAAAAAGCCACAAGTACCTTCCATGAGCTCTAAAGAGAACCAACTACTCCACGTTTAGCATCTAACTTCTAAATAAACTCTATCATCTCTCGCTCTTCTCAATTTAAGATCTCAAGTAATGAAACCCGCGAATGCTTAGCCGATAATCAGCAACGCATATATAAAGTCAAATACGGAAACTTGTAAAAGACTAGCGAAGGCGAGTAAGAAAAATGGATTGCCGCACATCAAGTAACCACCATCACTTGTAACGATGATGGATAGCCACACGTCACAAAATCACCAACACTTGCAACGTTATCGCCCGACGATTTATGAACAAATTTCTCAACACTTGGTTAAATTCTTCAGTTTGTAGGAGGGTAACCTCTGGGCAAAGTGTAAGAAACCAAAATGGAGTGGGATGTTTTGGGGGGGAGGGACGAATCTGAGTGACGCATAGCTGAATCTCAGTGGATCGTGGCAGCATTGTGTTGATCTCATCGGTCTCACGGTTGTTTTGACAGGTATTTCACTGAAAAACAAAGTTACGGTTCAAAAGTTATAGCTGTTTGAAATTTGGTCCTTACTCAGAGGTTCTTACTGGCTTGGGTGACCATCTGGGAAGTCCTCGTGTTGCACCCTTTTTTTGAATCCGAACATCACAACTTTTTTTCCTTCTTACTCGTGTTTGGTGGTTCCGAGGTCGTTAGAATCCTTTTGAGACTACGAAGAATGGATGGTAATAAACCACCAACACGTAAGCATCCCTCCAACGGTTTCTCTAAAATGTTGCACAACACTTGGTCTTTCGACCAGACATAATCGGTTTTTGGCCGGAATAGCCAGGTGTTACCCGGATCTTATTGGGTCATGCCCAGAATGGCCGGGTCTTACCCCGATATAATTGGGTCTTGGCCAGAATAGTCGAGTCTTACCTGGATCTAACTGGGTCTTGGCCGGAATAGCCGAGTCTTACCTGGATCTAACTGGGTCTTGGCCAGAATAGCCGAGTTCTTGCGTAGCTAACCTTTAGGAACAATGTTAGGAAGAAAAATAGATTGCCGCACATCAAGCAACCACCATCACTTGTAACGATGATGGATAGCCGCACGTCACGAAACCACCAACACTTACAACGTTATCGCCCGATGATTTATGAACAAATTTCTCAACACTTGGTCAAATTCTTCAGTTTGTAGGAGGGTAACCTCTGGGCAAAGTGTAAGAAACAAAAATGGAGTGGGATGTTTTGGGCGGAAGGGACGAATCTGAGCGACGCAGGGCTGAATCTTAGTGGATCGTGGCAGCATCGTGTCGATCTCATCGGTCTCATGGTCGTTTTGCCAGGTATTTCATTGAAAAACAAAGTTACGGTTCAAAAGTTATAGCCGTTTGAAATTTGGTCCTTACTCGGAGGTTCTTACTGGCTTGGGTGACCCGCTGGGAAGTCCTCGTGTTGCACCCCTTTTTTTGAATCCGAAAATCACAACTTTTTTTTCCTTCTTACTCGTGTTTGGTGGTTCCGAGGTCGTTAGAATCCTTTTGAGACTACGAAGAATGTATGGTAATAAACAACCAACACGTAAGCATCCCTCTAACGGTTCCTCTAAAATGTTGCACAACACTTGGTCTTTCCGCCTGACATAATCGCTTTTTGGCCGGAATAGCCAGGTGATACCCGGATCTTACTGGGTCTTGCCCATAATGGCCGGGTCTTACCCCGATCTAATTAGGTCTTGGCCAGAATAGCCGAGTCTTACCTGGATCTAACTGGGTCTTGGCCGGAATAGCCGAGTCTTACCTGGATCTAACTGGGTCTTGGCCAGAATAGCCGAGTTCTTGTGTAGCTAAACTTTAGGAACAATGTTAGGAAGAAAAATAGATTGCCGCACATCAAGCAACCACCATCACTTGTAACGATGATAGATAGCCACACGTCACGAAACCATTAACACTTGCAACATTATCACCCGATGATTTATGAACAAATTTCTCAACACTTGGTCAAATTCTTCAGTTTGTAGGAGGGTAACCTCTGGGCAAAGTGTAAGAAACCAAAATGGAGTGGGATATTTTGGGGGTAGGAACGAATCTGAGCGACGCAGGGCTGAATCACAATGGATCATGGCAGGATTGTGTCGATCTCATCAGTCTCACGGTCGTTTTGACAGGTATTTCATTAAAAACAAAGTTACGGTTCAAAAGTTATAGTCGTTTGAAGTTTGTTCCTTACTCGGAGGTTCTTATTGGCTTGGGTGACCCGCTGGGAAGTCCTTGTGTTGCACCCTTTTTTTTGAATCCGAACAGCACAACTTTTTTTTCCTTCTTACTCGCTTTTGGTGGTTCCGAGGTCGTCAGAATCTCTTTGAGACTATGAAGAATGGATGGTAATAAACCACCAACACGTAAGCATCCCTCCAACGGTTTCTCTAAAATGCTGCACAACACTTGGTCTTTCCGCCAAACATAATCGGTTTTTGGCCGGATTATCCAGGTGTTACCCGGATCTTACTGGGTCTTGTCTAGAATGGCCGGGTCTTACCCCGATCTAACTGGGTCTTGTACAGAATAGCCGAGTCTTACCATGATCTAACTGGGTCTTGGCCGGAATAGCTGAGTCTTACCAGGATCTAACTGGGTCTTGGCAAGAATAGCTGAGTTCTTGCGTAGCTAACCTTTAGGAAGAATGTTAGGAAGAAAAATGGATTGTCGCACATCAAGCAACCATCATCACTTGTAACGATGATGGATAGCCACACATCACGAAGCCACCAACACTTGCAACGTTATCACCCGACGATTTATGAACAAATTTCTCAACACTTTATCAAATTCTTCAGTTTGTAGGAGGGTAACCTCTAGGCAAAGTGTAAGAAACCAAAATAGAGTAGGATGTTTTGGGGGGGGGGACGAATCTAAGCGACGCAGGGCTGAATCTCAGTGGATTGTGGCAGTATCCTGTCGATCTCATCGTTCTCACGGTCGTTTTGACAGGTATTTCACTAAAAACAAAGTTACAGTTAAAAAATTAGAGTCGTTTGAAGTTTGGTCCTTACTCGGAGGTTCTTACTAGCTTGGGTGACCCGCTGGGAAGTCCTCGTGTTGCACCCCTTTTTTTGAATCCGAACATCACAACTTTTTTTTCCTTCTTACTCGTGTTTGGTGGTTCCGAGGTCGTCAGAATTCTTTTGAGACTATGAAGAATGGATGGTAATAAACCACCAACACGTAAGCATACCTCTAACGGTTTCTCTAAAATGCTGCACAACACTTGGTTTTTCCGCTAGACATAATCGGTTTTTGGCCGGAATAGCCAGGTGTTACCCGGATCTTACTGGGTCTTGCCTAGAATGGCCGGGTCTCCCCCGATCTAACTTGGTCTTAGCCAGAATAGCCGAGTACCTGGATCTAACATGGTCTTGGCTGGAATAGCCGAGTCTTACCTGGATCTAACTGGGTCTTGGCTAGAATAGCCGAGTTCTTGCGTAGCTAACCTTTAGGAACAATGCTAGGAAGAAAAATGGATTGCCGCACATCAAGCAACCACTATCAGTTGTAACGATGATGGATAGCCACACGTCACGAAACCACCAACAATTGCAACGTTATCGCCCGATGATTTATGAACAAATTTCTCAACACTTGGTCAAATTCTTCATTTTGTAGGAGGGTAACCTCCGGGAAAAGTGTAAGTAACCAAAATGGAGTGGGATGTTTTTTGTGGGGGGGGGGGGATAAATCTGAGCAACACAGGGCCGGATCTCAGTGGATCGTGGCAGCATCGTGTCGATCTCATCGGTCTCATGGTCGTTTTGACAGGTATTTCACTGAAAACAAAGTTACGGTTCAAAAGTTATAGCCATTTGAAGTTTGGTCCTTACTCGGAGGTTCTTACTGGCTTGGGTGACCCGCTGGGAAGTCCTCGTGTTGCACCCCTTTTTTTTAATCCGAACATCACAACTCTTTTTCCTTCTTACTCGTGTTTGATGGTTCCGAGGTCGTTAGAAACCTTTTGAGACTACAAATAATGGATGGTAATAAACCACCAACACTTAAGCATCCCTCCAACGGTTTCTCTAAAATGTTGCACAACACTTGGTGTTTCCGCCAGACATAATCGATTTTTGGCCGGAATAGCCAGGTGTTACTCGGATCTTACTGGGTCTTGCCCAGAATGGCCGGGTCTTACCCCGATCTAACTTGGTCTTGGCCAGAATAACCGAGTCTTACCTGGATCTAACTGGGTCTTGGCCAGAATAGCCGACTTCTTGCGTGGCTAACCTTTAGGAACAATGTTAGGAAGAAAAATGGATTGCCGCACATCAAGCAACCACCATCACTTGTAACGATGATAGATAGCCACACGTCACGAAATCACCAACACTTGCAACGTTATCGCCCGATGATTTATGAACAAATTTTTCAACACTTGGTCAAATTCTTCAGTTGTAGGAGGGTAACCTCAGGGCAAAGTGTAAGAAACCAAAATGGAGTGGGATGTTTTGGGGGGGAGGGACGAATCTGAGCGATGCAAGGCTGAATCTCATGGTCGTTTTGACAGGTATTTCACTGAAAACAAAGTTACGGTTCAAAAGTTATAGTCGTTTGAAGTTTGGTCCTTACTAGGAGGTTCTTATTGGCTTGGGTGACCCGCTGGGAAGTCCTCGTGTTGCACCCCTTTTTTTTTAATCCGAACATCACATCTTTTTTTTTCCTTCTTACTCGCCTTTTGTGGTTCCGAGGTCGTCAAAATCCTTTTGAGACTATGAAGAATGGATGGTAATAAACCACCAACACATAAGCATCCCTCAAACGGTTTCTCTAAAATACTGCACAACACTTGGTCTTTCCTTCAGATATAATCAGTTTTTGGCTGGAATAACCAGGTGTTACCCGGATCTTACTGGGTCTTGCCCTGAATGGATGGGTCTTACCCCAATCTAACTGGGTCTTGGCCTGAATAGCCGAGTCTTACCTGGATCTAACTGGGTCTTCGCCGAAAAGCTGAGTCTTACCAGGATCTAACTGGGTCTTGGCCAAAATAGCCGAGTTCTTGCGTAGCTAACCTTTAGGAACAATGCTAGAAAGAAAAATGGATTGCCGCACATCAAGCAACCACCATCACTTGTAACGATGATGGATATCCATACATCACGAAACCACCAACACTTGCATCGTTATCGCTCGATGATTTATGAACAAATCTCTCAACACTTTGTCAAATTCTTCAGTTTGTAGGAGGGTAATATCTGGGCAAAGTGTAAGAAACCAAAATGGAGTAGGATGTTTTGGGGGGGGGGACAAATCTAAGCGACGCAGGGCTGAATTTTAGTGGATCGTGGCAGTATCGTGTCGATCTCATCGTTCTCACCGTCATTTTGACAGGTATTTCACTAAAAACAAAGTTACAGTTCAAAAATTAGAGTCGTTTGAAGTTTGGTCCTTACTCGAAGGTTCTTACTAGCTTGGGTGACCCGCTGGGAAGTCCTCGTGTTGCACCTCTTTTTTTGAATCCGAACATCACAACTTTTTTTTCCTTTTTACTCGCCTTTGGTGGTTCCGAGGTCGTCAGAATCCTTTTGAGACTACGAAGAATGGTTGGTAATAAACCACCAACATGTAAGCATCCCTCCAACGGTTTCTCTAAAATGCTTTACAACACTTGGTCTTTCCGCCAGACATAATCGGTTTTTGCCCGGAATACCCAGGTGTTACCCGGATCTTACTGGGTCTTGCCCAGAATGGCCGGGTCTTACCCCGATCTAAATGGGTCTTGCCAAGAATAGGCGAGTATTACCTGGATCTAACTGGGTCTTGGCCGGAATAGCCGAGTCTTACCTGGATCTAACTAGGTCTTGGCCAGAATAGCAGAGTTCTTGCGTAGCTAACCTTTAGGAACAATGTTAGGAAGAAAAATAGATTGCCGCACATCAAGCAACCACCATCACTTGTAACGATGATGGATAGCCACATGTCACGAAACCACCAACACTTGCAACGTTATCGCCCGATGATTTATGAACAAATTTTTCAACACTTGGTCAAATTCTTCAGTTTGTAGGAGGGTAACCTCTAGGCAAAGTGAAAGAATCCAAAATAGAGTGGGATGTTTTGGGGGGAGGCACAAATCTGAGCGACACAGGGCTAAATCTAAGAGGATCGTGGCAGCATCGTGTCGATCTCATCGGTCTCACGGTCATTTTGACAGGTATTTCACTAAAAACAAAGTTACGGTTCAAAAGTTATAGCCGTTTGAAGTTTGGTCCTTACTCGGAGGTTATTACTGGCTTGGGTGACCCGCTGGGAAGTCCTCGTGTTGCACCCTTTTTTTTGAATCCGAACATCACAACTTTTTTTTCCTTCTTACTCGCCTTTGGTGGTCCCGAGGTCGTCAGACTCCTTTTGAGACTACGAAGAATGGATGGTAATAAACCACCAACACGTAAGCATCCCTCCAACAGTTTCTCTAAAATGCTACACAACACTTGGTATTTCCGCTAGACATAATCGGTTTTTGGCCGGAATAGCCAGGTGTTACTCGGATCTGACTGGGTCTTGCCTAGAATGGCCGGGTCTTACCCCAATCTAACTGGGACTTGGCCAGAAAAGTCGAGTCTTACCTGGATCTAACTGGTCTTGGCCAGAATAGCCGAGTCTTACCTGGATCTAACTGGGTCTTGGCTAGAATAGCCGAGTTCTTGCGTAGCTAACCTTTAGGAACAATGTTAGGAAGAAAAATAGATTGCCGCACATCAAGCAACCACCATCACTTATAATGATGATGGATAGCCACACGTCACGAAACCACCAACACTTGGAACGTTATCGCCCGATGATTTACAAACAAATTTCTCAACAGTTGGTCAAATTCTTCAGTTTGTAGGAGGGTAACCTCTGGGCAAAGTGTAAGAAACCAAAATGGAGTGGGATGTTTTGGGGGTAGGGAAGAATCTGAGCGACGCAGGGCTGAATTACAATGGATCATGGTAGCATCGTGACGATCTCATTAGTCTCACAGTCGTTTTGACAGGTATTTCACTAAAAACAAAGTTATGGTTCAAAAGTTATAGCCATTTGAAGTTTGTTCCTTACTCGGAGGTTCTCATTGGCTTGGGTGACCCGCTGGGAAGTCCTTGTGTTGCACCCCTTTTTTTGAATCCGAACATCACAACATTTTTTTCCTTCTTACTCGCCATTGGTGTTTCCGAGGTCGTCAGAATCCTTTTGAGACTATGAATAATGGATGGTAATAAACAACCAACACGTAAGCATCCCTCCAACGGTTTCTCTAAAATGTTGCACAACACTTGGTCTTTCCGCCAGACATAATCGGTTTTTGGCCGGAATATCCTGGTGTTAGCCGGATCTTACTGGGTCTTGCCCTGAATGGACGGGTCTTACCCCGATCTATCTGGGTCTTGGCCAGAATAGCTGAGTCTTACCTGGATCTAATTGGGTCTTGGCCGGAATAGCCGAGCCTTACCTGGATCTAACTGGGTCTTGGCTAGAATAGCCGACTTCTTGCGTAGCTAGCCTTTAGGAACAATGTTTGGAAGAAAAATGGATTGCCGCACATCAAGCAACCACCATCACTTGTAACGATGATGGATAGCCACACATCACGAAACCACCAACACTTGCAACGTTATCGCCCGACAATTTATGAACAAATTTCTCAACACTTTGTCAAATTCTTCAGTTTATAGGAGGGTAAACTCTGGGCAAAGTGTAAGAAACCAAAATAGAGTAAGATGTTTTAGGGTGGGGGGAGGGACGTATCTAAGTGACGCAGGGCTGAATCTCAGTGGATTGTGGTAGTATCGTGTCGATCTCATCGTTCTAACGGTCGTTTTGACTGGTATTTCACTGAAAAAAAAGTTACAGTTCAAAAATTAGAGTCATTTGAAGTTTTGTCCTTACTCAGAGGTTTTTACTGGCTTGGGTGACCCGCTGGGAAGTCCTTGTGTTGCACCCCTTTTTTTGAATCCGAACATCACAACTTTTTTTTCCTTCATACTCGTGTTTGGTGGTTCCGAGGTCGTCAGAATCCTTTTGAGACTACGAAGAATGGATGGTAATAAACCACCAACACGTAAGCATCCCTCTAACGGTTTCTCTAAAATGCTGCACAACACTTGGTCTTTCCGCTAGACATAATCGGTTTTTGGCCGGAATAGCCAGGTGTTACCCGGATCTTACTGGGTCTTGCCCAGAATGGTCGGGTCTCCCCCGATCTAACTTGGTCTTAGCCAGAATAGCCGAGTACCTGGATCTAACATGGTCTTGGCCGGAATAGCCGAGTCTTACCTGGATCTAACTGGGTCTTGGCTAGAATAGCCGAGTTCTTGCGTAGCTAACCTTTAGGAACAATGCTAGGAAGAAAAATGGATTGCCGCACATCAAGCAACCACTATCACTTGTAACGATGATGGATAGCCACACGTCACGAAACCACCAACAATTGCAACATTATCGCCCGATGATTTATGGACAAATTTCTCAACACTTGGTCAACTTCTGCATTTTGTAGGAGGGTAACCTCCGAGAAAAGTGTAAGTAACCAAAATGGAGTGGGATGTT
Source organism: Artemisia argyi (assembly GCA_030686995.1). Classification (NCBI taxonomy): domain Eukaryota; kingdom Viridiplantae; phylum Streptophyta; class Magnoliopsida; order Asterales; family Asteraceae; genus Artemisia; species Artemisia argyi. The sequence continues at coordinate 30,319,720 of CM060688.1, read as the reverse complement.
TTGGGGGGGAGGGACAAATCTGAGCGACACAAGGCTGGATCTCAGTGGATCGTGGAAGCATCGTGTCGATCTCATCGGTCTCATGGTCATTTTGACAGGTATTTCACTGAAAACAAAGTTGCGGTTCAAAAGTTATAGCCGTTTGAAGTTTGCTCCTTACTCAGAGGTTCTTACTGGCTTGGGTGACCCGCTGGGAAGTCCTCGTGTTGCACCCCCTTTTTTTAATCCGAACATCACAACTCTTTTTCCTTCTTACTCGTGTTTGGTTGTTCCGAGGTCGTTAGAATCCTTTTGAGACTACAAATAATGGATGGTAATAAACCACCAACACATAAGCATCCCTCTAACGGTTTCTCTAAAATGTTACACAACACTTAGAGTTTCCGCCAGACATAGCCGAGCCTTACCTGGATCTAACTGGGTCTTGGCCAGAATAGTCGAGTTCTTGCGTAGCTAACCTTTAGGAACAATGTTAGGAAGAAAATGGATTGCCGCACATCAAGCAACCACCATCACTTGTAACGATGATGGATAGCCACATGTCATGAAACCACCAACACTTGCAACGTTATCGCCCGATGATTTATGAACAAAATTTCCAACACTTGGTCAAATTCTTTAGTTTGTAGGAGGGTAACCTCTAGGCAAAGTATAAGAAACCAAAATGGAGTGGGATGTTTTGGGGGGGAGGGACAAATCTGAGCGACACTGGGCTAAATCTAAGTGGATCGTGGCAGCATCGGGTCGATCTAATCGGTCTCATGGTCGTTTTGACAGGTATTTCACTGAAAACAAAGTTACGGTTCAAAATTTATAGCCGTTTGAAGTTTGGTCCGTACTCGGAGGTTCTTACTGGCTTGGGTGACCCGCTGGGTAGTCCTCGTATTGCACCCCTTTTTCTGAATCCGAACATCACAACTTTTTTTTCCTTCTTACTCCCCTTTGGTGGTTCCGAGGTCGTCAGAATCCTTTTGAGACTACGAAGAATGGATGGTAATAAACCACCAACACGTAAGCATCCCTCCTACGGTTTCTCTAAAATGCTACACAACACTTCGTCTTTCCGCTAGACATAATCGGTTTTTGGCCGGAATAACCAGGTGTTACTCGGATCTGACTGGGTCTTGCCCAGAATGGCCGGGTCTTTCCCTGATCTAACTGGGTCTTGGCCAGAAAAGCCGAGTCTTACCTGGATCTAACTGGTCTTGGCCGGAAGAGCTGAGTCTTACCTGGATATAACTGGGTCTTGGCCAGAATAGCCGAGTTCTTGCGTAGCTAACCTTAAGGAATGTTAGGAAGAAAAATGGATTGCCGCACATCAAGCAACCACCATCACTTGTAACGATGATGGATAGCCATACGTCACGAAACCAACAACACTTGCAACGTTATCGGCCGATGATTAATGAACAAATTTCTCTACACTTGGTCAAATTCTTCAGTTTGTAGGAGGGTAACCTATGGCAAAGTGTAAGAAACCAAAATGGAGTGGGATGTTTGGGGGGGAGACGAATCTGAGCGACGCAGGGCAGAATCTCAGTGGATCATGGCAGCATCGTGTCGATGTCCTCGGTCTCACGGTCGTTTTGAAAGGTATTTCACTGAAAACAAAGTTACGGTTCAAAAGTTACACCCGTTTGAAGTTTGGTCCTTACTCGGAGGTTCTTACTGGCTTGGGTGACCCGCTGGGAAGTCCTCGTGTTGCACCCCTTTTTTTGAATATGAACATCACAACTTTTTTTCCTTCTTACTCGTGTTTGGTGGTTCCGAGGTCATTAGAATCCTTTTGAGACTACGAAGAATGGATGGTAATAAACCACCAACACGTAACCATCCCTCCAACGGTTTTTCTAAAATGCTGCACAACACTTGGCCTTTCCACCAGACATAATCGGTTTTTGGCCGGAATAGCCGGGTGTTACTCAGATCTTACTGGGTCTTGCCCAGAATGGCCGGGTCATACCCCGATCTAACTGGGTCTTGGCCAGAATAGCCGAGTCTTACCTGGATCTAACTGGTTCTTGTCCGGAATAGCCGAGTCTTACCTAGATCTAACTGGTCTTGGCCAGAATAGCCGAGTTCTTGCGTAGCTAACCTTTAGGAACAATGTTATGAAGAAAAATGGATTGCCGCACATTAAGCAACCACCATCACTTGTAACGATGATGGATAGCCACACGTCATGAAACCACCAACAATTGCAACATTATCGCCCGATGATTTATGAACAAATTTCTTAACACTTGGTTAAATTCTTCAGTTTGTAGGAGGGTAACCTCTGGTAAAGTGTAAGAAACCAAAATAGAGTGGGATGTTTTGGGGGGGGGACGAATCTAAGCGACGGAGGGCTGAATCTCAGCGGATCGTGGCAGCATCGTGTCGATCTCATCGGTCTCACGGTCTTTTTGACAGGTATTTCACTGAAAACAAAGTTACAGTTCAAAAGTTATAGCCGTTTGAAGTTTGGTCCTTACTCGGAGGTTCTTATTGGCTTGGGTGACCCGCTGGGAAGTCTTCGTGTTGCACCCCTTTTTTTGAATCCAAACATCACAACTTTTTTTTCCTTCTTACTCACCTTTGGAGGTTCCGAGGTAGTCAGAATCCTTTTGAGACTACGAAGAATGGATGGTAATAAACCACCAACATGTAAGCATCCCTCCAACGGTTTCTCTAAAATGCTGCACAATACTTGGTCTTTCCGCCAGACATAATCAGTTTTTGGCCGGAATAACTAGGTGTTGCCCGAATCTTACTGGGTCTAGCCAAGAATAGCCAGGTCTAACCCCGATCTAACTTTGTCTGGGCCAAAATAGCCGAGTCGTACCTGGATCTAACTGGGTCTTGGCCGGAATAGCTGAGTCTTACCAGGATCTAACTGGGTCTTGGCCAGAATAGCCGAGTTCTTGCGTTGCTAACCTTTAGGAACAATGTTTGGAAGAAAAATGGATTTCCGCACATCAAGCATCCACCATCACTTGTAATGATGAGGGATAGCCACACGTAACGAGACCACCAACATTTGAAACGTTATCGCCCGACGATTTATGAACAAATTTCTCAACACTCGGTCAAATTCTTCAGTTTGTTGGAGGGTAAGTAGGATGTTATGGGGGGGAGGGACGAATCTGAGTGACGCAGGGCTGAATCTTAGTGGATCGTGGCAGCATCGTGTCGATCTCATCGGTCTCACGGTCGTTTTGATAGGTATTTCACTGAAAACAAAGATACGGTTCAAAAATTATAGCCTTTTGAAGTTTGGTCCTTACTCAGAGGTTCTTACTGGCTTGGGTGACCCGCTGGCAAGTCCTCGTGTTGCACCCCTTTTTTTGAATCCGAACATCATAACTTTTTTTTCCTTCTTACTCGCGATTGGTGGTTCCGAGGTCGTCAGAATCCTTTTGAGACTACGAAGATTGGATGGTAATTAACTGGCAACACGTAAGCATCTCTCCAACGGTTTCTCTAAAATGTTGCACAACACTTGGTCTTTCCGCCAGACATAGTCGGCTTTTGGCCGGAATAGAAAGTTGTTACCCGGATCTTACTAGGTCTTATCTAGAATGGACGGGCCTTACCCCGATCTAACTGGGTCTTGGCCAGAAGAGCCGAGTTTTACTTGGATCTAACTGGGTCTTGGCCGGAATAGCCGAGTCTTACCTGGATCTAACTGGGTCTTGGCCAGAATAGCCGAGATCTTGTGTAGCTAACCTATAGGAACAATGTTAGGAAGAAAAATGGATTACCGCACGTCAAACCACCACCATCACTTGTAACTATGATGGATTGCCACACGTTAAGAAACCACCTACACTTGCAACGTTATCGCCCGACGATTTATGAAAAAAATTCTCAACACTTGGTCAAATTCTCCAGTTTGTAGGAGAGTAACCTCTGGGCAAAGTGTAAGAAACCAATATGGAGTGGGATATTTTAGTCGCGGGATGAATCTTTTTGGCATGAATATTACGATATTTAATCTAAACATCCTCTTCATGTTTTGATGATGACAAAGAAGTAAGTTACAACATATAACGTAAAGTGCTTAAGTTATTTGTGATCACAATTCATCTATGCATTCATACATCAACAAGCCTCGACATCTCAACATCTCGAGTATGCTTCAACAATCACTTAAGGTATGTACAAACAAATGTCTAATATATTTTATGATCAAAGGGAGTTTTATTTAAATACTACAAATTATATGAAGTGATATAAATATTTTATATATTTAGAAAAACACTTTTGGTAATTAAAGGAAAATGTTTAATTCATAATAAATATATGAATTCAAATTTTTAGCCAAAAACAGTTAAAATTTCATTAGATAAACCTTCCCTAGAAAAAGACAAGAAAACTGCCATTTTCGTCTGGGCGGCCCCCTTAATTTTAACGGGGCCGGTATACAATTAAAGGGGCCGGCATGCTCCATTTGTCTGATTTGTCAGAAACTTTTGCCTATAAATACTGGTTCATTTCTGCTTCCACAACCTTATGCACGAAAATTTTCAGTCCCAATCCTTTCCAAACACACTTCTAAATCCTTTGATAATAAGTTTATTAGTTTTTGTTTCAAGTGATTCAATCCCTCATTACTTAAAATGCAAGAGAAGAATCCTCCCTATTATAAAGCCAAAGATGTATTAGAGTCTAGTTAGTGTTGATGTGAAGTTGTGAGTTATGTATGTATATGTAATAAGTAGATCAAGATGATCTTACTTAGTAGTGAGTCAATGAGTGAGTAAGAAGTAGTGGAAAGAAGTAGTAGTGTGGAGATGTCATGTAGTTGTAAAGATGTAGGTGTGTGAATAAGTAGTGGAGTATAGAAGAAGTTGTGAAGTAGTGAAGAAGTCGTGAAATCGTGAAGTCGTGAAGTCATGTAGAAGTTGTGTAGTGATCGAAGTCGTGTCATGAGATTGGTTCTATCTACTATTAGAACTCGACATTTAGCTTAGTGTCGTAAATTGGTATAAGCAAAAGTTATGTATGGGTTTTTCCGCCAAAAGGGAGCTTGTTGAGTAGTGAAGAAAACTCTCGAGTATGTGACTCGGGGAGTGGAGTAGGGCAAGGAAGGTGTCCTTGTAGCTGAACCACTATAAATCATCGTGTCCGGTTTGCATTTCCTTTCTCTTATATCTTTTCATTTATTCTTGCATTTACTGCTTTACATCTATGCTTGCCTATATGTCTTAGTTGTTGCTTATATAGTTGTGATGATTGATTGTGTTGTACATAGAAGTTAATATTGTGATTGTGTGTATAATTATATGATATGGTCAAATAGATTATTATTCACACTTCTCATATTAAGTTTAACTTAATAGATAATTTGATACAAAACGTTTTAAGATTTAAAAGGAAAACGTATTCACATAAAGATTGATCAAAGCTCCATTCATAAAACTAAGTTTTGAAAACTAATTCAAAAGCTCACATATATAATTGATCATATTGATTATATGTTGCTTTCATACTAAACTCTAATTGAAGGTTTTTCAAACAAACAATTGAATAAATTCGAATCAACATTTTGAAACAAACTTTTTATAAACAAAAAGAGGGGAAAACTATTCAAACCCCCCTTCTAGTTTTCCACATATCTGAGTGACGCACGGCTAAATCTAAGTAGATCATGGCAGCATCATGTCAATCTCCTCGGTATCACGGTCGTTTTGACAGGTATTTCGCTAACAACGGAGTTACGGTTCAAAAGTTATAGCCGTTTGAAGTTTGGTCCCTACTCGAAGGTTCTTACTGGCTTGGGTGACCCGCTGGGAAATCCTCGTGTTACACCCCTTTTTTTGAATCTGAACATCACAACTTTTTTTGTTCTTCTTACTCGCGTTTGGTGGTTCCGAGGTCGTCAGAATCCTTTTTAGACTACGAAGAATGGATGGTAATTAACCGCCAACACGTAAGCATCTCACCAACGGTTTATCTAAAATGTTGCACAACACTTGGTCTTTCCGCCAGACATAGTCGGCTTTTGGCCGGAATAGCCAGGTGTTACCCGGATCTTACTAGGTTTTATCTAGAATGGCCGGGTCTTACCCCGATCTAACTGGGTCTTGGCCAGAATAGCCGAGTCTTACCAGTATCTAACTAGGTCTTGGCCGGAATAGACGAGTCTTACCTGGATCTAACTGGGTCTTGGCAAGAATAGCCGAGTTCTTGCGTAGCTAACCTTTAGGAACAATGTTAGGAAGAAAAATTGATTGCTGCACATCAAACAACCACCATTACTTGTAACGATGATGGATAGCCACACGTCACGAAACCACCAACACTTGCAACGTTATAGCCCGACAATTTATGAACAAATTTCTCAACACGGTCAAATTCTTCAGTTTGTAGATGGGTAACCTCTGAGCAAAGTGAAAGAAACCAAAATGGAATGGGATGTTTTGGGGGGAGGGATGAATCTGAGCGACGCAGGGCTGAATCTCAGTGGATCGTGGCAGTATCGTGTCGATCTAATCGTTCTCACAGTCATTTTGACAGATATTTCACTGAAAACAAAGTTACGGTTCAAAAGTTATAGCCGTTTGAAGTTTGGTCCTTACTCGGAGGTTACTGGCTTGGGTGACCCGCTGGGAAATCCTCGTGTTGCACCCCTTTTTTTGAATATGAAGATCACAACTTTTTTTCCTTGTTACTCGTGTTTCGTGGTTCCGAGGTCATCAGAATCCTCTTGAGACTACGAAGAATGGATGGTAATAAACCACCAACACGTAAGCAACCATCCAACGGTTTCTCTAAAATGCTGCACAACACTCGGTCTTTCCGCCAGACATAATCGGTTTTTGTCTGGAATAGTCAGGTGTTACCCAGATCTTACTTGGTCTTGCCCAGAATGGCCGGGTCTTACCCCGATCTAACTGGGTCTTGGCCAGAATAGCCGAGTCTTACCTGGATTGCCACACATCAAGCAACCACCATCACTTGTAACGATGATGGATAGCTACACGTAACGAAACCACCAACACTTGCAACGTTATCGCCCGACGATTTATGAACAAATTTCTCAACACTTGGTCAAATTCTTCAGTTTGTAGGAGGGTAACCTCTGGGCAAAGTGTAAGAAACCAAAATGGAGGGGGATGTTTTGTGGGGGATAGACGAATATGAGCAACACAGGGCTGAATCTCAGTGGATCGTGGCAGCATCATGTCGATCTCATCGGTCTTACAGTCGTTTTTACAGGTATTTCACTAAAAACAAAGTTACGATTCAAACATTATATCCGTTTGAAGTTTGGTCCTTACTCGGAGGTTCTTACTTGCTTGGGTGACCCGCTGGGAAGTCCTCTTGTTGCACCCCTTTTTTTGAATCCGAACATCACAACTTTTTTTTGCTTCTTAATCGTGTTTGGTGGTTCCGAGGTCGTCAGAATCCTCTTGAGACTACGAAGAATGGATGGTAATAAACCACCAACACGTAAGCATCCCTCCAACGATTTCTCTAAAATGTTGCACAACACTTGGTCTTTCCGCCAGACATAATTGGTTTTTGTCCGGAATAGCAGGTGTTACCCGGATCTTACTGGGTCTTGCCCAGAATGGCCGGGTCTTACCCCAATCTAACTGGGTCTTGGCCAGAGTAGCCGAGTCTTACCTGGATCTAACTGGGTCTTAGCCGGAATAGCCGAGTCTTACCTAGATCTAACTTGGTCTTGGCCAGAATAGCCGAGTTCTTGGATAGCTAACCTTTAGGAACAATGTTAGGAAGAAAAATAGATTGTCGCACATCAAGCAACCACCATCACTTGTAACGATGATGGATAGCCACACCAAACGAAACCAACAACACTTGCAATGTTATTGCCCGCCGATTTATGAACAAATTTCTCAACACTTGGTCAAATTCTCCAGTTTGTAGGAGGGTAACCTCTGGGAAAAGTATAAGAAACCAAAATGGAGTGGGATGTTTTGCGGGGGAGGTACGAATCTAAGCAACACATGGCTAAATCTCAGTGGATCGTGGCAGCATCATGTCGATCTCATCGGTCTCACGGTCGTTTTTATAGGTATTTCACTGAAAAAAAAGTTACGATTCAAACATTATATCCGTTTGAAGTTTTGTCGTTACTCGGAGGTTCATACTGGCATGGGTGACCCGCTGGGAAGTCCTCGTGTTGCACCCCTTTTTTTGAATCCGAACATCACAACTTTTTTTCCTTCTTACTCGTGTTTAGTGGTTCCGAGGTCATCAGAATCCTTTTGTGACTACGAAGAATGGATGGTAATTAACCGCCAACACGTAAGCATCTCTCCAATGGTTTCTCTAAAATGTTGCACAACACTTGGTCTTTCCTCCAGACATAGTCGGCTTTTGGCCAGAATAGCCAAGTGTTACCCAGAACTTACTAGGTTTTATCTAGAATGATCGGGCCTTACCCAGATATAACTGGTTCTTGGCCAGAAGAGTCGAGATTTACCTGGATCTAACTGGGTCTTGGTCAGAATAGACGAGTCTTACCTGGATCTAACTGGGACTTGGCCAGAATAGCCGAGTTCTTGTGTAGCTAACCTATAGGAACAATGTTAGGAAGAAAAATAGATTGTTGCACGTCAAACAACCACCATCATTTGTAATGATGATGGATTGCCACATGTTACGAAACCACCAACACTTGCAACGTTATCACCCGATGATTTATGAAAAAAATTCTCAACACTTGGTCAAATTCTCCAGTTTGTAGGAGAGTAACCTCTAGCAAAGTGAAAGAAACCAATATGGAGTGGGATGTTTTGGGGGTGGGATGAATCTGAGTGACGCATAGTTGAATCTAAGTGGATCGCGGCAGCATCGTGTCGATCTCCTCGGTCTCACGGTTGTTTTGACAGGTATTTCGCTGAAAACGGAGTTACGGTTCAAAAGTTATAGCCGTTTGAAGTTAAGTCCTTACTCGGAGGTTCGTACTGGCTTGGGTGACCCGCTGGGAAGTCCGCGTGTTTAACCCGTTTTTTTGAATCCGAACATCAAAACTTTTTTTCCTTCTTACTCGCCTTTTATGGTTCCAAGGTTGTCAGAATCCTTTTAAGACTACGAAGAATGGATGGTAGTAAACCACCAACACGTAAGCATCCCTCCAACGGTTTCTCTAAAATGCTGCACAACACTTGGTCTTTCTGCCAGACATAATTGGTTTTTGGCCTGAATAGCCAGGTGTTACCCGGATCTTACTGGGTCTTGCCCAGAATGGCCGGGTCTTACCTCGATCTAACTGGGTCTTGGCCAGAATAGCCGAGTCTTACCTATATCTAACAGGGTCTTGGCCAGAATAGCCGAGTCTTACCTGGATCTAACTGGGTCATGGCCAGAATAGCCGAGTTCATGCATAGCTAACCTTTAGGAACAATGTTAGGAAGAAAAATGGATTTCCGCACATCAAGCAACCACCATGACTTGTAACGATGATGGATAGCCACACGTCACGAAACTACCAACACTTGCAACGTTATTGCCCGACGATTCATGAACAAATTTCTTAACACTTGGTCAAATTCTTCAGTTTTTAGGTGGGTAACCTCTGAGCAAAGTGTAAGAAACCAAAATAGAGTGGGATATTTTGGGGGGGAGGGATGATCTGATCGACGCATGGCTGAATCTCAGCGGATTATGGCAGTATTGTGTCGATCTCATCTTTCTCACAGTCGTTTTGAAATATCCGTTTGAAGTTACGGTTCAAAAGTTATATTCGTATGAAGTTTGGTCATTACTCGGAGGTTCTTACTGGCTTGGGTGACCCACTGGGAAGTCCTCGTGTTGCACCCCTTTTTTTGAATCCGAACATCACAACTTTTTTTTCTTCTTACTCGCGATAGGTGGTTCCAAGGTCGTCAGAATCCTTTTGAGACTACGAAGAATGGATGGTAATTAACTGGCAACACGTAAGAACCTCTCCAACAGTTTCTCTAAAATGTTGCACAATACTTGATGTTTCCGCCAGACATAGTCGGCTTTTGGCCGGAATAACAAGGTGTTGCCCGGATCTTACTAGGTTTTATCTAGAATGGAGGGGCCTTACGCCGATCTAACTGGGTCTTGGCCAGAAGAGCTGAGTTTTATCTGGATCTAACCGGGTCTTGGCCAGAATAGCCGAGTCTTACCTGGATCTAACTGGGTCTTGGCCAGAATAGCCGAGTTCTTGTGTAGCTAACCTATAGGAACAATGTTAGGAACAAAAATGGATTACCGCACGTCAAACAACCACCATCACTTATAACGATGATGGATTGCCACACGTTCTGAAACCACCAACACTTGCAACGTTATCGCCCAACGATTTATGAAAAAATTTCTCAACACTTGGTCAAATTCTCTAGTTTGTAGGAGAGTAACCTCTGGGAAATGTGTAAGAAACCAATATGGAGTGGAATGTTTTGGGGGCGGGATGAATCTGAGTGACACACGGCTAAATCTAAGTCTATCGTGGCAGCATCGTGTCAATCTCCTCGGTCTCACGGTCATTTCGACAGGTATTTCGCTTACAATGGAGTTACGGTTCAAAAGTTATAGCCATTTGAAGTTTGGTCCTTACTCAGAGGTTCTTACTGGCTTGGGTGACCTGCTGGGAAGTCCTCGTGTTGCACTCTTTTTTTTTTTAATCCGAACATCACAACTTTTTTTTCTTCTTACTCGTTTTTTGTGGTTCCGAGGTTGTCAGAATCCTTTTGAGACTACGAAGAATGGATGGTAATAAACCACCAAGACGTAAGCATACCTCCAATGGTTTCTCTAAAATGTTGCACAACACTTGGTCTTTCCGCCAGACATAATCGGTTTTAGGCCGGGTCTTACCCCGATCTTACTGGGTCTTGCCCAGAATGGCCGGGTCTTACCCCGATCTAACTGGGTCTTGGCCAGAATAGCCAAGTTTTACCTGTATCTAACTGGTTCTTGGCCGGAATAGCCAAGTCTTACCTGGATCTAACTGGGTCTTGGCCAGAGTAGCCGAGTTCTTGCGTAGCTAACCTTTAAGAACAATGTTAGGAAGAAAAATAGATTGCCACACATCAAGCAACCACCATGACTTGTAACGATGATGGATAGCCACACGTCACGAAACCACCAACACTTGCAACGTTATTGCCCGACGATTTATGAACAAATTTCTCAACACGGTCAAATTCTTCAGTTTGTAGAAGGATAACGTCTGAGAAAAGTGTGAGAAACCAAAATGGAGTGGGATGTTTTGGGGGGAGGGATGAATCGAAGCGACGCAGGGCTGAATCTCAGTGGATGGCAGTATCGTGTCCATCTCATTATTCTCACAATCATTTTGACAGGTATTTCACTGAAAACAAAGTTACGGTTCAAAAGTTATAGCCGTTTGAAGTTTGGTCCTTACTCGGAGGTTCTTACTGGCTTGGGTGACCCGCTGGTATATCCTCATGTTGCACCCCTTTTTTTGAATCCGAACATCACAACTTTTTTCCTTCTTACTCGTGTTTGGTGGTTCCGAGGTTGTCATAATCCTTTTGAGACTACGAAGAATGGATGGTAACAAACCACCAACACGTAATCATCCCTCCAATGTTTTCTCTAAAATGCTGCACAACACTCGGTCTTTCCGCAAGACATAATCGGCTTTTGTCCGGAATAGCCAGGTGTTACCCGGATCTTACTGGGTCTTGCCCAGAATGGTCGGGTCTTACCCCGATCTAACTGGGTCTTGGCCAGAGTAGCCGAGTCTTACATGGATCTAACTGGGTCTTGGCCGGAATAGCCGAGTCTTACCTGGATCTAACTAGGTCTTTGCCAGAATAGCCGAGTTCTTGCTTTGCTAACCTTTAGGAACAATGTTTGGAAGAAAACTGGATTGTCGCACATCAAGCAACCACCATCACTTGTAACGATGATGGATTGCCACACGTAACGAAACCACCAACACTTGAAACGTTATCGCCTGACGATTTATGAACAAATTTCTCAACACTTGGTCAAATTCTTCAGTTTTTAGGAGGGTAATCTCTAGGCAAAGTGTAAGAAACCAAAATGGAGTAGGATGTTTTGGGGGTAGGGATGAATCTGAGCGATACAGGGCTGAATCTCAGTGGATTGTGTCAGCATCGAGTCGATCTAATCGGTCTCACGGTCGTTTTGACAGGTGTTTCACTAAAAACAAAGTTATGGTTCAAAAGTTATAGCCGTTTGAAGTTTGGTCCTTACTCGGAGATTCTTACTGGCTTGGGTGACCCGCTGGGAAGTCCTCGTGTTGCACCCCTTATTTTGAATCCGAACATCACAACTTTTTTTTTCTTCTTACTCGCGTTTGGTGGTTCCGAGGTCGTCAGAATCCTTTTGAGACTACTAAGAATGGATGGTAATTAACCGCCAATACGTAAGCATCCCTCCAGCGGTTTCTCTAAAATGTTGCACAACACTTGGTCTTTCCGCCAGATATAGTCGGATTTTTGCCGGAATAGCCAGGTGTTACCCGGATCTTACTAGGTTTTCTCTAGAATGGCCAGGCCTTACCCCGATCTAACTGGGTTTGGGCCAGAAGAGCCGAGTTTTACCTGGATCTAACTGGGTATTGGCCGGAATTGCCGAGTCTTACGTGGATCTAACTGGGTCTTGGCCAAAATAGCCGACTTCTTGTGTAGCAAACCTATAAGAACAATGTTAGGAAGAAAAATGGATTGCCGCACGGTAAACAACCACCATCACTTGTAACAATGATGGATTGCCACACACTACGAATCCACCAACACTTGCAACGTTATCGCCCGCTGATTTATGAAAAAATTTCTCAACACTTGGTCAAATTCTCCAGTTTGTAGGAGAGTAACCTCTTGGTAAAAAGTAAGAAACCAATATGGAGTTGGATGTTTTGGGGGCAGGATTAATCTGAGCAACACAGGGCTAAATCTCAGTGTATCGTGGTAGTATCGTGTCGATCTCATCGTTCTCACGGTCGTTTTGACAGGTATTTGACTGAAAGCAAAGTTACGGTTCAAAAATTATAGCCGTTTGAAGTTTGGTCCTTACTCGGAGGTTCTTACTGGCTTGGGTGACAAGCTGGGAAGTCCTCGTGTTGCACGCCTTTTTTTTGAATCCGAACATCACAACTTTTTTTTTCCTTCTTACTCGCCTTTTGTGGTTCCGAGTTCGTCAGAATCCTTTTGAGACTACGATGAATGGATGGTAATAAACCACCAATACGTAAGCATCCCTACAACAGTTTCTCTAAAATACTGCACAACACTTGGTCTTTCCGCCAGACATAATTGGTTTTTGCCCGGAATAGCCAGGTGTTACCCCGATCTTACTGGGTCTTGCCCAGAATGGTCGAGTCTTACCCCGATCTAACTAGGTCTTGGCAAGAGTAGCCGAGTCTTACCTGGATCTAACTGGGTCTTGGCTGGAATAGCCGAGTCTTACCTGGATTTAACTAGGTCTTGGCCGGAATAGCCGAGTCTTACAAGGATCTAACTGGGTCTTGGCCAGAATAGCCGAGTGCTTATGTAGCTAACCATTAGGAACAATGTTTGGATGAAAAGTGGATTGCCGCACATCAAGCAACCACCATGACTTGTAACGATGATGGATAGCCACACGTCAGGAAACCACCTACACTTGCAACGTTATCGCCCGACGATTTTTGAACAAATTTCTCAACACATGGTCAAATTCTTCAGTTTGTAGGAGGGTAACCTCTGGGTAAAGTGTAAGAAACCAAAATGGAATGGGATGTTTTGGGGGGAGGGACGAATCTGAGCGATGCAGGTCTGAATCTCAGTGGATCATGGCATCATCTTGTCGATCTCATCTGTCTCATGGTCGTTTTGACAGGTATTTCACTGAAAACGAAGTTATGATTCAAAAGTTATAGCCGTTTCAAGTTTGGTCCTTACACGGAGGTTCTTACTGGCTTGGGTGACCAACTGGGAAGTCCTCGTGTTGCACCCTTTTTTTTGAATCCGAACATCACAACTCTTTTTTTTCCTTCTTACTCATGTTTGGTGGTTCCGAGGTCGTCAGAATTCTTTTGGGACAACGAAGAATGGATGGTAATAAACCACCAACACGTAAGCATCCCTCCAACAATTTCTCTAAAATGCTGCGCAACACTCAGTCTTTCCGCCAGACATAATCGGTTTTTGTCCGGAATAGCCAAGTGTTACCCGGATATTACTGGGTCTTGCCATGAATGGCCGGGTCTGTAACACCCCCAATTCATGATGCAGCGGAATTCAACTTGAGTGTTACTCGACGACACAACAGTCATAATAATAGAAAACGATCTCTAACCGAGTCGTATTAAAAAGAGTTGTCATTCATATTTATTCAAATATATCAGAGTTTACATAGTAAGGTCCCAAATAGGTTCCATGTTTCAAAATACATCAATATAAAGTCTTTGATGTTTTTATCGAATGACATAATAGTTTATAGCCTTCTTCCTTTGGTACGTGCCCTACCGCTCCATTCTTGATTATCATGGACCTGAAATACATGCTTAAGAGGTCAACACAAAGGTTGAGTGATATTCATAGAGTTTGTTTAACGGTTGAACACAATATGTTGGCAGTATGAGTTAATTAGACTCATACTTATGTTAGAAAACAAAACAGTTATTATTATATACTAAGCTCATGCAACCAATACGTTAACGGGTACCAATATCAATCGGCGGTTTTGTTGCCCCGGTAAGTACTTTGCCGTCATACTTAATGTTCAAATATAGTGCATTCGTTTGAACTAATCTGCTCAAACAAATGGGATTCGTCAATCCCAATAGGCCTATTCACAATACTCGCGCTCACTAATACTAGTGATTAAATGGTTCATGATAGGGGCCTAGGATTGGCAAGGTAGGTACTTAGTAATAATAAAACAATCAGGCAGCATACAGTTTCAAAGCATTGTGTTCGGTTTAAAAGTAGCATGTATTTCCCCCAAGGGTTTGTAAAACATTGAAGTAATGTAAAGTGGGGCTATGAACTCACCTTAAGTAGGATAGCAAGTAATGAAGGTGATGGTTAGATCGTGTAGGTTTCTACGAGCAACCTATAATAGAATGTTGCGACTTAGGATTTGAGTAAAGAATATAACGGAGTGCCTATATATATATATATCTTGCATTTAGTCCATGATGTGGTATGATGTATATTGTAAGTCTTTGAAAGAAAAGATTCATGAACATGTATGTTTTGTATATCGTTTACTACCGTTCGGGCCGACATAATTTAGAAGTCATGTTAGTAAGCGTTCGAGGAGCCAGGACACTTTAATTCGTAAATCCACAACTTAACTCGACGGCTTACATAATGAACTCCTCACATGAGGCTCCCTACTATTGTAGTAGTTGATAAAATATATAGATATAAGTTTTGATCCGAAAAGTTACATGTCCGATATTTGAATAAACTTAGGAAAGTTTATTTTTACATGAAGATTGTTATTAGGGGAAGTTTCATAAGTCTTGTATGACCATTTTTCTTTGTATTATCTCATGGTTCCTTTAAGTGAAGTAGATCCAAATTGCTTGTTCAAGTTATCGCCTAATTCCTTGTTTCATGTTTACGCCTAAGTAAGCTTACATGGTCATTTCGTCATGGCCTTGCCATGACCTTTGGTCCTTGTTCCATGGTTATGAGACTCAACCTTGGCTCTAGCCATGGTTGTGGTCTTGATTATAGGTCATAAGACCTCTTGTTCCTTTTAAAGTATAACCATAATCTAGTGACTTATAAATATGTAAATAGCTGTTAAGAAACTGAGAAATATCTCATTCGTTATCGATTTTCTGGAGACGTGCTCCTGAGTTTTTGAAGAAAACGTGATTCCGGACAACTTTTGTGATTTAACTTTTTCATGAAACGGATTAGAAATGCCTCTTTTTGCGTGTTTTAAGTTTCTGTAACAGAAACATTTTAGGCAGTTTTGCCGCAAATCTTTGGTAACTTCAAATGGGCGTAACTTTTGACTCGTATACTCGTTTTAGGTGGTTCAAGTTGCTACGGTTTCCTTGTTAAGTCCTCTACTGTAATATGTAATGATCCAATATCATATTTTTACCATTTTGATCAGGTCTTACCAAGAAAGTCACTAGTTTACTTGTTTTAGTAACTTATCTTAACAATCAATTACAACAACATGTTTTACTCATTTTTTTTATACATCATGGACATGCATACAAGACATAATATAGCAAGAATAACATGTAAATGATATGAACATGATTATTTAACAAGAAACATGTTAGGTTTTGGCTTACAACTTTTGGCTTTCTAATAAAGAAAGGAAGTAACTAGTAAGGATAGGACTTTGATAGACTTGCTTCAACCCACTTCACTTCATGCAATCTTTCTACCCTTGCAATCTTGAAAAATGGATGATGAAGGTTGAGGTGACTTGAGTGGATTCAAACTCAAGAGAAATCACCAAGTATATGAGGTTATGGAAGTGTTTTGATAACCTAAGATCAAACTAGGGTTTCTACCTTGAACTTGCACTTGAACCTTGCTAGAATTTAGAAGAAATAAAGCTAAGTGTGATGTGTTGTGGTGTGTGGTGATGGACGGCACAAAGGGGGGAGGGGGGGGGGGGGTATTTATAGTCTTAAGAGGAGGTTACAAAATAGGACTAGTCAAAGGCTTCTATGACAAGCTTAACACATGTATCTCATCCAAGATTACTTAGCACAAGATCAAGCCACACCATGGGGTGACTCCCCCCTCTATTGGCGGTTCACAAGCCTAGGGGGGTGAGGTGTGCTTGGTCTTGATAATATCCTAAGTATTAGGATGAAACTTGACTCCAGGAAATGCCAACCGTAAATGATTAGGCCTCAAAACGTAAAACCGGGTGTCGTAAAATTATGGAACTTGAAAGTATTGTTAAACATGTCCATATGTTCCATAATAAAATATAAAATGAGTGGTAGGTTCCATTTGGGTGGTAAAACCCTGCTAAAACTGGAAACACGGGTCTAAAACGCGTAATACGTAAAATATAAAATGAGTGGTAGGTTCCATTCGGTTGGTATTAAATGTCTTTTAGACATTAAACCGTAAGCCTAAAAATCAAGGAATGATTTATAAAATCAAGGGATGATTTTTGGTCAAAGGAGGAGGGAAAAATATGTTGACTTATTCTAATAAGTTGAAAACTCAAATCATCTTAGAAACGCGGTGCAGGTATAGGCTAAGGTTACGGCTGAGTAAAAACGCTTAAAACTGAAAATTCCAGTTTTTCACGGCCGAGGTTTATTTTTGGTCATGTTTTTCTCAGTCATTATTTATTCTCAAATAAATCATGAGTGTGTCAAACATTTTTCTGATGTGGGGTCACTTAACGGGGTCGAATTTCGTTGTGCGTAGAATTTCTGAATGACGTTTTACCCTAAAACGTATAATTCCTTAATAACTTTCACGAAAATGATCTGACAAATGTCAAACATTTAATTTGCCATGGAAATGATTTATCACTCGAGAATATGAAATAAAAATCAACTTTCGGGAAAATTTCGGGAAAAATGAATAGTAAAATGAATAGTAAAATTTCCGGGAATAGTAATTAACGTGAAATTGCGAATTGTTACAGTCTCCACCCCATATGAGAGCTCCGTCCCAGAGATCAATTAGCGTTGGGAGTAGAAGCTTCATTGGTAAAAAGATGTGGGTATTTCTTACGTATCTGGTCCTCTCGTTCCCATGTGTATTCAGGACCACGTCGTGAGTTCCAACGAACTTTGACAATTGGAATACGGCTTTGCTTGAGTTGTTTGACCACTCGGTCCATGATTTCTACGGGTTCCTCAATAAATTGAAGATCGTCATTGAGTTGAATTTCATCGAGTGGAATCACAAGTGATTCATCCGACAAGCATTTCTTTAGGTTAGATACATGGAAAGTGGGGTGTACACTACTGAGTTCTGATGGAAGCTCAAGTCTGTACGCCACAGGGCCAACCCTGGCTAGGATTTTGAATGGTCCGATGTATCTTGGGTTTAGTTTTCCTCGTTTACCGAATCGTATCAAGCCTTTCCAAGGCGATACCTTTAGCATAACCCTATCTCCGACTTGGAATTCTAGGGGTCTGCGTCGTGTGTCGGCATAACTTTTCTATCGATCTCTTGCGGCTTGTAGTCGAATTTTGATTTGTACAATCTTATCCATTGTTTCACGGATGAGTTCTGGTCCAGTGAGTTGAACTTCTCCCACTTCAGCCCAACAAGCAGGTGAACGACACTTTCGACCGTAAAGTGCTTCAAATGGAGCTGCTTTAATACTTGTATGATAGCTGTTGTTGTCGGAAAATTCGACTAATGGTAAATGAGTATCCCATCCTTTTCCAAAGTCTATTATACAAGCTCGAAGCATGTCTTCAAGTGTTTGAATGGTTCGTTCACTCTGACCATCGGTCTGAGGATGATACGCTGTACTCATGTCTAGATTTGTTCCAAAGGCGTCTTGGAGTGACTGCCAGAAATTGGAAGTAAATCTACCATCTCTGTCGGATATGATGGATATTGGTGCACCATGTCTTGAGACTATTTCTTTGACGTACAGTCGGGTTAGTTGTTCCATTTTGTAAGTCTCTTTGATTGGTATAAAGTGTGCGGATTTTGTGAGGCGATCAACTATGACCCAGATGGAGTCATAACCGCTTGATGTCTAGATTTGTTCCAAAGGCGTCTTGGAGTGACTGCCAGAAATTGGAAGTAAATCTACCATCTCTGTCGGATATGATGGATATTGGTGCACCATGTCTTGAGACTATTTCTTTGACGTACAGTCGGGTTAGTTGTTCCATTTTGTAAGTCTCTTTGATTGGTATAAAGTGTGCGGATTTTGTGAGGCGATCAACTATGACCCAGATGGAGTCATAACCGCTTGATGTCTTTGGGAGCTTGGTAATGAAGTCCATAGTAATTCTTTCCCATTTCCACATAGGAATCTCTGGTTGTTGCAATGGACCAGATGGTTTTTGATGTTCGGCTTTTACTTTGGAGCATGTAAGACATTTGCTAACGTATGTTGCAATGTCGGCTTTCATGTTCGGCCACCAATAGAGTAACTTAAGATCATGATACATCTTATCAGATCCTGGATGTATGGAGTATTTAGACTTGTGTGATTCATGCATGATCAAGTCTCGTAGGCCACCATAAAGTGGTAACCAACTTCGACCTTGGAAGCATAGAGTTCCATCTGAACGGGTTTCGAATTTCTTCTGTATCATGCCATCCAACTTTTCCTTTTGGATGTCTTCTTGTTTCACCGCCTCAGCTTGAGCGTGAAGGATTTGAGTAGGAAAGTTTGAATTTATGGTTAAAACTAAGGCTCGGACTCGTAGTGGTTTAACCCGTTCCTTTCGGCTCAGGGCGTCGGCTACTACGTTTGCCTTTCCTGGGTGGTAACGAATGTCGCAGTCATAATCACTTAGTAATTCCAACCAACGACGTTGTCTCATGTTTAGTTCTTTTTGGTTCAAAATGTGTTGTAAACTTTTATGATCGGTGTACACAGTACATCTAGTACCGTATAGATAGTGTCTCCAAATTTTTAGTGCAAAGACCACAGCTCCTAACTCTAAGTCATGAGTGGTGTAATTTTCCTCATGAACCTTGAGTTGTCTTGATGCATAAGCCATGACCTTATCGCGTTGCATCAACACGGCACCTAACCCTTGGTGCGATGCATCACAATAGACTACAAAATCTTCTATCCCATTTGGCAATGCTAGGATAGGAGCACTACAAAGTTTCTGTTTGAGGGTTTGGAAAGCTTTTTCTTCGTCTTCATTCCACACGTATTTCTTGTCTTTCTGAGTTAGCTTAGTCAAAGATTTTGCTATTGAGGAAAATCCTTCAATAAACCTTCGGTAATACCCGGCTAGACCCAGAAATTGAAGAATTTATGTAGGTGTGGTAGGTGTTGGCCAATTTTTGATAGCTTCAATTTTAGCGGGATCGACATGTAAACCGGTCTTGTCAATCACATGCCCAAGGAATTGTACTGATTGAATCCAAAATTCACATTTGGAAAACTTTGCATACAATTTCTCTTCCTTGAGTAGTCCTAAAATTGTTCTCAGATGTTCTTTGTGTTCCTCTTCATTTTTGGAATATATGAGAATGTCGTCTATGAATACGATCACGAATTTGTCCAAATATGGCTTACACACCCGATTCATGAGATCCATGAATACTGCCGGTGCATTTGTTAACCCAAATGGCATCACCTGGAATTCATGGTGACCATATCGTGTCCTAAAGGCTATTTTTGGAATGTCTTCATCACGAACTCTAACTTGATGGTAACCTGATCGTAGGTCAATTTTTGAGTAATAGGTTGAACCTTGCAATTGATCGAATAAGTCATCAATTCTTGGTAGTGGGTATCGGTTCTTTATGGTTAGTTTGTTTAGCTCACGATAGTCAATACACATTCGTAATGAGCCATCTTTCTTTTTCACGAATAAAACTGGAGCTCCCCAAGGTGAGGAACTGGGTCGAATAAATCCCTTGTCCAAAAGTTCTTGTAATTGATTTGATAGCTCTTGCATCTCTGAAGGTGCTAGCCGGTATGGTGCGCGGGCAACTGGCGCCGCTCCAGGTATTAAATCAATTCTGAATTCTATTTGACGATTTGGTGGTAGTCCGGGTAAATCTTCTGGAAAGACTTCAGGAAACTCACGGGCAGTAGGAACATCTTCGAGACGTTTTTCATCGGATTTCTTTTCTGTTACGTGGGCTAAGAAAGCATAACATCCTTTCTCAATGTACTTCATGGTTTTGATACATGAGATGATGTTTATTCGAGTTCCACTTTGATCACCACGAATGATCAAAGTTTCATTGTCACATGGAATGTGCACAACTCTTTCACCACAAATGATGTTAGCTTGATGTTTAGACAACCAATCCATGCCAATAACAACATCAAAACTTCCGAGTTCGATTGGCATAAGATTGATGTTAAAGGGGTGGTCTAAGAGATTAAGGGTACAGTTTGGGATTACGGTATTAGTATTTACTAAGTCACCGGTAGCTAGTTCAATATTATAACTAGTGGTTAAAGTGATTGATGGAATATCAAGTAAAGGCGCAATTCTAGTAGATATAAAGCTCATATCAGCACCAGAATCGAATAAGACTTTAACAGGAATATTATTGAGTAAGAACGTACCGGTAACCACGTTCGGGTCTTGGTGTGGTTCTCCATTTCCCATGACATAGGCCCTACCGCGAGCACCTCCGCCTTGGGGTCCTTGGTTTCGAGGACAATTGTTTTTGAAGTGTCCCCTTTCACCACACCCAAAACATGTAACTATTGGCTGAGTGTTCGCCCCAGTAGCTACACCCTTGCCTCTACAATCCTTGGCAAGATGTCTGGGCTTTTGGCACTCGTTGCATTTGGCCGGGCAGGGACCTTCATGATGGTAGTTGCACTTGGTACACTGTGGTAGAGTACCAACGTATTTACCACCGGCTGGTGCAGCAACATAAGCCGTCGCGGCTTCTTGTCTCTTGTTCTGCTGATTGTGATGGTTGTTGTTTCAGGTTTGGTTGTTGTTGTTGTTACTTCCACGGTTACCATCCCATGGTCGCTTGTTGTTGTTGTTGTTGTTGTTGTTGTTGTTGTTGTTGTTGTTGTTGTTGTTACGGTAGTTGGAGTTGTTGGTGTTATTGGTATTGTTGGCATTGTTGGTGTTGTTGGTGTTGTTTTGCTTTCGGGTTTTTGTCATACGTACCACCTGATCCATGAGGCTGCGAGACATCCGCATAGCTTCATCAAGTTCCTTAGGATTTTCTGAAGTTACATTCCCTTGTATACTTGATGGAAGTCCCCAGATATACCTTTCCAACAATTTCTCTTTGGTGGAAACCATTGTTGGACAAAGTATCCTCAATTCTTGGAATCGACGGTTATAGGTTATGAAATCATTTCCTCTAACCGCATGATCCCAGAATTCCACCTCTAACTTCTGCATTTCACTGCGAGGACAGTACTCTTTGATCATCATTTGCTTCAAATTTGCCCAAGTAATCTTATAAGCATTTTCAATGCCCATTGGTTGAGCTATTGAATTCCACCAGGATAATGCCTCATTCAACAGAGTACTCGTGGCATACTGAACTTTATCACCCTCAGTACATTTACTGACCAAGAATACCGACTCCGCTTTTTCAAACCAGCGGGTCAAACCTACAGCTCCTTCAGTACCCTTGAATTTGATGGGTTCACATTTCAGGTAGGAAATGAACGAGCAACCCTTTGGTACTGTAGCAACATTTGTCACCGGAGGGATAATTGGGTTTGGTCCTCCAAGGTTAAGGCTGGCAATTCGGGCAGCTTCTGCAGCTATAGCAGCTTCCGCAGCAGTGGCGGCTTCAGCGGCTGCTGCAGCATCAGCAGCTGCTGCAGCATCAGCAGCTGTAGCATCTGCAGCACCAGCAGCTGTGGCGGCTTCGGCAGTTGCTGCAGCTACGGCTGCTCGTTCCGTTGTGAGTGCTGCGTTGACACTGTCCTTAACTAGCTTGCAAATGGCAGCTTGAGTCATTGCTGGTGGTGTCTTCTTCTTTGGCGCCATGATTCTATTGTTCAAAAGATACGTTGTAATTAGAGAGTTATGAAATGAGCACAATTTGATAAGAATGATAGGATAATAATGTTGAAACTTAAAAGCATAACACATGATAGTATATAAAACAAGAGTTTTATTCATATAACGTTGATTGATTTACAAAATCGAAACCTATTACAAGCTTCTTCAAAACTTACTAACTGATACTTTCAGTTAGTAATTACAACGTTGTACTAAAGATAACTAGTACTATAACACTAGTCTAACGTCGGTTGGGAGGTTGTTGTAGTTTGGACGGATTATTATTTCCGTGTGTTGCTAACACATCCACACTTTCATTTGGACGGTATTCTTTGACATCCTTTTGGTATAGCCTTTGTTGTATGGCACTCATTTGAGTTTGCATTCCACACAAATCATTCTTAAGTTGATACCTGTCAAAGTTTGCAACATCTAACCGGATTTCTGCGGTATTTAGGCGGTTGAGTAGTTTGTGAATTTGTACCGCATCTTGTTCTTGGGCCCTCTCAACCAAGGTAAGTCTATCCTTGACATCATCCAAGCCAGTCAAGGGATTCAAAACTATTTCTCCAACATGAGTCAAGTCACTCTTCACGTAGCTCATGTCAAGCTTAAACCAATATAGGTCATCTCGAGCATTCATGGCATCCATTTTGGCAGAATTTACCTTGGATATATATTCGTTCATTTGACTTGACATTCTTTGAACTTTGAGTTGGGTTAGGTTAGGTTGAGGGCTTGTTTCAAAGAGTAGATTTCGTATTGAGCAGAGTTCACGAACATATGTGTAGATGTAGATGTTTCGTCGACTTGGTAAGTAGACTTCGGAACTTGAGCTGGAGTGGTACAGTTAGATTCGGATGAAATTGGTGAAACAGGAGGTGGAGATGTTAATGGTGATAGATGTGGCACCACTATTTGTTCCTCCGCTTCCTCATCGATGCCTTCGATGTCAATATCCATTTCAGGATCTTCTTCGTAATCATCGATGTTTATGTCCATATCCATTTCAGGATCTTCATCCGAATCTACTTCATTATCTAGATCCTCGTAAGGTTCTTCCTCATCGTCGTAGTCAATTGCTTCAAAGTAAGGATCATTAGGTCCGGGAAGAATTGGTAAATACTCAGGCATAGCAGGAAGATGATCGGGAGATGGAGGTGCGGACGTGATGTCTACAATTAGTATTATGACGTCAAAAATAAATCAAATGTTTATGGAAAATGCTCAAACTATGGCAATGTGCATATAACAATATACAAATATGTTCATGTAGCATAACATGTGTAATAAGTCCATAATCTTCTGGAGGATGGAAGGCACGAAGAGCGGAAGGCTATAAAAATGTTTTTGCTTGTTATTGCAGTTATAGTTTAGGTCTCACTTAGACCCATTTCTCTATAACCATGACTCTGGTACCAATCTGTAACACCCCCAATTCATGATGCAGCGGAATTCAACTTGGGTGTTACTCGACGGCACAACAGTCATAATAATAGAAAACGATCTCTAACCGAGTCGTATTAAAAAGAGTTGTCATTCATATTTATTCAAATATATCAGAGTTTACATAGTAAGGTCCCAAAAAGGTTCCATGTTTCAAAATACATCAATATAAAGTCTTTGATGTTTTTATCGAATGACATAATAGTTTATAGCCTTCTTCCTTTGGTATGACCATTTTTCTTTGTATTATCTCATGGTTCCTTTAAGTGAAGTAGATCCAAATTGCTTGTTCAAGTTATCGCCTAATTCCTTGTTTCATGTTTACGCCTAAGTAAGCTTACATGGTCATTTCGTCATGGCCTTGCCATGACCTTTGGTCCTTGTTCCATGGTTATGAGACTCAACCTTGGCTCTAGCCATGGTTGTGGTCTTGATTATAGGTCATAAGACCTCTTGTTCCTTTTAAAGTATAACCATAATCTAGTGACTTATAAATATGTAAATAGCTGTTAAGAAACTGAGAAATATCTCATTCGTTATCGATTTTCTGGAGACGTGCTCCTGAGTTTTTGAAGAAAACGTGATTCCGGACAACTTTCGTGATTTAACTTTTTCATGAAACGGATTAGAAATGCCTCTTTTTGCGTGTTTTTAGTTTCTGTAACAGAAACATTTTAGACAGTTTTGCCGCAAATCTTTGGTAACTTCAAATGGGCGTAACTTTTGACTCGTATACTCGTTTTAGGTGGTTCAAGTTGCTACGGTTTCCTTGTTAAGTCCTCTACTGTAATATGTAATGATCCAATATCATATTTTTACCATTTTGATCAGGTCTTACCAAGAAAGTCACTAGTTTACTTGTTTTAGTAACTTATCTTAACAATCAATTACAACAACATGTTTTACTCATTTTTTTTATACATCATGGACATGCATACAAGACATAATATAGCAAGAATAACATGTAAATGATATGAACATGATTATTTAACAAGAAACATGTTAGGTTTTGGCTTACAACTTTTGGCTTTCTAATAAAGAAAGGAAGTAACTAGTAAGGATAGGACTTTGATAGACTTGCTTCAACCCACTTCACTTCATGCAATCTTTCTACCCTTGTAATCTTGAAAGATGGATGATGAAGGTTGAGGTGACTTGAGTGGATTCAAACTCAAGAGAAATCACCAAGTATATGAGGTTATGGAAGTGTTTTGATAACCTAAGATCAAACTAGGGTTTCTACCTTGAACTTGCACTTGAACCTTGCTAGAATTTGGAAGAAATAAAGCTAAGTGTGATGTGTTGTGGTGTGTGGTGATGGACGGCACAAAGGGGGGGGGGTATTTATAGTCTTAAGAGGAGGTTAGAAAATAGGACTAGTCAAAGGCTTCAATGACAAGCTTAACACATGTATCTCATCCAAGGTAACTTAGCACAAGATCAAGCCACACCATGGGGTGACTCCCCCCCTCTATTGGCGGTTCACAAGCCTAGGGGGGGTGAGGTGTGCTTGGTCTTGATAATATCCTAAGTATTAGGATGAAACTTGACTCCGGGAAATGCCAACCGTAAATGATTAGGCCTCAAAACGTAAAACCGGGTGTCGTAAAATTATGGAACTTGAAAGTATTGTTAAACATGTCCATATGTTCCATAATAAAATATAAAATGAGTGGTAGGTTCCATTTGGGTGGTAAAACCCTGCTAAAACTGAAACACGGGTCTAAAACGCGTAATACGTAAAATGTACGAATATTGCGTAAATTTGAGAAAAGTAAAATGTTACTTTTCTAATATGATATAAATGAATTAAAATGACTTATAATGTCTAGACTGGGCTCAGTCTAGTGTCGGTTGGTATTAAATGTCTTTTAGATTTAAACCGTAAGCCTAAAAATCAAGAAATGATTTATAAAATCAAGGGATGATTTTTGGTCAAAGGAGGAGGGAAAAATATGTTGACTTATTCTAATAAGTTGAAAACTCAAATCATCTTAGAAACGCTGTGCAGGTATAGGTGATGCGTGGGAATCGCACCTTGCTTTACCTCTCGAGGGATCTCGAGAAGCTTACAACCCCCACCAGGCAGTGTACCTGATCGTTGTAGTATAGTATAGTGACAAGTACCGGGGGATTGATCGTTTAGCTTAGGAATAGTGTCGCTAGGATTAGAGAACCTAATTAATAGTTCTAGAGGTGAGGGATGATTATTTTTGTATTTTTATATTTTTATGAAAGCAAGTAAAATCTCAGGTTTTGAAGGAGTGGGCGGAATTAGTTGCTATTCAACTAACCCAAAGCTATTATATAATTAAAATAAAATAATGAAAATGAAAATAAACTAAATTATACTAAAGTTGTGAGCAGTGGTTGGAGAAATTGTGTTTACTTAGACTTCACTACTCCCTAGATATCTTTTACATGTTAATTACTTGTTACACTTGTATGAATGACGGATTGTATTCCTTAATACCATTCGTGGGGTGGCATACATAACTCCCCAACTCTATGAGCTCTTATCTCCTCCTACACCATGACCCAGCACAACTATAGGGATTGTAAACAGTGGCTCATGCATTAAATACAACCAATAAAGACCTAGTACGCCTCGGTTCATGTTTCTTAAGACGTTCAAGCATGTTACCATTTGGAGATCTGCCAGTTTTCTTAAGCCTAACATATAAATCATTCATTCAAAACAAGAATAGACAAGTAATCAACACATAATCAACATCTAGGTTTCATTAGATCTAAGCAAACACAAAAGAGATCTAGCCTAGCATAATGGAATTGAGACAAGAACAAGATATAAACAACCAACACATAGACATATTGATTGAATTGAAAGTACACTTATCTCAATTACAATGCAAGGTCTCAAGGGTTTGAACCCTTGAAAAACCTGTAAAAGAGGCACCAAAATCGTCTTTAGGGTTTCACCAAAACTTCTCTCTTTTTTAATGAAAAAACTAGAAAACTATATATAGGAAAAACAGTCTGACGGCGTCAAGAGTTACTTGTGACGCCGTCACCTCGCCGCCATATACTTCCTCGGACGGCCTTGATCCACTTATGACGGCCTATGTGACGCCGTCACCACCCACGGTATATTATTTTTGCCACTTTGACGCCGTCACGAATCCTTCTGACGCCGTCACCACCTTCGGTGTTTAATTCCTCATGTCTGACGCCGTCAAGATGGTAGTCTTGACGCCGTCACCTTGTATTTTCAGCATGGAAATTTGGTACTTAGCCGTTTTCTTCACTTTTATGCTCAAAAAACGTCCAAAATAGCTTCTTTTCCAGAATTCACTCTCCAAACACCTAAAATCACAAAAGGAACGATTTAGGGCAATATTTGATCAAATAAAGTCGGATTCGGGCTTAAATGACCCCCTAAAAACGGATCATTTTTCGCCTCATCATATACCCTTACACTTGAGATTTGCTTGTCCTCAAGCAAATGAGCTTTTATTCTACTCAAAAGACAAGTTAGGGGTCATTTAACACTAATATAAAAGTAATTACAACAAATAATCGTTCCACTAAAGACCAATAGACAAGCACGGAGGTCATACACAAGCACCTCACAAATAGTGTTTAGATACTCACATCTCTCGGGTGTAATAAAGTAATATAACATTATGGAAATGGAAGATATCTCTCACTACCTGTCATAGCAAAATAGATTACCATAGGCTTGGGAAAGGATCAAACCTCCACCACATGGCGTAAGCACCTAGGATAAACTATCAAAGAGGTCTTTTAAAGGGTTATAACGTTAGGTATAGGGATATGAATTACACGGTTTTGTTGGATAAAGGAAGTTTTACTGGTGGCGAGTTAACAATCTCGATTAATTACATGTACAAGATGGCGTTGCTAAGCCAAGACTAGACTCGACTTAAGCTAATAAATCAAAAAAATAACAAAAACATAAACATAGAATGAAAACGGGATGGTAGTCCGTATGTTTTTTCTCTTTTTCTTTTCTATATATTTTTTTCTTTTTCTATTTTTTTTTTTTTTTTTTTTTTGCATACACTCTTACCCTACCATCCAAAATAATACATCATAGGGGTTTGAGCAATCCCCTTACACTTGAATCTTTACATACTTTACAATTAACTAATCTAATGACTCGAAT
Source organism: Artemisia argyi (assembly GCA_030686995.1). NCBI lineage: Eukaryota > Viridiplantae > Streptophyta > Magnoliopsida > Asterales > Asteraceae > Artemisia > Artemisia argyi. The sequence goes on along the minus strand of CM060688.1, from coordinate 30,291,560 downwards.
TAAGAAAATCAAAACACTTGGAGCACTTTTAAGATTAACGTACGTATGGGGGTAATAAGTGATGTTCTTCCCCATTACTCCATAAAATAAGTACTTACCCATGAGTCCCAATCGTCCCAAAACAATATGTACAAGGATATGACTCAACTTAGCAACCATGTAATCAATTAGAAAGTTAACTTAGGGTTTAACAAATAACAATAATGCACTAAAAATGAGCGCATACACGGAAGGCTAAGGCGATTTGGTTGTACATTTAAGTGGGGTGTAACAAATTCTTCCTTTAAGTAAAATGCTTAAAGTTAGAAACGAAAAGATAGGCTCGGAGGGGTGTACTAGGGGTATCGTGTACTAAAAATGAGTACAACGCTAAGGGTGTGGGAAAAATTAGTTGACTTAACTAGCCAAGTAATATGACTTAAATGGTCGAGTAATTATAATACGGGTTTAACACAAGGGTGATCCTGATGCCTCTTATCATGTAGTAAATCCTACCACACGAATGTAGTCTCACTAGCGGTCTCGGGATGCATCACTAACGCAAGTTCTAGAATCTAAATGCTACCGGTACACTCATAAGCACCAATAATAAATGCTTTTCCTATCAAAACTAAAGGCGAACCTCACATTTTTGGGTGGAAAATTTTTCTGAATATACGGTTATGTGCTAGTCATACAACCTCCTATCCATGAGACGCTTGCTATGGCTAAAGTTTCACTCCTAAATGTTGTAAAAAATTTTAAATTTGGCGCTAAAATTACACTAACAAGTATTTCTCGTAGTTTTATTACTCATCTACTATTAAACAAAACAAACTCAAGCGAAAGTGCATATGTAAGGTATCATCTTTTTACCCTCCCCTTACACTTAAGTTGAACATTGTCCCCAATGTTCAAGTAAAGAATGTAAAAGTTAAAAAGTAAAGAGAATGAAATCAAATACTCCCCTGATTCGCTCGGTATGGATTATAGGTTGGCCAGGTTAAATCTTCCTCCAAGAAAACGAACAATCAAAGCTTCCCTTCCAGAATATAAATCATCTTCTTGTCATAAATAACCTGTAAATCCTGACAACAATAGACAAGGCAACCTCGCGTAAAATCGGCGGCATCCTATATAAGTTACTAAATCCTAGAAAGCAAAGTAAGATATAATGCTTGTGGAATGAAGTTTGTAGATTTCCTGGAGATTATAAAACTTAATAATCCACAAAAACCATAAGACTCCGTTAGAAAAACAAAACCGGTAAAATTTCCAGATTTTAACTCCTGACGCCGTCAAGAGCAATACCCTGACGCCGTCAGAATGGACCTGCAGAAATTCTTATGTTAAGTTTCCGGAAAATTTCTGGAAAAACTTTGTCCTACTTCCTGGAAAATCCTGCAAAACTTCATTATGACTCAATACAAGCATTTGACTCTAACAAATACGAATATACATGTTCATTAAATATTGTGGAGAATCATGATCGGTTTGTTTCTTAAAAACATATTTGGGGTTTCCCCTTACACTTATATTTTGCAAAAATACCTTTAGGTTGAAGTTAAGACTAGGCCAAACAACATAATAAAGTATTTTACATTTTAATTGAGAAACATGATCAACCAACAATAAAAATAAAACATGCATACGGAAGCAAATAACAATCAAACAAATAAAAATCACACAAAACATGGGTTGCCTCCCAAGAAGCGCTTTTCTTTATTTACGAGTCTTGTAGCTAGACTCAAAGTCGTGGGTTACTACGTGATCTCATCATTTGAAATGATGTACCCCATATAATTGCGATCATTACTGTTATGGTGGTAGTGCCTCAACCTATCAATACTCGCAATCACCTTCCCACCTAATTTGCTTCTCAAGTTAGCTACCCCATCTTGGCTCAATCCTTCGATTGTGAATGGCCCATACCACCAAGGACTTGGTTTATCAGGTGGTATTGTTGTTTCTAAGTGTCTCAAGAGTACTAAGTTCCCTTCCTCAAACGGTGTATGATTGCTTTCGTGTTGAGTATGTTTGAGTTCAATCGGAACCTTATTGCTTCTTCTTCTTTCATCCTTAGCTTTCTTATAGCTTTTGATTCTTGCCTCCCATGCAAGAATTTTATTCTGAACACGAACGGGTGTCGCGCCAATGTTGTTTTTAATCATTCTCCAACTCAAATTCTCATGTCCACTTCGCGGAGTCATGTGGAAGCTAATCTTTCTCTTCCCAGATTTAAGCTCAATCTTCCTATCTTCATACTTAATGACAGCCCTAGCGGTGGTGAGGAATGGTGCCCCAAGGATTATTGGCATGCATCCATCCCCTTTATCATCAATGATCATAAAATCAACGGGGTACATGAATCCTGCCACATTAACTAATACATCTTCTGCGATTCCTAGGGGGTATACGTACGAGTGTCCAACAAGAGATAGCCTAACACGAGTAGGTGCTGGCATTTTCGACGTCAGTTGGATGTAAATAGTTAGGGGCATAAGATTTACTTCCGATCCTTGGTCGGCGAAAGCACTAAGATGTTTCAAGTCCCCGATGCTCGTTGGTATTTCAAAATTCCCACATGCTACCTGCTTGGTGGCCACTTTCTGTACCAGTAACCTCTCGACCACTGATCCTCCAATAAGCGTATCATACTCATCTTCCTCTCCTTTCTCTTTCTCAGGAACCTGCTCGGAGGATTGATTACGCCTATCATCCTTAATCCAATTTGTTATGGTGTTTTTGTTTATCTCATGTTTCAGGTAGTAGCTCAAAGGTTGGGACTCAGGCGGTTTTTCTAAGGTCTGTTTAGCAGGAGTTTTTACCTTCTCATTATCTGTATGGAAAATGGTGATGGAGTTAACAAATTGGGTGGTGGGAGTGGCGCTTTCTTTCCTTAGCAATATTCGTTCGGGGGTTTTCTGATTGGCATACTCCTCCAATAGACTCAACATCTCATTCATTTTCTCCTGCATCTCTTCTTTTTGCTTATAAACTGCTTCTTCGAATCTAGCAAGCCGATCAGAGTGAGTCGCCATATATTCTCTCATCCTAGCCTCAAATTCCGAGCTAAGTTCCTTGGGAGGGGAGCAAGGTGGGGTGTATCTCTGAAAAGTTTCGACATGTTCTCTAGAAGGTGATTCAGATAATGGTGCCGAAGTTGATCTTGAGACAGAATTGACAGTGGCTTGTCTAAGACTTAAGGGTCTCCTTTGCCTTTCCTCAAAATAGTCAACTTTTGCCTCAAGTTTGCATAAGAGTTCATCGGGGATTTCGGTGGTTCCTCCAGATGTCGAGACTGCATTGATGGCCGCTTCTATCGTATGTTTGAATTCCCAAATCTCATTATTATTGACTACGAGCTCTTCTATAATTGCCCAAGACTCCTCAGCATTCTTATCACGCAATTTGCCTCCCGCGGCCCTGTCGATGGTGCGCTTAGTGTGATAGTCAACATGGTCGTAGAAAATCTGAACTAATAACCAAAGGTTAATGCCATGATGAGGGATCTTGTGGAGGAGATCCTTAAAACGGGCCCAAGCCTCGTAGAAAGGTTCACCCCGCTGTTGCTCAAACATCAAAATGTCCCTTCTAAGCATTGCAGTTTTTTCTGGCGGAAAGAATTGGGTAAGGAAGCGGTTGGCGAGATTGTCCCATGTGGTGATGGATCCCGCGGGTAAGCGTTCAAGCCATTGACTAGCTTGATCTCGTAGAGAGAATGGGAATAGGCGTAATCGGGTTGTCTCTCTAGTCTCAACACCTAGGTCTATGGAATCTACGATTTTGAGGAAGTCCTTAAGGTGTTGGTTTGGATCTTCGGAACGAAGTCCATGGAATGCACATCCGCTTTGCACCAACCGGATGGTGTCGGATCGCAAGGGGGTCACATTGGCTCCGGTGAGCTCAATGGTGTTTCGGTAGCCTTGGTGGCTAGGTCGGGAATACTCTCCTAAGGTTCGGGGCCTAAGGGGTTCTAATGGTGGGTTTTGTTGTGGTGGGATGATGGGTTCAAAGATGTTACCACCTTCCATGATGTCGGATGGTAAAGAGTTACGAACAAAGGCACGAAGAAATAAGATAGACTAAAGAAGACCTAAAAAATAAAAATAAAAATCTTACTAGAAAGGAATCTAGCAAGTAGACCTAATAAAAAGAAATCCTAACCTAGACAATAACTATTCACCGGGCTGCGGCGCCAAAAACTTGATGCGTGGGAATCGCACCTTGCTTTACCTCTCGAGGGATCTCGAGAAGCTTACAACCCCCACCAGGCAGTGTACCTGATCGTTGTAGTATAGTATAGTGACAAGTACCGGGGGATTGATCGTTCAGCTTAGGAATAGTGTCGCTAGGATTAGAAAACCTAATTAATAGTTCTAGAGGTGAGGGATGATTATTTTTGTATTTTTATATTTTTATGAAAGCAAGTAAAATCTCGGGTTTTGAAGGAGTGGGCGGAATTAGTTGCTATTCAACTAACCCAAAGCTATTATATAATTAAAATAAAATAATGAAAATGAAAATAAACTAAATTATACTAAAGTTGTGAGCAGTGGTTGGAGAAATTGTGTTTACTTAGACTTCACTACTCCCTAGATATCTTTTACATGTTAATTACTTGTTACACTTGTATGAATGACGGATTGTATTCCTTAATACCATTCGTGGGGTGGCATACATAACTCCCCAACTCTATGAGCTCTTATCTCCTCCTACACCATGACCCAGCACAACTATAGGGATTGTAAACAGTGGCTCATGCATTAAATACAACCAATAAAGACCTAGTACGCCTCGGTTCATGTTTCTTAAGACGTTCAAGCATGTTACCATTTGGAGATCTGCCAGTTTTCTTAAGCCTAACATATAAATCATTCATTCAAAACAAGAATAGACAAGTAATCAACACATAATCAACATCTAGGTTTCATTAGATCTAAGCAAACACAAAAGAGATCTAGCCTAGCATAATGGAATTGAGACAAGAACAAGATATAAACAACCAACACATAGACATATTGATTGAATTGAAAGTACACTTATCTCAATTACAATGCAAGGTCTCAAGGGTTTGAACCCTTGAAAAACCTGTAAAAGAGGCACCAAAATCGTCTTTAGGGTTTCACCAAAACTTCTCTCTTTTTTAATGAAAAAACTAGAAAACTATATATAGGAAAAACAGTCTGACGGCGTCAAGAGTTACTTGTGACGTCGTCACCTCGCCGCCATATACTTCCTCGGACGGCCTTGATCCACTTATGACGGCCTATGTGACGCCGTCACCACCTACGGTATATTATTTTTGCCACTTTGACGCCGTCACGAATCCTTCTGACGCCGTCACCACCTTCGGTGTTTAATTCCTCATGTCTGACGCCGTCAAGATGGTGGTCTTGACGCCGTCACCTTGTATTTTCAGCATGGAAATTTGGTACTTAGCCGTTTTCTTCACTTTTATGCTCCAAAAACGTCCAAAATAGCTTCTTTTCCAGAATTCACTCTCCAAACACCTAAAATCACAAAAGGAACGATTTAGGGCAATATTTGATCAAATAAAGTCGGATTCGGGCTTAAATGACCCCCTAAAAACGGATCATTTTTCGCCTCATCAATAGGCTAAGGTTACGGCTGAGTAAAAACGCTTAAAACTGAAAATTCTAGTTTTCACGGCTGAGGTTTATTTTTGGTCATGTTTTTCTCAGTCATGATTTATTCTCAAATAAATCATGAGTGTGTCAAACATTTTTCTGATGTGGGGTCACTTAACGGGGTCAAATTTCGTTGTGCGTAGAATTTCTGAATGACGTTTTACCCTAAAACGTATAATTCCTTAATAACTTTCACGAAAATGATCTGACGAATGTCAAACATTTAATTTGCCATGGAAATGATTTATCACTCGAGAATATGAAATAAAAATCAACTTTCGGGAAAATTTCGGGAAAAATGAATAGTAAAATGAATAGTAAAATTTTCCGGGAATAGTAATTAACCTGAAATTGCGAATTGTTACAGGGTCTTACCCCGATCTAACTGGGTCTTGGCGAGAGTAGCCGAGTCTTACCTAGAACTAACTGGGTCTTGGCCGGAATAGCCGAGTCTAACCTGGATCTGACTGGGTCTTTGCCAGAATAGCCGAGTTCTTGCGTAGCTAACCTTTAGGAACAATGTTAGAAAGAAAAATGGATTACTGCACATCAAGCAACCACCAGCACTTGTAACGATGATGGATTGCCACACGTAACAAAACCACCAACACTTGCAACATTATCGCCCGATGATTTATGAAAAAATTTCTCAACACTTGGTCAAATTCTCTAGTTTGTAGGAGAGTAACCTCTGGGCATAGTGTAAGAAACCAATATGGAGTGGGATGTTTTTGGGGCGAGATGTTGGGAATTATACTTGAGTTGATAAGACAAAACCTGTGAAAGATGAAGGACTAAAGAAGCATAGTGAAGAATGAAGAAACTGCAAAAGACAAGGACTTGCTTTACAAAGAAGTTTTTGCATTATAGTCCCTTGTAGTATTTTGTAAACCCTAATGTCTCTATTATATAAAGAGACATAGGGTACAGGCTTTAGTCATTCAAGTGTCACAATGTAAACCAGTAAATGTGTGTGGGGGGGAACCTGGCTTTAGGGGAATACGTCCAGATTATTTGTGTAATAAGTTTTAGCCCCAAGATCATCAGTTTGATCCTGTTGATATAACCGTCTTTCCATTGATCAGGTAAAATTAGGGCTTGTAGTAGTCATTGTATAAAGATGATGATGAAACCTTGTTAGGCAATTACAAAGATTGTTCTTATTATTCCGTTGTGCATTCTATTGTTCTTTGTTATTGTTCATCTTAGCCAAGCATAAAATGTTCTTATCACGGGATGAATCTGAGTGACGTACGGCTGAATCTCAATGGATTGTGGCAGCATCGTTTCGATCTCCTTGGTCTCACGGTCAATTGAAAAAGTATTTCGCTGAAAACGGAGTTACAGTTCAAAACTTGTAGCTGTTTGAAGTTTGGTCCTTACTCGGAGGTTCGTACTGGCTTGGGTGACCCGCTAGGAAGTCCTCGTTGATAAGGCGAAAAGTGTACCGCTTTTAGGGGGTCATTTAAGCCCGAATTCATGATTATTTGATCAATTATTGCCCTAAATCGTTCCTTTTGTCATTTTAGGTACTTTTGAGAAGAAATCTGGAAAAGAAAGCATTTTGGACGTTTTTGGAGCGATTAAGTGAAGAAAACGACAAAGTCTTAAAATCCTTGCTGGGAACAGTACCTGGCGGCGTCAAGGCCATACATGTGACGGCGTCAAGCTTGACAAAAGAGGTGGATATGGAATATATACATGACGGCCCAGAATAATTTCAAGGCAAAAAATGCCTGACAGCGTCAAGATTGGATCTAGGCAATACGACCCTGATACTTGGGAAATGCGCCCTCGCAACAGGTTTTACCTCTCAAGGGATCTTGAGAAGCTTACAACCCCCACCAGGCAGTGTACCTGATCGTTGTAGTATAGTATAGTGAAAAGTACCGGGGGATTGATCGTTCAACTCAGAAATAGTGTTGCTAGGATTAGAAAGCCTACTAAACTAGGTCTAGAGGTGAGAGATGATTCTTTTTGTATTTTTTATATTTTATGGAAAACAAGTAAAATCTCGGGTTTTGAAGGTGTGGGCGAAATTAGTTGCTAGCCAACTAACCCAATTAACTACAAATGCAATCAAAATAAAATAAAAGAAATGAAAATTAAACTAATTTCCTAATGTGGTGGAAACAATAATGAGAAAAGTTGAGTTTACTTAGATTTCATTACTCCCTAGATATCTTTTACCGGTTGATTAGCTTGTTAAAATTGCATGGATGACGGGTTATATTCCTTAATACTAGTCGTAGGGCCGTGTACAATATTCCCTAACTCTATGAGATCCTACTTCACTCCTATGTCGAGCCGATTAAATGCTCCTAACATGGGATCATTAGAATTCACTTATGCATTAAATACAACCAAAAATTGTAGTACACCTCCGATCATGTTTCTTAAGACGTTCAAGCAAGTTACCAATGGAAGTCTGCCAGTTTTCTTAAGTCTAACATCGAATACAATCATCCGTAACAATTATAAACAAACAATCAACCCATAATCAACATCTAGGTTTCACTACATCTAAGCAAACACAATAAAAACCTAGCCTAACATGTTAAAAGAAAGATAAACATAAGATAAAATCAAACAATACATAGACATATTGAATGATTATTGGAGAACTTATCTTTATTAAAACATGGAAGAAAGAAGGGTTTGAAACCCCTTCAATATGAAGGAAATTCGACCTAGGGTTTGTGTGTGATATTCCACAACTTGTTCCACCCTTTACAATGAAAAATTGGAAAAATATATATAGACTAAGCATCCTAACGGTGTCATGTGTTAGCCTCTGACGCCGTCAACTCGCCACCAAGTTGAAATTCGTATTGCCTAGATCTACTTCTGACGCCGTCATGTAGAAATAAGCTCTGGGCCGTCACTAGTATTTGGACCCTGACGGCCTTGGTGACGCCGTCAGGCCATTAACAAAGAAAATGTTCTGGTCCGTCACGTTATAATTTCCACATCCACCTCTTTTGTCACTCTTGACGCCGTCATGTGTAATGGCTTGACGTCGTCAGGTACTGTTCCCAGCAAGGAATTTGAGACTTTGCCGTTTTCTTCACTTTTATGCTCCAAAAACGTCCAAAACGCTTCCTTTTCCAGATATTTCTCCAAAAGTACCTAAAATGACAAAAGGAACGATTTAGGGCTATATTTGATCAAATAATCACGAATTCGGGCTTAAATGACCCCTTAAAAGCGGTACATTTTTCGCCTAATCAAATACCCTTACACTTGAGATTTACTTGTCCTCAAGCAAATGCGCTTTTATTCTAATCAAAATACAAGTTAGGGGTCATTTAACACTAATATAAAAGTAATTACAACAAATAATCGTTCCACTAAAAACCAAAAACAAGCACGGAGGTCATACACTAGCACATCACAAATAGTGTTTAGATACTCACATATCTCCGGTGTAATAAAGTATATATCACAATATGGAAATGGAAAACATCTCTCACTACCTGTCATAGCAAATAGATTACCATAGGCTTGGGAAAGGATCAAACCTCCACCACTTGGCGTAAGCACCTAGGATAAACTATCAAAGAGGTCTTTTAAAGGGTAATAACGTTAGGTGTAGGGATATGATAAACACGGTTTTGTTGGATAAAGGCAATATTTACTGGTGGCGAGTTAATCATCTTGGTTAATTACATGTACAACATGGCGTTGCTAAGCCAAGACTCTACTCGACTTAAGCTAATAAATCAAAAATAACAAAAACTTAAAACAAACATAGAATGAAACGGGATAATAGTCCGTATGTTTTTCTCTTTTTTTTTTTTTTTTTTTTTTTTTTTTTTTTTTTAATTTTTTTTTGCATACACTTTTACCCTACCATCCAAAATAATACATCATAGGGAATTTGCATTCCCCTTACACTTGAATTTTTACATACTTTACAATAAACTACTCTAATGGCTCGAATCAAGATAATCAAAACACTTGGAGTACTTTTTAAGATTAACACACATATGGGGGTAATATATGATGTCCTTCCCCATTACTCCATAACAATAGTACTTTACCCATGAATCCCAATCGTCCCAAAACAATATGTACAAGATATGACTCGACTTAGCAACCATGTAATCAATTAGATAATTAACTGAGGGTTTAAATAAATAACAATAATGCACTAAAGATGAGTGCATACACGGAAGGCTAAGGCGATTTGGGTGTACATTTGGGTGGGTTGTAACAAATTCTTCCTTTAAGAAAGATGCTTAAAGTTAGAAATGAAAAGATAGGCTCGGAGGGGTGTACTAGGGGTATCGTGTACTAAAAATGAGTACAACGCTAAGGTGCGGGAAAAATTAATTGACTTTACTAGTCAAGCAATATGACTTAAATGGTCAAGTAATTATGATACGGGTTTAAACACAAGGGTGATCCTAATGCCTCTTATCATGTAGTAAATCCTACTACACGAATGTAGTCTCATTAGCGGTCTCGGGATGCATCACTAACGCAAGTTCTAGAATCTAAATACTACCGGTACACTCACAAGCACTAATAATAAATGCTTTTCCTATCAAATCTAAAGGCGAACCTCACATATTTGGGTGGAAAATTTTTCTGAATGGTACGGTTTTGTGCTAGTCATACAACTCCTATCCATGAGACGCTTGTTAAGGCTAAAGTTTCACTCCTAAATGTTGTAAAAAATTTTAAATTTGGCGCTAAAATTACACTAACAAGTATTTCTCTTAGTTTTATTACACACTTACTATCAAACAAACAAACTCAAGTGCAATAGTATCCTATAAGGTATCATCATTTACCCTCCCCTTACACTTAGGATGAACATTGTCCCCAATGTTCCATTAAAGGATGTAAAAGTAAAATCGGTAAAAGAATGAAAACAAATACTCCCCTGATTCGTTCGGTGTGGATAGTGTGTCAACAAAGTTAGATCTTCCTCCAAGAAAATGAACGTTGAAAGCTTCCCTCCAGATATATAAATCATCTTCTTGTCATATATAACCTGTTAAACCTGAGAAAACAATCAAGGCAAACCTCGCGTAAAATCGGCGGCAATCTATATATACTAACAAATCCTAGAAAAAATAGCATATATATCTTAATGTTGCTTTCTAGGAATTAAAGGGATATAATGCTTGTGGAATGAATGTTTGCAAATTTCCTGGAGTTTATAAAACTAAAGAATTAACAAAACCTTTAAGACTCCAGTCTAAACAAAACTCGCAAAATTTTTTAGAATTTTGGTACCTGACGCCGTCAGGTTGTAACTCCTGACGCCGTCAGAATGTTCCTGGAAAAATCTTATGTTAAGTTTCCGGAAAATTTCTGGAAAAACTTATGCCTTATTTCCTGGAAAATCCTGCAAAACATCATTATGGCTCGATACAAGCATTTGACTCTAACAAATACTAATATACATGCTCATTTAATATTGTGGCGAATCATGATCATTTTCGTTCTTATAAACAAATTTGGGTTTCCTCTTACACTTAGCTTTTGCAAAATATCTTTATATGTAATTAAGACGAAGTTAAAAACAAAATAAAACATTTTCACAAATTAGTTTGAAGCATGATTTACCAATAATAAAAACATAACATGCATACGGAAACAAATAAAATCAAACAAATAAAAACACACAAAACATGGGTTGCCTCCCAAGAAGCGCTTTTCTTTATTTATGAGTCTTGTAGCTAGACTCAAGGTCATGGGCTATTACATGACCTTGTCATCAAATGTTACATCCTCCTCACTAATCATTTCATTGCCACTTTCTTGACAATGTTTTACGCGTTGTATGTTTACAGTGAATTCTCTATTTTCATCATCCATTAACACAACAGCGCCCGCTTTAGAGGAGCTTTTCACCGTAAAGGGTCCATACCATCTAGACTTAAGTTTCCCGGGAAATAGCCTTATCCAGGAATTATACAATAGAACTTTGTCTCCTTCTGAGAACTCCTTAGGTTTCTTAATTCGCTGGTCATGCCATCTTTTTGCCCTTTCTTTATGTTGATATAAATAATTGACTGAAAACATTATTCATATCTTCCGATATCTCTACGTTTTGATAATCACAAAACTTAAACTAATCAAACCAAAGATCATGACGTAAACATGTATTTAGTAATAAATAATCACTTTCACCAACAAATCACTTAAGGTATGAATAAACAAAGTGTTTAGTGCAATGTATGATCAAAGGGGTATTTAATTAACTAATACAAAGTTTATTTAATTATATAATCTTATTATATATTTTTGAAAAACACTTTTGGTAATAAGGAAAAATGTTTTAATCATACTAAATATATGATTTCAAATATTTAACCAAAATCAGTTAGTTTTTCACCAAATAAACTTTCCCCACTAAAAGACAAAGTTTCTGGCCGTTACAGTTGGGCGGCCCCCTTAATTATAAGGGGCGGCCCCCTTAATTTTAAGGGGGCCGGCCATGCTTTAAGGGGACCGGCCACGCTCCTCTGTCAGAAACGTTTGCCTATAAATACCACCTTAAACCTGGATTTTTTCCCCACCTTTTTTTGCACAAAAACTTTCTGTTCTAGATCTCCATTTCAATTCTAAAAATCCTTTGATCATTTCATAAGCCTTTGTTTCCAAGTGATCCAAAGCCTCATTCTTTCAAGTGCAAAGAGAAGAATACTTCTATTAGAAGTATTACAACTTAGTATCATCTTGCTATCTAAGTTGTTTGTTTACATTTCCTTGTATATCTTTCATACTTTGGCGAATAAGGTGTATGTATTAGTAAACTAGATTTAGTTGAAGAATCTAGAATTGTTGTAAGTGTGAAGTGTGACTTGAAGTGAAGAAGAAGGGTTAGATAGTAGTGGTGATAGGAGATTGTAGCACTAGGAGCTTGTAGTGAAGAAATTAAGGATCTCTAGTGGAGAAGACTAGAAGACATTTGTAGATTGAAGTTGTGAAGACATTAGTGGCTTGAAGGTGTCAAGACATTAGTGCATTGAAGGTGTGAAGACATTAGTGGCTTGAAGGTGTCAAGACACTAGTGCATTGAAGTTGCAAAGATATTAGTGACTTGAAGGTGTCAAGACATTAGTACTTTGAAGGTGTGAAGAGAATAGAAGATTGGTGTATAGAAGATTGGTGTGTAGAAGATTGGTGTGAAGAAAATAGTAGATTGGTGTGAAGATTGGTGTGTAGATTGGTGTGTAGATTGGTGTGAAGATTGGTGTGTATATTGGTGTGTACGGTTTTCTCCGCCATAAAGGAGGTCTTTGATCTAGTGAAGAAAACTCTCGAGTAGGTGACTCGGGGAGTGGAGTAGGGCAAGGAAGGTGTCCTTGTAGCCGAACCACTATAAATCCTTTGTGTCTCGGTTTGATCTTTCCATCTCTCACTCTTTGATTTATTACTTACTTGCATTTCACACATAGTCATAATTTATAGTATTGTGCATATGATTGATTTCACATAAAGATCAAACTAAAATCCATTCATAAAACTAATCTTACAAAAACCAACCTAGTACATATAATTATATCTATACACTACTATACATATATATGCTTACATAAAATATGTGAAATTGTATATTCTTTCCAAACATTATACATAAGCATTGTATATATAAAACCTTTAATAAATCTTGGATTTATACTTTTGTAGTTAAGTGTTTTGAAATTGTACATTATACATAAGTAGTATTTATACAAAATCATAAATTAACTAGTTTATATATTTATGTATTAAAGTGATTTGAAAGTTTCATCTTAGAAACTATCTTTTACAAATAAGCAAAACGAAAAAGACGTAAAACTATTCAACTCCCCCTTCTAGTTTTCCACAATTGGTACCAGAGCCACGTCTAACAAGATTTTTAAAATATACTGTATTTTAAAACTTGTAACGATCTATGGAATTCGAAAAATATCTAGAAGGAGAATTTACGCAAAAACCACCATTATTTGAAAATGATCATTTTCTTGAATGGAAAAATAAATTTGAAAATTATGTGAAATCAATAGATCTTGATCTTTGGCATATCATTTCAATTGGTGATCTTAAACTAACCAAAATGGATTTTGAAAATCAATATAATAATCTTCAAATCAAAATCGATAAAAATACTAAAGCCAAATTACTTATTTTCAAAATTCTACCAAATGTTGAATATGAAAGATTATTTTCTTGTAAAACGACAAATGATATTTGGAAATGCCTTTTAAAGTTTCACCAAGAGAAATGTAAAATCAAAGATGATAAACTTGATATTGCACATGAAATAGTTACTCTAGAAAATTTAATAGACAAATATTTAGTTGAAATAAACACATGTACTACTAGTTCAAATGTGATCATTGAAGGTACCAATAATGAAGAGCACATGTGTCAAATCCGAAGTAAGCATGCAAATAAATCAGGGAGCGACAAGGATTACACTCTCCAAGATCCAAGCAATAATACAAACAAAACATGGAGCGACATGAACAATGGAATTGATCACCATATAGCAAGTGAAGATTGTACAAGTATAAATAAGGTACAATCCAAAACCAAACATTTTTGCTATGATCAATTTATATTAGAATTTTCAAAAATGGAAAATAACTTCAAACATTTTTGCAACATTGACTCAAAAATTATTTTTAAAAATGAATCTTCAACATCCGCTGAAAATAATTTTGAAAAAGAAATAATTTTAGAAGACAAAATGTCTAAACTTGAAAGTAATATTGAAATTGATCTTGAATGTAAAAATTGTCAAGACTATAAACATGAAATTAAAATGGAAAAGGAAAAAGCAATAATATTGGCAAAATTCGAAAATAGTTCTAAATCTTTAAAATATCTACTTAACATTCAAAAATCATTTTATGATAAAACCGGATTAGGATTTACAGCAGATGAGTATTTGTCAAATACATCAAAACAAATAAAATTTGTTAAACCTTGTGGAAAAATTTAGAACTATTATTATTTACATCAATTGATTATTTCTCTAGTCAAGAAAGTTATTGTTTGTTTGTTAAAACAAACAAATAATGAATTCTTGTACTTCTCGATGACATCCTCTTCATATGCATTTAAGTGCATTGGATGTTCGCTACTAATCAACTCGGACCCATGAGAATCTGGGTACCAAGCTCTCTGTCATGTGTAGGTAATTAACGATCAAAGGAACTACTACTTTTTGGATCGCTCTATTCGCTTTCGTTCTTTTGATGACCATTGGTTCCCTCTATTATGTTTCACACTCTACTCATGTGTTACTCTTGACAATATGGCGGTTATCCTTGATTGTCGGCGGTGTGTGTTTCACTTTTGGGTGCATTGACTTTATGGTGTGTTCGTTACTACCTCATGACGAAGGATTCTTGTTCTACCATTCTTAATCTGCACGACTTGTGATGATTGTTGCGACCGATTGTGTCTATGATCAAGACTCCTTGATTCTTAATGCATTGGGACTTTACTTCGCTTCCTCAACTTGCTTTGGGACAAATCTTTTTGAAGTCTTCTATTGCTCTCATGACCATTCTTAAAGAAAAGCTGGACCTGAGGTAAGTTTTCCTTTCAAAAACTTGCCTACATTACATTATATTAGAGTATGCTTCAATTAGTATATTAATATGATTTATTTTATAAGTTGCTATGCTTTTAGATCATGAATACCAATATATGCATACATGACATTAGGATAATTAATTCTCTTGTTACTATATCTATTATCATTTATCTTAGCTTTCATCTATATTGATAATCTTCTATGGTTTAAAGTAGAATACTTGCCATTTATGCTATATGATCTTACTAGTTGCATTAATAGATGTGTTATAATTAAGACTTGCTAGTAACTCAATATTACAATGTGTCTTGTATACATGCATACTTTCATATGTCTATATTGTATTCATTGATGATTTTCTTTGTCCCTTCCTATCTCATTGCATTTAGATGTTTAATGTCTACCATATCTCTTCCGTATCTTTAGTTGCCATTAGAAATGATTATATGTGACAATGGGCTTAATCGATTCTCTTGAAGTGTATCTTTCACTTGAAATTTCTTGATTGTCAAAATCAAAACATCATTTTTAAAAACTTCTTTCTTTGAATTAAAACCTTTCGAATATCTATTTTATGCTTTTTCGAACAACATGCTTAATCATAAGCTATCATAACATTATTTTAATCTTTATCAAGATAGAAGCATTTTTTTCTTTTTGAAACAAAACAAATTTTGTTTTATTGGGATACTAACTTGAATGTATTTCAAAACATTAAGCTAAGTATTAGTGAATCAAGTAAACTTCATATTTGGTAATCTTCGATAGGTAAATTTAGGAACTCGATTTCTTCTAAAAGGGAGAATGACTACTGGAGAATCTATTGACTAGAAATTCAATTTAACCTAACGGTTGAATTGCTTCTATGTGAGAAGTTGGGTGTGTGTAACCCGTAAAAACGGTCATGTTTAGCCTGAATTGAGCACCACTAGTAATAGTCTCATACTCATTCTCCAACTTGATTAAATTGCACTTCCTATATATACCTAACGCTAGTTTATTTGTATGAACTTTGCTTCTCATTAGACTCTTTCATTCTCAGATTTATGGCATTAAGTGAAAACTTACTTTCAAACATTGTTGAATAAAACTAAAAACATTTTGTTTAAAACATTGTTATTATCTTCTCATATATGTCATACACTTATGTGAAAATGACATCTACAATTTAATCAAATCATTTCATGAGAATCATGGTTTGCCCATATGGATCTTGTTTGTAACAAGTCTTGAAGTTCATATAATCATATCTTCCCACGTGTTTATCATAAGCAATCTTCAATTTGTTTGCACTAATCCTATTTACCATTATCTTTATATAGTTGCATACTTAACTAGTTTGCTTTATTGCTTTCTTAGTTACCAAACTTAATTGAAATGTTAGGAGATAGCATGATTATGAGGAATTTATTGTTCACTTTTATTATTTCTATGATATTCCCTACATTCATGAATAGTATGCTCTATATTGCCTCAAGAGTTGAACTTACTTGAATCCAAATCCAAAAACACAACCTTTTTGAAAATTTTCTGCCAAAAACCCATTTCTGGCATTCTGGGAATCACCAGATGGGCGGCCCCCTTAAATCATAAGGGCGGCCCCCTTAAATTTAAGGGGACCGGCCCCCATTTAAGGGGACCGGCCATCTGATGGTCGGGGATACTGTTTTCTTTATCACTTTTTGACCCATTTCAACCTATACTTCCCAAAATTCACAAACATATTCTGTCCCATACTATCCCTCAAATTTTTCTTCCTAAATCACATTTCTCATACACTATAAATACTCTCCTACCACCATTAATGCCATCACACCCAAACATGTCATCTTCCAACAACCAAAAACCAAAGATTTCAAGAACCGCAAGGATCTCCGTCAAACCCGTTTGGAGGAGGAAACTTGATTCTTGTCATAACCCTTGTGATGTTGTTTCAAGTCAACCAACAACTCAACCTCAAACCCACTCAAATGAGTCATCCCACAACCTATCTTCCACTAATACCCTCATTAATGCTTCCTCTTTTGATGAGCATGCTCAATCCCAAAACAACAATCCCAACATCTCAATCAACACTTCACATATTGCTCATTCAACAAAGACATCATCCACTCATGAAGAATCTCTTCCACCCATATCATGTTTTCATGATTACCCAAGCTCAAACATGTCTCCACCACCTAGAGTACCACCACCACTTCCTACAACCTCACATGCCACTCCAATGTTGCATGTGCAAACCTTCACCCAAGACAACTATCATGCTCCACCACCATCACCTTCCTCCGAACACTTGAAGTTCGTTGAGGAGCTAAAAGAGGCACATGAGCTTAGTGCTCTTTTAGCATTACATCTTGCTCAACGCAATTTGGATCCACCACAATCAAGCTCACCATCATCACCACATAACAAAAACCAACTTGAGAAGCATGTTAACAATTGCCCTTGTTGCATCTTCCTTCAACAACAAACCATTGCTTTGAATGAGCACTTCACTTGGATTGAGTATCTTCTTACTAGAACTCAACAAACCCCATCACTTGAACAACATCACAACCCTCAACCAACAAACTCCACTTCAAATCCACCACCTCCAAGTTCTACAAACTCACCAACACCCATGGAACCAAGAGTTTACCTCCACTAAACCACCAAGCATTTGATATGCTTATGTTTTCTCATTTTTAAATAAAACTCCTCAACCATTTTGGGATTCAAGAAAGTTTGATGACACTTCTTGTTGGCACTATAGGATGTTCTATGTTATTTAGAATTCTATTTGTATTGCCTTTGTAACAATGATTATGGGTTGACATAATCATTTTTCTATTATTGAATGGTTTAATATATGTTTCTTATTCCCTTGTGCCATGATTATTACTTGTTAATACTATGCTATATGTATTTGCTTGTGCCATGCTTGTGCTTCTAATATTTTTCTTGCAAGAATTACTTTCTCGAAACCTTGGTGCCCTCAAACGAGGGGGAGCATACATCAAGGGGGAGTTTTCTACCCGTTTAAACTTCTCTCACGAAGTTTATTCGGCCTAACCTTTTTGATTCTACAAAAAGGGGGAGAAATGAATGTAAACTTACTAAATACTTGTCTAAATATTAATTTTTGGATTTAATAAGTTTAGGTTTTGTAATCATCAAAAAGGGGGAGATTGTTGATATAAATAATTGACTGAAAACATTATTCATATCTTCCGATATCTCTACGTTTTGATAATCACAAAACTTAAACTAATCAAACCAAAGATCATGACGTAAGCATGTATTTAGTAATAAATAATCACTTTCACCAACAAATCACTTAAGGTATGAATAAACAAAGTGTTTAGTGCAATGTATGATCAAAGGGGTATTTAATTAACTAATACAAAGTTTATTTAATTATATAATCTTATTATATATTTTTGAAAAACACTTTTGGTAATAAGGAAAAATGTTTTAATCATACTAAATATATGATTTCAAATATTTAACCAAAATCAGTTAGTTTTTCACCAAATAAACTTTCCCCACTAAAAGACAAAGTTTCTGGCCGTTACAGTTGGGCGGCCCCCTTAATTATAAGGGGCGGCCCCCTTAATTTTAAGGGGGCCGGCCATGCTTTAAGGGGACCGGCCACGCTCCTCTGTCAGAAACGTTTGCCTATAAATACTACCTTAAACCTGGATTTTTTCCCCACCTTTTTTTGCACAAAAACTTTCTGTTCTAGATCTCCATTTCAATTCTAAAAATCATTTGATCATTTCATAAGCCTTTGTTTCCAAGTGATCCAAAGCCTCATTCTTTCAAGTGCAAAGAGAAGAATACTTCTATTAGAAGTATTACAACTTAGTATCATCTTGCTATCTAAGTTGTTTGTTTACATTTCCTTGTATATCTTTCATACTTTGGCGAATAAGGTGTATGTATTAGTAAACTAGATTTAGTTGAAGAATCTAGAATTGTTGTAAGTGTGAAGTGTGACTTGAAGTGAAGAAGAAGGGTTAGATAGTAGTGGTGATAGGAGATTGTAGCAATAGGAGCTTGTAGTGAAGAAATTAAGGATCTCTAGTGGAGAAGACTAGAAGACATTTGTAGATTGAAGTTGTGAAGACATTAGTGGCTTGAAGGTGTCAAGACATTAGTGCATTGAAGGTGTGAAGACATTAGTGGCTTGAAGGTGTCAAGACACTAGTGCATTGAAGTTGCAAAGATATTAGTGACTTGAAGGTGTCAAGACATTAGTACTTTGAAGGTGTGAAGAGAATAGAAGATTGGTGTATAGAAGATTGGTGTGTAGAAGATTGGTGTGAAGAAAATAGTAGATTGGTGTGAAGATTGGTGTGTAGATTGGTGTGTAGATTGGTGTGTAGATTGGTGTGAAGATTGGTGTGTAAATTGGTGTGTATATTGGTGTGTACGGTTTTCTCCGCCATAAAGGAGGTCTTTGATCTAGTGAAGAAAACTCTCGAGTAGGTGACTCGGGGAGTGGAGTAGGGCAAGGAAGGTGTCCTTGTAGCCGAACCACTATAAATCCTTTGTGTCTCGGTTTGATCTTTCCATCTCTCACTCTTTGATTTATTACTTACTTGCATTTCACACATAGTCATAATTTATAGTATTGTGCATATGATTGATTTCACATAAAGATCAAACTAAAATCCATTCATAAAACTAATCTTACAAAAACCAACCTAGTACATATAATTATATCTATACACTACTATACATATATATGCTTACATAAAATATGTGAAATTGTATATTCTTTCCAAACATTATACATAAGCATTGTATATATAAAACCTTTAATAAATCTTGGATTTATACTTTTGTAGTTAAGTGTTTTGAAATTGTACATTATACATAAGTAGTATTTATACAAAATCATAAATTAACTAGTTTATATATTTATGTATTAAAGTGATTTGAAAGTTTCATCTTAGAAACTATCTTTTACAAATAAGCAAAACGAAAAAGACGTAAAACTATTCAACCCCCCCTTCTAGTTTTCCACACTTTATATGTAACGGAGGATTCATACGCTTCTAGCCTTAATTCATCAAGCTCATGGAGTTGCATGAACCTATTCGTTCCAACGATTGTATAATCCAAATTACATGCCTTAAGTGCCCAATAAGCCTTGTGTTCAAGTTCCACTGGAAGGTGACACGCCTTGCCATAAACCATGCGGAACGGGGTCGTTCCAATAGGTGTCTTGTAGCCCGTTTGGAATGCGCATAAGGCCTTATCGAGTTTAAATGACCAATCCTTTCTGTTCTGATTAACCGTCTTTTCCAATATTCTCTTAATCGCCCTGTTGGTGTTTTCAACTTGACCGTTGGTTTGCGGGTGATCAGGGGTGGAGAACCGGTGGGAGACTCCATATCTTTTCATGACCTTTTCCATTTACGCATTGCAAAATTGGGTCCCCCTATCACTAATGAGAGCTTTAGGAATGCCGAACCTAGCAAACAGCTTTTTCAGAAAATGAATGACTACCCTAGCATCGTTGGTCCTAAGGGCTTGTGCCTCCACCCATTTTGAAACATAATCAATGGCTACTAATATGTATTCGTCCCCCCTGAAGATGGAAAGGGTCCCATGAAATCTATTCCCCAAACATCAAAAACCTCACAAACTTGTATAAAATTCTGAGGCGCTTCATCTCTTCTTGATATATTCACGGCTCGTTGACATGCATCACATGCTTGTATCATCTCCTTCACATCATGAAATATTGTAGGCCAATAGAATCCTGCATCGAAATTTTTTCGTGCGGTGGTGTTTATCCCATGATGGCCCCCAGAAGGGCCCGAATGACATTCTTTCAAAATCTTCATCGCCTCTTTTCCCGAAACACAACGCTTGATTACTTGATTAGGACATCTTCAGAATAAGAAGCGTTCATCCCAGAAGTAGTATTTTAGTTGGGTAAAGAACCTTTTCCTTTCGTGTCTAGTCATGTGTTCCGGAATGAGTATGCTTGCAAGATAATTAGCATAATCAGCGTACCATAGCTCAGAATCTGTTATTGACATAAGTTGTTCGTCAGGAAATGAGTCCCGAATCTCACTCTTGTCAAGCTCACTAAGGAGGGGATTTTCGAGACGAGAGAGATGATCAGCAGCTAAATTCTCTGCCCCCTTTTATCACGAATTTCAACATCGAATTATTGTAACAACAAGTTCCACCGAATTAGTCGTGGTTTAGCGTCTTGCTTAGCAAAAAGGTATCAAAGAGCCGAATGATCAGTAAAAACGACCGTCTTTGAAAGGACAAGATATTGGCGGAATTTGTCGAAAGCGAACACCACGGCTAATAGTTCTTTTTCAGTTGTAGAATAATTTTCATGAGTGGGACTCATAGTTTTGCTAGCGTAGTATATTGGTTGGAATTGTTTGTTAAACCTTTGGCCTAATACTGCTCCAACAGCATAGTCGCTATCGTCACACATGATCTCGAAAGGCAATTCCCAGTTGGGTCTAACCATGATTGGAGCTTGCATGAGTTCCTTTTTTAGGAGATTAAATGCATCCTTGCATTCTTGAGAGAAATCTAAAGGGGCATCCTTTACAAGCAATTGAGTCATTGGCCAAGCTATCTTAGAGAAGTCCTTAATGAACCTCCTGTAGAACCCGGCATGAACCAAGAAGCTACGTATTGCCTTGACAGTAGTGGGATAATGTAGTTTAGATAAAGCTTCAACCTTTGCTTGGTCCACCTCAATCCCATTTCCTGAGACCTTATGCCCTAGCACAATCCCTTCTTTTACCATAAAATGGAATTTCTCCCAATTTAGGACCAAGTTGGTTTCCTCGCAACGTTTGAGCATTTTTTCGAGGTTAGCGAGACAGCGGTCGAAAGAGTCCCCGAAGACCGAGAAATCATCCATGAAAACTTCCATGCTGTCTTCCACTAACTCGTGAAAGATTGCGGTCATGCTTCGCTGAAAAGTGGCGGGAGCGTTACACAGCCCAAAAGGCATTCTCTTATAGGCGAATGTTCCATAAGGGCAAGTAAATGTGGTTTTTTCTTGGTCCTCAGGGGCGATGGGGATTTGGAAATATCCTGAGAATCCATCCAAGAAACAGTAGTACTCGTGCCCAGATAATCTTTCCAACATTTGGTCAATGAACGGGAGGGGAAAGTGATCCTTTCTGGTGGCATCATTGAGCTTTCTATAATCGATGCATACTCGCCAACCAGTAACCGTTCTCTGGGGTACCATCTCACCGTTGTCATTTTTCACCACAGTCATCCCTCCTTTATTTGGTATAACCTGTACAGGACTAACCCACGGGCTATCTGAAATCGGGTATATCAGCCCTGCATCCAAGATTTTGATAACTTCCTTTTTCACCACCTCCTTAATGTTGGGATTTACCCGCCTCTGGGGTTGCACGGCTGGTTTATAGTCTTCTTCCATAAGAATCTTATGCGTGCAAAACTCGTAAGAGTCTATCCATTTGCCCGTGTTCAAGGGAAGAATTTATGATAACTGGCAGTTGATCCTCTCCCTGGAGGAAAGCGTATTCCAGGTGGTTTGGGAGTTCTTTAAGTTCTAGCTTGGGTGGTTCGATAATGGAGGGCTTTAGATTGTTTTCGGGTTTACAGAGATCGAGCGGTTCAGTGGTCTCTTGTCTGGGGTAGAAGGAGACTGCGCTAACCCCCTCCGTCTTCTCCTTCTCCATTATGGGGAGGAAACTCTCATCCCGTAACCAGCCTTCTTCGATTTGTTCATCAACACAGTTGTCAATGACATCAGTTAATTCATCAACCTCTCCGATGAAATAGAGCCGGTTAGATGCTTCGAGAGATAGATTCATATTGTCTTTAGTATCAAAGATCAAGCTATCAGTCCCTACTCGTAAGGTTAACTTGTCATCGTAAACATCGATAACTGCACGAGCGGTGGCAAGAAAATGTCTCCCTAAGATGATGGGCACCAGGTCATCCTCCTCCATTTCCAAGATCGCGAAGTCAACCATAAATTTGAACTTCCCTACTTTAACTAGCACATTCTCGCATAT
Source organism: Artemisia argyi (assembly GCA_030686995.1). Classification (NCBI taxonomy): domain Eukaryota; kingdom Viridiplantae; phylum Streptophyta; class Magnoliopsida; order Asterales; family Asteraceae; genus Artemisia; species Artemisia argyi. The sequence goes on along the minus strand of CM060688.1, from coordinate 30,268,353 downwards.
CCCCAAGGGATATTTGACCGATCTATCGGCTAGTTGGATGTTCATACGGGTTGGTTTTAGCTCGGAATATCCTAGTTGAGGAACATGGAGTAGGGCATGAGGTTGATGCTTGCCCCTAAATCGGCAAGAGCATTCTTTATCGATAGAGATCCTATGGAACAGGGCAAGGTGAAGCTGCTTGGGTCGTCTACCTTTTTTGGTAGCCCTCGTTGGGTCACCACCGAACATTCTTCTCCCAGAGTCACAAGACCCTCGAGTTTCTTTCGGTTGGTAAGCAATCTTTTGAAGTATGAACTATACTTGAGCATGTGATAGCAAGCATCAAGGAGAGGTATGGTGACCACTGAATCTTTTAGATACGACAAAAATCTCTTATTATCGTTTTCAATCTTCTGATTTTTTAGGCGGGATGGAAATGGGATTCTCACATGTTGGTTAGGTGGAGTTAGTGGATATGGGGTCATCAGAGGAGGTTGTTCAGGAGCCTCATTACTCACATTACCTTCCTCATCGCGGGGATTATTTGGCTCAACGGCGACAGGATGTTGGCTCGGATAAGGAGGGTCCTTGGTTGTTGTTCCAGCTCGAGTAGTAACTGCGAGCAGGGGATCTTTTTGGCTTACTGGGGGCCTGTTATGGCCCTCAAGGGTGGCATTAAGCTTGTTGAACCATTTTTCCATGTCATTCTATTGTTCAGCGATGAGCTTGTCAAGCCCTTTCAATTGTAAGCCTTTTTCCGGAGTAAAGTGCCCAAGGTCATCCTCAAAAGTGCTCCTGATTTTGAATTCAGGGCCTTCCTCTCCTTCTTTTCTTCTCATCAGATTCCCCCAAAGGGTATAATCATCATTTTGGTAAAAAGGCAAAAGGGAGGGGTCAGCGTAGATGTCATGTCCCGACAAACACGCATGTTCGGTAGTGATTTCTCCTCCGCATTCTTCTACTTCATGCGGGCCCCCACAGTAGTCGCAGATCAAGTAAGGATTTGAATGTTGTTTAGTTGTTCGCGACCCTGCAAGTTATAACACCCTTTCGTGAATTTTCCTCAGCCGATCCGAGGGTGTTTGTGTGATTTCAGCTATGCTCATAGTCGAATCGGGTTCATCCCAAGTATCGTCCTAGTCTTGAGCATATTCCTCTATCCTATTCCACCCTTCCTCGGTGCTCAGATTAGCTATTTTCCCTTTTCTTGAATTATTGATTCCGTTCTGGTCGTTTGGGGAGACATTGTCGTAGAAGATTTGGACCAGAAGCCAAAGTTCTATGCCATGATGGGGGACTTATCTTATTAGATCCTTGAATCTAGTCCATGATTTATAGATGGGTTCGTCCTTTCCCTTTCGGAAACAGAGGATCCTATCCCTAAATGCTGAGGTTTTCCCTGCTGGGAAGAACTTCTCATAAAACTTGGATATAAGTTGCTCCCATGTAAAAATAGACTCGGAGGGAAGTTTATCATACCACTCCTTGGCTTTTTCATAAAGAGTGAAATGGAAGAATCATAATCGGGACGTGTTTCTAGTGGCCCCATCCGTATGGAGGGTGTCCACTATCTTTAAGAAATCCCTGATATGTTGAATTGGGTCATCGGTATGTAGTCCGCGAAACTTGCATACACTTTGGACAAGCCAAACATCGTTTGCACGCAAGACCTCATCGGTGCGTTCGTTTGGGAAAACAATGGCATTTGAGAAGCCACCAGGATTCGGGGAGTAATAGTCCTTAAAGCGCTTAGGGGTGGGAGTTTCGGGGGTGCTCATATCGTTGTCGGATAGGGGGCTAGAGGGCGTGAGGTGATTATCTAAATCTTCTTCAGAAAGGGCCTCGTCAAAGTTGATGGCTATGCCAGATGGTTTGGGTGTTGGGAGATATTGCTTTAGCCTATGCATTTCCCTTTCAGGTTCTGCATTTGGCAAAACAAGATTTCTTACGGAATTACGACTCCCATTGATCCTAAGGTTATAGAGATCTTCATTTGCCATGATGGCGGATGGTGATGGTTACGAACAAAGGAACGAAGAAATAAGATAGACTAAAGAAAACCTAAAAATAAAATAAAAATCTTACTAGAAAGGAATCTAGCAAGTAGACCTAATAAAAAGAAATTCTAACCTAGACAATAACTATTCCCCGGGCTGCGGCGCCAAAAACTTGATTCGTGGGAATTGCGCCCTCGCAACAGGTTTTACCTCTCAAGGGATCTTGAGAAGCTTACAACCCCCACCAGGCAGTGTACCTGATCGTTGTAGTATAGTATAGTGATAAGTACCGGGGGATTGATAGTTCAACTCAAGAATAGTGTCGCTAGGATTAGAAAGCCTACTAATCTAGGTCTAGAGGTGAGGGATGATTCTTTTTGTATTTTTTATATTTTATGGAAAGCAAGTAAAATCTCGGGTTTTGAAAGAGTGGGCGGAATTAGTTGCTAGCCAACTAACCCAATTAACTACAAATACAATCAAAATAAAATAAAAGAAATGAAAATTAAACTAATTTGCTAATGTGGTGGAAACAATAATGAGAAAAGTTGTGTTTACTTAGATTTCATTACTCCCTAGATATCTTTTACCGGTTGATTAGCTTGTTACAATTGCATGGATGATGGGTTATATTCCTTAATACTAGTCGTAGGGTCGTGTACAATATTCCCTAACTCTATAAGATCATACTTCACTCCTATGTTGAGCCGATTAAAAGCTCCTAACATGGGATCATTAGAATTCACTTATGCATTAAATACAACCAAAAATCGTAGTACACCTTCGATCATGTTTCTTAAGACGTTCAAGCAAGTTACCAATGGAAGTCTGCCAGTTTTCTTAAGCCTAACATCGAATACAATCATCCGTAACAATTATAAACATACAATCTACCAATAATCAACATCTAGGTTTCACTACATCTAAGCAAACACAATAAAAACCTAGCCTAACATGTTATAAGAAAGAAAAGAATAAGATAGAATCAAACAATACATAGACATATTGAATGATTATTGGAGAACTTATCTTTATTAAAACATGGAAGAAAGAAGGGTTTGAAACCCCTTCAATATGCATGAAATTCGACCTAGGGTTTGTGTGTGATATTCCACAACTTGTTCCACCCTTTACAATGAAAAATTGGAAATATATATATAGACTAAGCATCCTGACGGTCTCATGTGTTAGCCTCTGACGCCGTTAACTCGCCGCCAAGTTGAAATTCGTATTGCCTAGATCCACTTCTGACGCCATCATATAGAAATAAGCTCTGGGCCGTCACTAGTATTTGGATCCTGACGGCCTTGGTGACGCCGTCAGGCCATTAACAAAGAAAATTTTCTGGGCCGTCACGTTATAATTTCCACATCCACCTCTTTTGTCACTGATTCCTCCCGAACCAGCCAGGTTTTATCACACAAGCCAACCGCTTGTGAACGGTCAACCGTAACAAAGGCCCTGAGCAGCCCGGGAGGAAAAGCAATTAAAACCATGGGAGTATAGTTTATTCCTAGGTCGTTATGTCCCAACGAGGTATGAAATCTGTAATACAACGAATTTGTGTTCCGGTGAAGTTAAATATAAAAAACAGGAATCTGACTGACTAACACTAGGAATGTGAATAGTAAATAGCTCTTGTCACAGCTACATCGTTTAAGAAACGTGCAATCAGAAACCTTAAAATGTGAAAGGATTCACAAACGTACGTTTAGGTTTCAATAAAAGTAAACGTACAAAACGGATAAAACAAAACTTTCCTAAAGAGGGAATTTGCATGCCTGAACGGCTTAAATGCAAATTAAAAGAAAATAAAATAAATAACTTATCATTTACAATGTTATTATTATAGTACGAAAACCTAGAAACCTAAAATGCGTACGTAAACGTTTAAATAAACGTCTACGTCCAAAATAAAAAGTGAATACCTTCAAATATAAGTCCCACAAATGTGAAAATTATATTTTTGGAATCCTAAAAGAATAAGAAAATTATTAGAAAATTAAAAATATTTATTATACACTTATATTAATTATTATTAATTAAAACCTATTATTTACTATTTAATAATTACCTAAAAATAAGAAAATGAAAAATAAAGCCTAAATAAATAAAGTAAAAACTTAGAAAAGTCTAAAATAATATAAAATAATTTTTGAAACAGAAAATATATTTATTATACAATTATTCTATTTATTACTAATTATTAACTATTAAAAAGTATTAAAAACTAATACTGATTTATTATAAATAGTAAACAGTAAAATAAAAATCTGAAACTTTGTACATAATTCTAATATAAATCTAGGAACCTAGGAAAAGTATAAAAACTATAACTTATGTTCAAAAATAAGCCAATAAGCAAAAGCTTCTAAATAGAAGCTATCACTTCTTAGCAAAAAGGAGTTCTTTTTAGCTTTTCTGTTTTCTGGACTTATTTACTACTAATATTATACATGTGTGATGAAAATGGAACTGTGCAAACTAAGAAATAAGCTGTACGTGGGCTTATTAGCTTAAACAGTTAAGCTTATGCTTAACTGTTGGGACTTTAAGCTTGAATGAGCTTCTAATAAGCCACACAGCTGAAACAAAAGGAAGATAAAGGTTTATACATGTAATATTAACAGGTTTATAGAAAATGAAACTTAGCAAATTAGAAAATAAGCAGATTCCAAGACTTTGGCTTATTCAGTTAAGCATAAAAGCTTACAGTGAAACCAAAGCTTGGAATAAGCTTGAAAAAAGGCTTAATAAAAGAAAATAAAGAAAAAGTAATATGTGTACAAGTCTATGAACAAGTATGCACAAAATTGGTGCACTGGATTAAGCAAATAAGCTCACATAAGCCAATAAGCATATCCAGCACACTCAGATCCAAACACCCCCTGCAGTCAAATGGAATGGCAATTTAAGCTGATGTAATAAGCTCAAAAAGCCAAAGTGAGTATTGCAGTAGTAAGGCATGCTGGTTGGCTTTCCAAAAAGCCCAAGCTCACCTAGTGGGGTCCACTAGGGAGCTTGTGAGAGGCTTGTGAAAAACCTCCCAAGTCACTGAGTATAACTGGTGAACCAGTACATTCAGCAAAATGGGACAAACAAAAAGCAGTTTGCAGCCTTTATTAATAAGCTGCAAAATATAATTTAAGCATTAGATCCTTTTGTCTAGTGTATAAGCTCCACCTGGAACTAAGTTACACTAGCTGGATCTCAGGAATAAGCTCTTTGATTGCTTATGAAGTTGGGTGATGTGTGCTAAGTAAACTGAGAGACCAGTATACTTAAAATTGTGAACAAGTTAATAAGCTTATTGCAGCTTAATCAAATAAGCTACAATATTGAAATTAAGCACTGAATCCTAAACTTTGGTTGGTTAGCTTCACATAAAGCCAAGAAACTAAATCTAGATACAACTGAGAAGCTTTAGATGAGCTTGTGAACATGGCTTAAACTCACAGTGTATACTGGGAATTAAGGACATGCTGCAAACCAGAAGCTCAATTTAACTTATCAAAATAACCTCCTAAATGCTCAACAAACATGAAAACATTGAGTATGGTGGATCAACTTCACAGGAAGTCAATCCACACAAGCTTAAGCTTCATGAGGAGGCTTTTTAAGAGCTTATAGAAACTCTCAACCTTCACTGTTTGCTCAGTGAAGGGAGTAGATGTAACAAAAAGTTTTGAGTTTGATTATTACTCTAAATAAGCATTAGAAAGGAAAATAAGCTAACACATAACAAACATGCCATAAGGGCTTCTAATAACAATAAGTATCATAGCCACAAGTCCAAAAGACAACAAGCTGTAGGCTTGTGAAATTGGGCTTGTGGCCAGGATACAGGGCAAAAACACATAGAAATAAGCACAAAATTAAGCAATTAAACATGAAAAGTAAAATTTAACAAAAATATAACAAACAAGCAGAGAAACAAAACTACAAAAACCTAAAAGGATTTAAGCTAAAACTAAAAGATAAAGCTACAGTAAAATAATGCTTTTATTCAAAAACCTGATTAACTGCAATTTTGACTTTAACTAAGAACAATAAAGGTTGACCAAAATGAAATTGAAATCTAATCTATGGAATGATTATGTAATAATTAGCAACAAGGACAAGAAATAAACAAAGATCAACAACATTTTAACACATATGCAGGATTCAAGGTGATGACAACCTCACAGTACTCATCTTAGATAATCAAAGTGTCAAATTGACTATCTACATGCTATACCACTAAGTTGAAGTTATCACTGAGTCTATTAGGCCACATCAAGCACAAATCAAACAAGAACAATACCTAATGCAGACAATAAATCAGATAAACCATCAAAACCAAACAACCCTTAAATGGGGCAAAAATGAGCTTTTCAAAGCAAAACACTGTATAAACCTATATTGTCAAATCCAGGGGTCACAAAATGTCAAATTGGACCTTTTTTGGTTTAAAACATGCAGTCAACAGTTTAAACCTATGATTCTCCAACATATGCATATTGACAGTTAATTTGAATTTCTCAGCAACATTTTATTCCAAAACATAACACCCTAATATTAAGCTAGAAAACTATTAACAGACAATAAATAAGCAGGAAAACATAAGAATCATAACACATAAGTATTTAAAACAGTAAATTGCAAAAATGTAAAATATGGCTTACAAGTGAGTCCATGCTGAAAACCAAGGAACCAAGGACCCAAAAACACTTCCTACAGCCTCCCAAGACGCACTAACCCAAAGCATTCCAAAACTTCCCTTGCTCCTTGCAGGATTCACCAAGAACACATGTTTTTTAATTATTTTCTAATTTTCTCTATTTTTTAACATTTTTGAATTTAAAAGATCCATAGCTGTTAAATGAATCCTACAAGCTTGCATAGCTTGGCATAGCTACGTAGTGTTTGTTAGAACCAATAAACAACATGATCAAACAGAAATTAAGGACTTGAAATTTAAATGACAATTTAAGATAAAACATGAAATTTAAAAGGTACTTGAATTTAAACTGAAAGATAAGATCCATAACATTAATTTAAGGAAAATACAACATTTTAAACTAAGAAATACATTTAAATTAAAGGAAAACATTAAAAGTTATACTACGTGACCAAGGCCTAGTGCCAAAGTGGTTATTCCATCTCCCTTCTTCCTCTTTTATAGCATTCATGAGTTCCACATGTCTTCAGGAGTGAATCCCACCAATCTTTAGTCATGGTACGTGTCTCAATCATCACACCTGTTCAAAGAGAATTTTGGCGCCAAAATTCAATTTGATTGCTTGTAGCTGTTTTCTAGGTATTGAATGCAATTTAACAGGTTATGATGGTGGAGGGAATAAGTTGGGAAGTAGGGGTGATGGATGGGATGGTTGCAGTAGGTTTGCAGGGTAGGGGTGAGGTGGAGATGGTGAGGATGATACGTGTTGTCTGCTAAGGTAAAACCCAAAGGTGGGTTTTGTTGTGAGATTGGCAGGGAAGGTTTTGAGGTGGAAAGATGTAAGGTGGAGGTGGAAGTGATGGTGGGAAGGTGGTGATGCAGGAGGAAAGGTGGAATGGAGGTTAGGGAAGGAGGTGGAGGTCAACGCGGGTCAAACTCCAGGTTTATTATTTCGAAGGGTTGGGCTTTTATGTTTGGGCCAGGTATTTGTGTGGGCTTTTGGATATTAAGGTTTTGGATATTAAGGGTAAAAAGAATCCGTTTGGTTTGTAGTATGAATAAGCCCAAGGACTAATTTTGTAATCCCTGCATAGTTGAGGGGTTAAACCTGTAATATTTCCAAAATTATCACAAGGACTAATATTGCAAAATTAGACATACCAAAGGACCTTAATTGCTTTTATTACAATTTAAAACACCCGGGGGACCTTTTATGTAATTTTACCAAAGTATGAGGGGTGAAATTGTAATTTCCCAAAAGTTATCAAAAGGTTCCAAATTGTAAATTATGAATAGTACAAGGGTGTATTTTGATAAATTCCATTTTAAAACACCCAGGGACTAATTTTGCCAATTTTGTAACTTGAGGGGTAAAAGTTGTCATTTTGTGTAAACTTTTATCCAGGGGTCATAATTGAACATTTTTAACTTCCCAAGGACTAAAGTTGACTTTTCATTTCAAAATAAACTTCTAGGGACTAAAACTGTCATTTATGAAACTTGGGGGACCTGTTTTGCCATTTGTGCAATTTTGAACTTCAAGGGTAAAATTTGTCATTTCATGATTCCTGGGGGACTGTTGTTGACTTTTCTTCAAAATAATTTTTCCAGGGACCATTTCTGGTATTTCTTGAAAGTTCAGGGACTGATTTTGCCAAGTGTGCAAACTTTGCACGTTTTCCTTTGTTTTCAGTCCTTTTGCACCTGAAACATATAAAAACACAATTCAAAGATATTTATAGTATTATGTAGTATTTCTGTGTGTTTTTTAACTGTTTTCGTATTTAAAATGGAACAGAAATGATGAGTTTTTATGAACTCATCAGTCACTCTTGACGCCGTCATGTGTAATGGCTTGACGTCATCAGGTACTGTTCCCAGCAAGGAATTTGAGACTTTGCCGTTTTCTTCATTTTTATACTCCAAAAACGTCCAAAACACTTCCTTTTCCAGATTTCTCTCCAAAAGTACCTAAAATGACAAAAGGAACGATTTAGGGCAATATTTGATCAAATAATCACGAATTCGGGCTTAAATGACCCCTTAAAAGCGGTACACTTTTTGCCTCATCAGGCCCTTGTATTGGCAGCGAGTTGACGGCGTCACAAGCTATAACGTGACGCCGTCAAGGTGTAAAATCTGTATATAGTTTTCTAATTTTCATTCATTAAGTGTGGAATTTTTGGAGAACTTTTGTGTGCAAACCCTAGACGAATTTTCTGTAACAACAAGGGTTTCAACCCTTGTTCCATCCATGTTCCATTGAAGATAAGTTTTCCAATAATCATACAATATGTCTATGTGTTGTTTGATTTTATCTTATGCTTGTCTTCTTTTTAACATGCTAGGCTAGCTTTTTCTTGTGTTTGCTTAGATGTAATGAAACCTAGATGTTAATTATTGGTTGATGGTTTGTTTATAATTGTTGTGGATGATTGAATTTGATGTTAGGCTTAAGAAAACTGGCAGACTTCCAATTGGTAACTTGCTTGAACGTCTTAAGAAACATGATAGGAGGTGTACTACGATTTATTGGTTGTATTTAATGCGTAGGCAACTGCTAGTGATACTACGTTAGGAGCTAGTAGTCGGCTCGACCTAGAATGAAGTAGAAGCCTATAGAGTTAGGGAATATCATACACGGCCGTACGACTAGTATTAAGGAATATAACCCGTCATCCATGCAATTGTAACAAGCTAATCAACCGGTAAAAGATATCTAGGGAGTAATGAAATCTAAGTAAACACAACTTTTCTCATTATTGTTTCCACCACATTAGCAAATTAGTTTAATTTTCATTTCTTTTATTTTATTTTGATTGCATTTGTAGTTAATTGGGTTAGTTGGCTAGCAACTAATTCTGCCCACTCCTTCAAAACCCGAGATTTTATTTACTTTCCATAAAAAATAAAAAATACGAAAAGAATCATCCCTCACCTCTAAACCTAGTTTAGTAGGCTTTCTAATCCTAGCGACACTATTCCTGAGTTGAACGATCAATCCCCCGGTACTTGTCACTATACTATACTACAACGATAAGCTACACTTCTTGGCGGGGATTGCAAGCTTCTCAAGATCCCTTGAGAGGTAAAACCTTTTGTGAGGGCGCAATCCCGCACATCACAACTTTTTTTTCCTTCTTACTCGTCTTTTGTGGTTCCGTGGTCGTCAAAATCCTTTTGAGACTACGAAGAATGGATGGTAATAAACCACCAACACGTAAGCATCCCTCTAACGGTTTCCCCAAAATGTTGCACAACACTTGGTCTTTCCACCAGACATAATCGGTCTTTGGCCGGAATAGCCAGGTGTTACCCGAATCTTATTGGGTCTTGCCGAAAATGGCCGGATCTTACCCAGATCTAACTGGGCCTTGGCCAGAGTAGCCGATTCTTACCTGGATCTAACTAGGTCTTGGCAGGAATAGCCGAGTCTTACCTGGATCTAATTGGGTCTTGGCCCGAATAGCCGAGTTCTTGCGTAGCTAACCTTTAGGAACAATGTTAGGAAGAAAAATGGATTGCCGCACATCAAGCAACAACCATCACTTGTAACGATGATGGATAGCCACACGTAACGAAACCACCAACACTTGCAACGTTATTGCCTGACGATTTATGAACAAATTTCTCCACACTTGGTCAAATTCTTCAGTTTGTAAGAGGGTAACCTCTGGGAAAAGTGTAAGAAACTAAAATGGAGTGGGATGTTTGGGGGGGGGGAGGGACGAATCGGAGTGATGCAGAGCTGAATCTCAGTGGATTGTGGCAGCATCGTGTCGATCTCATCGGTCTCACGGTCGTTTTGACAGGTATTTCAGTGAATACAAAGTTACGGTTCTAAAGTTATAGCCGTTTGAAGTTTGGTCATTACTCAGAGGTTCTTACTAGCTAGGGTGACCCGCTGGGAAGTCCTCGTGTTGCACCCCTTGTTTTGAATCCGAACATCACAACTTCTTTTTCCTTCTTACTCGCGTTTGGTGGTTCCGAGGTCGTCAGAATCCTTTTGAGACTACAAAGAATGGACGGTAATTAACCGCCAACATGTATGCATCTCTCCAACGGTTTCTCAAAAATGCTGCAGGCTTTTGGCCGGAATAGCCAGGTGTTACCCGGATCTTACTAGGTTTTATCCAGAATGGTTGGGCCTTACCCCAATCTAACTGGGTCTTGGCCAGAAGATCCGAGTCTTACCTGGATCAAACTTGGTCTTGGCCAGAATAGGCTAGTCTTACCTTGATCTAACTGCGTCTTGGCCAGAATAGCTGAGTTCTTGTGTAGCTAACCTTTAGCAACAATCTTAGGAAGTAAAATGGATTGCCGCACGTCAAACAACCACCATCACTTGTAACGATAATGGATTGCCACACGTTACGAAACCACCAACACTTGCAACATTATCGCACGATGATTTATGAAAAAATTTCTCAACACTTGGTCTAATTCTCCAGTTTGTAGGAGAGTAACCTCTGGGCAAAGTGTAAGAAACCAATATGGAGTCGGATGTTTTGGGGGCGGGATGAATCTGAGTGATGCACGACTGAATCTTTGTGGATCGTGCCAGCATCGTGTCGATCTCACGGTCGTTTTGACAGGTATTTCGCTAAAAATGGAGTTACGGTTCAAAAGTTATAGCCGTTTGAAGTTTGGTCCTTACTCGGAGGTTCGTACTGGGTTGGGTGACCCACTGGGAAGCCCTCGTGTTGCACCCCTTTTTTTGAATCCGAACATCACAACTTTTTTTTTCCTTCTTACTCGCCTTTTGTGGTTCCGAGGTCGTCAGAATCCTTTTGAGACTACGAAGAATGGATGGTAATAAACCACCAACATGTAAGCATCCCTCCAACGGTTTCTCTAAAATGCTGCACAACACTTGGTCTTTCCGCCAGACATAGTCGGGTTTTTGTCGGAATAGCCAGGTGTTACCCGGATCTTACTGGGTCTTGGCTAGAATGGCCGGGTCTAACCCCGATCTAACTGGGTCTTGGCTAGAAGAGCCGAGTCTTACCTGGATCTAACTGGGCCTTAGCCGGAATAGCCCAGTCTAACTTGGATCTAACTGGGTCTTGGCCAGAATAGCCGAGTTCTTTCGAAGATAACCTTTAAGAACAATGTTAGGAAGAAAAATGGATTACCGCACGTCAAGCAACCACCATCACTTGTAACGATGATGGATAGCCACACGTCACAAAACCACCAACACTTGCAACGTTATCGCCCGACGATTTATGAACAAATTTCTCAACACTTGGTCAAATTCTTTAGTTTGTAGGAGGGTAACCTCTAGGCAAAGTGTAAGAAACCAGAATGGAGTGGGATGTTTTAGGGGGGGGGGAGGACGAATTTGAGCAATGCATGGCTGAATCTCAGTGGATCGTGGCAGCATCTTGTCGATCTCCTTGGTCTTACAGTCGTTTTGAGAGGTATTTCGCAAAAATGGAATTATGGTTCAAAAGTTATATCTGTTTGAAGTTTGGTCCTTACTAGCTTGGGTGACCCGCTGGGAAGTCCTCGTGTTGCACCCCTTTTTTTCAATCCGAACATCACAACTTTTTTTTCCTTCTTACTCGCCTTTGGTGGTTCCGAGGCCGTCAAAATCCTTTTGAGACTACGAAAAATGGATGGTAATAAACCACCAACACGTAAGCATCCCTCCAACGGTTTCTCTAAAATACTGCACAACACTTGGTCTTTCCACCAGTCATAGACAGGTTATGGCCGGAATAGCCAAGTGTTACCCGGATCTTACTCGGTCTTGTCCAGAATGGCTGGGTCTTACCCCGATCCAACTAGGTCTTGGCCAAAACAGCCGAGTCTTACCTGGATCTAACTGGGTCTTGGCCGGAATAGCCGACTCTTACCTGGATCTAACTAGGTCTTGGCCAGAATAGCCGAGTTCATGCGTAGCTAACCTTTAGGAACATAGTTAGGAAGAAAAATGGATTGCTGCACGTCAAGAAATCACCATCACTTGTAAGGATGATGGATAGCCACAAGTCACGAAACCACAAACTCTTGCGTCGTTATCGCCCGACGATTTATGAACAAATTTCTCAACACTTGGTCAAATTCTTCAGTTTGTAGGAGGGTAACCACTGGGCAAATTGTAAGAAACCAAAATAGAGTGGGATGTTTTGGGGGGGAGGACATAATTGAGTGACGCATGGCTGAATCTCAGTGGATCATGGCAGCAACGCATCGATCTCCTCGGTCTCATGGTCGTTTTGACATGTATTTCGCTGAAAACGGAGTAACGGTTAAAAAGTTATAGCCGTTTGAAGTTTGGTCCTTACTCGGAGGTTCTTACTGGCTTGGGTGACCCGCTGGGAAGTCCTCGTGTTGCACCCCTTTTTTTGAATCTGAACATCACAACTTTTTTTTTTCCTTCTTACTCACCTTTGTTGGTTCCGAGGTCCTCAGAATCCTTTTGAGACTACGAAAAATGGATGGTTATAAACCACCAACACGTAAGCATCCCTTCAACGGTTTCTCTAAAATGCTGCACAACACTTGGTATTTCCGCCAGACATAGTCGGGTTTTGGCCGGAATAGCCAGGTGTTACCCGGATCTTAGTGGGTCTTGTCTAGAATGCCCGGGTCTTACCCCGATCTAACTGGGTCTAGGCCAGAAGAGCCGAGTCTTACCTAGATCTAATTGGGTCTTGTCCGGATAGTCGAGTCTTACCTAGATCTAACTGGGTCATGGCCAGAATAGCCGAGTTCTTGCGTAGCTAACGTTTAGGAACAATGTTAGGAAGAAAAATGGATTGCCGCACGTTAAGAAACTACCATCACTTGTAACGGTGATGGTTAGCCACACGTCATGAAACCAACAACACTTGCAACGTTATCGCCCGACTATTTATGAACAAATTTCTCAATACTTGGTCAAATTCTTCAGTTTGTAGGAGGGTAACCTCTAGGCATAGTGTGAGAACCAAAATGGAATGGGATGTTTTGGGGTGGAGGGATGAATTTGAGCGACGCATGGCTGAATCTTTGTGGAGCGTGGCAGCATCGTGTCGATCTCCTCGGTCTCACGGTCGTTTTGACAGGTATTTTGCTGAAAACAGAGTTACAGTTCCAAAGTTATAGCCGTTTGAAGTTTGGTCCTTACTCGGAGGTTCTTACTGGCTTGGTTGACCCGCTGGGAAGTCCTCGTGTTGCACCCCTTTTTTTGAATCCGAACATCACAACTTCTTTTCCTTCTTACTCGCCTTTGTTGGTTCCGAGGTCGTCAGAATCCTTTTGAGACTGCGAAGAATGGATGGAAATAAACCACCAACACGTAAGCATCCCTCCAACGGTTTCTCTAAAATGCTACACAACACTTGGTCTTTCTGCTAGACATAGTCGGGTTTTGGCCGAATTAGCCAGGTGTTACCCGGATCTTACTGGGTCTAGCCCAGAATGGTCGGGTCTTGCCCCAATCTAACTGGGTCCTGGCAAGAATAATCGAGTCTTACCTGGATCTAACTGGGTCTTGTCCATAATAGCCAAGTCTTACCTGGATCTAACTGGGTCTTGGCAAGAATAGCCGAGTTCTTGTGTAGGTAACTGATGCGTGGAATTGCGCCCTCGCGAAAGGTTTTACCTTTCAAGTGATCTTGAGAAGCTTGCAATCCTTACTAGGCAGTGTACCTGACCGTTGTAGTATAGTATAGTGATAAGTACCGAGTGATTGATCGTTCAACTCAAAGAATAGTGTTCGCTAGGGTTAAAACTCAATTAAACTAGGTCTAGAGATGAGGGATGATTCTTTTTGTATTTTTATATTTTAAGGTAGGCAAATAAAAATCTCGGGTTTTGAAGGAGTGAGCGGAATTAGTTGCTAGTCAACTAACCCAAATAACTACAGATGCAATCAAAATAAAATAAAATGAACTTAAAGTAAATGTGGTGAAAACAATAATAAGAGAAAATGTGTTTACTTAGATTTCACTACTCCCTAGCTATCTTTTACTGGTTGATTAGTTTGTTACAATTGCATGGATGACGGGTTATATTCCTTAATACCATTCGTAGGGCCGTGTATGATCTTCCCTAACAAATCTAGGGGTGAACCTCACATATTTGGGGTGAAAAATTTTGAGTGGTACGGTTTTTTGTGCTAGTCATACAACTCCTATCCATGAGACGCTCATTAAGATTAAAGTTTCACTCCTAAATGTTGTAAAAAAATTTAAATTTGGCGCTAAAATTGTCCTAACAGGTATGTCTCTTAGTTTTATTACACACCTACAATTAAACAAACAAACTCAAGTGCAATTGCAATCTCTAAGGTATCATCATTTACCCTACCCTTACACTTAGGCTAAACATTGTCCCTAATGTTCAATAAAAAAGATGTAAAAGTAATGAAGGTAAAAGAATGAAACAAATACTCCCTGATTTGTTCGGTGTGGATAAATGGATAACATGGTTAAATATTCCTCCAAGAAAATGAACGTTGAAAGCTTCCCTCCAGAAATATAAATCATCTTCTTGTCCAATATAACCTGTTAAACCTGAGAAAACAATCATGGCAAACCTCGCGTAAAATCGGCGGCAATCTATATATTAAGGATATAATGCTTGTGGAATGAATGTTTGCAGATTTCCTGGAATTTATAAAACTAAGGAATTAACAAAAACTTTAAGACTCCGTTAGAAAAACAAAACTTGCAAAAATTTTCAGAATTTTTACACCTGACGCCGTCTGGTTATGATCCTGACGCCGTCAGAGTGCTCTGACAGAAATCTCATGTTAAGTTTCCGGAAAATTTCTAGAAAAACTCATGCCTGAATTCCTGCAAAACATCATTATGACTCGATACAAGCATTTGAATCAAACAAATACTAATATACATGTTCATTTAATATTGTCGTGGTTCATATTCAATTCCGTTCTTAGAAACAAATTTAGATTTCCCTTACACTTATCTTTTGCGAAATACCTTTTTATGAAGTTAAGACAAACAACAAGGTAAAGCATTTTCACAATTTATTATGAAACATGATCCACAAACAATAATAATAAAGCATGCATACGGAAACAAATAAAATCAAACAAACAAACAAATAAAGCTTGGGTTGCCTCCCAAGAAGTGCTTTTATTTATTTACGAGTCTTGTAGCTAGACTCAAGGTCACGGGCTATTGCGTGACCTCATTTCGCAATATGATGTACCCCTTATCAACAGAATCCAAGTCATTCGGGTGGTAATGTTTCAATCGTTCGATATTCACAATCATCTCTCCACCCCTTTCGCTGTTCAAGAGTGCTACTCCATTGTGACCTAAGTTTTTGATCGTGAATGGTCCATACCACCAAGAGTTTGATTTATCGGGGGGCTCCTTTATCCCTAAATGTCTTAGGAGTACTAAGTCTCCTTCAATAAATGGGGTACGATTCTCTATTGGCTGATTGCGCTCGAATTCGACATGAACTTTATCACTACTTTTGCATTTCTCAAGCGTAGTTTCTTTGTAGCTTTTAATCCTTGTTTCCCATGCAAGGATTTTCTCTTGAACATGATTATTGATGAGGCGAAAAATGATCCATTTTTAGGGGGTCATTTAAGCCGGAATTTGAATTTATTTGATCAAATAATGCCCTAAATCGTTCCTTTTGTGATTTTAGGTACTTTTGGAGTGAATTCTGGAAAAGGAAGCATTTTGGACGTTTTTGGAGCATAAAAGTGAAGAAAACGACAAAGTCTTAATTTTCCTTGCTGGGAACAGTACCTGACGGCGTCAAGAGCAATTTGATGATGGCGTCAAGAGCAAAAATGGTGACGGTCCAGTGGAAATGTGACGGCGTCAAAGCATGGCCGTCAAGAGTAAAAGTGGTGACGGCCGAGAACAACATTACACATGACGGCGTCAGATCTGGATCTAGGCAGTCCGAGAATATTATGGGCGGCGCGTTGACGGCGTCAGAAGTTTCTTCTTGACGCCGTCACCTTAGAAAATCTATATATAGTCTTTGTAATTTTCATTCAAAGAAGAGGACAATTTTAGGGACGACTTGAATAAACCCTAGCTCGACTTTTACAGTATTTTCAAGGGTTTTCACCCCTTGGAACCCTTCATGTTCAATTAAGATAAGTATCCTTTCAATTCATTCAATATGTCTATGTGTTGTTTGAATATATCTTACGCTTATCTTGATTTTAACATGCTAGGCTAGATCTCTTGTGTGTTTGCTTAGATGTAATGAAACCTAGATGTTGATTATAGGTTGATTGCTTGTTTATAGTTGTAATGGATGAATGATTTCGATGTCAGGCTTAAGAAAACTGGCAGACTTCCATAGTGTAACTTGCTTGAACGTCTTAAGAAACATGAACCAATGCGTACTAAGGTTTTTATGGTTGTATTTAATGCATGAGCGAATTCTAGTGATCCCATGTTAGGAGCTTCTTGCAGGCTCATCATAGGTGTGAAGTACGATCTTATAGAGTTGGGGAAGTACGTACGCCACCCCACGAATGGTATTAAGGAATATAACCCATCAACCACGCAACTGTAACAAACTATCAACCTGTAAAAGATATCTAGGGAGTAATGAAATCTAAGTAATTAGTTTTATTTTCATTTTTGTTATTTTATTTTAATTGCATCTTAGTTATTGGGTTAGTTGAATAGCAACTAATTCCGCCCACTCTTCCAATACCCAAGATTTTTAATTGCTTTTTATAAAATATAAAAATACAAAAAGAATCATCCCTCACCTCTAGACCTAGTTCTTAGGTTTTCTAATCCTAGCGACACTATTCCTGAGTTGAACGATCAATCCCCCGGTACTTGTCACTATACTATACTACAACGATCAGGTACACTGCCTGGTGGGGGTTGTAAGCTTCTCGAGATCCCTTGAGAGGTAAAGCCTGGTGCAATTCCCACGCATCAAGTTTTTGGCGCCGCAGCTTGGGGAATAGTTATTGTCTAGGTTAGAATTTCTTTTTATTAGGTCTACTTACTAGATTCCTTTCTAGTAAGATTTTATTTTTATTTGTAGGTTTTCTTTAGTCTATCTTATTTCTTCGTGTCTTTGTTCGTAGCCTTTACCATCCGACATCATGGAAGGTGGTAACATCTTTGAACCCATAACCCACCACAACAAGACCACCCACAAAACCCACCACTAGCAAACCAACCTCTTAGGCCCCGAACCCTAGGAGAGTATTCCCGACCTAGCCACCAAGGCTATCGAAACACTATTGAGCTCACCCAAGGAGCCAATGTGTCTCCCTTGTGATCCGACACCATCCGGTTGGTGCAAAGCGGATGTGCATTCCATGGACTTCATTCCGAAGATCCTAATCAACATCTCAAGGACTTCCTTAAAATAGTAGATTCTATAGAACTTGATGTTACAACTAGAGAGTCGACCCGATTACGCCTATTCCAATTCTCTCTACGTGATCAAACTAGTCAATGGCTTGAACGTTTACCCGCGGGATCCATCACCTCATGGGATGATCTCACCACTCGTTTCCTTGCCCAATTTTTCCCACCGGGGAGAACTACTAAGCTTAGAAATGATATCTTGATGTTCCAACAACGTCAAGGTGAAACTCTATATGAAGCATGGACCCGTTTCAAGGACTTACTCCAAAAAGTCCCTTATCATGGCATAGATCTTTGGCTCCAAGTCCAAATCTTCTACGACCATATCGATCTCTCCACAAGGCGAACCATTGACCAATCGGCCGGTGGTAAGCTATGTGATCTAAGTGCGGAAGAAACATGGGAACTCATAGAAGATCTTGCTCTCTATGACAACAAAAGTTGGAATGACCCCCGTGATTTGAACAAAACGGTCAAGGCAATATCCTTGCCTTCGAACAATTCTAGCACTCCCGACCGTAGGATCATGGAACTTGAGGACCAAGTCAAGTTTCTCATGAAATCTTACGAAGCTCCTAAGCCTTCAAGCCAAGTGAACAAAATCACTTCTTCATGCAAATTATGTAGTGGTCCCCATGACACTCGTGATTGCGTGGAACTCCACGGAACAGCTTTTGCGGACTACGCATCTTCGCGTACCGACGAAGCGGGAGATAAGTGGTACACTTTCAAACCCGAGCCAAACCCTTACGGTGATTCCTACAACCCTTCTTGGAAAAATCACCCAAACCTTAGGTGGAAACAAAACCAAAACAATTCTTCCAATCCGCCTAATCGTTACCAACCAAACGGTCCACCCTTCAACCGTACTTTCAACAACAATCCTTCTAATAACTATGGTAGTACCAACAATCTTGAAGGATTGATGTCCAAGTTTATGGCATCTCAAGAAGCTCGCATAGCTAAGTTTGAAACCGAATTCAATCAACAAAAAACGGAGATGACCAATAAGATTGACAACTTGTTGAAAGCCCTCAACAACCAAGCGTTAACTACACCTAGGAAGGACACTAGGGACGCCAATAGCGGAATCCAAATTAAGGACCCCTAGTCATCCAAACACGTCCACTTTGTCAATGTTGTCACCATTAAGCCAATAGATAAGGATATAGAAGAAAGTGACAAGGATAAAGTTGGAGTAGAGACCGAGACTAAGGATGAAATTAAGGAAGTTGAGGTTAATAAGGGAGAAAAGTTAGAGGAAGTAGAAAACGTAGAAGAGTACTTTGATAAGTTGCCCACCAAGGAAGAACGGGAATATCACAAGGATTTATTCGATGACCCCGAGACACCATATATCCTTGGTTCACCCCTTATTAAAGTAGGTGACCCCTCTAACATCAACATACCATGCAACATTGGGCATATGCATGTATGGAAAGCTTATATCGATCCTAGGTCTCCTATAAACGTCTTACGATAATTGGGTAAAGAAGAAGCAACTTGGTTATAGGATGATGCCCAGTAAGAATTTGATAAGTAATTTTGTAGGTAGAGTGAAAGGATTGCATGTGATTGTTGGAAACTTCACTTATGAGACCGACTTTGTGATAGTGGAGGATACTCGTCCGGTGATAGATGATTGCTTAAGTCAAGTAGTGTTCGGAAAACCGTTTGTTGAGGCTTCTAAGATGAGTTATGATCCGACTCTAGGCATAGTTAGATAAAAGGAAGAGAATGATGAGATTGCTTACCAAATGCCCTATAAGATTGAACAATACCGCCTCCTATCAAACATAGAAAAGGAACACAAACAGGCGGTTTACTATAGGAATGATGAGGATAGACGTAGAGGAGTAGAGTATGTTATGAATAAAATACTTGGTTTCTACAAAGAATGCTTGCAACTAGGTCCGGAATACAAAACTAATATAGGATATGACCTAGAGAGTGAGACCAACGATGAGGTCACGTAATTGCCCATGACCTTGAGTCTAGCTACAAGACTCGTAAATAAAGAAGAGCGCTTCTTGGGAGGCAACCCATGATTTGTGTGATTTTAAATTTGTTTTATTGTTATTTGTTTCCGTATGCATGCTTTATTTTTATTGTTGGTAGATCATGTTTCAAACTAAAATGGTGAAAATACTTTATTTTGTCATTTGGCTTAGTCTTAACTTCATCCAAAGGTATTTCGCAAAAGATAAGTGTAAGGGCAAACCCCAAATATGTTTTTAAGAAACAAAATTGATCATGATTCTCCACAATATTAAATGGACATGTATATTCGTATTCGTTAGAGTCAAATGCTTGTATCGAGTCATAATGATGTTTTGCAGGATTTTCCAGGAAGTAGGACATAAGTTTTCCAAAATTTTTCCGGAAACTTAACATAAAGATTTCTGCAGATCACTTCTGACGGCGTCAGGAAGAAATTCTTGACGGCGTCATGTGTAAAATTCTGGAAATTTTCCTAGTTTTGTTTTTCTAACGGAGTCTCAAAGTTTTTGTTGAATCTTTAGTTTTATAAACTCCAGGAAATCTGTAAACATCATTCCACAAGCATTATATCCCTTTAATTCCTAGAAAGCAATTTAAGATATATATGTTATTTTTCTAGGATTTATTACTATATATAGATTGCCACTGATTTTACGCGAGATTGCCTTGTTTGTTTTCTCAGGTTTAACAGGTTATGTATGACAAGAAGATGATTTATATTCTGGAAGGGAAGCTTTGATTGTTCATTTTCTTGGAGGAAGATCTAACCTTGTTACCATACTATCCACACCGAGCGAATCAGGGGAGTATTTGATTTCATTCTTTTACCTATTTCACTTTTACATTCTTTAATTGAACATTGGGGACAATGTTCATCCTAAGTGTAAGGGGAGGGTAAAATGATGATACCTTATAGTATACACTTTCACTTGGTTTTTGTTTTGTTTGATAGTGAATGTGTAATAAAACTGAGAGAAATGTTTGTTAGGGCAATTTTAGCACCAAATTTATTTTTTTTTGCAACATGTAGGAGTGAAACTTTAGTCTTAATAAGCGTCTCCTGGATAGAAGTTGTATGACTAGCACAAAAACCATACCACTCAAAAATTTCCACCCCAAATATGTGAGGTTCGCCCTTAGATCTTTAGGAAAAAGCATTTATTGTTGGTGATTATCTTGATTCGAGTCATTAGAATAGTTGATTGTAAAGTATGTAAAAGCTCAAGTGTAGGGAGGAAACGAGCTCCCTTTGATGTATTATTTTGGATGGTAGAGTAAAAGTGTATGCAAAAAAAAAAAAAAAAAAAAATCGAAAAAAAAGTAATAATAATAAAAAAAAGAGGAAAAAAATATAGAAAAAGAAAAGAGAAAAACATACGGGCTACCATCCTTTTCTTTTGTTTATGTTTAAGTTAAACAGTGTCTTGAGAAAATCCAAAAAGAGTCGTAGTTAGTTTAAGTTGAGTCGAGTCTTGGCTTAGCAACGCCTCATGTACATGTAGTTAACTAAGACAATTGACTTGCCACCAGTAAAATATCCCTTTATCCAACAAAACCGTGTTTTCCATATCCCCTACACCTAACGTTACAACCCTTTGAAAGGCCTCTTTGATAGTTTATCCTAGGTGCTTACACCATGTGGTGGAGGTTTGATCCTTTCCCAAGCCTATGGTAATCTATTTTGCTATGACAGGTAGTGAGAGATATTTTCCATTTCCATATTGTGATATATACTTTATTACACCCGAGAGATGTGAGTATCTAAACACTATTTGTGAGGTGCTAGTGTATGACCTCCGTGCTTGTCTTTGGTCTTTAGTGGAACGATTATTTGTTGTAATTACTTTTATATTAGTGTTAAATGACCCCTAGCTTGTATTTTGACTAGAATAAAAGCGCATTTGCTTGAGGACAAGCAAATCTCAAGTGTAAGGGTATATGATGAGGCGAAAAATGATCCATTTTTAGGGGGTCATTTAAGCCGGAATTTGAATTTATTTGATCAAATAATGCCCTAAATCGTTCCTTTTGTAATTTTAGGTACTTTTGGAGTGAATTCTGGAAAAGGAAGCATTTTGGACGTTTTTGGAGCATAAAAGTGAAGAAAACAGCAAAGTCTTAATTTTCCTTGCTGGGAACAGTACCTGACGGCGTCAAGAGCAATTTGATGATGGCGTCAAGAGAAAAAATGGTGACGGTCCAGTGGAAATGTGACGGCGTCAAAGCATGGCCGTCAAGAGTAAAAGTGGTGACGGCCGAGAACAACATTACACATGACGGCGTCAGATCTGGATCTAGGCAGTCCGAGAATATTATGGGCGGCGCGTTGACGGCGTCAGAAGTTTCTTCTTGACGCCGTCACTTTAGAAAATCTATATATAGTCTTTGTAATTTTCATTCAAAGAATAGGACAATTTTAGGGACGACTTGAATAAACCCTAGCTCGACTTTTACAGTATTTTCAAGGGTTTTCACCCCTTGGAACCCTTCATGTTCAATTAAGATAAGTATCCTTTCAATTCATTCAATATGTCTATGTGTTGTTTGAATATATCTTACGCTTATCTTGATTTTAACATGCTAGGCTAGATCTCTTGTGTGTTTGCTTAGATGTAATGAAACCTAGATGTTGATTATAGGTTGATTGCTTGTTTATAGTTGTAATGGATGAATGATTTTGATGTTAGGCTTAAGAAAACTGGCAGACTTCCATAGTGTAACTTGCTTGAACGTCTTAAGAAACATGAACCAATGCGTACTAAGGTTTTTATGGTTGTATTTAATGCATGAGCGAATTCTAGTGATCCCATGTTAGGAGCTTCTTGCAGGCTCGACATAGGAGTGAAGTAGGAGCTTATAGAGTTGGGGAAGTACATACGCCACCCCACGAATGGTATTAAGGAATATAACCCGTCAACCACGCAACTGTAACAAACTATCAACCTGTAAAAGATATCTAGGGAGTAATGAAATCTAAGTAAACACAATTTTCCATTTATTGTTCACTCCACATTAGTAATTAGTTTTATTTTCATTTTTGTTATTTTATTTTAATTGCATCTTAGTTATTGGGTTAGTTGAATAGCAACTAATTCCGCCCACTCTTCCAATACCCGAAATTTTTAATTGCTTTTCATAAAATATAAAAATACAAAAAGAATCATCCCTCACCTCTAGACCTAGTTCTTAGGTTTTCTAGTCCTAGCGACTCTATTCCTGAGTTGAACGATCAATCCCATGGTACTTGTCACTATACTATACTACAACGATCAGGTACACTGCCTGGTGGGGGTTGTAAGCTTCTCGAGATCCCTTGAGAGGTAAAGCCTGGTGCAATTCCCACGCATCAATTATGCAGTGTGCCGGCGTTGTTTTTGAGCCTTCTTTCCATCATGCTTTCTCTCACATATTTTGGAGTCATGGGGAAGTGAATTTTTCTTTTTCCTGACTTAAGTTCAATTTCCCCTTTTGCAAACTTGATAACAGCTCTTGCTGTGGTAAGAAATGGTGCTCCATGGATTATTGGCATACACCCATTCTCGTTATTATCGATGATCATGAAATCGACAGGATACATGAAACCTACTACATTAACCAGCACATCCTCTGCAATTCCTAAAGGATACACGTAAGAGTGACTAGCGAAGGATAACCTAACGCGGGTGGTGGCCGGCATTTCTTTGGTGAGTTGGGTATAAATAGTTAAAGGCATCAGATTTACCTCCAATCCTTGGTCGGCGAAAGCATCCAAATATTGTAATTTCCCAATGCTAGCGGGTATTTCAAAGTTCCCTTAAGCCATCTGCTTCGTAGCCACTTTTTGCTTAAGTAGCTTCTCGTACACCGGCCCCCCAGGTAATGTATCATATTCATCTTCCCCAACTTCTTCTCCTTCAGAGACCATTTTGGAAGATCGGTTGCGTCTATCACCCTCTATCCAGGTGGTGATTGTTTTCTCATTTATATCATGTTTCAGATAGTACCCTAATGATTGGGATTTTGGTGGTTCCTCAACGGTTTGTGCAATGGGGGTTTCCTTTTCTTCATTGCCCTCGTGGACAGATCCTAGAAGTTGATGTTATGAACAGATAAGATGTCGAGATGCTGCTTTGGAAGATATGTCCACATTGTTGTAATTAGGGTTTCTTACAAACCCTAAATCTGGTGTTGATCAAGTGCTTCTGATTGTGGTGAATGGTTTTCTATCTAGTTAATCAGATCGTGGGTACTATGATAGAATGTTTTCGATTAGAAGTTATTTTATGGATTTTGGTTTACACGTTGCAGGTTATGAGCTAACCCTAACTTCATATGTGTTAAAGTATTCCTATGATATTCTTAATCAATTAATTGCATGAGAATTGATAATGGGTGGAGCAGTTAATGATGATGAGTTGGGTTTTATATATATTACTATGGATGAGTGATGTTCGATATTATAGAGAGCAGGTACTGAAGCAGATTGTTGTATAGGAGTAAGGCTAGTTTTGTGCCGAGTAAGGTAACTGGTCACGTTTCTTTGGTGGGCAGTAAGTCTACTTCTATTGGGAGTACACCTTCTCATAGTTCGACTGATGTTACTGGTAATGAGGAGTAAGGATACTTTGGTGTTTACTGATGTACGCATGGATTTTTTAAGGGTATGTTACTTAACTAGGTTTACTGGTGGTGTTGATGTGCGTACTAAGGCTTCTGTAACAAGTAAGGTTACTGGATAACTCTACTCCTAAATTGTTCACGTTACCACTGCAAATGAATTTCGTTTCCACTGCTCCGTTACAACTGTCCACTGCTATGCTTAATCGTTTCCACTGCTGCTCTCAAGTTCCCACTGCTAGCTATACGTTTCCACTGCTGCCTATATCGTTACCACTGTTAGTAGTAATCATTACCACTGCTGCCTAATTTGTTTCCACTGCTCATTTTGGTCATTCTTACTGGTTGTTCGTGTGCTTCAAGGTTCATACTGTTATCGAAATTATCGATGTTCAATCGGTTATTGGTGGCATGTGAGATTACAAATGTAAGGGGTAGTATATATTATTTTGGAACAGTTGGTTCCAACACACACACAGGGGAAGATACACACACAAGATGGAAATTTGGATTTTTGGTTATTTTGTTCTTAAAGGTTTAAAAGGCTCGGTATTTGGTTTTTATTTATTCTAATTGATTACGAAGAAAGGTTTTTATCACCTATTTGACGTTGAAGTGGAGTTTCTTGGATGCGTGTTCTTATCATATCTCAAAGTGGGTGTTACACTTTGAAGATAACTTGTTTTTGCGTTCATGTTGTGACGAAGACTTGTCAAAATCTAGTTTTCATAGGTCAAGGGGTGGATGGATGAAGACCTAGTTAACTATCACTTGAAGGAGTTACATTATAGTGCTCAGTGTCTCATTGAAGATGAGGATTTTGTCAAGGGATTGCAGTCTACTTATATTTGTTGTTTCATATAAGTTTGGAGTCACGTGGTTAGTACAAGACATAAGACACAAGTTTAGGTTGTTCTACTTCAGCATCAAGTTGGTAATATTTAGTTTTCTTCATAAGTGATCATTACATAGAGCCTACATTCAACACATGGTTAACATATGGGTTTCAGGGGAAGCTTATTGTTAAAATGATTAACCATTTACATGCTACATCGAGATGAAGGTTCTTGCTACTGCTAGTTGTTATTACTACTGATGGTTTTGATTTCTATTGTTTCAAGTACATTTATAGATGCGGAAAACTTAATGGTGGGCGACTTTGAAACATTGGAAAGATAAATTGGATGTGTAATATTTATTCGTGGTTGTGAAGATCAAGGTTGCATACATTTGTCCCCTATTTAATGATGACAAAAAGGGGAAGAAGAATATTTTGAAGATTGCAGCTTGAAGATCCTTGATGATATAGCATGGTTTAAGAGGAAGTTCGTTTATCTTTCATATATACTAGCTTCAGGGGAAGTTCGTGCTTATTAGTTTTGTCATATCAACTAGGGGAAGATTGTTAGGAATTATACTTGAGTTGATATTGACAAAATATGAAAGATGAAGGACTTATGATGTTAAAGTGAAGAATGCAAAAGACAAGGGACTTGCTTGCTAAAGAAGATTTTACTTAATACAGGGAATAGGTTCATAGTACGTACCAGATGTAAAACCTAGTAAAGGTGTGTGTGTGTAAACCTAGGGCATGAGTATGCTTATGTAAACGCCTAGGTTAGTTGATTAGTGTTAAGCCTCAACGATCTTAGATCGCTGTTAGAGTGTAACCGTGCTACACTTGATCACGTAGCATTGGGGCTTTGGTGTATGTTAGAGTAGAGATGATGGCGAGAAACCTTGTTTATAATATTGTTCTTATTCCACTATGTTTTATCATGTGAACATTATTATTCCTAGATTAAGACCTAATGAGTCTTGAGCCAAAACGGTAATAGAAACTGTTCTCTATCACTTTATTAGTTTCTAACATCTTACCTGGATCTAATTGGGTCTTGGCCGGATAGCCGAGTCTTACCTAGATCTAACTGGGTCATGGCCAGAATAGCCAAGTTCTTGTGTAGCTAACCTTTAGAAACAATGTTAGGAAGAAAAATGGATTGCCGCACGTCAAGCAACCACCATCACTTGTAACGATGATGGATAGCCGCACGTCATGAAACCACCAACACTTGCAACGTTATCGCCTGACGATTTATGAATAAATTTCTCAACATTTGGTCAAATTCTTCGGTTTGTAGGAGGGTAACCTTTGGGCAAAGTGTGAGAAACCAAAATGGAGTATGATGTTTTGGGGGGAGGGATGAATCTGAGCACTGCAGGGCTGAATCTCAGTGGACCGTGGCAGCATCGTGTCGATCTCCTTGGCCTCACAATCGTTTTGAATGTTATTTCGCTGAAAACAGAGTTACGGTTCCAAAGTTATAGCCATTTGAAGTTTGGTCCTGACTCGGAGGTTCTTACTGGCTTGGGTGACCCGCTGGGAAGTCCTCGTGTTGCTCCCCTTTTTTTGAATCCGAACATCACAACTTTTTTTTCCTTCTTATTCGCCTTTGGTGGTTCCGAGGTCGTCAGAATCCTTTTGAGACTACGAAGAATGGATGGTAATAAACCACCAACACGTAAGCATCCCTCCAACGCTTTCTCTAAAATGATACACAACACTTGGTCTTTCCGCCAGACATAGTCGGGTTTTGGCCGAAAGAGCCAGGTGTTACCCGAATCTTACTGGGTCTTGTCTAGAATGGCCCGGTCTTACCTCAATCTAACTGGGTCATGGCCAGAAGAGCCGAGTCTTACCTAGATATAACTGGGTCTTGGCCGGAATAGCCGAGTCTTACCTGGATCTAACTGGGTCTTGGCCAGAATAGCCGAGTTCTTGCATAGCTAACCTTTAGGAATATTGTTAGGAAGAAAAATGGATTGCCGCACATCTTGCAATCACCATCACTTGTAACGATGATGGATAGCCACACATCACGAAACCACCAACACCTGCAACGTTATCACCCAATGATTTATGAACAAATTTCTCAACACTTGGTCAAATTCTTCAGTTTGTAGGAGGGTAACCTCTGGGCAAAGTGTGAGAAACCAAAATGGAGTGGGATGTTTTGGGGGGGAGGGATGAATCTGAGTGATGCAAGGCTGAATCTCAGTAGACTGTGGCAGCATCGTGTCGATCTCCTCTGTCTCACGGTCGTTTTGACAGATATTTCGCTGAAAACAGAGTTACGGTTCAATAGTTATAGCCGTTTGAAGTTTGGTCCTGACTCGGAGGTCCTTACTAGCTTGGGTGACCCAATGGAAAGTCCTCGTGTTGCACCCCTTTATTTGAATCCGAACATCACAACTTTTTTTCCCTTCTTATTCACCTTTGGTGGTTCCGAGGTCGTCAGAATCCTTTTGAGACTGCGAAGAATAGATGGTAATAAACCACCAACACATAAGCATCCCTCCAACGGTGTCTCTAAAATGCTACACAACACTTGGTTTTTCTGCCAGACATAGTCGGGTTTTGGCCGGAAGAGCCAGGTGTTACCCGGATCTTAATGGGTCTTGTCCAGAATAGCCGGGTCTTACCTCGATCTAACTGGGTCTTGGCCAGAAGAGCCGAGTCTTACCTGGATCTAACTGGGTCTTGGCCGGAATAGCCGATTCTTACTTGGATCTAAATGGGTCTTGGCCAGAATAGCCGAGTTCTTGCGTAGCTAACCTTTAGGAACATTGTTAGGAAGAAAAATGGATTGCCGCACGTCAAGCAACAACCAGCACTTGTAACAATGATGGATAGCCACACGTCACAAAACCACCAACACTTGCAACGTTATCTCCCGACGATTTATGAACAAATTTCTCAACACTTGGTCAAATTCTTCATTTTGTAGGAGGGTAACCTCTGGGCTGATGAGGCGAAAAATGATCCGTTTTTAGGGGGTCATTTAAGCCCGAATCCGAATTTATTTGATCAAATATTGCCCTAAATCGTTCCTTTTGTGATTTTAGGTACTTGGAGAGTGAATTCTGGAAAAGAAGCCATTTCGGACGTTTTTGGAGCATTAAAGTGAAGAAAACGGCAAAGTCTCAATTTTCCATGCTGGGAACAGTACATGAAGGCGTCAAGAGTTGTTCTTGACAGGGTCAAAGTCCCAAGAATAAAATACCGTAGTTGATGACGGCGTCACACAGGCCGTCAGAAGTAGATCAAGGCCGTCCGAGGAAGTATTTGGCGGCGAGATGACGGCGTCACACCATTGCTCTTGACGCCGTCACCCCTATTTTCCGATATATAGTTTTCTAGTTTTTCACATTAAAAGAGAGAAGTTTTGGTGAAACCCTAAAGATGAATTTGGTGCAACTTTTACAGGTTTTTCAAGGGTTCCAAACCCTTGATACCTTGCATTGTAATTGAGATAAGTGTTCTTCTAATTCAATCAATATGTCTATGTGTTGGTTGTCTATATCTTGTTCTTGTCTCAATTCCATTATGCTAGGCTAGATCTCCTTTGTGTTTGCTTAGATCTAATGAAACCTAGATATTGATTATGTGTTGATTACTTGTTTATTCTTGTCTTGGATGAATGATTTTATATGTTAGGCTTAAGAAAACTGGCAGATCTCCAAATGGTAATATGCTTGAACGTCTTAAGAAACATGAGCCGAGGCGTACTAGGTCTTTATTGGTTGTATTTAATGCATGAGCCACTGTTTACAATCCCTATAGTTGTGCTGGGTCATGGTGTAGGAGGAGATAAGAGCTCATAGAATTAGGGAGTTATGTATGCCACCCCATGAATGGTATTAAAGAATACAATCCGTCATCCATACAATTATAACAAGTAATTAACGTGTAAAAGATATCTAGGGAGTAGTGAAGTCTAAGTAAACACATTTTCTCCAATTACTGCTCACAACCTTAGTATAAATTAGTTTATTTTCATTTTTAGTATTTTATTTTGATTGCATCTTAGTTTTGGGTTAGTTGAATAGCAACTAATTCCGCCCACTCTTCCAAAACCCGAGATTTTTACTTGCTTTCATAAAAACATAAAAATACAAAAATAATCATCCCTCACCTCTAGAACTAGTAATTAGGCTTTCTAATCCTAGCGACACTATTCCTAAGCTGAACGATCAATCCCCCGGTACTTGTCACTATACTATACTACAATGATCAGGTACACTGCCTGGTGGGGGTTGTAAGCTTCTCGAGATCCCTCGAGAGGTAAAGCCTGTTGCGATTCCCACGCATCAAGTTTTTGGCGCCGCAGCCCGGGGAATAGTTATTGTCTAGGTTAGGATTTCTTTTTATTAGGTCTACTTGCTAGATTCCTTTCTAGTAAGATTTTTATTTTTATTTTTAGGTCTTCTTTAGTCTATCTTATTTCTTCGTGCCTTTGTTCGTAACTCTTTACCATCCGACATCATGGAAGGTGGTAACATCTTTGAACCCATCATCCCACCACAACAAAACCAACCATTAGAACCCCTTAGGCCCCGAACCTTAGGAGAGTATTCCCGACCTAGCCACCAAGGCTACCGAAACACCATTGAGCTCACCGGAGACAATGTGACCCCCTTGCGATCCGACACCATCCGGTTGGTGCAAAGCGGATGTGCATTCCATGGACTTCGTTCCGAAGATCCAAACCAACATCTTAAGGACTTCCTCAAAATCGTAGATTCCATAGACCTAGGTGTTGAAACTAGAGAGACTACCCGTTTACGCCTATTCCAATTCTCTCTACGGGATCAAGCTAGTCAATGGCTTGAGCATTTACCCGCGGGATCCATCACCACATGGGATGATCTCACCACTCGTTTCCTTGCTCAATTTTTCCCACCGGGGAGAACTACTAAGCTTAGGAATGACATCTTGATGTTCCAACAACGTCAAAATGAATCTCTTTATGAAGCATGGACTCGTTTCAAGGACTTACTCCAAAAAGTCCCTCATCATGGCATAGATCTTTGGCTCCAAGCCCAAATCTTCTATGACCATATCGACATCTCCACGAGGCGAACCATTGACCAATCGGCCGGTGGTAAGCTACGTGATCTTAGTGCGGAACAATCATGGGAACTCATAGAAGATCTTTCTCTCTACGACAACGAAAGTTGGAATGATCCCCGTGATTTGAACAAAACGGTCAAGGCAATATCTTTGCCTTCGAACAATTCTAGCACTCCCGACCGTAGGATCATGGAACTTGAGGACCAAGTCAAGTTTCTCATGAAATCTTACGAAGCTCCGAAGCCTTCAAGCCAAGTGAACAAAATCACTTCTTCATGCGAATTATGTAATGGTCCCCATGACACTCGTGATTGTGTGGAACTCCCCGGAACAGCTTTTGCGGACTACGCATCCATGCGTACCGACGAAGCGAGAGATAAGTGGTACACTTTCAAGCCCGAGCCAAACACATACGGTGATTCATACAACCCCTCATGGAAAAATCACCCAAACCTTAGGTGGAGACAAAATCAACCCAATTCCTCCAATCCGCCTAATCGTTACCAACCAAACGGTCCACCATCCAACCGTACTTTCAACAACAATCCTTCTAACAACTATGGTAGTACCAACAATCTTGAAGGGTTGATGTCAAAGTTCATGGCATCTCAAGAAGCCAGCATAGCTAGGTTCGAAACCGAATTCAACCAACAACAAACGGAGATGACCAACAAGATTGACAACTTGTTGAAAGCCCTCAACAACCAAGCATTAATCACACCTAGGAAGGACACTAGGGACACCAATAGTGGAATCCAAATTAAGGACCCCTCATCATCCAAACATGTCCACTTTGTCAATGTTGTCACCATTAAGCCGATAGATAAGGAGATAGAGGAGAGTGACAAGGATGAAGTTAGAGTAGAAGCCGATAGTAAGGATGAGAGTAGGGAAGTTGAGGCTAATAAGGATGAGGAATTAGAGGAGGTAGAACCTATAGAAGAATACTTTGATAAGTTGCCAACCAAGGAAGAACGGGAATACCATAAGGATTTATTCGATGGTCCCGAGAGAACATATATCTTTGGCGACCCCCTTTTCAAAATGGGAGACCTCTCTAACATTAACATCCCATGTAATATCAGGCACATGCATATATGGAAAGCTTACATCGACCTTAGATCCCCCGTGAACATCATGACTAGGACCTATTACAATTGGGTAATGAAGAAGCAACTCAATTTTAGGATAATGCCCGGTAAAAATCTGATAAGTAATTTTGTAGGGAGAGTTAAGGGATTACATGTGATTATAGGGAATCTCACCTATGAGATTGATTTTATGATAGTGGAAGACACTCGTCCGGTGATAGATGCTTGCCTAAGCCAAATAGTATTCGGAAAACCATTTGTTGAGGCCACTAGGATGAGTTATGATCCGACTTTAGGGATAGTTAGGTTCAAGAAAGAGAATGATGAGGCTGCTTATCAAATGCCCTACAAGATCGAACAATACCGCCTTCTCTCTAATTTCGAAAAGGAACATAAGCAAGCGGCTTATTATAGGAATGAGGAGGATAGACGTAGAGGAGTAGAGTATGTTAGAAATAGGATGCTTGGTTTCTACAAAGAGTGCTTGCAACTAGGTCCGGAATACAAAACTGGTTTAGAAGACGACCTAGAGAGTGGAACCAATGATGAGATCACGTAGTAACCCATGACCTTGAGTCTAGCTACAAGACTCGTAGATAAAGAAAAGCGCTTCTTGGGAGGCAACCCATGTTTTGTGTGATTTTATTTGTTTGATTGTTATTTGCTTCCGTATACATGTTTTATTTTTATTGTTGGTTGATCATGTTTCTCAATTAAAATGTGGAAATACTTTACTATGTTGTTTGGCCTAGTCTTAACTCCAACCTAAAAGTATTTTTGCAAAAGATAAGTGTAAGGGGAAACCCCAAATATGTTTTTAAGAAACAAACCGATCATGATTCTCCACAATATTAAATGAACATGTATATTCGTATTTGTTAGAGTCAAATGCTTGTATTGAGTCATAATGAAGTTTTGCAGGATTTTCCAGGAAGTAGGACCAAGTTTTTCCAGAAATTTTCCGAAAACTTAACATAAGAATTTCTGCAGGTCCATTCTGACGGCGTCAGGGGTTTACTCTTGACGGCGTCAGGAGTTAAAATCTGGAAATTTTACCGGTTTTGTTTTTCTAACGGAGTCTTATGGTTTTTGTGAATTATTAAGTTTTATAATCTCCAGGAAATCTGCAAACTTCATTCCACAAGCATTATATCTTATCTTGTTTTCTAGGATTTAGAAACTTATATAGGATGCCGCCGATTTTACGCGAGGTTGTCTTGTCTATTTTTGTCAGGATTTACAGGTTATGTATGACAAGAAGATGAT
Organism: Artemisia argyi; assembly: GCA_030686995.1. NCBI lineage: Eukaryota > Viridiplantae > Streptophyta > Magnoliopsida > Asterales > Asteraceae > Artemisia > Artemisia argyi. The sequence goes on along the minus strand of CM060688.1, from coordinate 30,235,516 downwards.
TTATATTCTGGAAGGGAAGCTTTGATTGTTCATTTTCTTGGAGGAAGATTTAACCTGGCCAACCTATAATCCATACCGAGCGAATCAGGGGAGTATTTGATTTTATTCTCTTTACTTTTTCACTTTTACATTCTTTACTTGAACATTGGGGACAATGTTCATCTTAAGTGTAAGGGGAGGGTAAAAAGATGATACCTTACATATGCACTTTCGCTTGAGTTTGTTTGGTTTGATAGTAGATGTGTAATAAAACTATGAGAAATACTTGTTAGTGCAATTTTAGCGCCAAATTTAAAATTTTTTACAACATTTAGGAGTGAAACTTTAGCCATAGCAAGCGTCTCATGGATAGGAGATTGTATGGCTAGCACATAACCGTATATTCAGAAAAATTTTCCACCCAAATATGTGAGGTTCGCCTTTAGATTTGATAGGAAAACCATTTACTATTAGTGCTTATGAGTGTACCGGTAGCATTTAGATTCTAGAACTTGTGTTAGTGATGCATCCCGAGACCGCTAGTAAGACTACATTCGTGTAGTAGGATTTACTACATGATAAGAGGCATTAGGATCACCCTTGTGTTAAACCCGTATCATAATTACTTGACCATTTAAGTCATATTACTTGGCTAGTTAAGTCAACTAATTTTTCCCACACCCTTAGCGTTGTACTCATTTTTAGTACACGAAACCCCTAGTACACCCCTCCGAGCCTATCTTTTCGTTTCTAACTTTAAGCATCTTACTTAAAGGAAGAATTTGTTACACCCCACTTAAATGTACAACCAAATCGCCTTAGCCTTCCGTGTATGCGCTCATTTTTAGTGCATTATTGTTATTTGTTAAACCCTAAGTTAACTTTCTAATTGATTACATGGTTCCTAAGTCGAGTCATATCATTGTACATATTGTTTTGGGACGATTGGGACTCATGGGTAAAGTACTTATTTTATGGAGTAATGGGGAAGAACATCATATTATTACCCCCATATGTACGTTAATCTTAAAAGTGCTCCAAGTGTTTTGATTTTCTTAATTCGAGTCATTAGATTAGTTAATTGTAAAGTATGTAAAGACTCAAGTGTAAGGGGAATGCTCAATTCCCTATGATGTATTATTTTGGATGGTAGGGTAAGAGTGTATGCAAAAAACATAAATAAATAAATAAATAAAAATAAAAAAAAAAAGGAAAAAGAGAAAAAAAAAACATACGGACTACCATCCCGTTTCATTTTATGTTTTTAGTTATTTTTCATTTGTTAGCTTAAGTCGAGTCTAATCTTGGCTTAGCAACGCCATCTTATACATGTAATTAACCAAGATTGTTAACTCGCCACCAGTAAAACTTCCTTTATCCAACAAAACTGTGTAATTCATATCCCTATACCTAACGTTACAACCCTTTAAAAGACCTCTTTGATAGTTTATCCTAGGTGCTTACGCCATGTGGTGGAGGTTTGATCCTTTCCCAAGCCTATGGTAATCTATTTTGCTATGACAGGTAGTGAGAGATATCTTCCATTTCCATAATGTTATATTACTTTATTACACCCGAGAGATGTGAGTATCTAAACACTATTTGTGAGGTGCTTGTGTATGACCTCCGTGCTTATCTATTAGTCTTTAGTGGAACGATTATTTGTTGTAATTACTTTTATATTAGTGTTAAATGACCCCTAACTTGTCTTTTGAGTAGAATAAAAGCACATTTGCTTGAGGACAAGCAAATCTCAAGTGTAAGGGTATATGATGAGGCGAAAAATGATCCGTTTTTAGGGGGTCATTTAAGCCCGAATCCGAATTTATTTGATCAAATATTGCCCTAAATCGTTCCTTTTGTGATTTTAGGTACTTGGAGAGTGAATTCTGGAAAAGAAGCCATTTCGGACGTTTTTGGAGCATAAAAGTGAAAAAAAGGGCAAAGTCTCAATTTTTCATGCTGGGAACAGTACATGAAGGCGTCAAGAGTTGTTCTTGACGGCGTCAAAGTCCCAAGAATAAAATACCGTAGTTGATGACGGCGTCACACAGGCCGTCAGAAGTAGATCAAGGCCGTCCGAGGAAGTATTTGGCGGCGAGATGACGGCGTCACACCATTGCTCTTGACGCCGTCACCCCTATTTTTCTATATATAGTTTTCTAGTTTTTCACATTAAAAGAGAGAAGTTTTGGTGAAACCCTAAAGACGAATTTGGTGCAACTTTTACAGGTTTTTCAAGGGTTCCAAACCCTTGATACCTTGCATTGTAATTGAGATAAGTGTTCTTCTAATTCAATCAATATGTCTATGTGTTGGTTGTCTATATCTTGTTCTTGTCTCAATTCCATTATGCTAGGCTAGATCACCTTTGTGTTTGCTTAGATCTAATGAAACCTAGATATTGATTATGTGTTGATTACTTGTTTATTCTTGTCTTGGATGAATGATTTTATATGTTAGGCTTAAGAAAACTGGCAGATCTCCAAATGGTAACATGCTTGAACGTCTTAAGAAACATGAACCGAGGCGTACTAGGTCTTTATTGGTTGTATTTAATGCATGAGCCACTGTTTACAATCTCTATAGTTGTGCTGGGTCATGGTGTAGGAGGAGATAAGAGCTCATAGAATTGGGGAGTTATGTATGCCACCCCATGAATGGTATTAAGGGATACAATCCGTCATCCATACAATTATAACAAGTAATTAACGTGTAAAAGATATCTAGGGAGTAGTGAAGTCTAAGTAAACACATTTTCTCCAATTACTGCTCACAACCTTAGTATAAATTAGTTTATTTTCATTTTTAGTATTTTATTTTGATTGCATCTTAGTTTTGGGTTAGTTGAATAGCAATTAATTCCGCCCACTCTTCCAAAACCCGAGATTTTTATTTGCTTTCATAAAAACATAAAAATACAAAAATAATCATCCCTCACCTCTAGAACTAGTAATTAGGCTTTCTAATCCTAGCGATACTATTCCTAAGCTGAACGATCAATCCCCCGGTACTTGTCACTATACTATACTACAACGATCAGGTACACTGCCTGGTGGGGGTTGTAAGCTTCTCGAGATCCCTCGAGAGGTAAAGCCTGTTGCGATTCCCACGCATCATGGGCATAGTGTAAGAAACCAGAATGAAGTGGGATGTTTTAGTGGAGGAGGGACGAATCTGAGCGACGCAGGGCTGAATCTCAGTGGATCGTGGTAGTATCGTGTCTATCTACTCGGTCTCACGGTCATTTTGACAGGTATTTTGCTAAAAACGGAGTTACGATTCACAAGTTATTGCCTTTTGAAGTTTGGTCCGTACTCGGAGGTACTTACTGGCTTGGCGGACCCGCTGGGAAGTCCTCGTGTTGCACCCCTTTTTTTGAATCTGAACATCACAACTCTTTTTTCCTTCCCACTCGCCTTTGGTGGTTCCGAAGTCGTGAGAATCCTTTTGAGACAACGAAGAATGGATGGTAATAAACCACCAACACATAAGCATCCCTCCAACGTTTCTCTAAAATACTGCACAACAATTGGTCTTTCCGCCAGTCATAGTAAGGTTTTGGCCAGAATAGCCAGGTATTACCAGGATCTTACTGGGTCTTGTCAAGAATGGCCGGGTCTTACCCCGATCTAACTGGGTCTTGGCCAGAATAGCCGAGTCTTACCTGGATCTAACTGGGTCTTGGCCGGAATAGCCAAGTCTTATCTGGATCTAACTGGGTCTTGGCCAGAATAGCCGAGTTCTTGTGTAGCTAACCTTTAGGAACAATGTTAGGAAGAAAATTGGATTGCCGCACGTCAATCAACCACTATCACTTGGTCAAATTCTTCAGTTTGTATTAGGGTAACCTCTGGGCAAAGTGTAAGAAACCAAAATGGAGTGGGATGTTTTGAGGGGGGGAGGGACAAATCTGAGCGATGCAGGGTTGAATCTCTTTGGATCGTGGCGGCAACGTATCGATCTCCTCAGTCGCACGGTCGTTTTGACAGATATTTCACTGAAAATGGAGTTACGGTTTAAAAGTTATAGCCGTTTGAAGTGTTAGACCCGTTTCCCGAGTACTTAGACCCCACCCTAAATGAAATGGACTAAGGACTTTACGCAATCGGTTAGTCAACGAATGTTGCGTAGTGGTCAAACCCGAAAGTCAAAGTGATGGTCAACGAATATATTAGACAGTTATGAAAGTATTATGTGGCCCAATTAGAAGAAAATAGAATCAAGGGGTTTAAGTGGTCATAGACCATAAGTATTGTGATATGTAGTGTGGCTAAAGTTGAAGGAATAAGACTTGAAGGGCCATTCTTGCTAATGGACCAAACTTGTGTATGTATATATGTGTCTATCCATAAGTTTCTAGACAACTCTATCATCTTCAGGTGTGTCTTGGATGTGTCGGTTTAGAGAAAGAAAAAGAGGAGGGAAACATTAAGCTAATGATGATTATGTGAAGATATTAAGCAAAGATTAGTCCATATCAATGACTCCCATCAAGTAAGTAATCCTAATCTTGTGTTATTAGTGAAGTAAGAAGTTAGGGTTCATAAGCTTTAATTTGGGTAATGATTAAATGGTGTTTTAAGTTAAATTAAGAGGTTATAATAATAGCAGGGTACCCCGTGCGTTGCAGCGGCGGGTACCCTGAAATAAAATTTTTCAATGGAATAAATAAAAATGTCACGGGATGTCAATCTGACACCTAAATTTGCTTGGTCACAGCTTTGTGTATCGAGTCGAGTTTTATTGAGTCGAGTCATGGTCACAGGTTCATGTCTAGGTTAAGATGGAGGGTTGTACATTGTGTTTAAATGATTGTAATATTGAGTGTAGGGGTGTTTTTAATGCTATTAATGCAGAATAAGGGTTGTACATAGTGTTTAAATGATTGTAATATTGGGTGTATGGGTGTTTTTAATGCTATTAATGTAGAATGAGGATTGTACATTGTGTTTAAATGATTGTAATATTGGGTGTAGGGGTGTTTTTAATGCTATTAATGTAGAATGAGAGTTGTACATTGTGTTTAAATGATTGTAATATTGTGTGTAGGGGTGTTTTTAATGCTATTAATGTAGAATGAGGGTTGTATATTGTGTTTAAATAATTGTAATATTGGGTGTAGGGGTGTTTTTAATGCTATTAATGTAGAATTCTAAGAAAAGTGGTCTGAATTTCGATTCATGCTAGTTTTTGTTGTACACAATGCTTTGGTTGTTGTAATTATGAAAATTGCTTGCTTTAAAGTGTTGTAAACCATGCATCATTTTATGTACATCTGAATTTTATGTAGAGAGAGTCCTTCCTCCATTATAACTAGTATAGACTATGAGACTAACTAAAATGAGAGAAGTTAGTAATTTATTGGATTAATCATCATATAATCAATGTATGACTATATGATGATTTAAGGTGATTAAAAGTAAGCTAATGGTTGTGTAAACTATTGTTATAATTATGATGTTATATGTATTAAGTGTTTATGTATGATGTTATGATTTAGGATGTTACGATGAAGGATGATGATGATAATGATGATGACTAGTGATGATGATGATTGATATTATGTTTGTAGCTTAGCTTTGGAAGCTAAGGTAAGTAAACGGTTATAATGTGATGTTATGTTGATTTCATTACATTATGTGTTATATGATTATCATGATATGGTTATTGAATGGTTTGGAAGATATGTGTTATGTGAAAGTGATTATAAGGCTAGTTTAGCATAGCTAGCAAGTGAAGTGTTAGCTAAGTGGGTTTAGGTGTGATGAGATAGTACGGTGATGCTTAAGTGGCTAGAGGTATGTGTTCAGGTTTATGGTTGCAATGGATTGATAATTATGATGTGTAATGTGTGATTGATATGTAATGTTATGTTATATCCGTTTTACTTACTAAGCCTTTGTGCTTACGGTTTAGTTGTCTAACCTTTTGTAGGTTGGTATGCGTTTTTGGAAGGCTTAGATAAGGATTAAGGTTGGATATGTGAAGTAGAAGGACTTTGGTAAGATAGTTGAGTTAGGTAGAATACCGAGCTCAAGTCATGGTTGTACCCCCGAGAGTCTTTCTATGATTTGTAAAGTGTATGTCAAAGTCATTGTAATGCTTTGGTGGTCTAATAATGCGCCAAAGTATGTTTCAAGCGTTTATAGTCAAGTTAAGGGGGTGTTTGGCATAAGTGTGAAATTACCCATTTTGAGATGTGAACGGGTCATGTGTTTAAGGAACGAGTTTAATATGCATTAATAAGGATGTTGGTTAAGTTTGGTGGGTAAATGAAGTGTTATAGATAGTTTGTTATGTAAATGGGTCGAAATGGGTTTTAGCACAAAACCCGTCACTTTGTAAAGCACGTTTCCGTAGGTCATGATGACCAAGTTTGTACATATAATTGATGTTTATAATGTCCTAATAATTTCTGGAAGTTTTGGTGTAATGTCATGTTATAAAAGTCATTTTTCCAAAAAATGGGTCAAAAGTGCACTAAAGGGTCATGCAGAAAAAGGGGTGCTTGGGACAAGGTCCATTTTAACCCATTTTAGGTCTAACGGGTCAAGAAGTCTGGGAAACCATGTATAATGTATAATTTTAGTTAACTGTGGATTACCTGTGTTTAAATATAGGTTTAAAGTGTTGATTTAGCGTTTAAAGGTGTTACGGGTCAAATGGGTCAAAAGTGTACTTTAGGGTCTCTATAGTGCACAAGAGGGGTCATTTAATACATAAAATGGGTTGTAGTTCGTAAGAAGAAGTTCATAATTCATAAATAAGGTTTGTAGTGCACTTGAGGGATACTTGGTGCATAAGAGGTACTATAGTGCACTTTAGGGTCCCTTAGTGCACAAGAGGTGTTGGGCAGTTTTCTTTATTTTGTAGAAAATCAATCGTGGATTGTTAGAAGTCGTGCCACCCGGCGTTTCGAAGGTAATTGAGTCTAGTTTCATTTAAAAATAGTCTCCAGGTCTGAATGTTTATAGATTTTTGTCAATGGTCAAAAGAGTAATAGCAGGTCAGTTTTGACATATCGTTTCCGTGTGAAAGTTTTAAATTTTTGTCAAAGCATTCACGGGGTGTAACAACTTGGTATCAGAGCTTTGGTTTTAGTGAATTAGGTTTCCACTATAGGTTGCCTAGTCTTAAACCACTCGTAGATTGCGATGGACATAAGTTTGAGTAATGCGGAAATGTAATTGTCAAGTATAAGACGGCTTATGTTTTATGCTAGTTAAGCTTAATGATGATAAGTAAACGATGCGGGTATAGAGTTAATGAGTACGAGATATAAGTCCGTGGAGGACTTGAAGTATTTAATGATTAGTTAGCCATACACCGCGGTTGGTGTCGGTGATTGTTCTGTGATTATGTGAATGTATGATAGAGTTATGGTAAATGGAATGCGAGTAGAGATGCTAAGTGGTATTAGAGATGCGCTAGATGACTTAGTTATAAGGTAGATTAGTGCTTGTGGCTAGTTAGAATGTTAATACTTAGACATAGATTGATTGTGCCATGTGATATATGAGCCATAGATTAAATGATTTGATTATGATGATAAATGTTCAAACACTTTGTGGATAAGTGTTGAATGTTATTGTTTATGTGACGCTAAGTCTATGGTAGTAGTTTATTGTATGTCAAAGTTTTATGTGATGTAAGTCCACGACGGACTCAATGTGTTTAAGTGTTGAGATCACCATACACCTCGGATAGTGTCGGTGGATATTATGTGATTATATGAACGTGTGTCATAGTAACGATAATGGAAGGTGAATAGATATGATCTATGGTATGAATTCTATTGAGCAAATATGATTGATGATAGAAGTTGTAAGAAGCATGGACTATGGCCAATATAAAGTATAGTTGCCATATACATGTGACGACCTATTCGTGGTCGAAAAGTTAAAAGAAAACATTGATATGTGAAAAAAGTTAAAAAGTATGGTAAGTGTTTGATAAACATAGATGTCTAAGAAGTTTGAGATAGGTAAGAAATGATTAGTGAAGAATGAATTTTACACGCTTAATTGAAATGAGAAAAGTTAAAGTGTATAGTTAAGATGTGAAGAAATCATGTTATATATAAAACATGATAAGTAAAATGTATTAGTAAGTAAATGTTTAAGCGTGATAAGTAGAAGTGATAAATGAGATATAGTTTGCAATAAAAGTTATAAGCGCTAAAAGGTGTAAGTTGATAAGATGTACAATTTATGTGCATGAAAGAATTGAGTTGGCCATTGTGATGACGGCATATAGTGAAAGTGTGAGACAACTTGGGGTTGATGGATAAATGATAGATTGCATTGTGGAATGCAAGTATAATAAATTTGACAAGTGTTATATAGAAACTTGTCTAAAGGAAAGTAAACATGGTAACGAATGTTGAAATTGCTCAAGGTAATGAGAAATGTCGAAATGATAGTGTGTACTTAATGACAAAAGTACATGAAAGTTAAAATGAGTAAAGATGATAAGGTAGACATAGCTTGGATCCAATGCTCTAGTTTTGGCATCCTTTGGGATGGCCTAGCTTGCCTTCATGGCATGGTTGTTAGCTTGCTTTATGGCATGTGTTTTGGCATCCTTTGAGATGGCCTAGCTTGCCTTCATGGAATGGTTGTTAGCTTGCCTTCACGGCATGGTTGTTTAGCTTGCCTCCACGGCATGGATGATAGCTTGCCTTATGGCATGTTGTTTAGCTTGCCTTCATGGCATTGATGAAAGTTAGTGGGATTGGATCCAAGGCTAGAAAAGATGAGCAGTAAAGTCAGTATGATTTTTGTGTCGGAAGTACGTAAGTAGGATGATTTATAATCTCCTTATTTAAATGGACTGGGACGCCTCTTCATTTAAATAAAGAAATTGTAAATCGCCGAACCATAAGTTTATAATTCCTTACTTACATAGATTGGGACGCCTTTTTATGTGAATAAAGAGTTATAAGAGAGTAGGCTTATGTGTAACCGATATGGCATGAATACGGATAGAGAAATGAGAAAGTGAAAACTAAAACAAGTTAGACGTCATAAGACAAGAGATTAGATATGAATAAAGGAATTTGATTAATAGACCTAATACATAGGCCTAATCATGGACCTAATGCTTAAAATACTTGTACAGTGCATGCACTGTACAAGTATTTTAAGCATTAGGTCCATGATTAGGCCCATGTATTAGGTCCCCCTATCAAGGTTCATGAATAAAACATATAGCGGCATTAAGGTTATGTGTGAACCTTAAGATAGACGCTTAGAATGAGTTTGTGTATTAAGTTGATAAGATATTGGGTAAGCATTCCCAAGATTTAATAAGAAAGGTTGCTTAAGTGATGCGTGAGAAAGATTTTGAAGTACCGTTTATATGGTACTAAGTATAAATTTTGAGATAAGTTACCGGTTTTTGAAGAAGATAAGTGTTGGTATTAAGTAGAACGTGTAATTAACCGGTATATGATTTTTACTCATGTTAGTGCATTAGTGAATGACGTGGAAATAGTGTTGAAGTTTGACTTATATAAAGTCAAAATAGTAAATTTCCATATGACTAGTCGTCAATTACGGGAAATTTTAGATAAGTTTGTGATGAGAAGTGTGTTTTTAGTGGATTATGAGTTATGATTATAATATAGAAGCTTAGAATTGCAAGATCACTTAGATCGTTGCAATGAAATGATTAAAGATTCGAAGAATGGGAACGAGTGTATGTTGTGAATTAGTCTTGGATAGCAATAGACGAGAGATTTCGAGGACGAAATCTAAATAAGGGGGATAGAATTGTTAGACCCGTTTCCCGAGTACTTGGACCCCACCCTAGATGAATGGACTAAGGGCCTTACGCGATCGGTTAGTCAACGAATGTTGCGTAGTGGTCAAACCCGAAAGTCAAAGTGATGGTCAACGAATATATTAGATAGTTATGAAAGTATTATGTGGCCTAATTAGAAGAAAATAGAATCAAGGGGCCTAAGTGGTCATAGACCATAAGTATTGTGATATGTAGTGTAGCTAAAGTTGAAGGAATAAGACTTGAAGGGCCATTCTTGCCAATAGCCCAAACTTGTGTAAGTATATATGTGTCTATCCATAAGTTTCTAGACAACTCTATCATCTTCAAGAGTGTCTTGGATGTGTCGGTTTAAAGAAAGAAAAAGAGGAGGGAAACATTAAGCTAATGATGATTATGTGAAGATATTAAGCAAAGATTAGTCCATATCAATGACTCCCATCAAGTAAGTAATCTTAATCTTGTGTTATTAGTGAAGTAAGAAGTTAGGGTTCATAAGCTTTAATTTGGGTAATGATTAAATAGTGTTTTAAGTTAAATTAAGAGGTTATAATAACTATGAGACTAACTAAAATGAGAGAAGTTAATAATTTATGGGATTAATCATCATATAATCAAGGTATGACTATATGATGATTTAAGGTGATTAAAAGTAAGCTAATGGTTGTGTAAACCATTGTTATAATTTCCTATAACACCAGAACCTAAAACCCAGCACAAAACACCCTTCTTACAAAAGTTAGCGTTATAGGATACCCATGTCCCACACATAACCCAATAAAACACAAGAAAAGAAAGAATGAAGGGAAAAATGTATGGCATGGCTGGTGGGTACAATGCCAAACCCTATGTTACGAGGTCTAGTGTCGTGGTGACGTTATAAGCTTGGCAAGTGGGTTGGTATACGATACCTCATGCTCTAACATCCTAACATTGTGGTGGAAAAATGATTTTAATGACATGTGTGAAACATTCACAAAGTATACAACTTAAAAAATGTAACAACTAAATTGTTTGAAAAATATCAATATTGTTGATGATTTGCAAAAAAAAAAGGCTCAACTGATAACAAAATGAAAAGATGATTACATTGTACAGTTTTGCTAATAAATAGAAAATAGCAGGGTATCCACGTGTTGCAGCGACTGGTACTCTGTTATAAATTTTTTTTCAATAAACATTGTGTTCTCAAGTTAGTAAAAATGATGAAAGAAAAAGAAAGTGATGAAATGTAAAAGAGCTCATGCTCTCAAATTTTTTTTTTAAGAGTGAAAGTGAAAGTAAATAAAGAAAAGTGGGAGGATTTTGTATTTAAAACTTTCACCTCACTTTTATGATGAAAGATAACTTTACTTCCTTTCTATTTATTTACACCTTCTTACTTTACTTTACTTTCACTTTCTCCTTATTTTTTTCTTGAGAACACACCGTTAAATGTTTTTCATATTATGTTTTCTGTTACAATAACATTATGAATTGCGATGATATTTTTTATATTAAGTCTAAGTAATATTAAGTTAATTCATATAAAATTGTAGAGTACTCGACGATGCTGATTCAATATAAAGACGGTAGTACCGATAATTGGTTACACTTGATTGTACAATAGGCATTACAATCATTTTACTGTTCGCAAACATATATATATATATATATATATATATATATATATATATATATATATATATATATATATATATATATATATATATATATATATATATATATATATATATATATATATTTATGTTTCATGACAAAATTTGGATCTTTTAAATTATTTATTTTACTGATTGTTAATGTGAAGTGAAGTTATTTTGTAGCAGTTTAATAAGAATGATAATTTATAACTTTTAGTAATTGTATTATATTGAAATAATTTATTATGAAAAAAAAGTAAATGTCACGTACTTTAATTGTATTACCTAAATTTCAAAATGTTTGGTTTTATATTGATTCTAAAAAAGAGGTTTACTATAGCTTGAAAGAAATATTTTGTGCTAAATTTGTTTGTACAACAAGCTTATTGATTTGTATTACTTAAAGTTAATATTTTAGTATATTTAATGTAAGGAGCTCCCTCCATTTATATGTAGTTTAGATTGCCAGATGAATACCTGCGCAAAGCGACGGTGTTTAGCGACAAATAATTATACTTGGGAAATCGTGATTCTTGTTTTACTTTTTGATGCAAAGCGTATGTTTTTTGAAATATAAAGTGTATATTTTTTAAAATTAATATAGTGTGTGTTTTTGAAAAAGGAAATGATTTACATACTTTCATTTTTTATTGAGACTCTCATTTTTATGCTTCAAGTAGTTGTACAAAATCTACATTCTATTTTATCTGTTTGTATTGTGAGTATGCCAATCAATAATTTGTGTGTGCAAATCATTTTCTTTTTGAAAATTGTACAATCATTTTCTTTTTGAGACTTTCATTTTTATGCTTCAAGTAGTTGTACAAAATCCACATTCTATTTTATTTGTTTGTATTGTGAGTGTGCCAATTAATAATTTGTGTATGCAAATCATTTTCTTTTTGAAAATTTGTCAAATTTAAAATTGATCAAGAAAAAACATAATTTAAGTTGACAAAATTTTGAAGAATTGTTAAGTTTAAATGGTATTTAAAAGCAATTTAGCCTAATTATATTAATTTAAGTTTTAAATTTTAAGTTTGAAGATAAAAAAAAAAAAAAAAAAAAAAAAAAAAAAAAAAAAAAACTCCTTATTTTAGCACATATAGTCAACACATCAAATAAATCAAAAAAAGGAGTAGATAACATTTGATTTGTATATTTCATGAGGATACGACATCCACTAAAACTTTCAAACAAATTAAATGTTAGTATATTTATTCAAGAAGTTTTAATTAATGTGCAATCAAGGTGTAAGATTGACCACAGAAATATAAAAATGGGCTCTCATAACCAGTAAATGTATCTGACTTCTGTAGTTGAACTTTATCATAGGGCTGAGCAAACGGACCGGACCGACCGACAAAACCGACCGGACCGAGACCGACCGGACCGGACCGACCACATTTGGTCCGGTCCTCGGTCTAACCTTTTTGGCAAATTCGGTCCTCGGTCCGGTCGGTCCGGTCCGGACCGACCAAAAACCCGAAAAAACTTGCCTAATTGGACCAGACCGACCGAAGACCGACCGGACCGGACCGGACCGACCACATTCGGTCCGGTCTCGGTCTATGGTTTTTCCGGTTCTCGGTCCTCGGTCCGGTCCGGTCTTGGTCGGTCCGGTCCGGTTTTCGCCCGATGCTCAGCCCTACTTTATCATATGACCATAACTATAAGGCCCATTGATTTAAGGTACTTTGATCAGGAGTTGTTATTTTCCCAAAGAAGAATGCTATATCCACAAAGAAAATTATTACAACACTAGTAAACTGCTAAACTTTGTTTGTTTTATGTACAAAGTAGATTGATGTCATATGTACTTTTTGTTAAAGATGAAAGATAGCTATAAAACATGATACAAGATCAGATAAACATATACTTGCAAAAACAATCTCTTTGAATACACAGATTACGAATACAATTGTAAAACAAGGCCAAAAAACAAAATGGAAGTTAAAATTTTCAAAAAACCACATGATTGGCCAAAGAAACAACAGAAAAATAAACCATTACAGATATACAACAAGCATATAAAAAGATATATACAACTTTAAAACAAAAGCCCGAGCCGCAATCCTTTTGCAATGAAATCCTCTATGCAAACCCCATTCAATCCAAAGACAAACAAAATGAAAGAATATTGTCAACTTTGTAACCTCAAACTATAACACTTTGGCCTGTCAACCCATCATCAAGCCGCAAAGACCCGTCCTTCATCAAGTTAACACTTAAGTTGTTAAATCTTTCTCTTGAATATTGTCGTGATGCCTTCCTCCAATCTGTTCCAGCTTTCATCATTGCAACGAATTCCTCAAAACTAATTCTACCATCCTGTAAACAATGTTGGCCAACGGTTAGAAAATAGCAATCTGTCATATAAGAGTTAATGTTGTGCAGATATGTTATAATGAGATTAAGAGGTGGTGATTTAAACACATTTAATGATAGAGTTGATCCATGTTATGCTTTACTCCTAGCAGATCAAATGTGTCGAATATTTTCTTTTAGCTAAAACTAAAGCAAGTGATAAGTGATAAGATTATACTTTAATGCAAAAAGAACTCCTATATCATTTTTATGGGTTAAAGGTGTTTTAGGTTGACACGTTTGACATGTTACCTTACCCATGGATATCGACATCTATAGTGAGATTTAAATAAGGTACCTTGTCTGTATCGACTTCTTTCACGATTTGATTGAGTACATCAATATCTGCTTGACCGTTTTCATATAAAACTTGTTCTAGCTCATCAAGCTCGATATAACCACTACCATCTTTATCAAAGAACATAAATGCTCTGCGAAGATGCTCATCGTTTTCCATCTTTTGCAAGTGAATTGTCACTGCTACAAACTCTCCATACTCGAGTACTCCATTGTTATCAACATCAGCCTTGTAAATAGGCAAATGATAGAATTTTAGTACCCAAATCATCATATTCCAAAAAATTATTTATTTAAATATAATGAAATTATTGAATTACCACGTCCATGAGCAATTTGATCTCGGGGTCAGCCAGTTGTGAACCAACTTTCCTTAACCCGGCTTTAAGTTCATCAAACGTAACTTTCCCGTCACCATCAGAGTCCATCAATGTAAACATATCTCTAATAACTTCTACTTCTTCAATAGACAAGTGCTCAGCAATCACCTATATTATCCAACCAGAAGATAAATAGAAAATTTAATATCAACCTTCAATTCAAATTTATAAAGAAAACTAAGCCAAAACATTGGTGCTTACCCTCAATGCTTTCTTTTTAAATCTATTCATCACTGAGAATTGTTTGAGTCTCGTCCTCACTATATCTCCCAATGGAACATTTGAAGCTTTCTTCTCGTTCTGTATCCATGGGTGTTCTACAAGAAATAGAAAAAGATAGAGTTATATTGACTTTGACTTTTATGGTCAACATGGAGGATATTTCACATTCAAAAGTCAAAACCGACGTGATTAGTAAGAAAATTGCCTGGAAACTAAGAGATGTTTGTCTAAGCTTATTTAGCGGGCTTATGAGCTTATAGAAACTTTCTAAGCTCGTAATTTTAACTTTTTAAGCTAATGAGCTTATTCATTTGAGCTTATGAGCTTTATAAGCCCATAAGCCCACAACCATTGATCTTACAAGCTTATCAAAATTTAATAAGTTCATAAACCAATCAAATAAGCTTAGACAAACACCCCCTATATATCTCTTTTCTACCAGCATTACTGACATAGGAATATGATTGTTGTGTTCAAGTAGTATGTAGCTTTGACTTTGAAAGTCAAATGACATGTCTTAAACTTACCAAGGACCTGTTGAGAAGTTAATCTCTTCTTGGGATCGGGTTCTAACATCTGCTTAACAAGACTTTTAGCATTTTCAGAAATTTGAGGCCACGGCTCCCTTTTAAAATCAATAACGCCTCTCAGGATTGACAAAGCGACACCTTGTTCAGTTTCTGCAATCATATCAGATTAGCAAGAGCCCACAAAACTTAATATAAATATTTTGTGTTTGTGGTAATACCTGCCCAAAACGGCGGAACCCCACATAACAAGATATACAAAATAACTCCGGCACTCCATATATCAACTTCTGGTCCATAATTTCGCTTCAAAACCTCTGGTGCCATATAGTATGGACTACCCACAATTTCTGAAAACTTCTGCCCTGGAAAAAAAAGTATACAAAAAATGAGATAACCGAAAGCCACATCTTGTGAACACTAAAAATAGCCTGAAACTAGAGGTGGCAAGATGCACGTATCAGACGGATTCGATAACAGGCACAAAACGGGTCAAATCTGTATCGGTCAAAACGGTTTCGGGTCGGATTGAATCCATGACTTGTTAGTCAAAAAGGAGCAGCTCATCTGTTGCTAAGTCATGGCCTCAGACCATGTCTTCCTACTTTTACTAAATTAATAAGAAATAGACATCAAATTGGAATCTAGTCAATCAACCCAACACCAATACCACCTAATCCAATACACCAAACCCCATTGAAAATCAATTAGATTTTTGGGAATCTTAATCTGTAAATCTGGGAAAGTAAAAAAAGTTAATCAAAGAACTTAGGAATAGATCAAGACCTTGATGTTCAACATAAAGATTCAATACCCGAATCAAAAAGTTTGCAACTTTTTATTCTTAGAACACAATCTAACCCAATTAGCCAGAAATCATCAAACAAAGATCAAATAATCAAGAAAAAAACACCCCAAATCAAGAACCAAAGATTTCTATACCAGATTAATAAAAGTAGGCAATTACTCAAAACACTAATCAAGATCTAAAAAGTCCTATACCCAGTTGAAAAAACTAAACATAAATCTATATAAAAATTTACCTGGTTTAAAAAAGACAGAAAGGCCAAAATCAATAGCTTTCAAGGCCGAATTCTCCTTCTTATTCGCAAACAAGAAATTCTCAGGTTTCAAATCTCTATGTATGACACCATTCTCATGACACATCTTGACAACTTCAGCGACAGTTTTAGCAATACCAGCAGCAGCACGTTCACTATAATGACCTCTAGCAACAATCCTATCAAAAAGCTCCCCACCTTCACATAACTCCATAACCAAATGAACAGCTTCATTATCTTCATAAGTTGCACGTAGCTTCACTATATTAGGATGCTCAGGTAAAGTCGACATTATTGCTACTTCTCTTCGCACATCTTCTACGTCAACTGCTGTACGTAGTTTTTTCTTGGATATAGACTTGCATGCAAAAAGCTCCTTTGTTTCACGATCCGTACATAAGTACGTAACTCCGAATTCTCCACGTCCGAGTTCGCGTCCGAGAATGTATTTGTCCGAGATACGAGTACGATGAGTCGTGTTGAAGTCGTTGAGTACGCGTATTGGCACGGGTGTTTCGGCGTAAGGGTTTGGTTTTTTGAGCTTGTTTGGGACTTTTGTGTTTTTGTTTTTTGGTTGAGGTGTTGGTGGTGGTGTGTAACGGTTGGTTTTCGAAGGAGGGTCGGGTCGGATGCATGTTGTGCAGTTGCCCATGGTGGTGGTTTACGGTGGTTTGTGGTGGTTGGAAAATGGAATGGAAAACGCGGTAAGTGAAGGAGAAAATGAAGTTTTTCTTTTTTATGTAGTTGATGATAAAAGTCAAATATAATGTTCGATGATATTTATTTTGGGATTTAATAATGTCATGTTTTAAAGTCTTTTTTAGAATATTGTAAGTAACGTGTTTTTCTTTAATTTGTTGATTTTATTATGAGGTCTTTTTTGTGAAAGCAACAAAAGAAATACCTTGCTTAAAAATTACTTGCAATGGGCAAAATGATTTCAACACTTTTTTTTTTTTTTTTTTTTTTTTTTAACTAGAATGATGAAAAGATATCCAAGGAACTAATTTAATTAAAAAAAAAAAAAAAAAAAAAAAAAAAAAAAAAAAAGGTTATTATTCTTTTAAGATGAATAGAGTATTCGACTAATTTGATTAAAAAAAGTTATTATGCTTTTAAGATGAATAGAGTATTCGACTAATTTGATTAAAAAAAAAGTTATTATTCTTCTAAGATGAAAAGATTATTCGACGAGAAGAGGAGCGAGTGACATCTTTGACATGCGGAATAAGGCTAGCTATAATGCTGATCGAAAAGATTTTTAAAACTAATCCGATTAAAAAAGGGTTATTGCTTCTACTTCCTATTGAAAATGCTCTTTAGATGAAATGAGTATTCGACAAGAGCAGGAGCGAGGGATATCTTTGCCATACAGGATAAGGCCGATAATGGTACTTTCATGCGGTGAGAGAGTCGCAACGGGCTTCTACGCAAGTACTACTCTCACAAGTATGGTATTGTATAAAGCAATATTTTTAGTAACATAAAAACACAAAGTGTTGGATCTTTTACCGTTAATTAATTAATCTCTTTTTTAAAGTTTGTAATAATAATTTCAATCAAGGGTAATATGATAATCTCGATCTATATCTATATTTAGTAGCGGACAATTAAATTGAAACATCTTAAAATAGCGTGAACTATTTGAGACGGATAGACTATAGAGTAGTTAAAATAATAAAAAGCTAAAAAAATAATTGTGGAACCAGGAAATGATCAAATGTTTTGAAGACGTGGTCAAGACTCAAGAGTACTTCGATATGTAATAATGTAGCCATGAATGATGGCCAGTTAATTAAGTCGTTTTCCAAAAATGATACACAACTACACAAGTGTGAGTACTAAAAATGTATGATGCTAATTGCTAAATATAACTTTAGTTGTTGATGTATAAACAAATAGACAATTCATTTTAGGTGTCAACTTATCTTCGTTTTTCTTGTATATATAAGCATGGTCGAAATACAAGATTATTTTATAAAAAATATATATAACTTTTTGGGTGTCACAATTTGCTATAATTTATATAATTTTAGTAAATTATACTAACTTTTTTCAAATACACATGACCTTTAGTGGATTCATCATTGTATACACGTTTAAGAATTTATAAAAACTGTTATATATAATCCATGTAATTAAAGTTTCATATTACTACGTATGTCGTAATTCTAACCATGATAGTTAAGGTGGGTGATCTCATTAAAAAGAACAAGGCTAATTAGATTTTTTATGTCAAGATTCGGTGTTCTAATGTTTTCCATGAACAACTAATATGATTTAACCTATGGACCAACAACTAAAAAACAATTTAGAATATTAATCACATACAAAGTAAAAGGAATCATTTCAGGTTTTGGTGAGTTGTTTCTCTTTAATTCCCACATTACTTGTTTTTTAATCAAAGTTAGGTCCCTAAATTTTGTCCAAATTTGATTGGATTCTTCTTCAACACAACGTTAATAATACACGAGGAGTTATAATAAAGTAAAGGTAATTATACTTTATAAATTCATTCGAGACAATATTATATGATATATAATATCTAATACATATGGAAGAATATATAATACGATCCTGAATTCCATGGTCTAAGATACTTACAAAAAAGAATGACTACTATTTCTTAAGCGACTAGAAAATTAAACCAGGTCTAAAGATGTGTTATTTGTCAATTATTGACTTTTATAAGCCTAAAGCTTAACTCTATTATTAATGTTATCTTACAAAGTTAACTCGAAAACTCAGTTTATATTATTTTGATTGTAAATTGATGATGTGATAAATGTATTTATCTGTATCTTTTAATTATGTTTGTTGGTGATGACCAAGTCGTGTCACAAACTCCAAAAGAAGTCAAAGTAGCATCTGATAAGTTGAATGGAAAAGGCAGCAGTTATAAGGACGGGGGTACTTTTTTTATTCTAACGGGGGTTTGACTTTTTTGGCATTTTGCGACTTTTTTTTTTTTTAATTTTTTTTTATTTTTTTTTTATTTTTATAATTTTGTTTATATCAAAAAGCTATAAACCTGAAAGTGCGGAACAGAAAATATAAAGTTTAATAAGTCAAACGGTTAAAACTGTCAAAAATACGGAACAGAAACTGGGCTACGCTGGAAAATAATAGGGGACAAAGGGGAGACAAAAGGACTGACACCTTTGTCCCCCCGTCTTTATAGGGCATCCCATGGAAAATTAAGAGGGATGCCCTATTAGAACGGGGTCTAGATGGGCTCTGCAAAACCTGACACAACAGTAAAAACCGGCGCTAAACGACAAAATAGGGTAAAAGTCAAAAAAAAAAATATAAAAAGTACACCTAAAGTGTAGCCCCCGTTAGACTAAAAATTCTACCCTCGTCCTTATAACTCGTGCCAATTAAGAAAGGGGTACGTTATTCTCACGGGCCCTATTTTTATTAACCAAACCCTCTCTAAAATTTAGCCCATTTTTTTTTTGTTTTTTCCTTATTTTGTCTTTTAGTTGTCTTTTTTTTTTTTTTTTTTTTTTTTAATGTTTTTTTGTAATGTGTTTATGGTATAGTATATATTTTTTATAATGTTTTTTTGTAATGTTTTTTTGTAATGTTTTTGTAACGTCCAATGTGTTTTTATTTAATTAATAACAACAACAAATAGCATGTTAAACGTTACCACATTAAACGACTATGACAACAAACATTACCAAAAAAATTTCAACTTTTATTATTTTTAACAAAATACTTTTTTTAAAAAACTTTTATAACATTTATTACAAAAAAAAAAAAAAAAAAAAAAAAAAAAAAAAAAAAAAATTACAACTTTTTTTTTTTTAAATTACAAAATTATATTAAAATTTACAACTTTTATTTTATTTACAAAAAAATTTCAACTTTTATTATTTTTAACAAAATACTTTTTTTAAAAAACTTTTATAACATTTATTACAAAAAAAAATTACAACTTTTTTTTTTTTTTAAATTACAAAATTATATTAAAATTTACAACTTTTATTTTATTTACAAAAAAATTTCAACTTTTATTATTTTTAACAAAATACTTTTTTTAAAAAACTTTTATAACATTTATTACAAAAAAAAAAAATTACAACTTTTTTTTTTTTTTTTTTTTAATTACAAAATTAAAAAAAAAAAAAAAAAAAAAAAAAAAAAAAAAAAAAAACCCAAATATACGGCCGCACTTTTTGACCAGCAGTGGGGGACAAAAACTGAAACATGGCAGTGGGCTAGAGACAAAAACAGAAACATGGCAGTGGGCAGTGGGCTAGTTTGACCGGGCTAGGCATAGAGCCCGCCCGGTTAACACATCCCTTAAGAAAATGAAGATGTGGTACACGAGGTCATCTAGAAGTAGTCTACAACACGCTCTTGTCAATTGTCATATATGTTTAATCAAAAATGAAAATAACTATCTTCTAGAATGAAGAACATAGAGATAGGGGTAAGGAGACTTGCGACAAAACGAGAAAAAAGTTAAAATGAAAATGATCGGAAAAGAAATTATAATCACATATTTTAGATATATTTACAAAAATGAATGTATTTCTTTTTAAAATTTTCTCTCTTATTTAAAATGTGTGGCTAAAAATCATTCATTTTCTTCTCATTTTAAGGTGCGTTCGTTTTGAAGGTATGAGATGGGTTTGATATTTATTGCATGTTTGGTTCACTCTTTAAGTTAGGGGAATGATTGTTTAGAATTAGAAGTGATAGTTAGCTCTCATGATAGATTTTGCATACATTTTTAATATTGTGGGCCACTTATTTTTTTTTACTCTCTACATATGTGGACCTCTACATTAAATACTATCATTTTTTTTTATTTTTTTACTATCAAATAATATAATTTTATTTAAAATGGATTATAAAATATATTTAATTAAATATAATTTTTATTTTCTAAACCTTCATTAAATCCAAATCTTATATCAAATCCAAATATTAATCCAAACTCACTTATAAACCAAAAGGATCCTTAGTTTTTCTTCTCACCAGATCCATTCCTAGTGTTTGGATATTTGTACTCCCTTTAAAATGATTCTAATTGTTGGCACGTCGTGTCTGGATATAGTCCGTACTTAAAACATTTTTAGTTTCATTACAGTTTTTACTGAAAAAGTTCTTTCGAGTACACTATTGTTTTTATTATTCATTTCATAATAAGATGTAAGTAACTTGTCTAACATATATATTATACCAATATGATAAGACTCTTTACTTGATTTGGTTAAATTGAATTTGGTTGATTCTAAATTTTATTTGTTTAATAGCATCCATTTCAAGTTATGTGTTTTTTACGTGTTCGTCGTGTTCATACTTCTTAATTTATAGTATTGTGTAAATTTTCTTAAACCCGAAAGACACAATTAATCTACTTAAAGAATGATCATGTAAGTTAGGTAAATATATTTGTAACCATCTAAAATTATGCATGTGCCCGGTTTGATTTTCTACTTAGAGCGCTTATAGCTCTTCTTATAAACGTGTATTGATATCATAATAAACTAGTAGTCACCAAATAAAATAAATTGAGTAGGACTATATTGTGTTAAGCCACCCAGGAAAGTAATTAGGGGTGTAATCGAGCCGAGACAACTCGCGAGTAACTCGAGATCGACTCGAAAAATACTCGATTCGACTCGATTTTAAACGAGTCGAGCTCGAGCTCGAGCTACTCGTGTAAGATGTCGAGTCGAGTTCGAGTTCTATGTTACTCGGCTCGTGAAGCTCGCGAGCCTTAACGAGCTTTTCTATAATTACATATATGCCCTTCAAGAATATACGAGCCGAGCTCGAGCTTGAATTTTGAGCCGAGCTCGAGCTTTTCTATAGTGACTTTTTCAAAAACTTGATTTTATTTAATATATACGAGCCGAGCCGAGCCGAGCCGAGCCTCGAGCTCGAGTTTTAGTGATCGAGCCGAGCTCGAGCTTGAATTTTGAGGCTCGGTCGAGCTCGAGCCGAGCTTCGAGCTCGAGTATTATATGTCGAGCCGAGCTCGAGCTTGTCAATACTCGACTCGACTCGGCTCGTTTACACCCCTAGGAAAGTTGCTTGCATAAGGGTGGTGAGCGAAACAAAATAATCGACATCATAACTATGAGTCTAAAGTTGATTGAGGTTGAAGTAAAAATTTATGGATTAATATGAGTTTAAAATGTTATGTATGTAAATTACACGGTGTGATTATAATGAAAAGAGAAACAATGATATATTAGTCATTTAAAAATCAATTGATATTTAATATGTATTTTAATGTTTTAATTATATATAATTTGAGTATTTGTACATATATGATAATTTTAAGTTTTATATTATATATATATATATATATATATATATATATATATATATATAATTTTTAAGTTATATTGGATATATATGGAATTTTAAATTTAGATTGGTTGTATATGTAAATTTTAAGTTAGATTGGATATATATGTAATTTTGGAGCAAAAGAGGGATATATATATGAAATTCTCCCTAATTTTTATTCTCGTTTCTAACTAATTGTATAACTTATGAATCTTTTTTATCTCGAGATTATTAGGCTGCCCACAGTGGGCTGGAAAAAATCGGTCGAGGCACTCCAATAACCGATTTGGAGATCGATCGACTCCACTGTGGAGTTTATTTTAAATAGTAGTCGCCGATCAAACAATTTACCTATCGGTTGAGTTTTTGACCGAGTTTGAAACTACACTTTCTTCCACTTTTCAAAAATTTGACCACTGTGGCATTTGAGTGAATATGGGTTGCTGAAGAGATAAAGATGACACGACAGCTAGAAAAATAATGCAATATTAATCATCACTGTGCCCAGCCTTACGGAGTATTTCTTTTTCTTTGGTTCAAGTTCTTCACACATTTTAAGAGATGGAACGTTTAATTCAAAGTTTGATGTCTAA
This sequence comes from Artemisia argyi, assembly GCA_030686995.1. Lineage (NCBI taxonomy): Eukaryota > Viridiplantae > Streptophyta > Magnoliopsida > Asterales > Asteraceae > Artemisia > Artemisia argyi. The sequence continues at coordinate 30,212,349 of CM060688.1, read as the reverse complement.
AAGTCAATGAAGAAACAAAATGGAGAGCCTTAAAAAGTCAGGCACCATTTGAAGAAAAGAAGAAAAGTTCTTTGGGTCTATGACTTGGTCAAATTTACTCATTTTATAAGCTTGAACTTTGTTAACATAGTAGTTGATTTGACACAATTTAACATGTAAGTGTAACACATATATTGTAGCGATTAGCTCACAAAGATGTTTTGTCATTTGTGAGTATTTGTTTAATATGCTTCAAATTTTAACCCTTGAAACGAATACAAGTTCGTTAAAATAAAGGTGAAGGTGATTTGCTATATTTTACTTGAAGTTGTTGACCAAATAAATATGTTCATCAATGAATTGAAAACCACCTTAACAAAACAGGAGATACGCGTACAATGTATTTGTATTCATAAAATATTATAGCTACACAAATAAATATGTTTTCCTGTTAACCGAATCAAAATTTAGTTGTTTCACTTTACAAAGTCATATTAAGTGGAAAATCATCCACTTTACAAAGTCATATTAGGCTAGCCACGACCTAAGTGCCACAGTGGTAACCGAATTTTTATTATTATTATTATTATTTTTTATTTTTTTTTAATTCAAACATTTTAAACAACAAATTTAAAAATATAAAAACGTAGACGTTCAAATTTAAAACTACAACGTACAAAATTAAAAGGTTGCATATATTTATTGGAATTAAAACAGTACATAGATTAAAAACATTAAATAAACATAACATAAACATTACATGACTACGATTGGTAATCCGGGTGATCACAGGTTTAAGAGTTGTCTGAGCGGTAACCGTTGTCGTAAGCAGAGTAGTTCGCAAACCTGCTCTATTCGTACTCTGCTTCCAATCTATTAAGCTCCCGCTCCTTACTCTCGTTCCAACCCGCATCTTATTCATAACCTAGCCCAAATTGAGATAGCTAAGGTTGATATTCTTGTTGCCCAATAAATCTTGGTGCATCAGATGAAGTTGATGCACCTTGCCCAAATTGTTGGTTCTGTTGTGATTTGGTCCTGTATCTGTGTACCGCAACCCCACAAAGTCTCACTAATGGCTCCATCTTTGCGAGCTTCATCGTTCAAAAATTGGTCGATCACAACTTTTCGTTCTGCAGAAATGTCTTTGCACTCCGTGTATCGTTGTCTCAATTTTTGTTTTACTGCCTTTTCGAGCACAAACTGAATTATTAAATCGATAAGAGCATGTTTTCGAGCCGCATCGTCTTGTCGGCTTGGTTTTTAATATACTTTTGCATTTGTTCGACGGTATGGGGGAGACGACAAGCCATATTTTTGTGTTTGAATTGTGTGTTTAGAAGTGTGTTTGAGGTTTGTATTTATAGGATGTAAAGTGGTAATTTTTTATTTTTTTTAAGTTTTATTTATTTATTTTTATTTTATTTATTATTATCCTTTTTTAAACTTTTTGGGATGTTTGTGTTGTGTAATATCGTTCGAAAAAACGACCGACTATTGGTTTCTCATTTGCTCGACCGATATTTGCTCGACCCTCCACGAAGGGAACGACCGATGTCCAAATCGGTCACTTCCCACGCTCGACAGATGTTTTTTTTTTCCACTACGTCTAGCCTTAGAGTTGCAGTGGAATGTGAAGTTGAAAAGATTCAAGAAGAATATAGTTTGATGTATAGTTTGTTTAGAATGCTATTAAATGTCTAGTTTTTATATGTTTCTTTGATTGCTGAGGTCTGTAAACAAATGCATACGTCTGTCTATGTAGTTTGTTTTAGACTATGTAATACTAAAAAAAAAAAAAAAAAAAAAAAAAAAAAAATTGCATATATACCCACTAAAACTTGCATATTTGCATATATACCCAACACATGCTTAATTTGCATTGTACATCATGCATTGAAAACTTGTATTTTGAGAAAATATGCAAGTTTTTGAGTTTTATCGGGTATATTTGCAATTCTATATATATATATATATATATATATATATATATATATATATATATATATATATATATATATATATATATATATATATATATATTAAGTGTATGATTTTCACTCAATTACAAATAACTTAAATAACATGGAATTACAAATATATAACTATTCAGTTAATGATTTGTGTGCATTTAGATTGATCAAAATGTTGACAAAAATAGTGTGGTTGACGTGATCACAAATATATATCTAATCAACCTGTGAATTACGGAGTATATGACATCCTCCATTTGTTTCTCTTTTGAAAAAGGTCAAAAGTAAAATCAACACACTCAAGTTTAGATTAACTCACAAGACATATTCCTTTTTCGTAATTGGTGTATGTAGCTATCTCTTCTATTATTTTATGGGAGAACATGTCGTATAACAAACGTTACGGAATTTCATTGCATGACAAAACAAATCATTTATTAATGAGAAATAAATACAGAATTGCCTTGCATAAAGGGAAAACAAAACTTTACATGGCATTCGCCAATTAATGCTAAAACACAGACTCACTTACACACAAAACTTAACATGTGGCATCTATTCTCATCATATACGATTTGTCTAATATGTCGACATAAGATAGAACTCATAGCGGAGTAGTTGATAAAGTGTCAAACAACGATTGAAACAAAACGTGACACACAATATAATGAAACTACTGGCAACAATACTCTACTCATGACACATTGCATAATTTGCATACCTAATTTTGTCGACAAATTTCCACAAATCCATAGTATATGATAAGGACATTATGTAACTTTTAGAATATCGTAATGAACATGGCTCACTATGGATGCATGGAATGATATTTGCTAAGCAGTTATACAATAATACAATATGTATACTAGAAAAGCTTTTTATTAAAGAAAAAACTCTTACCGAAAAAGCTAAATTCTTTTTTGAGCAAGACCCCATTTGCACATGACTTAAAAGAGGACAAACACATGAACTGTAAATGGTCACAAAACAAATAGTTTAAATCTATATCAATGTTGTTTGCATGAATAAAGTTATGGATGAGGACCAATATTCATTAAAAAGGTCTAGAAGAAATAAAAATATTAAACGAGGGTCCATCTTGAATACTGTAAAAGTGTGGGTAAAAAAGTTGTTTAAACATTAGGCAAAATGAACAGCTTAATTGGGGTACTTGTAAATTTCAAAAAAATATGATGAAAAAGGTCCTTTAACTTTAAAGTAAGGGCAATGGCATTAGTAGCCATACTCAAGTATACAAGAGTGCCATGTTGGGAGATGAGAAGCATAATAATGATTTTTAAGGTAAAGTCATTTTATTTATATATAAAGTTAAATCTTGGAAGACAAGGTTCTTTTGAATCCGAAATGAAAAGTGTGAAACAAGTAAATGTATTAGGTCGTATAAGTTTGTGTAAATAGGTAAAGAATGAAGTCTTTTCTATTAAGATATCCGGGAAACCGAGTATTTGAATGGAATATATATGAGGTAACCGAGATATCTATGTAACCGTTTCTGACCCTTTTTATTGACACCTCTGAATATGTACATGGCAGGTTTGGATCCTGAATTTCTTGTGACGATTTTAGATGTTTTTCCACTATAATCACATCCAAACGTAAAAACTCGTGTGTTATATTCAATCTTTTTTCATCAAAAGAGCAATACACGAGTATAAGCGCTAGCTAACAAAATGTTAACCCTCGTTATGTAAGAAAGAACGTTATATGTTGTTTGTTTCATTAGGGTTGTCATGTACTCGTGTAGACATAAACCACGCTAATGAGCGCGTGCTAAATATAAACTGATTTAATTGCCTATAACGGATTGAGAATTACAATCGAACGAGATTTTTATTTTATTATTATTATTATTATTATTATTATTATTATTATTATTATTATTATTATTATTATTTTCATGCAAGTTGTTGATTGTTTTCTCATTCACTAATTTTATTGACCAAATAAAGTTATGATCATCCTTACATGAATAGTTGGTAGCCATGGCCCTATATAATCTCGAAAAAGTGGATTGAATTGATGAGTACAACCCAAAAAACAACTTAATCAAGGGTATCTTCCAATTCATCTTTTGAAGTAAACAAATAATTTAACATGTATAATTGACAATATGTATATCAATAAAAGAATGCATGCTTTTCACTTGAGCAATCATTGTTGTTTAAAAACTCGAACGTGGTCACCACCTTATGCGAAATAAATCACACTTGTTGGGTTGAGCACTTGAGCTTAAAGACAAAACCTACATTTAGATTCCATTTTTTTTCTTTCACATTTAGAACACTTAATAACTAGAATTTTATCTCTATAACTTTCTCTATAGCAATGCAGCAAGAATATACTGCTTATTTGCATTCGAAAGTATAACACATATTAGGAGTTTAAGTGGTTAATGAGCATGTCTAGTTTACTACTCGTAACTTTTAGTACACGTATTGTCAGCTTCTTATAATATCTCGGAATAATGGTCAGACACGCACAAGTAGTAACCAGTATTATCCTTGTTGTTGGACATATTGAAGTTTTTGACATGAGGGGTGTTTAATAGACTATCGTACAATAATTTGTGCGGTGGTTATTGGTGGTCGGTGGTTGTGAAGGTGGTAAGCGGAGAAGCTATGTACATTGGTGAATACGAAAAACATTGTATTGAACTAAATGGTTTTTGTTATAATGATATATAAGCGACTCATCAACCAAATTAGTAAGACATTTTGAGATAAATTTGCCTTTTCTTAATGTACGCTGAGCTACAATCTTCCTAACCTCTGAATTCACTATGTAGTGGACCAGCTAATGCCGTTAATGATCTGGCCTTACTTTTCAAGTTTGAAATATGTACATTTGGGCTTAGCCCATACACTATTATCCAAGATGTATATGGGTTTTATTGTGTTTTAGTCTTTAGACAATCCAAATGTTTGATCAATAAAACGCTCATTGAGTCATTGAAACTACGAGTCCGATTATCTTAAATACATAAAAGCAATGACAAAATAAACAGAAATATGTTCACCAATATTTCTTGTTATATAAGAGCTTTTCAAAAAGTAGAAAAATAATGTTGAAAAGCTCAATTTAATCAACAGAAGTGGATCATTTTATTTACGTGGCAAAATTGAGCATTCTTATTAAACAATAAAAATCAAGGACTTCAATTTAGTCACATTTATCTAAATTTCTTCCAGCAAAATAAATATGCATAAAACACATGGTCAAATTATGTGTATCTAAGATGTGTGTTTATGTTTACTTTCCAAACTCGCATTTCTATTTTCTCATTTAATCATATCGTTAAACTAATAGAATAAGATTAGAGTTCATTTACATATAAAACATTTACTCACACAAAGGGACAAATTTCCGCCACTCATTTTTAACAAACCCACTTTCATTCAAAAAATTTTTTTTCAAATATTAAAAACTCTTAAACCATTAATCGTTTAAACGGAAAAAAATAATTTAAACTTTTTATAAGTATGCACTTTGATATAATTTCAACAACTTATTTTTTCCCCTTTTTTCTCACTTTTTTATGTTCTTTTTCACATTTTTTCATCTTTCGCTGTTAAAACTTGCATAAATAATTACATGTGATTAAACAATAATTTGAATATTCTAATAAAATCATTTTTTTTTCTCACACGTGATTTTTTTTCCTACCTATATCACCTATCTCATAAATGCCTCCAATGAGGCTTGAACTTACAACCTCTAGGTTAGTGGGCAACTCATATACCACTAGACCAAGGCCTTGGGTTTCCCACACGTGACATTAGTCACATGTGATATTTTACTAACTGTGATTTTTTCACATGTGATTATAGAAGTTTCATAAATGAACTATTCTAATATATAATTCGGATACAGTGTGTGATATTGTTGGAAAGATAAGAATGTATGTTTTCTATTGCAAAAAACGAAAAAAAAAATGTCTTGATTTATAGACAAATACTTATGTCAATGTTAGTACGGATGTTTAGCGTTTGAACTTCGATATTAGTGTTAAATCACGTGTGATATGTAATTCGAATTTTGGTACATCTAAGAAAACGTGAAAAAAACGACAATTTTTTGTCGAAAGTATATCAAAATGTACGTTTACAAAAAGATAATTAAATGATGGTCGTGACAGTATAATTTGTTTTGTCTAACGATTAACGTTCATGAGATATTTAAATTATAAAATATATGTGTAATTGAATTTGTAATTTAAATATTAGTTAACTTTTTTTTTTGTTTCAATTAAAATGCGTGATTGAGATTTTTCTCCTTCTAAAAAAGGTTTAGAACTCTCCTCAATGGAATAATCAATAACTTAAAAGGAGAGTTATATTAAATACCAAACTTTTCTTACATACTAAGTTCATCCTCACCATTCATCTAAAAAGAAATCAATGGTTGAGATTAAAAGCATTTTAATATTTCACCCATTTTTTATAATTTAAATATCTCTTAAACCGTTAATCGTTAAGCGAAAATAATTACACCATCGCGACGAGCATTTAATTATCTTTCTATAGATAGGCTATTTGATATATTTTTGACAAATTTTTTTCACGTTTTTTAATCATATATGATTTTTTCGGCCACGAAAAAAAACGTGAAAAAAACGAAAAAAAATTTTGGCGAAAATATATCAAATAGCATATCTATAGAAAGATAATTAAATGCTCGTCGTAACGGTACATATTTTTTTTTTCGCTTAACGATTAACGGTTTGAAATATATTAATATTTGTAAAAAAAATGATAAAAGTGAGTTTTTTAAATTGTTGGGATTAATCTCATCCATTAAATCAAATAAAAATTGAGAAAAAATGCAAGGTGAAGATTAGTTCCTTAGTATGTAAAAAAGGTTTGATTCTCAAATGATCTTATATCATAACTTAAATGATCTTATATGCAACAATAAGAAAAAGTTTAAGAAAAACAAATAAGACATCCGACTCAACATAGATTTCCATTGTTTTTAAATCAAATTACTCGTAATAAATATTTATGGAGTACTTGAAAGTGGATAACGCGTTTCAACTTATTTATCTAACAAAAATAAATAGATAAATAAATAAGCAATTGATTTGTTTGTACTGTATATGCAACTATGCATTGCTGACGAAATTAGAATAATTCTAGTATTCGACAATGGACATTAAAAGATTCCAATAAAACTAGAAGTGTCGTCATGTATGAGAGAATATCTATGCATGCCTTGGGGACAAAGTATAACCTCGGGCTAAGGTGTTTGACTTTCCTTTTTCCACTTCTTCTTCTAACTTATCCAGCAGTTAATTTCTTATCCCGTATATTCTGAATAAAAACAATAAAAATAAAATAAATTAAAATAGTGTTATATATCCTACATTTTATTACTACTAGTTGGATACCCGCGCACAGCGGCGGTGACAAATATAGTTAATATTATAAATATATTAGATGAATTGCTAGCCCAACTCTCCTCGCAATTCCATACCCGCTAGTGAATTCGTTTCACAACACTCCCAATGTATATGTGTTAGTAGTATGTGTTTGCTTGGGTTTCTCATAGCTTTCCCGTGACATCGTTATTCAACATATAGAAAGACTTGCAATATCTTAGCCGTCAAACACTCCCTCCCAAAGTATATGATTTTGATGAATTAAGATTGTATTGATTGAAATAAAAGTTAAAGTTGTAAAAATTTGAATCAAAATAAATTAAACCCACTAAAAATGTAAAAAAATAAAAACTCATATAAACATATCAAAATGGATGTTGAATTAAATAGCATAAAATTTTAGAAAATATGGTGAAATTAGATCATAAAAATAATAAATGGATAAAAAGTTATTTCAATTTGAAAATAAAAATGAATTTTTAGTTGAAAAGTGACACATGTCACTCTATGATTGGAGCACCTTATCTTAATTTTTTGATAGAACCCACAACTTAAATGTTTTATATAGTAGTATAGATTTGTTCTCCTACCCACATAAGAATATTACAAATGTTTTTGACACATTATCTTTCTTCATCTGAAGTTTGAACCTATGTAAGTATATTAAGCACGAAGTAATAAGATTTCTTTTATAAAAAAAGCATTGATATATCCTCCTACATTTTATTCATATTCATCCTCCTGCCAAAAAAAAAAAAAAAAAAATACAAGCGTTTTCCACTAATTGTCTCTCTTCATTTGAACCGTCAGTTTTTCTGCATGCTAGGATCTTATAAGTATGAGGATACGTATAAATATTAAATAGGAAGTGATATCATTTTTCTTATGGAAAAAGCATTGCTATACACTCCTATATTTTATTCATACTCATCCTCCTACTCACATAAAAAATATTACAAGTGTTTTCCACCCAAACGCTCATGCTATGATACTCAAATGATGCGCCAAAACACTCATCAATTTATGTTAACAAGTACCTAAATGACGTATGATTTGTCACTTATGCCTATGTCGTCAACCAAATCATGTTAGTAAGTGCCTATTCCAGGTTTCGTTAGTGACTAAGTGAGGCACTTGAAGTTGTATGAGTAGAAGCCCAAGTGATGCTTCGACATTATATGACTCTTATGTTATATAATATTATGATATAGATCACGTTATGATTGTTATGCCTCATGTATTTGGTAATTATGCTTTCGTTTACTCACTAAGCTTTTGCTTATGTTACAATATAATATGTTTTGTCGATGAGCTAAGATGGGTACTTAAGATCAAGGGAAATGAACCTTTATGAATAGCTAACGATGCAACTCGTGGTTGGTAAACGCACTTCTTTCACCTTCCTGTGATACGACTAGTAACACTCCAAAAGTACATGTAAACGTTTCTGGATATTTACTATGTAAATTATAAAGTTTGTATAAGTTATGCAGTAAATAAGATGTTTGGAAACAAGTGTTACACACCCTCTTTTGGTATAACGAGTTTAAAATGTTTGTGATTATGTTATGACACTTTATCCGTGTTTTACACGAAATATAATAACTATGTGTTCAATTTCAAGTATTGGATATGTGATTAAGGTGTTTCATGTGCATGGTTTGGGTTGAATTTAAAAATGTCTCAAAACCAGTCTATGGCTAGAGAATTCTCTCATCTATTGCGTATAAAGTTTATGTAACAAAAAAATTAGGCGTTTCAGAAGGAATTTCATTTCTCTTATGAAAAAGACCAGTGTATATCCTCCTACATTTTATTCCTACTCATCCTTTTACCCACATAAAAATATTACAAGTGTTTTCCAGTCATTTTTTCTCTTTATCGAATCGTTAGTTTTTTTCACATGTCAAGATATTGTAAGTAGAAGGATATGTAAGAATTTCAAATTAGGATGAATATCATTTCTCTTATGAAAAAAAGCATTGATATATCCTCTTATATTTTATTCCTGCTCATCCTCTTACCAACATAATTTTTTTTAAGGTGATGTTATTGATACCCATCAAATTTATCTATATTATTAACATGACATGACATTTTTTTTTTCGTTTTATGTTTTGTATTCTATTCTATTCCGTATTATCTATCTTTTGATACTTTTTATTTTGTAAAATTTTATATTTTTTGTTTCGTTTTTTCAATTTCAGTTGGATGCTCTTTTGCGCTACAATGAACTTTTTTACTCTTCAAGTGTGCCGCTCCTTCTTTTGTCCTGTGTATGTAGCTGCTTTTCTTGTGCCATATTTTATCCCGCAGCTATATACTATACTAGTAGTGACTTAGATCTTGTGAGGAAGCAGAAAATCGAGTGCTCGTAGCTACTTTAAATGTGAAAATAGTTAAGTTAGCCTATTAGTAAGCACTCCTTCTACTCTTTAGGAATCCAGTAAGAGATGTGCTTGGTTTGTCTCCGAATGTGAACCTAGAAGCATTAGCCGAATCTCTCAATATCCTCGAGGGTTCTCAGGGTAAAAACAAAATTATAGAAATAAAACAAATAAATAAAAAATAGAGGGTATTAGATCTTTTGAGAAGGATGTTTATAACTTGTCCCATATTTTTATAACTATATGAGATGGAAACATATATCATAAACGAGGTTTATGAATTCTGGCCACTAGTATAGTTATGTGTATACTATTGTGTGTTGAGTAAATTGCTTTGAGTTATGTGAGTTTGCGACTACTAACGAATTCAACTCCATGTCTCGTGGTGAATGAGTTAATGGTTTTTCAGTTCTTTTGTAGTTATAGTTGTGATGTTAACATGTGCTCTTTTTGTGTACTTTAATAAGAGCATCGGGTATGTTGGCTCAAGCCACGACCCTTTTTGAGTGTCACATCATCCACTTTCGCAAAACACCCATTTCAGTCACATATCCAAAACTCCATCCCTCATGTGTCGCCATAACACCTCTTTTGTGACTCACCATATTATTTTCTTTTCTATTTTTTTTAAAGCAACTAATTTTTCATTTATTAAAACAAAAAGACAAATCACTTAATTTAACATTTTTAGGACTAAAAACTAAAAATATGCTAAATTTTACATTTATTTGGATTTATCATAAAACAAAACCAATACATACGGACTACACATGATAATTTATATTTTCTTTGACTAAACTCTAAATCATTAATTAGGAAAAAAAAAACAAAAAAACAAAAAAAAAAAACTAGTTCATCTTCAACCTCTGTACACACAGTTCACATACAAAACACACACTCTCCACACAGGGGTGTTAAAAAGTTTGACCCGAACCGAACCCGACTAAAGCTATTTAGGTCAGATTACTCGGGTTAAACATCTTATTTAGGTCAACCCGAATAACCCGAATTCTAAATAGAGTTGGGCATCGGGTTGAAAAAGTTTGGCTAACTCGGGTTTTGGTCGACCCAATAACCCGAATAAAGGTTTTTCTTTTCTTTTTTTTTACTATACTTTTTATTTATTATCCATCTAAACTAGTACAAATAGGTAATTTTAAGAACAATTTACTTCGGATTGACCCGAACTTGAATGGACCCGACCCAAGTGGACTTGACCCAAATTGACCAAAACCCAACTAACCCGGATTCAAATAGGATCGAGTTCAGGTATGTTATTTCTAGCCTTGCCCACCTGAATTGATCCGAACCCGACCCGATTAACACCCGTATCCACGCACACACTTTAAACGAAACACACACACATCAAACACAAAACACAACACAAACTCAGGAAAAAAAAAATGGCATACGCCAGAGAATTGGCGTTGGCTTTGGCGCCGCAATGTCTAGGTATAGTGGCGTGAGTTTAGCGTCGTGCCATATTAGATGGCACCGAGTGAATGTTATGATGCCCAACGCTCTAAAATTGATGATGTATATAAAAAAAAAAAAAAAAAAAAAAAAAAAAAAAAAAAAAAAATAGTATAGAATATTTATGGCATACGTGACATTCAATTTATGAGAGTTGGCTGAATGCAAAGTCAGACACGACAGTGAATATTTGTTAACTTAAGGACCTCGTATGTCTTTTGCTAAGTTTGGTGCGTGAGATTATGAAAGATTATAAAAAATTAAGATTATTTTATTAAAAAATAAGCTTTGATAAAAAAAAATATATACGTGAGCTCATTAAATTATCTAGTTGCTTATAAAGGTATACGCTTATAACCTTACAGTTAAACTTATACACTTTTTAATTTTTTGAATAAGCATCTAAGCTCATCAAATAACTTTAGACAAACACCACTTAACATGACAACAAGTATGTTAAACTAGTATGCAAGGTGGTTAAACCTTCACCACCTGGGCCCACTTCACGTGCTATTAGCCTTGCTCACCACCTATGCTCACGTGCGATGCACAATCCCCAAGCGAAGTATGCTCACGCGCGATGCATAATCCCCAAGCGAAGAATTGGTGGTCTGATCACCGAATGCTTTACATTTAAAATCGGGACCCACTTGTGATTTAAACGTTATATATTACTGTTTGGATTTTAAAAGGAAAAAATAATAAATAAATAAAAAATAATAAATACCACCATACTATTTTTTTTATAAATACCCACAAACCTCTATTTTTTAAACACAATCTCAAATCAACACTCTCATACCACCCGTCTATTTTACTTTCGTATGTTTGCGTCTTTAGAAACCGTAGTTTATGTATTGTTTTAATATTCCCGGTTTATGTACTATGTTTAATATTTGAAGTTTATGTAACGTTTTAATTTCGTACGTTGTGTTTTTAAATTTGAAGTTTACGTTTTTATATTTTTACGTTTACGTTTTTAATTGTGTAAGTATTAAAAAAATATATATAAAAAATGAGAGTTAATGTGAAGATGGGTATCCCTTGCCCACTAAATGGTGAAGAGTGGTGAAGGGAGTTAGAGGAGAGATAAAACTAACGTGACGCTGATGTATATGGTGAAAAAACTTAAGCCTTGCCTACTAGTCTTATGTCGGATAAAACGAGATGTTGTAAACCAAATTTAAAACAAACGAGAATGGCGCCGGCCGCCGCGTTGCGGGCGGGCCTGTTTTTTTTTGCCGTTGTTCAGTAACATCCAAACACTCGAAACTACTTACTACTCAAAAAACACTATAAGCAAATTATCACTTAACCTAATAAGCTCTGGATACAATGAACAATTGGTTATTGACTTATTGGTCATATATATTGTGCAGATCAAAATGTCAGCATATACAATACTCTCTAAATACAATCGTTAAAGGCGTGACACCATCTCCAAAAGGCGTGGAGCATGAACACGTACTGAGGCTGCAATTTAATGTTTCATCTTTCTTGTAGGTATGGAGCATGAAGACAGACTCTCCAACTGTTAGATATATCCATACTTGGCCGATCGCGTCTATCAATTTCCATTTGTTCGTCTGTTTTATCACATGTCCTCCTCCTGGATTTGGCAAAACGAACTACAGATAGATAATTTTACTATCAGTTGACCACGTCACTTGCAACAGAAGTTTAAGACAAAATCGGTAGACTTACCTTTAGTCATCTTCTTTCCACTGGCCTTTTAACATCTCCAAGCATTATAATACCACTCGTGAGAGTTTTTGGTGGAACCGATGAACCACGCGAGCCGGTTAAATGCGTGGGACAGAGGGCTCCAACAGCTGCAATAACACACAATGTTATTTTTCGACCATTATTAAATTTTTTTTACTAAAAGTTGCTGTAATATGTATAATTTATGAGCCAATCAATGATTACTAACTACCCAATGCAAGTATGACATATTGTAGGCTATTTTCCCATAAACACTTCAAACTAACTTAGATTAAATGTCAAGCTAATCCTTACTAAATTTTGATATTAACTTTACAGGTTACCATTTGGATCAATATAGAAGGATTCATGAATTTTCCATGAATACCAATTAAGGAACTAAGGAACAATATCGATATTAAGGAAACCTATATTTGAGGAGAACATGTATATATCACTAATTAATGCTAGCCTCACACCTTCAGATAATATAATTCATTCTAAAAGAGATATTAAAAATGTGAATATAGATGCTAGTCAAAAGCATAACTCTAAGTAAATATAATCACAAAGAGTAGCTTTTACCCATGATATTACCTAATGTATTGATATGACAACTGGGCAATAGCTATGAGTGCTTCATTAGTGTAATTACACGGAGTTTGTGGTGAATCTCGTATCATTCTCGTTGGGTCTGGTAGTTTTACAGGCTGAAAATGTCTTTCAAGAGCTGGGTCGTTATCGATATGCTTCATGTACTTATCAATGGTTGTTGGGCCAATACACTGCAAAAATTTGCAATAGTTACTTTGTTATAAAGAACTCACAAAGAAATAGTAATTACGTATATGTTGACCTTTATACAACTGAGCTTATAGGTTACAAATTTTGACCCATCTATTTGAAAAATGAGTCATTTTAGATCATGTTTTTATCTCTAACAGACCCACAACTATGTTATTATATTTGAACGGTGTTCAGAGGATTATATAAGACCCTTTCGTCAACACTACTTGCACTACTTCCAATCTGGGCTGTGGGTCTGCTGAATTTCTGCAGGATGCATCAGCATTTCGCGAAAACACTTATGAGATAAGTTCGTATAAGTTCGTCACTACATAGTGAAATTTGTATCTGTAACATAGGCCACAAATTAACTTTCTAGGCTGCACTTCCATTATTCTATTCAATTTACCTTTGTAATCCAAAATTTATACTGGTGCTTTTCAAAATATTGTAACCAAAGTCTTAACTGTTAATAGAACATGTTATATAGCTTGGTTATATAGTCAAACATTTCTATATGGCAAAAAATTTTATCAACCAAAACAGTCTGCCTAAATAATCTACATTGTTTATACAAAATTGGCCTGCCCGCAAAAAGAAAAAAAAAATTGGGGGGGGGGGGGGGGGGGGGGGGGGAAACAGGCCCGCCCGCAATGGAACAGATTCAGGGGTAACACCCTCGCCCATGATTGTGTCTGTTCCATTTTTGCCAGAACGCGTAACCATAAGGCTGGACATGAGTGAATAGATAAACGTATTGATCATCCCTAAGGCATTAATATAGTCTTTATTACATTGATGACATGTATTAAATGAGGAAGAAAGGACCGTGTCACAACTCTTTTTGGGACCAGATAATTAAAAAAGAACATAGTCATTATACGTACCGCTTGCTTTGGATGATTAGTGCGTGTAACGCGCTATATAACTCCAACTCTTCAGGAAATGGACTTGAGTGCACTGTCCCGCTACCAAAGTCCCATACAACTGGTCCTCGCCGGGCAACCGCTCCTACAAAAGAAAAAGAAATAGTGTCAACAACATGTTAGTATTAAAAGTGACTGAAATATGACAGACTGACAGTGCAAAAATTACGGAACATGTAAATAAATGAGTTGTCCTGTACAGATCTCACCAGTCCCTTTTCTTTATCTCCCGCCCTATCACAACTACTTGAGTTAATATACGTACTCCCTGTTTCGCTTTGCCCAATTATCTTTTTTGTTTTCAAATCCTGCAAGCAAAAGAAAAAAGCATAGGAAGGTAATCAGATGTTTCAATTTATGAATGCTATAATCATTCATCTAAAAAAAATGGAGCTCACACATAATAAAATCTGAAATTCCAATTTTTGAGCGAATACGCTGGTTATCTGTGTATCTTTAAGCCGATAAGGAATTTACAGGTTTTGAACAAAATATTAGCAACACGTGATTAGCAGCTACATATTAGGCTCAGGTAGGCGATAATGGCAGCGGTACCCAAAACCCGGCTTAGCTGCAAACATGTTATTGCCAGGCCAGAACACGGGTCTTGGCAAACAACGCTTGCCAAGATAGTAAATAGTCTACGCTTTCATCATTGCCAATGATACAAATATACCCTACACAACCCAAGATTGTTCAACATCCATAGCTATGTGTGAATTTCAGAGAGATGTATCTTTCCAGATTCAATCCGTATAATGTATAACTTATAATATATTCCAAACATAAAAGGGCCAATACAGGCCAGCAAGAAAAGGCCACCAATGCAAAGGAAATGGGCTAAGCGCCAGGGCCATATTTTTGGCGGGAAAACAACCATCAATACGACGTCGCCATCAGCGGTTTACATTCCGGGTTTGTAAATGCCAAACCGTAAAATATTCATTTGGTACACAATTTAAGCAACCAAAGCAAACAGAAGGGTGAACTCGCCAAGATGCGGATAATCTCAGCTTTATCGAATTCACCCAAACTCATCACAGCCTACAACAATCGTTACATAAATGTATTTCACTTGGAGCATGATTATAAACAAAGACTTAGCTCAGATTAGTTAATGGCCTGGTTGTGCACATGGAGGTTGCTGAGGCGAACGGTTGTCACACTCTACCATCCTTCCACCTTTCGCAGCAACAACAGCATAGTTAAAAGATCATCACAGCCAAGTTATACATATTGTTTTACTGGCGTTTGTCATCAGCGATCATGGAAGCGGTACCCAAAATCCCGACATGGCTGCAACCATGTGGTTGGCATGGCAACATACAGGGTTTGGCATACAGCACTATCAAGTCCTCATGTCGTCTGTTCAATTAAACCAAAAGGCCATATTCCAATTCTTTCTAACCGAAGCTCTTTTGGAGGTGGTATGCCAGGGCCAACCACCTCCTGAACAATACCACCTGAAGCGTATCCCATGAGCCAAACTCCCTAAAGCATAATCCCTGAACAAAAAAGTTACTTTTGACATTAATTACTGATGTCGGTATGGTTTATTAAAGTTAACTGAAATATGAGAGAAGAAGAGCATACATTCTGGGCATTAGAATAGCTTATATTAGGCGGGCTCACGCTAGTGATGCAACACCATTTTCTTTGATTCCAAACTGCAATAGAATACATAGAAAGCTGAAACATAGAGAAAATGGAATATATGCGAACGCGGCAACCATATTGTATAGAAGCTATCATGGTTACATGTTTATGAATTATGCGATGCGGTTATAATAAATAAGTTAAAGTTATAGTTTTATATATTATGAGTTTTTTCTTTGCTTATAGCATATATTCGCACAAACTACTGAATTTCGTAACCAAAACCAAAACCAAAACCGCAAATATCATACCTGGGAATGATATTTGGAACCCATAAAAACGCCTCCAGGTACACTCCTAAGATGCAACCGCACCCTGGCCACTTGTCACCACACCCTCAAACCCATTAGGCACCTTAAAAGCCTTATGACCATGAGTCACTCAAAGAACCTGCACAATATAAGTATAACAATTAGCACAAAAAATTCTCACAAAAAAAAGAGCACCTCTATCTGATTGCTATTTTTATCTGGTGATTTGCACACATAAAAAAAGGATGCACTACTTCCTAGGCAGATTAAAACAAACACAAAAGCCGATGTTTTATCATATATACAACCATAAAACTTGACAATAAATTAGAGAATATACTTTGATTATGGTTAACCATAACAAACAACAAATAGATCATGTTGATAATACCCCAAACATGGGTTTGATTCAGAAAAATAGAAAAATAGAAAAACAGAAAACAAATACCTTGAAACCCTCAGCCGCAAACAACATCAACAACAACAGCTCAACCTGCAAAAGAAATTAACGAAACCCCCAAATTAACAAACCCCCAAAATTATGATAAAGCCCTAATTTAAAAAAAAGGAAAAAGTTCATAGAGCAAACCCCTTTGTTGCTGTAACCTTTGTTATTTTTTTTTTACTATCATCATCACCATCATCATTGGCAGATCTGATTTTTGATTGTGTGTATGCGTGTGTGTGAATTTCAAAGAGATGTATCTCTCCAGATTCAATCCGTATAATGTATAACTTATAATATACTCCAAACATAAAAGGCCAATACAGGCCAGCAAGAAAAGGTCACCAATGCAAAGGAAATGGGCTAAGCGCCAGGCCCATATTTTTGGCGGGAAAAGGCGCTGTAAAACGGTGGCGTTTTACACGCTAATTATATATATAGGATAATGTTTAACACATCAACAAAAATCTAAAATTAACACTAAACATTTATTGTTTCCGGTTGTTCAAGTGGAAATTGCAACTTACACTTAGACAAAAACATTTTATTTAGAACACTGACAATAATTAACTTACATGTTTTTGTTTTTTTTTCTTTTTATAATACAATTTTTTCACACTCTAAATATCTCACGATATATCTCACAAATGTTTTTAGCGAGACTTGAATCTATAACTACTAGGTTGGTAGACAACTCACATACAACTAGACCAGAGGCCTTGGTGTGATGTATTTATTAACACACAACAACGACGACGATTTTTTTTTTCTTTCCTTTTTTCCCCCCTTTTAAAACGATAACTAATTATCTCACAATACACTACAGACTCTCTCACATGTTTTAATCAAAACTTGAATTTACAACCATTTGTTGAAAAGCTTCTCAAATAACAAGAGATACCATTGAGAAACAAGCACTTGGTACGTCGACGATACATCACCACCCCACGCTAACACACATATAAAATACAACATAATGGTGAACTTGGTTTTGCAAGCCAAATGGTGTTTAGCATATTTTATATTTTATATTTTATATTTTATATTATTATATGATATATGATGTAAAATTGAGAAGAAACATATTGACCTACCTATTCTATAGACGAAGTGTTGCAATGAAGTTGAATATGAGCTTTTTGATATTGACCCGAAAGTGGAAATAAAATATGTTGTGTATTAAATACGGAGTAATGGGTTTTTACTGCTTTCTTTTTTTGAAATATGAATGATAAAAATTTCAATCGAATACTTATTTGTAACCAGAATCGGAAAACCAAGTGATTCGCCAAAATTATCGATGGTTATGTTGACTTCTTATTTAACAACCTATAAATGGATAAAGGTGAATACATGCTAAAAATGTAATTTCAAACGTGGCTTTAATGATATCATAGCAAAAAAAGTAATAATACGATATATTACGTGAAAAAAAATATATAATTTTGGATGATAATCATATCAAGATTAAAGTAGTCTTCTGTTCAAAAAAAGATTAAAGTAGTCTTAGGCTACTCACAATTTCGGGATTCAATCCTCCTCATTTTTTATTGTTACGTCAGTTTTTTCTCTCCAGTGACCTGCAGCCAATTGGGTGCCTCAGTAAAGGCGACCAAGTTCATTTTTTTTTTTATTAACATTTTAAACTATAAACTTAATAATTAAAACATTAATTTCATTAATAATTAAAATATTACATCGATTGAAAACATAAACTTAAACATCACATAAACTTTAATTATAATCTGAGTGATCCCATGTTTGAGAGTTGTTTGAGTCGTAACCGTCGTCGTACGCAGAGTAGTTCACAAACTTCTCTGCCTTCAACCTGCTCAGCTTCCGCTCCTTCTCAGAGTTTCAGCCATCATCATCAGCTGACACATTTTCCTCAAAACTTAGCTAAACGTGATCCAGATGAGGTTGTTGTTGTTTTTGCTCAACAACTCTTGGTGCAAATGAACTTGATGCACCTTGCACAAATTGTTGTTGTTGTTGTTGTTGTTCAACCATAGCAGCTTCCACATTTTCTTCAAAACTCAAACGAATCTTGTTTGCTTTTTGGGCATGTATCTGACTCACACAACCACGCAATATCTCAACAACGGCATGATCTTTGCGAAATTCATCGTACAAAAACTGATCGATCACAAATTTTATGTCGTCAGAGATGTGATCACACTATCTGTATCGTGTTCTCATTTGTTGTTTGAGCGCCTTTGGGAGCTTAAACCTGTTAATAACTTCGACAATAGCTTCTTGACGAGCCGTGTCGTCTTTGTCGGCTTGGGTTTTGACCTACTTTTGAAGTTGTTCGACGGTATGAGGAAATTTATTACAAGTCATTTTGAATTGAAAGAAGTGTGAGATTTTGTGAATTGAAGTGTGTAATATGTGGTATTTATAGTGTGTTATTATTATTATTATTATTATTATTATTATTATTATTATTATTATTATTATTATTTTAACCGTTACAACGGTTATATAAAATTACTTAGCAATTTGTGTTTTTTTCATGCATATTAAATTGATCGGGTGCATGACCTATTTGTGTTTTTTTCGTTGGCCGACCGAATAGCCACACAAGGGTGATCGAGTTCGATTCGATAGTGAATGTCGATCGACCCCTTCTTATGTGAGTAGCCTTAATTTTGTCCCGGTTCGATCCTGTATAATACTATTGCACATACAGCTAAAAACGGATGTCCTCGTGACCTCGTATAACTTTTGTGATATAACATAGTTTGAAAATAATTTGAGAATATACTGGTAATATTTAAATATGCTAATTTTAGTTGTAGAAAGAACAAAGCAAAAGTTAAGACTGCTCTTTGCCGTTCCGTATGTGAAGGTTTTAAAACTCGAAGTTTGGCGTATTATTCACGTAGTGTTAAAAACCTTGGATTATTATGGAATATTTTATCAACAAAAATGTTGTATTTTGAAGGACTTATAGGTTAAACTTGGAAATATTTTCTAAATCAAACTCTTATAAAATAAAAGAATATACAAGTTGAACAAATGAATTTTTTAATTAACCAATAAAAAAGTTAATTTTGAAATCGAGTCTCTTATTAATTAATAAAAAGTCAAAATTGCTTTTATTTTGGTCGAAACTATTTAAAACTCATCTTACAAGATAACATGTATAAAATACATGTGTCAATTTTATAAAAAAATAAGAGTAATTAATAAAACTTTAGTTCTTGAATTTAAATAAATTATAAAGGCTTAAGCAAATTTAACAGTTTCTATTATCTTTAATAACTTTATAAATTTAATAAATACCACCTTACACTTTATACTCTTATATTTATATTATTTAAAAAATCTAACATATATGTTGTAATTTATAAATATTATTATCATTATATATTAAATTAATGCATATGAAGGGAATTATAAATATGAAAAAGGAAGCACGAGTTATTATGATATATAAACGAATACATGAGATTGTACATGTACGAATAACTCATGTTATTAATGTATATATAAAGGGAATTATAAATATGAAAAAGGAAGCACGAGTTACTATAATATATAAACGAATACATGAGATTGTACATGTACGAATAACTCATGTTATTCATCTTTTATGATAGTATAAGGATGTTCGGAAAAGTTTTCTTTACTATCCACATTCAATAACGAGACTCATGTTATTTATCTTTATAAGTTTATCTTGTGCATATACGGGTTAAAATTTTAAATACGGCTAAAATTATTGCTAACAAGAATATAATATCAATTTGAAGACACGACATCACGACCCCAACGGGTTACTGTGAGCTGAAAACACGTGCACAAATTTGTAAATATAGCAACGACGCATGTGATTACTATTTAAAGTTTAGGTAAACATATATCCAAAAAAGCATTTTTTAATTGTCATTACGTGATTTAAACACGCATAATGTCCAAAACATGATATCATTAGTTAAAATTGAATAATATCAATCCAAACTAGGGCTGAGCATTGGGTCGGAACCGACTCGAACCAAAAAAACCGAGGACCGAAGTTCATGAAAAAACGGAACCGAAACCGTCGGGTCGGTTCGGTTTTTGTCGGTTCGGTTCGGGTTTGTCGGTCTAAGTGTATTTTGGTATGTTTTTGTCGGTTTTAGGCTGAACCGGACCGAACCGACCTGAAACCGAAATCATGTAAAACCTGTAACCGAAACCGAACCGACGGGCCGTTGGTCCGGTTCGGTTTTTGTCGGTTCGGTCGGTTTCATCAGTCCGGTTCGGTTTTGAACCTTCGGTGCTCAGCCCTAACCCAAACAACACGCCAGTTAAACAAAGTTAAATCCTCCGTTTAACTAGGGGTGTAAACGAATCGAGTCGAGTCGAGTACTGCCAAGCTCGAGCTCGACTCGAATACTAAAACTCGAGCTCAAAACTCGACTCGAGCTCGATCGAGCTTTATATTTCAAGCTCGAGCTCGACTCGTTATATAAGGCTCGAGCTCAAAACTCGACTCGAGCTCGATTATTTTCATATTTCAAACTCGAACTCGATGAATACTCGACATATCAAGCTCTGCTCGACTCGATTTATATGAAAATTAAGTAAATATATGTATATAAAAGGGTAAAAGTGTAATTTAGTTGAAGCTCGTTAAGGCTCGCGAGCTTCACGAGCAGAGTATTTTCGAGCTCGAGCTCGAGCTCGACTCGAAAATATACTCTGGTAGCTCGAACTCGAGCTCGACTTGTCTCGTTTACATCGAGTCGATTTCGAGTAGTTTACGAGTCGATCCTAAGTAGCTTGCGAGTTGTCTCGTCTCATTTACACACATACGTTTAACAAACATCTATACAAAAATAATGAAAATTTTATGAAAAAATCGCGAACGCATGATATTATAACTATATACTATAAAAGATTTGACTTAATGTTATAGAAAAATCTTATTTAATAACTCTATATATGCACTGAACATACTTTACCATGCAAAAATAGAAAGTTATAAGATTGAAATTTACATTTTAACCAATTCTATTATTAAAATCATATATTATACAATTTGTATGCACAAATAAATAAAGTTAGATGTATTGTGACTGATCAAAGTAAGGATGAGCATCAAAGGTTCAAAATCGAACCGGACCGACAGAACCGACAAAAACCGAACCGACCCGACAGCCCGTTGATTCGGTTTCGATTTTGGGTTTTCATGATTTTTGGTTTCGGTTCGGTTCGCCTTGCCTCGGCTTGGCCCAAAACCAAAAAACACACATGAACCGGACGGGCCCGACGGACCCGACACAAAACCGAACCGAACCGACCATATTCGGTTCGATTTCGATTTCGACTTTTCATGATTTTCGATTTTGTCAGTTCGGATCGGTTTTAGACCGATGCTCAGCCCTAGATCAAAGTACATTGCCAAAGCCCCGTGCACGGGGTAATATAACTAGTTGAGTTTGGTTCAACAAAGATCACAGAAAATCAAATATCTCATAAATCATTGATCGCTAAGTAAACTAATTACAACATTATGTCAATCATAAAATCATCTTTCATTAGAGTGACAATACTATATACTTTCGACTAACTTTATTTTTTCGAGTTTTTTTTGTGAGTTTCAAGATTTACACCTAAGAGAATCACATGTGATTAGTAAATCACATGTGATTTGTAATTTTAAAAGTCACATGTGATTTTGTGAAAACACATGTGATTTATAATTTGAATTTTAAAACTCACATCACAAATCACATTTGATTTTGCGTCGTGTAATATTCAATACCCACAAAAAAGTGAAAATATAAATTTTTCGAAAATATATCGAAGTGCATGCCTATTGAAAGATAAAAAAAATAATAATAAATAAATAAATAATCGTTGTGATAATGTATTTTTCCAATTAACGATTAACCGTTTGTAAGATATATATTTTTTTTTGTTTAAAAAAAATTAAAAAATGATTTTTGTAATTTAGAAAAGAAAATTAACGATTCGTCATTCGTCGCGATGACTTTTTTTCTTTTTTCTTTTTTTTTTCTTTTAATTTATTGATCTCAGCCTATAATTAGGTAACTTTTTATGATAATTTAAATTTTATAGCTATCATGATAAACATTTAAATTTTCTATATTTAAAATTTGTTACATCGGATAATATCAAATATTTATTTCTTTTGGTAAGGATCCCGTAAAATATGTTTCGATAATATATATTAGAATCAAGGCCAGTTCCTTAATTATTGCCTACAAAATTTTATAGATTTTTTTAGATAAAAAGAAGCCAGGAATAATTTTTGGCATATTTCTTTTAGAACTTTCGCAACTTTAACTTTTATTGATAAAGTGTTTCTTTTCACCTTCAATTCTTCAAACGATGTAAAACTTATAATAAAGCAAATGTAACTTTTACCTTTATTTATTTAGTAACGTTCACCATTCATAATAACATGTTCATAACTTTTTATCTTGTAAAAACCAATCATAGTAATAACTGTTGACTAAGGATCAAATTAGAAGAATCCTTAAAATAAAAAGGATAAGAAATAATTATAACTACACATTAAAGATGCATTAATGTGAATTAAATGCATCTCTAATCTTTTAGATGTATCACAATATATTTTCTAGCTAAAAATTAGATGCATATACATATATTAGATGCATTTCATCAAGTTAGACGAATCCTATGTATTTTTCGTCCTCTGAGGGTCAAATTTGTTGCTAGTACTACTTTGCATCGTTTTCACTTCAAAATCACTTTCGAAACTAATTGTCATACATCTAAATGAATAGAGATGCATCTAATTTACGTCGATGCATCTCAAATATGACGTTATAGCTATTTCTCATTCTTCTCATTTTAAGTTTTCTTCTCACTGTATCCTTACCCAATAACTGTTTACTTCGTCTCAAAACAAATACTCTTATGTGTTTTATTATTCTAGTATTTCACTAACACAAAGATTTACATCTAAAATACAATCGGTAAACCATGCTAAAAAACCACTATCACCAAACATATTAATTAAATGTTATAATATTTTCACAAAAGATATCAAATTTGAAACTAGCTCTGTTTAAATTGCATATATCATAGTCAAAAACTAACCTATGTCATAAATGAACTCATCCATTTACAAGTAATCTAACATTCTAATCATTAAAAATAATTTGACGTATAGGGTATGTTTGACACTAGTAGGAGTCAGAGTGGATCGCTAGAGTATGTTACTGTAGTATGTTGCTAACACTTTTTTCTACATGCTCTTTCAACTTGCATTTTATTTAGTAGCTTATTTTTTTTACATGCTCCTTCAAATTATGTCAGACAAACGAGAATTATTTTTAATGGTAACTTATTTTTTCTAAAAAAAATAAAGTCATGATATGATAAGCTCTAATAAGTTTGTGCGCCAAACATGCTCATAGTTTATGAAAATTAATATTTGCATTATCTCTACTACTTATAAAATAATTTTGATTATTCTTGAAAATTCAAAATATTGATTTTCTAAAATAGCCCTTCAAATAATTAACTTACATCTAGTAGATACTATATATAAACTACGAATTAAAAATGATAATAACATCTACGTCTAATTTAATAATTTAAATATTATTTAATCATCAAACTTTTATATTTTTCTTTGTAACCCATAATTTTTTTTTCTAATTACTACAAATTAAACCTGCAAATTCACACCAAACCATAGATATGCAAATATACTTATTTGCCGCTATATACCGTCGCTTTACATAAGTATTCGCCTAATTATAAAGAATTCATATATAATAAAATCACAAATTATTATTAAATCCAAACATAATAATAATAATAATAATAATAATAATAATAATATTAATAATAATAATAAACCCTAAAATCATACTAGTACTATATCTAGCATAGCAGAGTTGTACTTTGTTTCCTGAAGTCATGAATCTTGTGAAGCCATGAACACGTGGATATAAAATTCAACAGAAACAAATAAAATCAAAATATAGGGTTACAAACATATACACATTTACACACACACCAACCTTTTTTATAAAACAAATAAATAGAAAAATCTCACACATAAAATAAACCCCTTCCAATTGTCTTGTAAAATAACACAAACACATAGTCATGCCTCAAACAACTTAGCCGCCACCTCTCTTTTGCTCATATTTTTTCATACCCATTTCAGGTAATCACCTAACTATCTTTATACAATCTTTGTTTTTAATAAATCTTGCCTTTTTATATATGGGTTTTGTATTTTTTGTTAATAAAATGTTGACTCTTTTTGGTCAAATGAGGACACTTTCTTGATCTTTGTTAGGTTTGTTGTTGTGGGTTTGTCAAAGTTTGGTGTTTTATGATGGAAAGTTGGGATCTTGGTTGATTATTTTTTGTTTGTAAGGATTTTTGTTCTTAGTGGCTTCCAACATTTTATGATTTCTTTTGGTTATGGTATGTGACATGTTGGTGTCAAATGATGTGGTTTTTGAGGTTATATTTAGGTTAAAAAGGTTGTTGGTACATTTGTATTGTTTGAATAGTGGTAAAGTTTGTATTTTTATGGTTTGTTTTGATGTTTTATGATGGAAAGTAGGGATCTTGTGTAATATTTTAAGAAATTTTGTTCTTAGTTCCAACATTTTAGGATCTTTTGGTTTTGTACTTGACTTGGTGGTGTCAAATGATGTGGTTTTTGAGGTTAAATTTGTTATGGTTTAGGTTAAAATGGCTGTTGATACATTATATGTTTTATGATGGAAAGTAGGGATCTTGATGGAAAATTTTGTTTTGTGTTATGTTTTTAGAGTTTTTGGTATTAGTTCCAACATTCTAGGCTTTTTTGGTTTTGAGCTTGACTTGTTGGTGTCAAATGATGTGGTTTTTGAGGTTAAATTTGTTATGGTTTAGGTTAAAATGGTTGTTGGTACATTTATATTGTTTGAATAGTTATAAAGTTTGTGTTTTTATGGTTTGGTTTGATGTTTTATGATGGAAAGTAGGGATCTTGATCGAAAATTTTGTTTTTTTGTTATGTTTTTAGAGTTTTTGGTATTAGTTCCAATATTTTAGGCTTTTTTTGGTTTTGAATTTGACTTGTTTGTGTCAAATGATGTGGTTTTTGAGGTTAAAGTTGTTATGGTTATGTTAAAAAGATTGTTGGTACATTTAAATTGTTTCGAAAGTGGTAAAGTAAAATGATCTTTGAGCTGCAAATATGAAAATATATATGTGGATATTGGTTTTGTAAAGTAGCAGGTTGGACTTTGAAATTCAAAATTAGGCTTTTTTTTTGGTAGTAAATTGGGGGATTTTATTGTCAATGAGAGGTGAGCATAGTATGATGCTCAATGTGCGTGTTTTCGGGTTTTTTTCATTATCGTTATTGTGATCTATGCTTAAATTTTGTTACTTTTTGATAAGTGAGCTGCATTTAGTTTTCAATTTTAATGGATCAAAACAAATTGATTGTATTATCACTGAAAGTTGAAATCTTTATTATGTTGTAGAGACGTAATTGTGCTAAAGTCTTTATCATGTTATAGAGTCATAGAGATATAGACGGGTGTATGGCCTAATTGAATTATATTTATTTATTAAATCAAGTTTTTTGATCTTTATAACAGGCTAACGATTGGTAGTCATGATCAAAGGCGTTTCAAAGTGCATTTGGTGGATATGGTTATCAATCGAAGTGTAGCCGGGAGTTTGCAAGATTGAATAATGTATTGTTGTTATGGTCTTGTAAAGTTTATGAATCGTTAAATAAAACTTATCCCTTGATGGTAATGTTTTTGGCAGTCAGTCACCAATAAGCCATATTGTTCATATAATTTTTAGCAGACCATGTTGCGTACAAAGCAGCTCGGTACTCTCTCCCAGTCAGCTAGGTCATTTTTCCTCAGTGGCACAAGATGTAGTGCAGACGGGAGTTCATGCACTTGTTCAGAAGACGAAACTTGCACTTCAAAGAGACAGTTCATCACCAAAAATGGACCCCGCACTCCACAAAAGGCATCTACAGTAATCCCCAAAACTTCCCCAAGAGTATTAAACTCTACTATACCCGACCCCAAAATAATCAACCACCCTGTTTCGGCTTCTCACCTTCCAAGGTCAGCACCAATAACAACCGAGTGTGTAACTTATGCTGATGAAACCGATACAATGCACCCGGTGGGTCTTACAGCAACTGGTCATTTTGTCAGAGCTGGGATGGCAGCCGTCAACTTTTTAAATGATGTGGTCAACTACAAGATTCCTTTGACCGAAGGAAGTGCATGTGTTGACTCGACTCCCAACTATGTATCTGAAAAGACCCGTTCATCAAACAATAAAACCTACAGAAAGGTTGAACCCGAGACAATAACTCCAAATAACACTACCAAAACATACAAGAAGGTTGAACCGCAAGCTTCTGTTCCAGCAACGAAACCAAACAATAAAAGTTCCCCAAATGTCAATAAAGGGAGAGCTGAAAAATATGTCTCGGGTAAAAACCAAAGTCAAAACTACAACACGGCCAAAGGTGTACCGAAAAAGTCCAAAGAATGTGTAAATCAGTTCATGGTAAATCAACGTGCTCCTGAGTATCATACACCTGAAGTGATGCCTGTATCGACAAAGGTGGTTCCTCCTTATAAGGGTAGACATTTTTCGGGTTCGGGTTATATGGTGGAAAGTGTTAGTCAGATCTTAAGCAAGTTAAAGTGGAGTCCAGCAGCCGAAGAAGCGTTATGGAGTTTAAACTGTTTGTTAGATGCATATCAAGCGAATCAAGTACTCAAGCAGCTTCAAGATCCTTCGGTAGCTCTTAGCTTTTTCTATTGGTTGAAAAAGCAACCGGGGTTCAAACACGACGGTCATACTTATACAACCATGGTTGGTATCCTGGGTAGAGCCAAACAGTTTGGGGCTATTAATAAATTACTCGATCAAATGGTTAGAGACGGGCACCCACCAAATGTTGTGACATATAATCGTCTCATTCATAGTTACGGACGTGCAAATTTCCTTAATAAATCACTCGATGTTTTCGACCAGATGCAAAGAGAAGGCATTGAACCTGACCGGGTCACCTATTGTACACTCATCGACATCCATGCAAAATCTGGTTATCTCGATGTTGCAATGGACTTGTATCAAAGGATGCAAGAAGCAGGGCTTTCACCCGATACATTCACTTTTAGTGTCATAATTAACTGTTTAGGAAAAGCTGGTCATTTGGATGCAGCGTTGAAGTTATTTTACGAGATGGTCGGCCAGGGGTGTGTGCCGAATTTGGTAACTTATAATATTATGATTGCTTTACAGGCGAAAGCAAGAAACTATGAGACCGCGTTACAGCTTTATCGCGATATGCAAACTGATGGTTTCAACCCTGATAAAGTAACTTATAGTATAGTTATGGAGGTTCTTGGCCACTGCGGGTATTTAGAAGAAGCTGAAGCGGTTTTTGAAGAAATGACTCGGAAAAACTGGGTCCCGGATGAACCTGTTTACGGGCTTCTTGTGGATTTATGGGGGAAATCTGGAAATGTTGAAAAGGCATGGGCTTGGTATCAGGCCATGCTTAACGCGGGTTTGCGTCCAAATGTGCCGACATGTAATTCTTTATTAAGTGCTTTTCTTCGAGTGCACAGGCTTTCAGACGCTTATAGTTTGGTACAGAGTATGCACAGTTTAGGATTAAATCCTTCTTTACAGACTTACACACTGCTGCTTAGTTGTTGTACAGAGGCACAAACATCTTTTGACCAGATGTTTTGTTGTGAGCTGATGGGTGTCACAGGTCATCCAGCACATGCGTTTCTACGGTCAATGCCATCTGCTGGACCCGATGGGCAAAATGTTCGAGACCATGCTAGTGTGTTTTTAGATCTTATGCATAGTGAAGACCGTGAGAGCAAAAGGGGACTTGTTGACGCAGTGGTCGATTTCCTACACAAGTCAGGACTTAAAGAGGAAGCGGGGTCTGTTTGGGAGGTCGCAGCTCAGAAAAACGTGTACCCTGATGCTGTTCGTGAGAAAAGCTCGTGTTACTGGCTGATTAATCTTCATGTGATGTCGGATGGGACAGCTGTCACGGCGTTATCTAGGACATTGGCATGGTTTCGTACGGAAATGTTGTCATCGGGTGTTTGTCCAAGTAGGATTGATATAGTGACAGGATGGGGACGAAGGAGCCGGGTGACAGGGACCTCGTTGGTTAGACAATCTGTGCAAGAGTTGCTCAACATTTTCCAGTTTCCGTTTTTCACAGAGAATGGGAACTCTGGGTGCTTTGTCGGGTGTGGTGAGCCACTTTGCCGGTGGTTGGATCAGTCATGCGTGGAACGTATGCATTTGCTGTAAGTGTCGATCGAGGTTAGTAATAACAATTTTGCGTATGGGTTAATAAGAGTCCTCCATTAGCATCTGGAAGAGTTTTTGCTAGGTTGAATTGGATCTCTTTTGTATTTATGATCATGAAACATAATCAAACATTATTATTATTAGTTTTATTATTATTATTATTCTTATTATTGTTATTGCATTTGTTACTTATTGTCATTCCTTGCTCTTAAATATTCCATAAACCAGTTTTTTGCAAAATCAAAAAGCAAACAGGGCAATGATTTATGCAACTTAGTCGTATTTGTAGTACTTTTTTTTTTAATGTTTCCGCTTCATTCCACCCGCTGGCTAGCTGAACTAAAGAGAGAGTAAGCCTCTTCGTTGTCACCACAACCTTTAATTTAAACCGGGGCAAAGGCCTTCTTTCTTAATTCATCTGCATGTGTTATCTTACAAGCGCAGAATTAGGAAGGACTTCTGGCTAGACTCTCACACAACAAAACTTATACAAAATTGCCGGTTTACAATCAAATGTTTGTTCGTTGTTTGTTATGCTCTTTACCCATGAAATCGACACACCTGAAGATTGAAATGTGAAGCTGGGACTTTTTCCATCCATGCTTCTATTTGTTGTTTATATATCGTGTATATGTTGAGGTGGATCAAATTTAGCCCCCGCCACGAATGTTTCAATAAAGGAATACAAAATCAAATATAGTTTGCATAGTCTAATTAGCCATTTATTGTTAAAAAGATACGAGATCATAACCACTCCCAGTGACAATATAATCAATGTCTGTCTGTGGGAGCTTTATTGCAACACAAATGGTGACAACACACGAAGAATATATACATATTTTACATAATTATGACAAAATCCAACCCCTTCTTCAATACCATATAGATTCCAAGGAGGTATATGCAACCTGCGAATTGAAATCCTTCAGAGAAACAAAATTGACATGTTAAGAGCATATTCGTTTCTGCTATATACAGACAAGTATCCTCTTGAAACTTGAAATTTGTTTCGTTGAGGGTTAATGTTTAGACTCGTTGCACAGAAAAATAATTTTACAACTAACATGCAAAACGAAGATCTGAATGCTACCCTAGGTCGTATACATATCACTACAAGCAGAAAGCCAAACTGCACTCACAATATATCCAAAGTCAGATAAGCCGCGTGTTGTAGGAACCACAATGAGGGCATTTACGGTACAGCCAATGGAATGATGATGTTCCTCTCTTCTCACAATCATTGCATAATATGTCCTGTAAAACCATATCCGAAATTATTTCAGCAAAATGCATTACACACAGTCAGTGTGTTGTATATAAATAATATTCTGAACCTGAGTCTTGCCGGCATACTCCTCTGGAATTTTCTCTTCAGCTAACATTGCATCCAACATTCCGAAGTATGCCTGCATATCTCCCAATGACTTGCTGCATATTGGGCAAGTATAGTTGGAGCAAGTGTATTCCTGACCAGCATTAAACAGTCATTCAGTCAATATAGCCGATTAAAACATAAACATTAAAAAGACGACTGGAGTACCTGAAAACATGACGAATGCATTACATGACCACACGAAAGGGCCTTAACAGGATTGCTGGACGTGAAGATATATTCATGGCATATCGGGCAGTTGTCTTCAAGACACTTTTCTCTACAGATATGCACCTTAAGCGACTTTGACATACAAGCATTACAATTCATGCAATGAAAATAGTCCATGCCTAAACCTTTCCCGACTCTGCAGAGGTTACAAAACGGGCAGTGGTAGATTTTCCTCTCGTCATCAAACAGTTTGCAGATGTGGCAGTAATATCTTGCCATAGATAAATTATTACAAGACACGGTTGAGCAAGTTGGTCCAATGGGCTGAATTATCAAGCATTTCATGCACATCATCATTGTTGTGGCTTTTCTGCATAGTATAAAGTATGTAAGAAACTTATAATATGCTCATGCTCATAAAAAAGTTGTCAGTGTGCCATGTTTACCTATCCATCACGTGATCAGTGTTGTCATCATGGCAATATCTACAAGTGTAGAGCTTATTGCAACAAGCAGCAACAAGTTTGCAGTTCCGCTTGTAGTGTTCACATCCGAATACTAGTTTGTGAGAGTCACGATAGGATGGATAAATACCTGGAACACACTGCTCATCAACATCTGGATCTGATTTCTTTTGTGTGCTGATCCATCGGCTGAGGAAAAAAAAAGGAACTGTCAGTCACAGATTAACAAAAAAAAGAAGACACGTAAGTAAATGAAACCAATTTCAACCTCATCACCAGGTTCTGAATTATCATCTCTTTCTGTTGAGGCTCCAAGTCATCATCACCATTCACTCGTAAAATTATAGCCTCGAGTTCCTCTTGACTTAATGCTAGTACAGAATCCGTGTTTGACTTTTCAAACTCACTGCAAACTTTACAACTGTCCTCAGGTTCGTTAACTTTGTCTTTGTTTGATTTCTTTTCTTTCTCATCGTCGTTGGCGGTGTCATTGTGCATCATTTTATGATGAGTCTCTCGGTTTTCACAATCAGAACGCTCTCTAGGCAAGTACTTCAAGACTATTTCCAGTGTGTCTAGAGTTGACTGAGTAGATACAGTTGACGTTTCACCTTTTTCAACATCATACCTCTTCATACCCTCCCACCATTCACCTAACCATTGATCAAACATTGTGTTCTTGGTGACCTTACGCCATAACGACATCAACGAGTTCTGTTCTTCTACTGTCAGTGACGCCATAATCCACGGTATCATTTCTTGTAATGTCTCTGCTCGTGTTCTTCCAAGCATGCATCCTATGATCTTTTCTTGCTCCTTGAGTGACAAATGTTCTGTAAACAAAGGCCATAGACCGATCTCTTCATGTGCCATGTGATCAGATAACATTTTGTTCATGCCTTTGCACATGCTGTGTAGCTTAGCACATAGCTGACGATACATCAACATATCTTGACTAGAACCCGAGTAATACAACTCAGAAATCTGGTCGAGAACATAGGAAATTCTATTGAAGTATTCAGCGTCCATTTTATGATCGATGGAGTATGAATGGCTACTGTTTTGGATTATTTCCTTTGCTTCTAAAGCAGGAAATGCGATTTCATCCTCTGCATCACTATGTATCTTGTGTAGGATCCGTATATGATGGAAGCGTCGACAAAAATGTTTGAATAAATCATCATCTACCGTCAGGTTGGCAGAAATAGAGACGACCTGTTCCATATCCTTCTTGAGTGCTTTGTGGAAGAAAATTATGTGATCCACTGGTCTTGACTCAGTATGATTCTCGGTAGGATATGTTGAAAGATGAGTCGATATGTTCAGTTTTTGAGGAAAAAGCACATGAAAGTTGATCCCACTTGAGTACGATGTATCATACATACTACTGCTGTTGAAGGCAGAAGAAGAGGTAGACACACCTTTCTTGATTTGTTCAGAAAGAAACGAGCATCTATTCTCAAACGCTGCATTCAACTCAAGTCTGAAATTTTCAACTGATGTTTTACCTGAGTAACCAATGCGTACCCATTCGTACAAAAGGGAAGATAATGATTCGTTAACCACAAGGCCTCCTTGCTTTATGCTATGCAAGATGGACTTTGAATCTTCCTCTGATAAATGACTTGAGAACCAAGTTACCGTGCATTTTAACAACCCAAGTGGCATCATCTCAAGACTTGCGTATAACAGCCACCGCTGCATTTCATGGCTGCAGTTCATAACTATAAACGGGAAAACCTGCCAAAAATCAAGCAAAGTAACTAAGTAGGCAATCAAAGTTGCAACACAAATTGGAAAATATAGTTGAAAACTAGTCTTACCTCAATTTCTACAAATGTTAAGTACTTTCGGATCCCGGTTGCACATGTTGTTAGTTTGTTGCATAGATTTTCCACAAAGTTCCTTGCTGACATAACATTTTCACTTTTATTGTACAATAACAACTGCAAACCTTCAATTTGACTGTCATCCAAAAACCGTTGATACGAAGGAGCAGGACAATCTTCAGCCAATTCGACGCACATCGAATAAAAGATTCTATCCAATGCATTGCTGAAAATTTTAAACGTCAGTTAAAGATAGTTAAACAAATGGAAAGACCGGTTTTTGTGTATGTTTGTAAATTAGTCATGCTATTAGTATAACTACCTGTAAAATATGATAACATCAGCAAAAAACTTTAGCTGAACAATTGCAGGAACAAGTCCTGAGAATTCGTTGGAATCTCGAATTGAATACAGCTCATCAAGAACTTCTAGAAGATCCTTATGATAGGCGTTATGCCATAAATGAGCACCATCCAGAGGATTGTATTGAGTAATTGGGTTACTGACTGGATGTTCATTCTCTGGCTTCATTGCTTCTCCACAATGACCCTCAGATGTATATACTTCTAGAATCTTCCGCAAGTTAGCACGGCCGTTGAGGAATAGGGATCCTTTTCCGTATTTATCGAAATATCCAGTGCTGGCTTGTTCTGTTGTCTCAAGACAGGATATTACAACTTCCTGTATGAGTAAATCTTTAGGTACGACTTGTTTAACACATTGCAGAACATTTTGCCTTTCGTCTGAAGAGAGAAAAGAGTTCATCCACCGAAAGAAGTCTTCTAAAAGTAGCATAGGAACACTACACATGAACTGCCATACAAATGAAGCTTGTTCTTTGGTCGAGAATTGCTGGGTCAGCAAAGGAAAGACCTGATTCATGGTATATGTTGGATCTCATTATTTCTCTTGATACTTTTTTGCTTTTTAAGTTAAGGGTTTAAGTCATATCCTTATCTAGCCAAAGTGAAAGCTTAAGATTTGTCAACTTTATATCACTAATAATTGAGGAGATTATGTCATATCCACTTATTGGTTAAAGCCAGAAATGTATCTAGCTTTTGTAAATGCTTGGGTGTTTCGGATTGTGTATTTTTAGCTTGTGCATATGGCTTATAAGCACTTTAATATACATCCCTATGTGTTTTTTATTTTATTTTAAAAAAATGCTTAGTTTCTCACAAAATAAGGAAATAAGCCAACAAGCACTTACTTATCTAGTTATCCAAACACTTCAAAAGTACTATTTCTTTTGAAATGAGCAATCCCGAACACCCATTATCAAATTTGATGTTTCTGATATCTATAATTGCACGCAAGCCCTATAAGCAAGAATATGATTACGCCATACCTGTTGTTCTTCTTTGGCCATATGTTTGCATATGCTGGTCTGCAATGTACCAATGAAGTATACAAGCTCTTGAAATGGCTTGGACATATCTATTTCGTCTTCTCTTTTCAAGACATCTAGATAGTGAAAAATGGAGTCAAAAATATCATTTGTGCTTGTATGTTCAAGTGTATACGCAGACACCACATTCTTTACATGTGCATCCAAAGCTCTAAATATAACCTGAAATCAGATAAATTAGTGAGATGTGCTTATAAACTCCAACATCCCCACAATTAAATGAGTCATAAATTGTATAGATAAAAATCAAGGATACACTTGTAAATTATAATCAAGCCTCAATCTTAATTAGTAGAACAAAGGGTTAAGTGCACAAAAATGTCACAGCGTATCACTTTTTGTCATTGTATACATCAACTTTGCTTCTTTTTTTTTTTTTCCATTTCATCTAACGTACTTATATTTTGATGCTATGAATTTTATATCTGAATGTAAATACAGTATATTGCATCCTAATTGATTAAAAAAAAGTATCATGACAAGACAAATGGGCAAAGGCAACAGTCCAAATCCGTTGTAATTCTGTTGCAAGTGGCTACTTGCAACGGATTTACAACGAAATGATATGGTTGCCAAAAGGCTCCTTGCAAATTTAAAGTGCCACAGAATTGCAACAGCCAGGAAACATTTGCGACAGTATTGCAACGAAGGAAATTCGTTGGAATTACATACTGTTTTTGCAACGGAGACATATTTCAATGGTACAAAACTGCAACAGTAACTTTAGCAATGGATTTGCAATGGTTAAATATTGCAACGGTCAACTTTTACAACTGCCAATTTTTCAGCAACAAAACTTTTGCAACAGTTTTTGCATCTGTAAGCTTTTGCAACCGAAATGACTAAAACTTTGCAACAGCTTTGGCATATGTAGACAGTAACTAAGAGTTGCAAGTAAGAAAAAAGTTTGTGCAATCTAAAACTTGATAATCAAACAAATGCTAAATAATTAAAAGAAAATGTCCTAGAACAGCATAATTTGCACTTTCTAGTTTGGTCAATTTTGGTTCTTGAACGGCAAAATCTTATAATTGAAGATTTTTATTACACCTGTGTTAACGACATTTTCTTCTTAAGTCTAGTAACTTTCTTTTCTAAGCTGTAACTCCAAAATAGGTCAAGTTACTATAATTCCCAATTTAGATTGTTCCAAGACTTGTAATCTCCAAAACACATTGTAATACCCAAAAGCCGAAAGCGACTACTTGAATATCTTCCGGTTTCAACTAAAAACAATGGTGAAAGGATACTGGTAACCCACTTGCTTAAACTTATAATGAGCTCAAATGGTTTATCTTATGCCGATGTGGGACTTGTTGTACACATCTTGTTTTAAGAATATTAAACAAAAACATACATTAATTAGCATCTATGTTAAATTTCATTCTAAGAACAAAAAATAGACAATATATAGGGCCAGAACTGAACTAACCTCATCTTCCGCGACGGAATGATACCTGTTGACAAGTTTCAAGAACTCAAACCTGCGGCGGAGTTCCTGGATCAAGTCAGGACCATAAGTCCTGCTATCCAGAGCCTCCGCCGCAGTACGTCTAAGATCACCAAGTTCTTCACGTAAAGCATTATGAAAATGCAACAACAACAATATAGGAGATTCACGTAACTGGTCACCAGGAATACTAGTTAGTTCAAACTCCGACATCAAAAAGTCTTACGAAACAAACTATATGCTTATACTAGTCTCCGCCGCCTTTTGACGGGCGGAATTCTGTTATTCAACGGCCATAAGTGCCGTAAGAAATGAGAAACAAAGGGAGATTTCGACATGGAAGTTGTGGTACATATATTATCTGTCTGGCTGGCTGTTCAAAGGTTCGTGCAGTGGTTTTGTTTTTTTAATGGTTTTTTGTAAGTATTAAATTTGGTTGTATGTGTGTGATGATTGGGACGTTATACCAAACGGCTTAACGTATCTTCTCTTATTTTTACCGGCAAAAGCTTTCCACGTTTGTCTGTAGGTTTGGTTTGATTTATTATTTTAAATAAAATGGCGTTATACATGCTGTACTTTCATGCTACATTCACTCTCCTCACGCTCTTATAATAATTTAAGGTTTACACTTGCCAAACTCGCTTGTCTTTATTTTAGGGTTTATTCTTTTGATTCTAACAAGTACGTGCGTTGATAACGAGCAACAAACCAAAGCAACCACGGAACCAAAGACCTCCAACCGTCGAGTAGAAGGTGTAAACAAGAAGCCTTTTGACTTCTACATGGTCACATGCAAGGGACTCAACACGGCAAATAAACTGAACGCTTGATGTTATTGAACTCAACAATTGGTTTACAAAGGAAAGAATAAAAGACATGCTTTGAGCTTCACCCACTCTCATAATTTTATAAAGAAGAGTGGGTCGATATCAAAGTCCAAACCAACTTGAGAGACTCTCGGCTAACCACGCTAACCGACTTAGGAATCGACTTAAACAAAGTTATTAAGTTACTTGCTTTACAAGGCAAGTAACCCTTACAAAATACATGCCCTAGGGGCTTACGCACTAAGCCATCGACTAACGTATTCCTAACCTAACTAGAATTGTCAATAAACTCTAAGTCATTATGTTCAAGAGTTCCTGCAAATGTCAAATGCCTAGTTACCCCGCTCCCTTTACAAAGTTCATTTAACTCCTGACTAAAAACTTTAAATCATGATTCGTTCACACTTTCTTCAGTTTTCTACCTTGTTTGGTTTTCGACCAACTAATTCCACTTCATGAACTTACCAAACGCTTTATGGTTGTGTCTAAGAACATGAACCAATTCCCTTCTACAGAAATCATCAACAATTGATATAAAGGGATTATAGTTACTCATCAGTTCCACCCACAAAGGACTCTGAGATCCGCATGGACAAAGTCTACAACTCCAGTTGCCATGTGTTGGTCTCACCCAAAACTAACCCTGGCATGCTTTCAATTCTCACAACACAATTTTCACAGAATTCGAGCTTACCTATACTTTTCTTCCAAAGCACCTCTATTTTCCTTAGTTCATGTAGTCCTACTTCACACATGTGACCGAGTCATTTATGCCAAAATTGTGCAAGAATTTCTTTATTCAACACTGGCTTCACCATAATCCGTTGAGCCAACCAAGTAACACACACATTTTTTTTCTTAGTTCGAGAAAACACAATCATAGGACCCGTAATAACCTATACTCTGTCATTATGGAATTTCACGGTGTGCTATTCTTTATTAACAACACCTAAAGATAGTAAGTGTCTTTTCGGTTCATGAATGTAAAAACATTCTCGACCACAAAAGTTAAGCCACACTCTCTTATTGCATAGAAGCACTGTACCGTGATTGAACTCCACAAAGTCGACCATAAAATCTCTTCTAGATCTCATAGGACGGTAATCACCAAAATCCATAATCTATTCTAAGAACATCTCATATAAGTGATCGTTGTCATAACCCTCATAATGTATACTAGGTCCATCTCCTACATCCTTCATGAAAAATCCATTGGAATTCTTTTTGTTTCTCTTCAGACAATATTTCTTCAAGTGATCCCAAGAATAGCAAATATAACACTTGAGCTTAGAAGTAGATTTGCCACTCGACTTTGGATGTGACGTCGAAGTTTCGTATCGCGGACATCTTCTTTTAGTCTTGTTTAAGAAACCTTATACGAAAATTTTATTCTTTTAGTCAAAACCCAAAAATCTTGATTTTTGAGCAAGCAAAAATTGTTGACTCGAAATCCAAGTAAGGCAAGATGAAATCTTGAACCACAAGAAACCTGGAAAAAAAATAAACCTTCACTTTTTAAAACCCTAAACCTCGACAACCCGAAGTCATGTTTAGAAACCTCAAAATCAAAAGCCCTACCACCTTTGTAGTATCAGGATCTTGAAAAACCATAAAAAGATTATCTCACACTTGCAGTCCAAGCAAACCTTTGAACCTTAAAAAATTTAGCAAAAATATTACTTTGACACGAAACTTTAGAGACCACTAACTACCCTTGGCTCTGATACCACTTGTTGATAAAGAGCAATGGATAGAGAGCCTTAGACCTCAACCTTAAGCACAATCTGTAAACAAGAAGTATTTTGAGTTATACACCATTGCAAGGAACTCAAAACCATAATGAAACCGAATGCTTGATATTATTTAGCTTGACAATCG
The DNA here is from genome assembly GCA_030686995.1 of Artemisia argyi. Taxonomy (NCBI): domain Eukaryota; kingdom Viridiplantae; phylum Streptophyta; class Magnoliopsida; order Asterales; family Asteraceae; genus Artemisia; species Artemisia argyi. The sequence continues at coordinate 30,173,639 of CM060688.1, read as the reverse complement.
ATTTACAAAGAAAAGAATAAAAGATGTGATTTGAGCCTCACTGCCACTCTTCTTTGGGACTCTTGGCTAAAAATAGTAATCGTCCTAGGACTCGACTTATACAAAGCAATTAACTCACTTGCCTTACAAGGCAGTAAACCCTTCCCAAACACACTCCCTAGTTGCTTACACGCTAATTTATTGAGTAACATACTCCTAACCAAATTAGAATGTCAATAAACTCTAACAAAGTGTTTTCATCCTTTTTTTTTTTTTTTTTTTTTTTTTTTTTTTTTTTTTTTGTTATAGAATTAGAACTCAAACTTAAGGCTAGGTGAGCAAAGCACAACACTTGGGGATTCAAGTTGAATACAAAACTAAACAATAAATGAGCAATAAAGAGATGGAAAATTAACCAAAACACCCATTAAAACTATACAAAATGTAGACCAACACAATATCCAATACCCCAAAAAAGCGTTTCGGGAACATGGTCGTTTCCAAACAAGAGATCTAGGTTCCAGAAAGAAAAACGAGGTTCAAGGCGGTAGGGCATGTGATTTGATTCAGCTTAAGTTGGTGGTTGAGATTGAGGAAATGTTTGTGGTCCGTGGTTCATTTTATTATAAGAGTTGAGGTTCAGTCTATAGTTAGGGTTGTGATTGAAGTTGTGGAGTAAGTTGTGGTTAGGGTCTTTAGTCTTGGAGAAGGTCTTGCGGGTTGTGGTTCATTTTTGTTTCCAAAAAACTAGTGGATTATTATGTGGTGATTTCTCTCCTTCTGCAAGTTGTGGTCACATTTCGTTCAAATCTGGTAGGTGTTGGCGTCCGGATCAGGTTGTTGGTGATGGTTTTTTAGTGTTGAAGATGGTTGTTTTCTGAAAGTAGTTCGGGTCAGGATAGTTCTGATTATTTATGATTGTGGTTTGGGTGTCGGGTAGATTGAAGTTCAGTTCTTAGGTCATGGTTCACATTTAACTTCATGGTTTTGGGTCGTGGTGTTAAGCATGATAATATGTCTAAAACATATTATTAACCGTTCTCACTTTTTGCAGTGTCACCACTCAGTCAGATTGTGTGACCATAGTTGTTTGGTTTAAAGCTTCGACAAGTTACGTCTAAAGAACAAAATGTTATCTATTAGTTTATTCGCTTAGAGTAGGCCTCGATAGCCATCCGATATAATTGCAAGGAATCAACAAATTGTTTCAAAATGAACTGCATTATTTGCTTCAAATCAATACCTAATTAGCTATAACTTCTCAATCGTGCTATATAACCAGGCATATTACTTTTTGATCGAGGATATAAACACTATCAGACTATCAGGACACGGTCTTTTTCTCAGTCAATAAGATATAACTATAGGTCACGAGTTCACTAACGGCTCCATTCATGCATCAAAAAACACTACTATAAATAAAACTAAAGTCGTATTAAATGACTCGACGTGTCGACCAAATTTGGAAATAAATACTCCGCAAGAACTTTGTACTTATTTTGCATGTGATTCACGCGCTATTGGTATGCGACTGGATTCGTTCTTCATTTGACAAGTCAATAATATGTTTTAGCCACGCGCTATAACTATTGTTTGTGTTGGCCACGAGCTTGTCGTCACGCGATCCACAAGGTCAACAGTCAACAACTTTGTGATTTTTCATTGTCACTATTTTTTTACTCATTGATACTCGCATTAAAAAGTTGTAGCGTCACCAAATCAGCGCAATCCTTTTGATACTAATGGCGTAACAATAAACGATTTTGACAGATCCAATCATCCGCCAATTGTTTACAAACATAGTAATTTTAACTGGTTATTTTAATTAATACGAGTATATAGGCACTGTTTTATACGTTTAAAAAAAAAAACTTGATGTTCATTAAAATGAAAATAACATTTAATTAAGATAATTTTTCAGATTTATTAATGTGTATTAAATATATTTTCTAATCAAAAGAAAAAATTGTGTTTAATTACTGTAATACATTTTAACCGATACTTTGAGGGCACTCATTAGATAAACCCTAATACATATTCAAAGTAAGAGAGCATTAATAATGGTTGAGCTTTTGAAAATTTATGAAGCTGTCATGGTAGTGGCAGTCGCAGCGGTATTGCCAGCGGTTTGGGTCATACCGATGGTAAACACCGCCGCCACATAGGCGGTATGCCTGGGCAGTTTGGTTGGGCGGCATTTCATACTTCAACGGTTTGGACAAATTGGAACGTTGGAGTATTAAAGTTTTTGAACGTTGGAGGCAAAAAAAAAAAAAAAAAAAAAAATCATTCTATATATACTAAACCAAATCTATCCTAAAAAATCACCTTCAATAAAATTTAACACAAACAATTCACATATTTTTATAATGGTTTCATCATCTTCTTCTTCATTCGACGAGATATTTATTCCCGACATATAGCACCCCCAAAAACAAACAATACAGCGGAAGACTTTTGGGGTATTATATCGTGGATCTTTGTCACAATTATAGAAAATGACTCAAATGAGACGTTTTAAGTTTTATTTAAAATACCAAATATTCATGTTTCCAAAAGGTTTCCTTATTCAACAACAAGTTTTTATTCAAAGAGAAATAAACGTTTCTTTATTTGCCCACTTCGTACCTTTCCCATCCATTCCATTTAGTTACCTGAGATAAACATGCTAAAAGTCAACAAAAGTTGAGTGAAATTCATAGGTTTATAATTAATAGTTTGAACACAAGAGATAGGTGTTTATTGTATATAGATACAAATAAACAGGTTATAAATCACATTCATTATTGCCTTAAGCTCATGACACTCAACGATTTAACAGACATCAAAATTATCCATAATAATGATGTGAAATAAGTTGCCCTCAAGATAGGTATTTGCCAGTAACCTATGATATCAAATAAAGTGCATTTGGTAACTTTACTATAGCAACCAAATGAGGATTGTCAATCCCTAATAGATCTATTCACAATTATTTACGTTCACCCTTCAAGTGATTAAGGTTCATGATCGAGGAACTTTTGGCAATAGCTACTTAAGCAATAATAATATCAGGAAAAGACTTGTGTTCGGTTTTTGAGCATGTATCCCCCCCACAAAACAAGTTAAATATGGGCTATGAACTCACCTTAGTAGTACAGTAGAATAATCGTAATCTCAACGATGCAAGGCAACGGCTTCACACACAACCTAAAAGATATGGCAAGTTTTCAGTTTCTAAGTCTCGTTTTATTGCGAACATTTATTATTAGTCATGAATAATCCATAATGTGCATAGGTGATGTGTTACACTGTATATATATAATTATATATAAAATTTATTATTCAAAAATCAATATTACTATTCGATCCTTTAAGTTTCTCCAATTTACACATTTTACCCTTAACGGATTATATTTACGTCGTTAGTCCAAAGTTATATATTATTACATTTTGGGTCCAATTATATCAATAATTACATTTATTAGCTCCAAGTTTCAATATTAACTGTTTATACCCTTAGAAAACAGATTTGAAATTTTTTACCCAAAGTTTACACGTTTGACAATTTTAGTCCCTAGTTAACGAAATTTTGCAAAATTAGTCCAAAAATTACCAAACTTGAAATTTAACATTTTTAATATTTCAATAAGCTCAGAATGTGTAGAACAACTTATTTTAACAGCTTATTTGCTTAATCTCCTTATTTTTCATTAAATGGGCCTTACGATCCAAAATTAAGGGCCCGTTAGTGTTTTGTGATCCAAGGGGTTTGGGGGAACACTAGGTTTATCAAAGTCCATCATTTTAAGTTCTAAAAACATTTTGAAACAGCTTTTATACTCAGCTTATCGTAATAAGCTAAAAATAGCTTTTTGGGCTTAACGGCCCATATATAGTTTTAATTTCCTTAAAAACTTTCTGAAATAACGTTTTGCTTTAGGTTCGTTTTGGTGACAAAATCAAGTTGTTAGGTCTAGTTATTTATCATTCTCGTTAGTATCCCAGTTGGTCATATAGGTCGAGTTTAAATATTAGGGGGTCATGTGTCAATTTTCAAAATGGCGAGGCCAAAGTACACGGCCAAAACTCAAGACGCAAAACTATAAAAACTCAAAATAATTCTAAGTGTTTTAGTATATAACGTATAGGTCCATAACTACTTAGAAACGTATGATTTTACTTGTGTATATGTTAATATTAGTTCAAAGTCGTTATAGGTTCTCGTTAATGGTCTAGCCAAATAATAGTACGATACATAAGACATACATGTTGTGTTTACGTTTTACAAGTTATTAGTAGCAAGTGTTTGTGTATAAACATAAGGTACGTATATATATAAATAGAAAGAAAGTCAAAGTCTCACCTCACCTCTAAAAGATGGTGTAAAACAAAGTGTAGAGATCGTGTGAGGGTAAAATGGCTTCGTGGTTCACTTCACGTTCCACCAATGGTTCAAGAGGCTACAAGCTTGATGTCCTAGGTTCACTTGAGACGTGGTACACTTGACAATTCGTTCGTCCTTCACAACTTCTCCTCTCGTTATTATTTTATGTGTATGGTACGTATATATGCATGTAATGATTTAGGTTTGCATGTAATGGTTTATATAGTGAGCTTTTGAGTATAAGAACAAGTTGGGTTCACATGAAGCATGTTAAGCGAATAGTAGCGCCTCCTCCCTTGTTCAATCGTGATGTTACAAGCTTAGATCTTGTGAGATATGTATGCTATTCATTCCTGACTTCACATGAGGTGTACATTATTCATTTACTTGTCATTGGGGAGCAAGGGTGGTGATAAGGAATGATATGCCACGTTTTGGTCTTATCTTTGCATGGGACGTTTTGTGGTTTGCTTTGGTCATTTCTAAAGTATCAAACGAGCGAGAGGGAGTGTAATATTTATCACTCATGATTCTTGGGCACTAGGTGAATTGAGACAAGCAAAAATATGTTGAGGTTGTGTGTCGAATTTGCAAGAAAAAGGGTGCGTTTTGGGTGTGTCGCGGCTGGCAGAAACAAAGGAAAAAAATATATAGGGTGCGTTTGGGCTTGAGGCCTGGTGGGCTTGTGGTTTGTGTCGGCCCAAAGAAAGAAAAGAAAGAAAAGTGAGTCCGTTTGGTTTGTAATGTGTATCCGTGGCCCATTGGGTGTTGGGGGCCCACATGGTGTGTTTCAAATATCGTGTCGAGGTTCAAAAATATTAATGAGCGTTCTCGAGAAGTTTCGTAGGTTCGGGGAATATATAAATAGTATACGGTATTTAGACGAAACGTATAGTTATAAATATAAACGTTTTATATATCTTTATAGTTCGCAATAATTATAGATTATCTAGGTTGTGTGTAAGCATCGTTCCTGGGTAAACGGTCAATCACAGTTATCGTGGTGGTTCCAATATCAAGCCATAAATAAAAAAAAAATTGTTACCCGTAAAAATGGTGTTAAGTTATCATAACATCGTTTTATTTCTTCGTGTGCATTTACTAATCGTAAGGAAAATTTACGAGAGGTTACATTACCTACCTCTTACAGGGAATTCCGTCTCGGAATTCTAGTCTAAGATAGTTGCCAAGGGTGTCTTAGGTGAAGAGATGTGGGTACTTGGAGCGAATCTGATCCTCGCGCTCCCAAGTATATTCCGGTCCTCGCTTGGAGTCCCAACGAACTTTGACAATAGGGATACGGTTTTGCTTGAGTTGCTTGACTTCTCTATCCATGATTTCAATGGGTTCCTCGGTAAAGACAAGGTTATCATCTAGTCGAATTTCTTTCAATGAAATAACGAGAGATTCATCGGATAAACACTTCTTATGGTTTGACACATGAAAGGTGTCGTGAATCCGACTAAGTTCTTCGGGCAGTTCGAGTTTATAAGCCACGGGTCCTATCCTTTCCAGGATTTTGAATGGACCGATGTATCTTGGGTTTAACTTTCCATGTTTTCCAAATCGTATTCCCTTCCAGGGAGATACTTTCAATAACACTCTATCCCCTATTTGAAATTCTATGGGTTTTCTTCTTATGTCGGCGTAGCTTTTCTGTCGGTCTCGGGCTGCTTGTAAGCGTTGCTTAATCTTAACGATTTTCTCAGTAGTTTCCCGAACAAGGTCTGGTCCTATAAGTTGTCTTTCTCCAACTTCTGCCCAACAAACGGGCGATCTGCACTTACGACCGTAAATTGCTTTGAATGGTGCTGCTTTTATGCTGGTGTGGTAACTATTGTTGTATGAAAACTCTGCTAATGGTAAGTGTTTATCCCAACCTTTTCCGAAATCAATAACGCATGCTCGGAGCATGTCTTCCAAGGTTTGAATAGTTCTTTCACTTTGACCATCAGTTTGAGGGTGGTATGCGGTGCTCATATCTAGTTTAGTTCCTAAGGCTTTCTGTAAGGATTTCCAAAAATGAGAGGTGAAACGACTATCTCGATCCGAGATGATTGAAATTGGTACTCCATGTCGAGTGACAATTTCCTTCACATACAGCTGAGCCAGTGTATTCATCTCATCGGTCTCTTTGATGGGTAGAAAATGAGCGGATTTTGTGAGACAATTAACAATAACCCATATTGTGTCGTATCCAGATGAGGTTCTTGGAAGTTTGGTGATGAAGTCCATAGTGATTCATTCCCATTTCCACATAGGAAGTTCAGGTTGTACAAGTAGACCTGAAGGTTTCTGATGTTCTGCCTTTACTCTTGAACATGTCAAACATTTACCGATATATTCTGCGATGTCAGCCTTCATGTTTGGCCACCAATATAGTTTCTTTAAATCCTAATACATCTTGTCAGAACCTGGGTGAATGGAGTATTTTGACTTGTGGGACTCATACATGATGAGCTCACGAATACCTCCAACCAGAGGGATCCAACTTCTGTCCTTGAAACACAGTGTTCCATCAGATTTCTTCACGAAACCATTCTTATTCTCGGGCATGCCGTAAATCTTTTCCTTGTGTCGGTTTTCTTCTTTGAGAGCTTCATTTTGCGCGGTAAGGACTTGGGATGGGAGGGGTGAATGAATAGTCATCCCTTGTGATCTAACTCGAAGTGGTTTCAATCGTTCTTTTCGGCTTAACGCATCTGCTACTACATTAGCCTTTCCTGGGTGGTAACGTATCTCGCAATCATAATCGTTGAGCAACTCAAGCCAGCGACGTTGTCTCATATTTAAATCCTTTTGATCCAAAATATGCTGAAGACTCTTGTGGTCTATGTACACGGTACATTTGGTGCCATATAAGTAGTGTCTCCATAACTTGAGCGCAAACACTACAGCTCCTAACTCCAAGTCATGAGTCATGTAGTTTTTCTCATGTTTCTTTAATTGTCGAGATGCATAAGCTATCATGTTGATATAAATAAACGACTAAAAACGTTATTCATATCTTTTGATATCTCTATGTTTTGATAATCACAAAACGAAAACACATTAAATCAAAGATAATGACGTAAACAAGTATTTAGTAGTTAATAATCACTTTCACCATCTAATCACTTAAGGTATGAATAAACATAGTGTTTAATGCATTATAGGATCAAAGGAAAGTTTAATTAAGTATTACAAAGTTTAATTAATTGTATAAACATATTATATATTTTTGAAAAACACTTTTGGTAATAAAGAAAAATGTTTTATTCATGCTAAATATATGAATTCAAATTTTTAACCAAAATCAGTTAGTTTTTCACCAAATAAATTTTCCCCACTAAAAGACAAAGAATCTGGCAGTTTCAGCTGGGCGGCCCCCTTAATTATAAAGGGTGGTCCCCTTAATTTTAAGGGGGCCGGCCATGATTTAAGGGGACCGGCCACGCTCCTCTGTCAGAATCTGTTGCCTATAAATACCACCTTAAACCTGGATTTTTTCCTCACCTTTTTGCATTAAAAACTTTCTGATCTAAACATCCCTCTCCATCTTCTAAAAATCCTTTGATCTTATATTCTTTGATCTTTGTTTCAAAGTGATTCAAGCCTCAACACTCAAGTGCAAAGAGAAGAATACTTCTACTAGAAGTATTACAACTTAGTGTCATCTTGCTATCTAAGTTGTTTGGTTGTTTCATCTTGTTGATCTTTCATACTTTGGTGAATAAGGTGTATGTATTAATTTGCTAGATTTAGTGGTAGAATCTAGAATTATTGTAAGTGTGTAGTGGAAGTTGAAGTGAAGAAGTAGTGTTGGATAATAGTGAAAATAGGAGAAAGTGGCAATAGTGACTAGTAGTGAAGAAAGTGAAGCTTTCAAGTGGAGAAGACTTGAAGACATTAGTTGATTGAAGTTGTGAATACATTGGCGCTTTGAAGTTGTGAAGTTGCAAGACATTGAAGTTGTGAAGAATTTTGTAAAGGCGTGAAGATACTAGTGGTGTGAAGACTTATTGAAGAAGTCAAAGGTGTGAAGAAATCGTGGTGTGTTACTTGGTGTGAGATTGGTTCTAGCTACGATTAGAACTCGACATCTTGCGTTGTGTCGTTAATTGGTGTAAGCATTTGGTGTGTACGGTTTTCTCCGCCATAAGGGAGGTTATTGACTTAGTGAAGAAAACTCTCGAGTTCGGTGCTCGGGGAGTGGAGTAGGGCAAGGAAGGTGTCCTTGTAGCCGAACCACTATAAATCTTTTGTCTCTCGGTTTGATCTTTCCATCCCTCATTCTTTATTTGTTTACTTACTTGCCTTCTCATACATTATTATTATTGTGTGTTGTGCATATATTGGTTTCACATAAAGATCAAACTAGGTTCCATTCAAAACATTAATTATACATTAGTAAATTAAAGTATATACAATCATTAAAACACATATACACATATAAACACAAACTTATATTTAAGTGAGATATATGAAATTATAATTTCTATTTAACACCTTAAATAAGAAGCATTTATGTGACATATGTGAATTAATTTGTATCTATACTTTAGCTTCAAAGAGTTTTTACAAACTACCATTAATTATTTGAAAGTAAACTTTTATTAAAATGAAAAAGACGCAAAACTATTCAACCCCCCATTCTAGTTTTCTACATATCACTTTGCTTCTTTGCATCAAAACTGCTCCTAGTCCATGATAAGATGCGTCGCAATATACTATAAAGTCCTCATTTCCTTCTGGGAGGGCTAATATCGGAGCTTTACAAAGCTTTCATTTTAACAACTGGAAGGCTGCTTCTTCCTTTTCTTCCCAGGTGTACTTCTCATTCTTTTGGGTTAACTTAGTCAAAGGTTTTGCAATCTTGGAGAATCCTTCAATAAGTCTTCGGTAGTAACCTGCGAGACCTAAAAATTGACGTATCTCCGTGGGGTTTGTAGGAGACGACCAACCTTTTACAGCCTCAATCTTTGTAGGGTCTACGTGAATGCCTTGACTATCTATGATGTGTCCTAAAAATTGCACGGTGCGAATCCAAAAGTCGCATTTGTAGAACTTAGCGTACAGTTCTTCTTTCTTGAGTAGTTCTAGAATGATTCGTAAATGTTCCGCGTGTTCCTCTTCGTTGCGAGAATAGATCAAAATATCGTCAATGAATACTATTACAAACTTATCTAAGTAAGGTTTGCACACTCGATTCATTAAATCCATGAAAACTGCTGGTGCATTTGTCAATCCGAATGGCATTACTTGAAACTCGTAGTGACCATAGCGCGTTCTGAATGCAGTTTTCGGAATATCCTCTTCTCGAACTCTTAGCTGATGATATCCCGATCTCAGATCAATTTTTGAGTACACACTCGATCCTTGCAATTGATCAAACAGATCATCAATTCGAGGCAATGGGTATCGATTCTTTACCGTAAGTTTATTCAACTCCCGGTAATCGATGCACATTCGAAAGGATCCATCCTTCTTCTTAACAAACAAAACTGGAGCTCCCCAAGGTTATGAGCTTGGTCGAATAAATCCTTTTTTCCGACAATTCCTTTAGTTGTTCTGACAATTCTTCCATTTCAGATGGCGCTAGCCTATAAGGTGCTTTAGCCATTGGTGCCGCTCCAGGCACTAGTTCAATCTGAAATTCTACTTGACGTGCAGGTGGAATACTGATTGGTCCTAAACGGTCAACTAAGTTTTCCAATGTGATTGGTCAACCAAGTCAAACGTCTCAAACCAACTAACCAAGGAGTACAGTGTATTCCCGGGTCGTTACGTCCCAACGAGGTACGCAATTGTATTTAAAAACGTTTTAAGTGATCGGGTGATTTAACAGGAGGATCAGGAATTTGATTATTATGATTAAACTACGAGATTATGATGGAGAATAACTTAGAAATACTATATTAACAATTACTGATGATCAGATAACCTAAAACGTAAGTTTTATCTAAAGACGCGCGTTTGAATTTAAAATAAACGCGAACGTGCAAAATAAAAAGTGAAACGTGAGCAAATAAAGTCCTATGAATATAAAAATTATATTTTTACAATCCTAATGTTATAAGAAAATTTTTGGAAAACTAAAATTATTTTTACAATTATTTAATTAATTACTATTAATTAATTACTAATTATTAATTACTTTTTTAATTAACTAAATTATACTAATTATTAATTAATTATGAAATTTTACTAGAAAAATGAAAATTAAATTTAGAAAAATCTAAAATATTATAAAACTAATTTTAAAACAGAAAATCTATTTTTTCTACTTTTTAATTATTTATTATTAATTAAAACTAATTATTTAATTAATTTAAACTAAAATAAATTATAAAAAGTACTAAATCAAATGAGAAAAATCTGGAAAAATTCCTAAAATTATTTTAAGTTATAAGAAACCTAAGTAAAATTTAAAAATGAGAAATGCTTATGAATAAGCAGAAAATAAGTCAAAAGGGCTTAAATAGAAGCTATCACTTAACTTATTTTTGGATTTTTCAAATTTTTCTTTTTCAAAAATGATTTACTACTTAAAATAACAAACTTTTGTAAAGGGACTTTTGCTTAAGCTCAATAATAAGCCCTGTGCAAGCAAATAAGCTCAACAGTGGACTTATGAGCTTAAATTGGATTCTGAGGCTAAAAAAACTAAATACAAATCACAAGCTACTCCTAATTGATGACAAAAAGTTGAATGGTACAGAAGTTAACACAATTACACCAAAACAAACAAGTGAAAAGGTTGAGATAAGCTAACAATCAAAATAAGCTAAGTTCCAAAAAGCTGAAAACCAAACAAGCCTTAACAGGCAACTACAGCCTATTGTGGGGCCCACAGGAAAGACCCAGGGTCCAACATAAGCTTGGAGCTTAAAAGTTCACCCAGTGGGCTTTCCAAAATGCCCACAAACTAAGGATAAGCTTTTGCATAAACCAAGGAAAGGGCTAGGGCATGAGACCTGGTCACTACTGAACCATTGTATGGTTCAGTGTTGAATTTTGGAAAATCCACAAGCCTCAAGCTCATCCAAGGGTTGCATAAGCTTGGGAGGTTTCACAATAAGTCAGAGAGACTTGAATGATTAAAAATAAGATGCTAGGAGAAGCTTGTGCAACTCTATGAGCACCAACAGTTGATGAAAATGGGCTTTAAGTGAGAAGTTGGAATAAGCAGTGATGACAATTAAGCACAAGTGTTCAACCAAAAGAAAACACATCTAAATGCTATCTCAGGCAATCAAAATAAGTAAGCAATAACAATCACAAGGCTGGAATCACATAGAACTTAGAGTCAACAAGCTTAGTTGTACACTGATGCACAAGCAGAAATGGTGGCTAATGCGGGAACTTTGGAGCTAAAATTAGCCAAAAAAATAAGCTAACAAAGCCAAACTAATTATGGATCAAGCTAGATAAGCCATCAAACTTCACAAAACACCAAATCTCAAGCAAGATACTTAAATAATGAGCAGGGTGTGAGTAAAATGAAAATGGGTCAAACTGGTGGACAGGGGATATTGCTTCCCCTGCAGGTTGTTTTAAGCAATTAGATAAGCCTAGAGAAAAATCCAAAAAATAAGCTGGTTGTGGGATTTTGTAGTTTAGGTGGGATACTTTTATCACAAGAAATTTCAATGTCTGATTCACACCACAAAATTCTAGAAAAATCTCACAAGAAATGAGTTTTCTGCATAAACAAGGAATTTTGACTTTTGAGATTTTTGCAAAGGGTTGACTAAAATGAAATTTGGTTGACAACAGATGATTGAATGATGTTTGTTTGAACTAAATCAAGCCAATTCTAGCAAGCAAATCTATTTTTGAGTTGAATTCAAAGATTTGGAACACCAATTCACTAACAGTTGGGTTGTTGGTGATTGGATGTTCAATTTGGACTTTTTCCATAAAATTGACCAAGGAGATGGTCACTGTGGACTAAATTGAGCTTAAGAACAACAAACAAGCAAACCCTAACCCCAAGTAACAACAACAACAACTCAGCTCAAATGCTTCTTCCAAACACCCCTTAATGACCCTAGTTATGAGATTTTCAAAGACTATAAAGGATTCAGTCCAAAAGATCAGTCCATTGAGTCATATTATGATGAAGTGGGTACATTCAGGCTCAAAAACACAACTAATAACAATAATTAACCATAACTACCCATAATCTCATTTAAACAGTTGAGATGAAATTTTAGTTAAAACTCAACATAACTATGAAACATGAATAAGAACTTAGCTAAATACTATTAACAAAACATATTAAGTAAAGATAAACAGTAAATAATTCCTAATGAACTATGCTACAGTATAATTTAAAAACTAAAGAAATTGCTCACAAAGTGCTTTCCTGCAATGACCTGAGACCATGAACCACAATTCACTTCCTAATACTCCCCATGGAGTTCTAGACCACTGATTTCAGCTCCTTCTTCTTCTCTTCCTCTTCTATCCTTTTTTATTTATTTATTTATTTCTTATTATTATTTTTTATTTTTTTAGTAAACTGAAATTTAAACTGAACACTTGAATTTCTTGAAACAACAACTTATATTGATAATGAGGGAAACATATTACAACTGAAAGTTTTAATTAAACTCGAAATTACAATGCTTGAATTAACTAAATTAAAACTAAAAATTCTAACACCGGCTTCCACTGCTTTCTTTCTCTTTTATAGTCTCCAAATTAGGGTTCCTGGGGTTCCCTTGGACTTTTCCCAGCTTCCTTGTTGACCATTGGATGGTAATATTTAATCGTTGCCCTTCTTTCCTTTTGGTGCCAAAATGCTTTTTGGCATTTTGCTTCTGATTATTGAAGCCAGAGGGTAATGTTTAGACTGGGGTGTTTGGAGGGGTGTAGGAGGGGGGATAGGGGTGATGATGGAGGAGTGTTAAGTGGGTGGTGATAATGAGAGTAGCAGGGGAGGTCATGGGATGGTTTTTGGGAGGTGGAGAGGTCAAAGGTCAATGTTTGACTCGTTTTAATATTCAAACGAGAATGGGGTGTGGGCTGGAGTAGTATTTGGGCCAGCAAAGGGATTGGGCTAGGGGTGTTGATGGATTGGTTGGGTGGGTTTATTAAAATACAAAGGGGTCCATTTGGTTTGTATAAGATTTAAGCACAAGGACCATTTTTGTAATTTACTGAATATTGGGGGTTGGTTTTGTAAATATCCCAAAGTCATCAAAAGGACCAAACCTGTCAAGTTAGACAAACCAAAGGACCACAAATATAATTTTCCAAAACACCAGGGACCAAAATTGCCAATTTGCCAAAGTTGAGGGGCCAAATATGTAATTTTCTCAAACTTTTCACCCAAGGTCTTATTTTGACAACTTTTGAATTCCAAAGGACTTGGGTTGACTTTTCTTTCATTTTAAACCTTCAGGGACTAGTGTTGTCAATTTAGGAAACTTGAGGGACTGAAACTGCCAATTATGCAAACTTTGTTCGTTTTTCATTTGTTTTTAAACATTTTGCATCTAAAACATATAAAACATAGTTTTGGGATAATTTCTGTATTTTGATACATTTCTGAGTGTTTTTGGATGTTTTGGCAGTTCAGATACGATAAAAATGATGAGTATTTACACACTCATCAATCCCCCACACTAAACTATATCTAGTCCCTAGCAATCTTTTGAGAAAACTTAATGGATTTGAAACTCTTTACCAAAAGCCATCACTTCTGGAGTAGCCAAATGTATCAGTTCAAGTAAGAACTATGGTCCACTTGATAACCATGTGATTTTGAGCAAACCACCAGCTGTCAACGGATTTGATTTGTCTTTACCAAAAGCCGTTTGCTTCTGGACTAGCCAACTCTTGATGGAACAGTCAACATCTTGGTGAGTTGATTACCAATTATGGTTTTTCCACTGCCTTTACCACAAGCCATAATCTTGCGGGCTAGCCAACTCTTACACTTTTTAGGATATGGCGAGTTGAGATACCATACAATTTTGGGAAAATTGCAAGCCACCAACGGATTTGAGTTATCTTTACCAAGAGCCGTTTGCTCCTGGATTAGCCAATCCTTTTGTCATTTAGACATGGTGGACTGATAACCACAAAAATTTTGAAATAAAGTGAAAAAATTTTTAAAAATTTTGGGCAAAAAACGGGGGTACTAGAGGATATAATGTGATAAAATTCGCTAGAATTCCCCCCCCCCCCCCCACACTTAGAATTGAATATTGTCCTCAATATTCAAAGTTCCGGCTATTATGTCGACTCTTTGAACGTAAAAAGATAATATTATAAGCTAACTGTGGAAATATCGTTTTGCATTTTTCACTTTATTTATATGTACATACAATCACACATTTCTTTTAAAGATATATACATTTCAAATAGCTGCAAGGGACGGCCACTCCCCCACACTAGGGTGTTAGAAAGTAGAAAGAAGTCAGAGACATGGGTGAAAACCCATGTTGTTGCTACTGTTTTTGTTTCTCGAGTCGCTAGCTTGACTCGATCCCCGAATTCAATTGTCCTTGGGGAATGTTTGGAAATCAGGGACAACCATGGATGGTATGTCTTCTCCAAAGTAATGTTTCAAACGATATCCATTCACTTTGAAATTAGGACCGTCATTTTGAGATAATTCGACGGTGCCATAAGGATAAACCTTAACGATAGTGAATGGACCAGTCCATCGGGTTTTTAGCTTTCCCGAGAAGATCTTAAGTCTAGAGTTGAAAAGAAGGACTCGATCACCAACGTTAAAAACGCGGTTTTTGATTTTTGAGTCGTGTATCTTCTTTGTCTTTTCCTTATAGATCAAAGAGTTCTCGTAAGCTTGATCACGAAGTTCATTTAATTCATTCAGTTGAACTTTCCGATGATCACCCGCAGTTTTGAGGTCAAAATTTGCATGCTTGAGGGCCCGATAGGCTTTATGCTCAAGCTCGATCGGTAGATGGCACGCTTTCCCGTACACAAGCTTGTAAGGCGTACACCCGATGGGTGTTTTGTAAGCCGTACGGAAAGCCCAAAGTGCATCATCTAATTTATCCGACCACGATGCACGATTTTCACCAACGGTTCTTTCCAATATTCTCTTAATGCCTCGATTGGAAACTTCTACTTGTCCACTTGTTTGAGGGTGGTACGCAGTAGAAATACGGTGAGTTACACCATACTTTTGCATGACTTTATCGAATTTGTCATTGCAAAAATGCCTACCACGATCACTAATTATAGCACGTGGAGTTCCAAATCGAGCGAAAAGAGCTTTCAAGAATTTCACAACTACTCGGGCATCATTAGTGGGTAAAGCTTTTGCTTCAACCCATTTTGACAAATAGTCAACAGCCACGAGTATGTACTTATTTCCATGAGATGATGGAAATGGCCCCATAAAGTCGATGCCCCATACGTCAAAGATTTCACAAACTTGTATTGCATTTTGTGGCATTTCATTCTTTTGTGAAATATTCCCGTGACGTTGACAAGCGTCACAGGATTTGACCAATTCTTGGGCATCCATATAAATCGTGGGCCAATAGAAACCAGAGTCAAACACCTTTTTGGTGGTGTAATTTGGATTGTGGTGGCCCCCCGTGGGACCATCATAGCAAGCCTTGAGAATGTCATTGGCTTCCTGTCCATAAACACATCGCCGGATGACTTGATCCGCACAGATTTTGAAAAGGTAGGGGTCGTCCCAGAAATAATGTTTCACATCCTTAAAGAACTTGTTCTTTTGTTGGGACGACATCCCTTTCACAACAAAGTTACCCGCAAGGTAGTTTGCAAAATCGGCAAACCATGGGGTAACAGAATCTCCACGAAATGCAACCGCATTGAGTGTCTCGAGAGGGAAGGTTTCATTAATTTCCTTCTTTTCGAAGACATCTTGGTGAGGGTTTTCCAAACGGGAGAGATGATCAGCAGCTAGGTTCTCAGCTCCTTTTTTTTATCACGAATGATGATATCAAATTCTTGCAGGAGGAGAACCCAACGAAGTAGTCTCGGCTTTGCATCTTGTTTTGCAAAGAGATACTTCAAAGCCGAGTGATCCGTATACACTATGCTTTTGGTCAAGATCAAATATGACCGGAATTTTTCAAAGGCATACACCACAGCTAATAATTCTTTTTCAGTGGTGGTGTAATGACTTTGAGCCTCAGTTATCGTTTTGCTTGCATAGTGTATAGGCTGAAAGTGTTTAGACCTGCGTTGCCCCAAGACTGCCCCTATTGCATAATCACTAGCATCATACATAAGTTCAAAGGGCAAGTCCCAATCGGGGGCAACAAGAATTGGTGCCTCAGTAAGCTTTTTCTTTAGAGTTTCAAAAGCTTCTACACACTCAGGTGAGAAGATAAAAGGAGTATCCTTTTCGAGGAGATGGGTCATAGGCCGGGCAATTTTAGAAAAATCTTGAATAAACGTACGATAGAAACCGGCATGACCCAAAAAGCTCCTAGTACCTTTGACGGTAGTGGGATGAGGTAATTTTGCAATGACATCAATTTTGGCTTTGTCAACCTCAATCCCATTCTTTGAAATTTTATGGCCGAGGACAATGCCCTCTTTGACCATAAAGTGACTCTTCTCCCAATTGAGACACAAGTTTGTGTCTTCACATCGTTTCAGCATATTTTCCAAGTGGGAGAGACAAGATTGGAACGAATCCCCATTAACCAAAAAGTCATCCATGAATACCTCCATTGTTTTTCCGATCATGTCGGAAAAGATTGACATCATGCACCTTTGGAACATGCCAGGAGCGTTGCATAAACCAAAAGGCATGTGACGGTACGCAAAGGTTCCGTAAGGGCATGTGAAGGTAGTTTTCTCTTGATCCTGCGGATCAATGGGGATCTGAAAGTATCCCGAGAAACCATCGAGGAAACAATAGTACTCATTCCCCGCTAATCTCTCGAGCATTTGATCCATGAAGGGTAGAGGAAAATGGTCTTTACAGGTGGCTTCATTTAGTTTTCTATAATCTATACATACACGCCACCCCGTAACCAAACGAGTTGGAATCAACTCGTTTTCCTCATTGGTGACAACAGTTATGCCACCCTTCTTAGGAACACAATGAATGGGACTCACCCAAGGACTATCAGAAATAGGGTAAATCAATCCAGCATCAAGAAGTTTTAGAACTTCTTGTTTGATAACTTCGTGAATTTTTGGATTTACCCTTCTTTGATGTTGCACCGCGGGTTTGAAGTCATCCTCCATCAAGATTTTGTGTGAACAAAATTCAGGGTTGATACCCTTGATATCGGAGAGTCTCCAAGCAATTGCTCGCTTGTGAGACTTCAGAACCTTTATGAGCACGGTTTTCTCCTCATCTTTCAAGTCTTTAGCAATAATGACGGGTAATTTATCATCACCCTCCAAAAATGCATACTCAAGATGAGGAGGCAACTCTTTGAGCTCAACCTGAGTAGAATCATCAACTTTTTGAACATATTTGATCTCCTCTTTATGAAGTTCTTTGGGAGGCTGAGGGGGGAATGGGTCTTCATTTAACAGTTCCTCTAGCAAAAGAATGTCCCCTTCAGGATCAAAATAGTTTTCATCAACTTCATGCGAAGTTGAACTATCTTGAGCAAGAAAAGCCTCAACATCTTCCAAAGAGAAGTCACCTCCCTCAAAAGGAGTGAGAGAAGGGGAAGAGTCGGCTATAATAGGCTCAGAAGATGGAGTGGGACTGCCACTCGAAAGATAACCAAGAAGTTCTTGCGAGTACTCCTCAGAAGCAACATCAATGACATCGATTCGGTTAACCGATTCAGTGTCATAATTTTAGGAGTACCTCGAAGTTTGATCGAGGTTAAACGTTACTGCTTCATTACCAACATGAAGAGTTATTTCCCCTTCGTGCACATCTATTAGAGCACGGCCCATCCTTAGGAATCCTCTTCCAAGAATGAGAGGAACCCTAGGATCAACATCGAACTCAACAACAACGAAATCAGCGGTGAAGTGAAACTCTCCTACTTTCACAAATACGTCCTCGGCAATGCCAAAGGGACGAGTAATGGACCGATCTGCAAGCTCAAGAGTCATGCAGGTAGGAGTAAGTTCTGGAAGAGAAAGTTTCTTCCACACTGAATTAGGCATCAGGTTGATGCTAGCGCCAAGATCGGACAAGGCGAAGCATTCAACCATCCCAGGAAAAACACATGGAATGAGAAATCTCCCAGGGTCTCCATGCTTCTTAGGAAGCTTCTTTAAGATAACTGCTGAGCAGATTTCGTTCAATGGAGTTTTTGCCATTTCGTACAATTTTTCCTTGTTGCTTAACAAGTTCTTGATCATTGATGCAAATTTGGGCATCAGGATGATAGCATCCGCAAGGCTTACGTCAAAATGCAAATCTTGAAAGATTTGATAGAACTTATCCATTTGGTGACTAGCCTTTTCGCGGAGCTTTTGCTCATTAAGTCGTGATGGATATGGTATTGAAGGTTTAGATTTAGGGTTCTCAACAGGAGTTATTGGTGGTTCAAATACAACCCCTGGTTTGGTCTTTGGAACAACCTGACGGTGGACGTGTGCGGTACTTCATGGGCTAGTAAATTGCACCTTGTCCTTGGTTGCCTCAGGTTCACTTTCCACTACTTTAGGAGGAGAGGAAGTAGTAGGAAGTGGCGGTTCATCATAAGCTTTACCACTACGTGTGGTAATAGCTTTGAGTTCACCCTTAGGGTTGACAACTGTATTACCAGGAAGACCTCCTGAAGTAGAGGGTGGAGCGAGATGACTCATGAGGCTAGCAAACATATTTTCAATCTTGCTTTGAGATTGGTCAATTTTGTTGTTTGTTGCCATAAGCTCATTCTTCAGCTCGTTACCTTGTTTGGTTATTGAAGATTGAAATTCATTCTTCAAAGTTGAGATTTGATTCTGCATTGCCCTCATTTTGGTCTCATTAACCTTAATGTAGTTATTGAGCTCGTTAGGGAGAGGTTCTTGGTAATTAGGAGCTGAATACCCTTGATTACCCCTTTGGGGTGGGTATTGATTCACCGGGGCATGAGTTTTATTTTGCATGTTATTCCCCCTTGGTGGATTAGGATTAAACCTATTTGGATTTTGAGGAAATCCGGGTGGTCCACTGTGGCTGCTAGCGCGGTAGTTTGGTTCCACTTGAGGACGGTATTGGTTACCTCCTTGGTTGGAACTTCCGGCTATTGCATTGACTTCAAATGGATTGCCTTCGGTGGCAGTGCAATTGTAATAAGAGTGTGGACCACCATAAGTGACACAAACTTCTACCTTTTTTATTTCAACTTGTGGAGAAGGTTGAGGAGAAGAAACTTTCTTACTTTTGGCGAGAGCCAAAGCATGAATAACTTCCTTTAGTTTATCAATTCTACCATCGGTGCTAGATTTAGCCACGGGCGATGAGGTAGAAGGATTAACATTCACTTGAGAAAAAACCGGCATGCTTCGTGGAATGTGGACCTTAGACTTATTCTCAAGGATCGCTAAAGCATCTTTTGTCGTTCGATTCAAGAAATTACCTCCCGCGGAGGAATTGAGAGAGTCTTGATCGAGTTGGCTCACACCATTGTAGAAAGTGTCAAGCTGCATGAGATCAGAAAAACCGTGATGAGGGCATTTGCGAAGCAATTCCCTATAACGATCCCATGCCTCAATGAATGATTCATCAAATTTCTGTGTGAATTTCATGATTTCATTCTTGAGACTCGTGGTTTTGGAAGGAGGAAAGAATTCATTCACGAACTTCTTAACCAAATCTTCCCATGTTTCAATCGATCGAGGGGTTTGTTTATCAAGCCAAATCCGGGCAGCCCCATCGATGGAAAATGGAAAGAGAAGAAGTTTAATCGCCTCTTCAGGGACATTTTTGCATTTAATGGTTGATGTAATTTTGTTAAACCATCGAATGTGATCTTGAGGATCGTCCCTCTCAAAACTGTAGAATTGACGTGAGGTGACCAGATTTATCAATCCGGTCTTAAGCTCAAAATTCTCGGCCACGATGGCCGGAACAAAGATAGCATCTCCGTAACCCTCGACGGGTGCTTGGAGAAGCTCGTTCATAGTTGGCTCAACAGCCATGATAACGGAAGATGTGGGAACAGTACGGATCTCAGATCCGACTGTTGGTGCTGAACGTCTACGAGGTCTTCTAGGTACTCTTACAAGCTCACGTAATGGGCTCGTGGACCTAGAAGAACGAGTGCGCATGCACTAGGGATAAAAACCAATCAAAACAAAATCGAGGCAAATCAACAGTGAACTTAAACCAATAATCACAAGCAAGTGGCTTCTTTAAGAAAGGTACACCACTCACAGGGATACAAAGGTAAGTTTTAAATCTTTGGTTTGGGAACTTATTATGTCCACACCCCCAGTTGGTAGGTGTTCTTCCTTAGTTTGCTACGGTTTATTTTTATGTAGTTTATTATTCACAAGAAAGAGACGAATGTTTTTGGGTTTTTGTGTATGGGTTAAAAACTTTTGGACAATATTTTTGGTATCGTTTCGTTTACCAAAATCGTATCTCTTTAAGAATCACCTTAAAAGAAACACGATATAGAAAACGTAACGATCTGTTTTGTTTGTTTTTGATTTTTTTGGTGTTGTTAACACTTTAGGAAAAGTGTTAATGACGTTTTTGTTTTATGATTAAGATTTACAAAAATTTGGTGGTGTTTATACAGTGACGAATGAAAAACCACTAATCTCTAAAAAACGTTTTGAATACGCAGCTACCTCCCCGGCAGCGGCGCCAAATTTTGATTGGTCCTAAACGGTCAACTAAGTTTTCCAATGTGATTGGTCAACCAAGTCAAACGTCTCAAACCAACTAACCAAGGAGTACAATGTATTCCCGGGTCGTTATGTCCCAACGAGGTAAGCAATTGTATTTAAAAACGTTTTAAGTGATCGGGTGATTTAACATGAGGATCAGGAATTTGATTATTATGATTAAACTACGAGATTATGATTGAGAATAGCTTAGAAATACTATATTAACAATTACTGATGATCAGATAACCTAAAACGTAAGTTAAATCTAAAGACGCGCGTTTGAATTTAAAATAAACGCGAACGCGCAAAATAAAAAGTGAAACGTGAGCAAATAAAGTCCTATGAATATAAAAATTATATTTTTACAATCTTAATGTTATAAGAAAATTTTTGGAAAATTAAAATTATTTTTGCAACTATTTAATTAATTACTATTAATTAATTACTAATTATTAATTACTTTTTTAATTAACTAAATTATACTAATTATTACTTAATTATGAAAATTTACTAGAAAAATGAAAATTAAATTTAGAAAAATCTAAAATATTATAAAACTAATTTAAAAACAGAAAATCTATTTTTTCTACTTTTTAATTATTTATTATTAATTAAAACTAATTATTTAATTAATTTAAACTAAACTAAATTATAAAAAGTACTAAATCAAATGAGAAAAATCTGGAAAAATTTCTAAAATTATTTTAAGTTATAAGAAACCTAAGAAAAATTTAAAAATGAGAAATGCTTATGAATAAGAAGAAAATAAGCCAAAAAGGCTTAAATAGAAGCTATCACTTAACTTATTTTTGGGTTTTTAAAAATTTTCTTTTACAAAACTGATTTACTACTTAAAATAACAAACTTTTGTAAAGGGACTTTTGCTTAAGCTCAATAATAAGCCCTGTGCAAGCAAATAAGCTCAATAGTGGACTTATGAGCTTAAATTGGATTCTGAGGCTAAAAAAACTAAGTACAAATCACAAGCTACTCCTAATTGATGACAAAAATTTGAATGGTACAGAAGTTAATATAATTACACTAAAACAAACAAGTGAAAAGGCTGAGATAAGCTAACAATCAAAATAAGCTAAGTTCCAAAAAACTAAAAACCAAACAAGCCTTAACAGGCAACTACAGCCTATTGTGGGGCCCACAGGAAAGACCCAGGGTCCAAAATAAGCTTGGAGCTTAAAATTTCACCCAGTGGGCTTTCCAAAATGCCCACAAACTAAGGATAAGCTTTTGTATAAACCAAGGAAAGGGCTAGGGCATGAGACCTGGTTACTACTGAACCAGTGTATGGTTCAGTGTTGACTTTTGGAAAATCCACAAGCCTCAAGCTTATCCAAGGGTTGCATAAGCTTGGGAGGTTTCACAATAAGTCAGAGAGACTTGAATGATTAAAAATAAGATGCTAGGAGAAGCTTGTGTAACCCTATGAGCACCAACAGTTGATGAAAATAGGCTTTTTAGTGAGAAGTTGGAATAAGCAGTGATGACAATTGAGCACAAGTGTTCAACCAAAAGCAAACACATCTAAATGCTATCTCAGGCAATCAAAATAAGCAAGCAATAACAATCACAAGGCTGGAATCACATAGAACTTAGAGTCAACAAGCTTAGTTATACACTGATGCACAAGCAGAAATGGTGGCTAATGGGGGAACTTTGGAGCTAAAATAAGCCAAAAAAATAAGCTAACAAAGCCAAACTAAGCATGGATCAAGCTAGATAAGCCATCAAACTTCACAAAACACCAAATCTCAAGCAAGATACTCAAATAATGAGCAGGGTGTGAGTAAAAAGAAAATGGGTCAAACTGGTGGACAAGGGATATTACTTCCCTTGCAGGTTGTTTTAAGCAATTAGATAAGCCTAGAGAAAAATCCCAAAAATAAGCTGGTTGTGGGATTTTGTAGTTTAGGTGGGATACTTTTATCACAAGAAATTTCAATGTCTGATTCACACCACAAAATTCTAGAAAAATCTCACAAGAAATGAGTTTTCTGCATAAACAAGGAATTTTGACTTTTGAGATTTTTGCAAAGGGTTGACTAAAATGAAATTTGGTTGACAACAGATGCTTGAATGATGTTTGTTTGAACTAAATCAAGCCAATCTAGCAAGCAAATCTATTTTTGAGTTGAATTCAAAGATTTGGAACACCAATTCACTAACAGTTGGGTTGTTGGTGATTGGATGTTCAATTTGGACTTTTTCCATAAAATTGACCAAGGAGATGGTCACTGTGGACTAAACTGAGCTTAAGAACAACAAACAAGCAAACCCTAACCCCTAGTAACTACAACAACTCAGCTCAAATGCTTCTTCCAAACACCTCTTAATGACCCTAGTTATGAGATTTTCAAAGACTATAAAGGATTCAGTCCAAAAGATCAGTCCATTGAGTCATATTATGATGAAGTGGGTACATTCAGGCTCAAAAACACAACTAATAACAATAATTAACCGTAACTACCCATAATCTCATTTAAACAGTTGAGATGAAATTTTAGTTAAAACTCAACATAACTATGAAACATGAATAAGAACTTAGCTAAATACTATTAACAACACATATTAAGTAAAGATAAACAGTAAATAATTCCTAATGAACTATGCTACAGTATAATTTAAAAACTAAAGAAATTGCTCACAAAGTGCTTTCCTGCAATAACCTGAGACCATGAACCACAATTCACTTCCTAATACTCCCCATGGAGTTCTAGACCACTGATTTCAGCTCCTTCTTCTTCTCTTCCTCTTCTCTCATTTTTTTTTATTTATTTCTTATTATTTTTTTTATTTTTTTAGTAAACTGAAATTTAAACTGAACACTTGAATTTCTTGAAACAACAACTTATATTGATAATGAGGGAAACATATTACAGCTAAAAGTTTTAATTAAACTGGAAATTACAATGCTTGAATTAATTAAATTAAAACTAAAAATTCTAACACCGGCTTCCACTGCTTTCTTCCTCTTTTATAGCCTCCAAATTAGGGTTCTTGGGGTTCCCTTGGACTTTTCCCAGCTTCCTTGTTGACCATTGGAATGTATTATTTAATCGTGGCCCTTCTTTCCTTTTGGCGCCAAAATGCTTTTTGGCATTTTGCTTCTGATTATTGAAGCCAGAGGGTAATGTTTGGACTGGGGTGTTTGGAGGGGTGTAGGAGGGGGGATAGGGGTGATGATGGAGGAGTGTTGAGTGGGTGGTGATGATGAGGGTAGCAGGGGAGGTCACGGGGTCGTTTTTGGGAGGTGGAGAGGTCAAAGGTCAATGTTTGACTCATTTTAATATTCAAACGAGAATGGGGTGTGGGCTGGAGTAGTATTTGGGCCAGCAAAGGGATTGGGCTAGGGTTGTTGACGGATTGGTTGGGTGGGTTTATTAAAATACAAAGGGGTCCGTTTGGTTTGTATAAGATTTAAGCACAATGACCATTTTTGTAATTTACTGAATATTGGGGGTTGGTTTTGTAAATATCCCAAAGTCATCAAAAGGACCAAACCTGTCAAGTTAGATAAACCAAAAGACCACAAATATAATTTTCCAAAACACCAGGGACCAAAATTGCCAATTTGCCAAAGTTGAGGGGCCAAATGTGTAATTTTCTCAAACTTTTCACCGAAGGTCTTATTTTGACAACTTTTGAATTCCAAAGGACTTGGGTTGACTTTTCTTTCATTTAAAACCTTCAGGGACTAGTTTTGTCAATTTATGAAACTTGAGGGACTGAAACTGCCAATTATGCAAACTTTGTTCGTTTTTCATTTGTTTTTAAACATTTTGCATCTAAAACATATAAAACACAGTTTTGGGATAATTTCTGTATTTTGATACATTTCTGAGTGTTTTTGGATGTTTTGGCAGTTCAGATACGATAAAAATGATGAGTATTTACACACTTATCAAATACCTGGTAATTCTTCAGGGAATACTTCAGGAAAATCCCTAACGATAGGAACATCATCAAGCTGCTTTTCGGATGACTTATTTTTTGTAACATGAGCCATGAATACCTGACATCCTTCCTTCATGTATTTTATCACTCACATACATGAGATAATTCCATATCGACGTTTACTTTTGTCGCCCTGGACAATGAGTGTTTCATCCTTGAGTGGTATATGGACGGCCTTTTCGTCACAGTGAATCCTAGCACGATGGTGGGATAGCCAATCCATGCCGACGATAGCGTCAAAACTACCAAGTTGAACCGGCATAAGATCAATGGCAAAAGGTTTTTCGGATAGGGTTAGAGTGCAATCTTTCATGATAGTATTGGTATCTATTAAATTCCCGTCAGCCATCTCGACTTCGTAAGTGGTGTTTAGCTTAGAGGGGGTAGCATTAAGTAAAGGGGCAAACGTATCTGATATAAATCTCTTATCGGCGCCCGAATCAAACAATACTCTAACATTATGATGGTTTAGTAGAAACGTACCGGTGACTACATCAGGTCCGTTTCCATCTCCGAGAAGGTATACCCTAGCTGGAGCATTGATTGGTTCATTTCCTTTTGGGCAGTTCCTCCGGATGTGTCCTACTTCTCCGCATCCGTAACAAGTGGGTGATACAACCTATGTATTGCTTCATGTAGCCGGAATCCTACAGTTTCTGGTTTGATGGCCGATCTTACGACATTTGTCACACCGGACGGTACAACGACCCTCGTGATGAAGTTTGCATCGTTGGCATTGGGGTTTCTGACCGTTGTACCCTACACCTTCCGTGGCGGCATAGACTCGGGGGTTCTCTTGTTTTCGATTCTGCTGTTGAGTGCTCCGATTGTTGTGATATTGTTGGTGGTTCCGATTATTGTTGCGGTGGTTGTTGTTGCGGTGATGACTGTTGTTGCTTTGTTGGTTGTTGTTGTGATGGTGGGTGGTTCTCTTATCGTCCAATTTCTTTTTAAGCTCATTGTATGTCACTTCTCGGTCTAGAATTTTCTGAGCAAGTTCCATTGCTGCTTCCAAGGTTGGCGGGTTTGCTGAGGTTACATTTCCTTCAATACTCCTAGGGAGTCCTTCGACATATTTCTCTAGGGTCTTCTCATGATCGGGTACCATGGAAGGGCATAGTACTTTGAGTTCTTGAAATCTCCTGTTGTAACTTCTCAAATCAACGCCTTTCACCATTAAGGCATGGAACTCATCCTCGAGTTTTCGTAGTTCGGAATGGGGACAATACTTCTTTAGTATTTTAGCCTTGAATTCAATCCAAGTAAGTTGATGTGCTGCCTCTGCTCCTAGTGTTTGAACGGTAGAGTTCCACCAGGATAGAGCATCTTGCATCAGTGTTCCCGTTGCGAAGCTTACCTTGTTGTTTTCCGAGCATCCACTTCTTTGGAAAACAGTTTCACTTCTTTCAAACCATTTGGCTAATTCCGACACTCCTTCAGTTCCTTTGAAATACGTTGGTTGGCATGCTATAAAGTCCTTATAAGTGCAGTAGCGGGGTGTAGGTGCATTTCCATCTCTATTGCGGGCTTTTCCAGCTAAAACGGCATTGACACCATCAACAATTGCTTGCTGGATTGCTGCCGGGGTCATAACTTCAGGGTTCGTTGGTGTGGCGGTCGTGGTTGTTCTCCTAGTTCTAGCCATGTTGCTATTATAAAAGAAGGTATATCATTAGAACATTTATAGTAGTCCTATCACGTTGAAATATATATCGAGAAATAAATAGTAAATATTGGTCGTAGTTACAATGATTTGATCATTGAAAAGGTTTAAGTCGTAATTATCGTATGTTGGAATGACATACATAGGAATTACGAATAAGTTTGACCTGCATAAACCAATATATTACGATATAATGTATAAGGTTTGCAACGTAAATAAAGATAAAATAATTTTCCATAAATCAATGTCAAGGTGTTACAACACTTATTGATACTTGTGCAAATGTTTACAAAACATGACAAGATTCCCTTATTGGTAGGACATTGATTAAACTAACAAGGCGATGGTCTCATGGTTTCCCTAAGGCTTTGTCTAGGCGGTTTTGGAGTTCTTGAATGGCAGTGGACATGGTTTCCATTGTTTGATCTCGAGTCCTTTCCCTTTCTCGAGATTCTAGCAGGGCTTGCCTAAGGCATAGGTTCTCAGTGTTGATCCTTTCAAGTTCTCGGTCCAAGGTTCCTATCATTATTTCTATTGAAGTGTTAGCCCCACATAGTGCTCTTATGAATTCCATTGACTCCCAAAATAGAGAATCCAACTTTTCAACCTTATCTTCCATTGCAAGATGACCAATTATGAGACTGTTCATATCATCTTCAAAGGTTTCTAGATGCTCATGAGGGATCTTGTTGAGTATACTAGCGATGGAATCAAGTCGATCTGCATGGCGAACCATTCTTGCAGCTAACAATGGTATGGTGTGATGTATGGGTTCCCCAGTGACTGGAAGAATTCGGGAGGTGGAGTAAGAACTTTCCCCAAGTTCCCTTGTTGTTGGTGTTCCTTCTTGCGATCTCCAATATCGCATGATTGGCAACAAGAACGACCATTTACAAGCATCCACTCGCTTGTGGGTCCTTCGGCGTCTGCGGTGAACACAAGATTCTGAGGTGGTTGGGCGGATTGGGTAAGTCCTTTGGTGATGTGATATTGGGACACTTCGGTAAGGTGCAGGTGGTGATGCTAGTGGAGGAGATGCTATGGGTGATGGTGTTAGTGGCACAGCAGTAGTTTGGCTGTAGAAGATAGTAGGTGGTGGTGGTATCACAGGTGGTACAGGTGGTGGTGGCATAACTGATTCAGGTGGTATGACAAGAGCTGGTGCTGGTACAACAGTACTTGCTTCATACGGCTGAAGTTGTCTAATTTGCCTATATCGGCGAATCGGACCAGATGATGCCAGAGGAGAAGCCTCTGTGTCAGATGCTGGCAGAAATTGCTGGCTTTGCATGTATCTGTCTGTAGCAGGAGACATAGGCATAGGTGAGGTAGCATAGGCTGAAGTAACATCTTCAGTTCCTGAGCTTGATGACACGCTGATAGGGTGGGTGTTCGAAGATATGACACTGTAATAATTTCCCGATTAGTAAATGTAAGCATAATCATAATCAATTTAAAATGTTATAAAGTAAATAATACTTTTTACCAATTATTGGAATGCTCAGGCACAAAGGGCGTAGGATGGTATTTTATAAAAATTTTGTCCCGTTAAAATGTGTAGTTATAGTTCAATGTTCCAAAAACACTTGGTTCACTATAACCGTCGCTCTGATGCCAATCTATAACACCCCCAAAAACAAACAATACAGCGGAAGACTTTTATTGATAGCGGAAGACTTTGGGGTATTATATCGTGGATCTTTGTCACAATTATAGAAAACAACTCAAATGAGACGTTTTAAGTTTTATTTAAAATACAAAATATTCATGTTTTCAAGAGGTTTCTTTATTCAACAACAAGTTTTTATTCAAAGAGAAATAAACGTTTCTTTATTTGCCCACTTCGTGCCTTTCCCATCCATTCCATTTAGTTACCTGAGATAAACATGCTAAAAGTCAACAAAAGTTGAGTGAAATTCATAGGTTTATAATTAATAGTTTGAACACAAGAGATAGGTGTTTATTGTATATAGATACAAATAAACAAGTTAGAAATCACATTCATTATTGCCTTAAGCTCATGACACTCAACGATTTAACAGACATCAAAATTATCCATAATAATGATGTGAAATAAGTTGCCCCCAAGATAGGTATTTGCCAGTAACCTATGATATCAAACAAAGTGCATTTGGTAACTTTTCTCTAGCAACCAAATGGGGATTGTCAATCCCTAATAGATCTATTCACAATTATTTACATTCACCCTTCAAGTGATTAAGGTTCATGATCGAGGGACTTTTGGCAATAGCTACTTAAGCAATAATAATATCAGGAAAAGACTTGTGTTCGGTTTTTGAGCATGTATCCCCCCCACAAAACAAGTTAAATGTGGGCTATGAACTCACCTTAGTAACAGTAGAATAATCGTAATCTCAACGATGCAAGGCAACGGCTTCACACACAACCTAAAAGATATGGCAAGTTTTCAGTTTCTAAGTCTCGTTTTATTGCTAACATTTATTATTAGTCATGATTAATCCATAATGTGCATAGGTGATGTGTTACGTCGTAGATGTAAAAAGAAAATAATTACGTATTGTTTTATCGTCTAAAATTTAATTATAGTTATATAAATTTTATACGTGTATATATATATATATATATATATATATATATATATATATATATATATATATATATATATATACAAGTTACGTTTATAATTTCTATTATCTCAATATATATATATATATATATATATATATATATATATATATATATATATATATATATATATATATATATATATATATATATATATATATATATATATATATATATATATATATATATAAAATTATATATAAAATTTATTATTCAAAAATCAATATTACTATTCGATCCTTTAAGTTTCTCCAATTTACACATTTTACCCTTAACAGAATATATTTACGTCGTAAGTCCAAAGTTATATATTATTGCATTTTGGGTCCAATTATATCAATAATTACATTTATTAGCTCCAAGTTTCAATATTAACTGTTTATACCCTTAGAAAACAGATTTGACAATTTTTACCCAAAGTTTACACGTTTGACAATTTTAGTCCCTAGTTAACGAAATTTTACAAAATTAGTCCAAAAATTACCAAACTTGAAATTTAACATTTTTAATATTTCAATAAGCTCAGAATGTGTAGAACAGCTTATTTGCTTAATCTCCTTATTTTTCATTAAATGGGCCTTACGATCCAAAATTAAGGGCCCGTTAGTATTTTGTGATCCAAGGGGTTTGGGGGAACACTAGGTTTATCAAAGTCCATCATTTTAAGTTCTAAAAACATTTCAAAACAGATTTTACACTCAGCTTATCGTAATAAGCTAAAAATAGCTTTTTGGGCTTAACGGCCCATATATAGTTTTAATTTCCTTAAAAACTTTCTGAAATAGCATTTTGCTTTAGGTTCGTTTTGGTGACAAAATCAATATGTTAGGTCTAGTTATTTATCATTCTCGTTAGTATCCCAGTTGGTCATATAGGTCGAGTTTAAATATTGGGGGGTCATGTGTCGATTTTCAAAATGGCGAGGCCAAAGTACATGGCCAAAACTCAATACGCAAAACTATAAAAACTCAAAATAATTCTAAGTGTTTTAGTATATAACGTATAGGTCCATAACTACTTAGAAACGTATGATTTTACTTGTGTATATGTTAATATTAGTTCAAAGTCATTATAGGTTCTCGTTAATGGTCTAGCCAAATAATAGTACGATACATAAGACATACATGTTGTGTTTACGTTTTACAAGTTATTAGTAGCAAGTGTTTGTGTATAAACATAAGGTACGTATATATATAAATAGAAAGAAAGTCAAAGTCTCACCTCACCTCTAAAAGGTGGTGTAAAACAAAGTGTAGAGATCGTGTGAGGATAAAATGGCTTCGTGGTTCACTTCACGTTCCACCAATGGTTCAAGAGGCTACAAGCTTGATGTCCTAGGTTCACTTGAGACGTGGTACACTTGACAATTCGTTCGTCCTTCACAACTTCTCCTCTCGTTATTATTTTATGTGTATGGTACGTATATGTGCATGTAATGATTTAGGTTTGCATGTAATGGTTTATATAGTGAGCTTTTGAGTATAAGAACAAGTTGGGTTCACATGAAGCATGTTAAGCGAATAGTAGCGCCTCCTCCCTTGTCCAATCGTGATGCTACAAGCTTAGATCTTGTGAGATATGTATGCTATTCATTCCTGACTTCACATGAGATGTACATTGTTCATTTACTTGTCATTGGGGAGCAAGGGTGGTGATAAGGAATGATATGCCATGTTTTGGTGTTATCTTTGCATGGGACGTTTTGTGGTTTGCTTTGGTCATTTCTAAAGTATCAAATGAGCGAGATGGAGTGTAATATTTATCACTCATGATTCTTGGGCACTAGGTGAATTGAGACAAGCAAAAATATGTTGAGGTTGTGTGTTGAATTTGCAAGTAAAGGGTGCGTTTTGGATGTGTCGCGGCTGGCAGAAACAAAAGAAAAAAATATATAGGGTGCGTTTGGGCTTGAGGCCTGGTGGGCTTGTGGTTTGTGTCGGCCCAAAGAAAGAAAAGAAAGAAAAGTGAGTCCGTTTGGTTTGTAATGTGTATCCGTGGCCCATTGGGTGTTGGGGGCCCACATGGTGTGTTTCAAATATCGTGTCGAGGTTCAAAAATATTAATGAGCGTTCTCAGGAAGTTTCGTAGATTCGTGGAATATATAAATAGTATACGGTATTTAGAGGAAATGTATAGTTATAAATATAAACGTTTTATATATCTTTATAGTTCACAATAATTATAGATTATCTTGGTTGTGTGTAAGCATTGTTCCTGGGTAAACGGTCAATCACAGTTATCGTAGTGGTTCCAATATCAAGCCATAAAAAAAAAATTGTTACCCGTAAAAATGGTGTTAAGTTATCATAACATCGTTTTATTTCTTCGTTTGCATTTACTAATCGTAAGGGAAATTTACGAGAGGTTACATGACAACTCGTCCGAACTATGGTTATCCGGTAGTAGCCTTTCAACCTTTTTAGCCGTGTATGATTCAATTGAAGACATGGCAAGCTCTACCGAAACGAGTCTGTAACCCGTTTTCATGAAAAAGCTTTACAAACCCTTATGAATGACTATTTCGTGGAACGACCAAAGTTTGCCGACCATGTTTTTCGTAATAGGTTTTGTATGAATAAAAGCTTGTTTTCAAGAATTGTTAGTGTTGTTGAAGCGAGATTCGAATGGTTTCAAAAGGGATATGATGCTAGGGGAAAATAAGTTTCACGGCGTTGCAAAAATGCACGTCGGCCATTCGGCAACTCTCAACGGATGAACCTCCTGATAGATTTGATGACTATTTAAACATGGCCCGAAGAACATCAGGTTATAATTTTTTTTAGAGTTCTTGTTATTATTTTTTTTAAAGTTTTTATTAATTTTTTTATTTATTTAAAAAGATGTCGTTATATTTATTTTTTAAAAGTTATCGATATTCATTTTTTTAAAAGTTTTCGTTATATTTTTTCTTATAGGAGAATACCTTGATCATTTTTGCCATGCAATTATTGAATTATATGGTCGAGAGTTCTTACGTAAGCCGACATCCCATGACATTGCACGCTTATTTGAGGTACATGAAGAAAAACATCACATTTCTGGAATGCTTGGTAGCATGTGATTGTACACATTTCATTTGTCGTAATTGTCCTAGACATTTGAAAGGTCAATATAAGCGAGGTGATCACCAATACCCTACTATTATGCTTGAAGCCATCGCTTCAAACGATTTGTGGATTTGGCATTCGTTTTTTTGTCCTCCCGATGCAAACAACGATATCAATGTTTTGAACCAGTCTCCATTGTATCTTACGGAGCGAACGGAGCCAAATAGTTCATTTCATGTAAATGGACGGCTTTACAAACGTGGATATTATCTTACCGATGGAATCTATCATACGTATTCAACATTTGTTAAAGCATATAAGTATCCCATTGAACCGAAGGAAAATAGATTCAGGAAGCTACAAGAGTCTGCAAGAAAAGATGTCGAGCGAGCTTTTGGTCGTCTTAAGGCAAAATGGATGATTCTCAATCCTCCTCTCCGGGCTATGTCGGTCGATAAGATTCGACAACTCGTTTATACGTATATCATATTTCACAATATGATTTTAAAAGACGATCGGGTGGCAATATCACCGGTTCATATAATGGATCAGCCAGTCGTGTCAGTTTATGACGATAGTGTACTAGAGGAGTTACTCGACGAACAAATCCATTACCATCTCCTACACGATCTTACGGAGCACGTAGATGCTCAAAACTTAGCATACCTCGATGACTAGTTATTATTATTTTTTAAGTATTATGTAATTTTCTTTTAATTATTAATGAAATATTATGTTTTTATTAAATTGTTTAATATAATTTATGAAAATAAAAATAAAAAAATAAAATTAGTTGAGGTATGGAATCATGGTTGCCACTAAAAAAGAGTTGAGAGGTATGAAAAAAGTATTAATGAGATGGAATGATATTATTGGTGGGTTGGGAGGTATGGGGGTTTTTTAGAGGCATGATTACCACCGCCCTCATGTCACGACATTGATCAAGCTATAAATCTTTTGATCGCTTGGAGCAAAAGGTATAATAACCCTGAGTTAAAGTTTAACACACTGCCACGTCAGTGCCACATTAGCTTTAGCCTTTTCACCTTAACTCACCAAAAAACACCTAGTATGTTAACATTTTTGAGTTAAAGCTTAACTCAACATTTTGGGCCTCACTTAAAAAAAAAAAAAAAAAAAGAAAAAGAAAAAAAAAAAAAAAAAAAAACTGAGTTAAAGCTTAACTTGGGGGTGGTATAATAACTTTTCTGAGTTAAAGCTTAACTCACCAAAAACTTCCTCCTTAACGCTACGTTAAGTGGCTAACGTGGCGAGTTTAAGCTTAACTTAACTTGGGGGACGGTATAATAATTTGGCCTTTAACGTGATGAGACCCTTCCATGTTATTATACCCTTTGCTTTTAAATTTATGGGTAGGTTATGGATACCCCTATGATTATAATATTCTCTTTATTATTATTTTTTATTATTATAAAATTACGAAACAAAAATACACAACAAAAAATATAAAGCTTGATAAAAAAAAACAAAACAGACACTAATAAAAAAAAATGAAACATAAACTGATAATAACTGTTTTATATTGTAATAAACTCAGTAAAAGTGGTCAGGGAAAGTAAAAGGTGGCTAGCGGGTATTCATAGCAACTCCTTAAACATATTTACACAATTTATTAACTTTTAAAAGGTTTACATTGTGTTGTACATTAATTCTATAAAATTTTGGACCACTCCATAATTCTCAACATCTTTAAGCCATCTAAGCATAAAACTTGTATCCCTTCTACTTTTTAATAAAGCTTTCTATTAACCCACATTTGTTAATGCTCTAATTAGTGAACACTCATACTTTTAATTAGGTAAGAAAAATATAGAAGTCTAAATTAGTTTAATTAACGAGCATGGGAGCCTGCGCGTTGCTGCGGATGTGTTGTGGTCGATAGATTGTCTGACTTTGGTTTTATAATATATGTGTTTTAAAATATTTCTTTGTCGTATTTATTTTTGTTTATATCGAGTAGTTGAGGTGTTATTTGCAATATTATTTTTTGTTATATACGTTACGGTTTTGAGTTATTATTTTTTTACCCGCGTGTTGCTGCGGAAATGTTGTGTTAATCTCAACTTGAAAGAAAACGGTTGTCAAATTTTTTTTATTAAGGACTAAATATGTAAAATATTGATAACTGTATGTACTATTTTTGTAAAGTATTTTCGAAAATAGTATGATTATTTTATGGAAATAGTCCCTTAAGTTATCGCCATATTGCAAAGTTAGCCCTTTGGGACTAACTTTGTATTTGAAAGTTTCTCATTAAGGACTAAATTTGAAAATGCCCGACAAATATAAGGACTATGTTTTGAAAATTAATTCTGGAACTTATATTTTTTCAACGAAAAAAGTCCTTAAAATTATCGACGTGTTGCGTCGTTAGTCCCCGAAGGATCTACCTTGCAAAGACAATTACATAGATCCCTCTCTTAAAGCACGAAACGAATCGAAAATGTCAAAAAAATTGATTCCAAGAAGTGATGCATATTTATACTTGATTTTATTGGGAAAATGATTTCGTGAACAATTGCGCAAGTTTTCTAGTCCGTCTACTATGTCAAATGGGTCTTGGAGTGTTTTTGTTAAAAGTTTGGCCAAGTGGGCAAGTTTGGTCCCTCCACACAACAGTTACGCCACCCCCATGGTTTTCCTTTTTGCCCAAGTTTAGTCCTTCTAATTTTTATAAAACTAAATTTGTATTTCATTTTTTTTTCTGATTCTTATGTCATTAAATGCACACACACATGTCACTACTTTCTTTCCTCTCTCTCATCTGCGCCGGCGGCCTCACCTCTGGCCAACGATCACGTCCAGCCAACTTTCCGGCCACCAGAAAATTTCCCGGCAAGGGTTTTTATTAGCCAAATCTGTAGATCGTGAGATTCCCGTCTTTTCTGGAGCTTTCGAGCTCACGGATCCTACCACAACACCACTCACACGCCACCACCGGCTCTGTCACACCGCCACCGTCACTGCAGCCTTGCCCCTTCCCTTTTCTCGATGGTAATACCACTCACCCGCCCCCTTCCTCGTTTTTTATTAATAAAACCGAAACCCTAATTTTGTAAAGTTTTTATAAATTCGATTTTATTAACAAAACCTTTTATAAAAATACACTTACCCTTCATTTTAATTTTAATCGGATTTTATTAAAAACTTTAAAAACTTGTGTGGATCTAAAAGCTTAGCTACGATTCATGTGACTCGGCCACGACTCGGTGGCTCACCGAGTCAACTCGTTTGACTCGGGTGAGTTAACCCAATTTTTAATTAAAACCTTTTGTAAAACTATTTTAAAACTTGTAAACTGTGTGGATCTATTGTTTTAGCCATGACTCGGTCACGACTCGTCGTCGACTCGGTCTTGACTCGTAAACCGAGTGGATCTATTGTAAATCCATATTTTTTTTTATAGATACATGCATTTTTTTTCTTGATCTAATATTTTTGGTATTTTATTTGTAGTGTCGCCGCTTGCACCACTGCCAAAGTCTGCCGCTGGCTGAGCTGCCGCCGGTGATGCCACCGTGAACTGCTGCTGTCATCGGAAGTTGTTTATAAATTATCATTTATTTCAAGATTATTTTTGTTTATATTTGTTTGTAACTTATGTGCATAGTTGTTTAATTGTATTGTGTTGATTTGTTTCTGTAATAGGGGGTTGAGATTTATCAGGGGTGGGAAGAAAAATCTTCAAGAAGTTTCAGGAAGAAAATTGGGGGGGGAGGGGGACAGTTGAAATAACAGTGAATTCCCTCATTATTCACCACACATTTTTTTTTAATTTTTTTTTATTCCGATGAACAGTTAGAATAACAGTGATTCACTGTAGAACCCAAGAATCACCTTCTGGAGGACGAGGTTGATCAAAATATGCCATTATTCTAAAGAGAGAAAGTAGAGAGAAGGTGAGGTGAAACAAAGATGTTTTTATTATGATAAATTATGTTGCACACCCACACCCCTCAAGTGAAGCCTTGAGGGGTATTTATATGCCTTACATAAGACAACTTTTACAATATTACCTTAGTAGTCCCTGCACTTTATGCATTCTAGTTGTCTACTCCAATTCACGTAAATATTGCTCAGCTTCATTTCTAACAATCTCCCTCCAGCTCTCCAGTTAGATATACGTGAATTGGTTACAATGATTCCTAACAAGTAAAATAAAACAATCAAAGTAAGTGCAGCAATGCTGAGGAAGACTTCATAGCTCTTTTCTTCATAAATATCCCCAACAATCTTTCTTTACTTGTAGACGAATCACTTGCTAATCTAATTGGGTTATTACTCCCTCCCAATTAGTAAACCATTTTCTTTTACATGCTCCCTCCCAAATAGACAACCCGTTTGATATAACCTTGATGCTTGTTGAAGAAGTATCTTTGAATTCTGCCCAAATAATCTTCAGTCTCATGCATAGCGGAAAATGAATCTTAGACTGATAATATGTAACTTCTTCACAGGTTTGTTTGGGGAGCATCATATTGTCATCTTTAACTCACGTAGAATGCTTTCAGTTCTTCAATAAAAGCCCCGATGTACACATTTCTCCCTCTTGGATGATGACGATTTCTCGGAATCATCATAAATATGTGTACATAAACATATCAACTGAAAGCAACATACAAATCAATACCCCATGAGTGAAATGGCAATAACTATTCTCTCTACAATTCATCTCAGATCAACCTCTTTTCACTTCCATTGGCTAATAGTAAGTGACCACGTGTGGAGACAACCCGATATGACAAACTTGAGTGTGAAGTAAAATTCCCAGACTTGTGACTTACCCGTGTACTATCCTGATTAAGAACCTATATGAGAACAACAACGTTACTCCTTACAATATAGGTAGTGGCATATACCCAACCATCCATCCTTTATTGTATATCCGTCTCTTGAACAATCCACAACCTTTTGTGACACTGAGCACTACAACGTAACTCCTTAAAGTGATAGCTATTGTGAGCATTAAGAACCAACTTATGCGTTTATAGATCTCACACATAGCTAGATGTCCAAGTCTTAATCACTATCCCATGAATGCTCAAACAAGGATCTTCAAAAGTCTTGCATCCAACCAACCCCTAGACCTTGAGATACTAAGTACACGCACCCGTGAAACATCACTTCAGGCTCAAATAAGTAATAAACAAATTATCCCCGTAGTCACCTTTTGATAACGTTCAAAATTTAGCCATTGATCTTTGGTGAATCTTGATCAGGATCTTATAAGCAATTCGTGGTGTGTTTTTGGTGAAGCTTGACATTCAATCTCGTTGATTCGTAGTGATTTCGGATTTTCCTTCCAAAAATATAATTGGAAAATTTTCTCCCTCAAAATTTGGAAATCACTAAGAGATACAATGCTAAGGTTACCAGAAAAATTTGAGTATTAAAATTTTTTTACGCAAAATTTCACCGAAAAAATTTGAATTTCGAGCCAAAATTTTCAACGTTATATCAAAATTTGAATCTCGCGTAAAAATTGGTCGTTTAGTCTCCACTCAAAAATAAATTTTACTCAAAATTTCCCGCGAAAAAACTTTTTTTTTTTTTTTTGCTAACTCGATAATGCCCCTAACTCGGTAACCTTTGCTTACTCGATAAAACTTCATAACTCGATAATCCCTAACTCGATAATGCTCCAAACTCGGTAGCCTTTTTGTAACTCGGTAAAGCTCCAAACTCGGTAGCCTTATTGTAACTCGGTAAGATCTTGAAACTCGATAAGATCTTTTGTAACTCGATAAGCTTAGAAAAATTTGGCAGAGTTTCGTTTAGGTAAGCCCAATTGATATCCTTACTCGATAAAACGATAAGGTTGATTCAGCCAAACTCGGCAAAAGACAGCTTCTAACTCGATAAAGCGTCTAACTCGCTAAGCTAACTCGATAGTCAGCTCCCTA
The DNA here is from genome assembly GCA_030686995.1 of Artemisia argyi. NCBI lineage: Eukaryota > Viridiplantae > Streptophyta > Magnoliopsida > Asterales > Asteraceae > Artemisia > Artemisia argyi. The sequence goes on along the minus strand of CM060688.1, from coordinate 30,135,329 downwards.
ACTCGATAAAAATTGTCACCTAACTCGACAAAAATTGCTACCTAACTCGATAAACACCAAACTCGATAATCATCAAATCCAAACTCGATAAAAAATTTTCTAACTCGCCAAAAAACTGTCTAACTCGCTAAACACCACGATGAACAGTTCTAGATTCGCCTTTTATCACCCAAAAACACGATTTTTCACCCAAAAACACCACGATTCGCCCCCGGTTAGCTCTGATGCCAATTGTAGAACCCAAGAATCACCTTCTGGAGGACGAGGTTGATCAAAATATGCCATTATTCTAGAGAGAGAAAGTAGAGAGAAGGTGAGGTGAAACAAAGATGTTTTTATTATGATAAATTATGTTGCACACCCACACCCCTCAAGTGAAGCCTTGATGGGTATTTATATGCCTTACATAAGACAACTTTTACAATATTACCTTAGTAGTCCCTGCACTTTATGCATTCTAGTTGTTTACTCCAATTCACGTAAATATCGCTCAGCTTCATTTCTAACATTCACGCAATGCGAACCACAATTTTGCAGCCCCCATTCCTGCCTTTTATATATATTAGATAATTAATTTTATTACTTTCCAGTGATATATTTATTTTAATCCCTTAATTTTCCGGGCATCTTTATTTGTTAATTTAACATCCATTGAAAATTAAATATAAAAGGAGAAAACACATTTAACCATAATAGGTGAGTCTACGCATAGTGACCGATTTTATTTCAACAGATAATTATGGTTGTGATTGTTTGGTTAAGTGTTTCGTCTAACTTTTTTTTTGTATTTAAAAATAATCAAAATTAAATTAAAAAATGTCATAGTATTTGATAATTCAACTAAGAGAACAATTTTAAAATGTATCAAATAATATTTAATATATTTACTGAAACTGAAAATAAAAGCATTTTTTTTAATCGTACATAGTTCTAGCAACATAAAACAACTTTATTTTTAAACATAAATAAACTATTTTGGTAGGATATTTTGAAATTTAAAACCATTAAGATTAACACGTTAAATGGTATTTTGGTTATAATAAATTACGTTTTTAAGTTTAAGAAAAAAAATATTTTTTCCTTTAATAATAGTTAAGATAAACTTGTACATTAAAGTTTCTCTCCATTGGGAAAATATATACAGTTAAAAGTTGTTTCTTTTCAAATCAAAGTAAAATGAGAATTTTACACTTAATACATAAATTTTTAAAAAGTTTTGGACTTGGTTGTAAATTATATTAAACAATAAGAATATAATGTTATTTTACATTTAACACCTAAAGTTCTATAAAATTCCCTTTTCTCTAAGTTTTTTTCTTTATTATTATTATTATTATTATTGTTGTTGTTGTTGTTGTTGTTGTTATTATTACAGTTTAAACACGTGTTATTTTTCCATTATATTACACTTAAACAATTTTTGACTAATTGAGGGTTCAATTTTAACTTTTATTGGCTAAAAGCTCAATTTTGACACGTGTTCAACAAAATTCTATTTCTTTTATCAAATTTTACTGAAATATTTGAAACAACGTTTCCATTGCCCTCAAGTTGTGACGGGAATGCAATTTAAATGATAAAATTGAAATTTATAACTATTAAGAGGCAAGTAATTACTTATACAGAGAAAATGGTTGAAAGTAAAATAACATAAAAATATAAAATTAAGAGTGAGAATTTGAACTAATAATAATTAATTTGAGACTAGATATTAAGCAAACAGTACTTTTCTTATACAAACGTACTAAGAGCTCTTTTCACGCATGGACTGGATTTTGTGACACATCAACCTTATTACAGGGGTGCCCCAAGCATACGTTAAAGGCAATGTGAAGATGGTTTGGTGGTTTGGATGACCAAACAAAAAAATTGCTGTTGTTATGTGTGTAAGTGGTGTATGGGGTATGTTTTTACTTGAAACATGGTATTTTTGTGTGGTTGATTTGATGTCCATTTCAACAATCGTTTGTTGGTAGATTTGACAAATGAGTGAAAAGTTGACGTGCCGCTAAAGTGGCGACGATGGATGCGATCTTTATCACACCTAATTTAATATAAGCGTACCATTAAATCATCTAAAAATAGATCAGGTTTTACAAGAATTTGCTTAGAAGGTAACAAAAAGGAAATATTTAGTTTGTTAAATCAGATTTTTCAGTTAGTTATGACAATTTTTTGTTTCAGTTATTGTAGAATAAATGAATTTTGTGAAAAAAAAAAAGAAAATGGTTTTGCTGTATGCCCACAGGGCACACGATTAAACGTAGTTAATAAAGGAAAATTTTCCTTTTAAATAAAAAAATGTATTTAATGAATATTCATTGATTTTCTAAAAAGTTTATTAAAAATTTATTTAATGAATAATCAAAAATTTTAATTTACTAAGCAAATAGTTTCTTAAAAATGAATTAGATTCTATTTATTTATTTTATATATTAAAGGGTTTGTTAGAATCCCATCCAGCAGGGATTCTTAGTCAAAATAGGATTATCGTAAGGTATAGAAAGATAAAATTCTATTATTCCGATAAACTAATTACTTGTTTGCTCAAAATAATTCTGTTACACCCCATGCCCGCTTAGACCAAAAATCAAAACTTTAATGCGGAAACGACTTCATTTTAACGGACCCATCATTACTCTTTTAACCATTAACAAAAATTTAAAATATTTCAAACCTTGAAACCATTTTTAAATGAAACTAGACTCAATTATTTTCGAAACGACGGGTGGCACGACCCGTGACGACTTGCAATTTAAAAGATATGAAATTCCAAAAATGACCAAAAGCTGAAATTCTTTTATTTATTTTCTGATGAGAGCATATGGCCATATGCTGAAATACGATATGGCCATATGCTGGCCATATGCCCCTTTACCAAATCCCTGAAACAACCATATGACCATATGCTGAAATATACATATGGTCATATACCCACTGCAGAAAATTTACATAAAAATATACTTGCTTTATTTCCGGAAAACCAACTTCCGAGACTCAAAAATTAATGAAACTTTTCAGAAATCTTTACCATAACATAATACATTGTTTCCATAACCGTTCAACCCTTTTACAACCCAAAATGGGTATATTCACGCTTATGCCAAACACTCCTTTAACCTTTACCATAAATACTTAAAAACACACTTTAACCATACTATAACGTACTCATTCATACATTAGACACTTGACTATACTTTACAAAATGTTATTTGACTCACGGGGGTACGGCATCAACATAGAGCTTGGTATCTACCTAAGCTCCTACTTTCTTACCCCAAACATTCTAATCTCGCATAACCAAGCCTTAATCCATATATCCAAGCCATCCATAAAAACGTGCCAACCTACGAAACGGTTAGACAACTAAACCGTAAGCACAAAGGCTTAGTAAGTAAAACGATCATAATAAAACATTATAACTCATTCACACATTAAGCATCATAATCCACTTATTTCATCGCAATACTAACATAACACATACCTTGGCCACTTCAAGCCTTATCATTACATCTCAATCTTTCCTACTCACTTACACTAGTCCAACTAAACTCTTAATCTCTTTTGCTAGTTATGCCAAACTAGCCTTACATCTACTTCTTCATCACATCATCATTCAAACACTATAAAACATCTCATCATAACAATCATATAACACAAAATGTAAGAAATCATTATAATATCAAATCATAACCGGTTTACTTACCTTGAATCAAAGCTAAGCAAACAATCATTATTTCACCACCACCATCATCATCCTCACTAGTCATCATCATCATCATCATCCTAGGTCATAATCATCACCATATAACACTTAAAACAAATAACCAAATAACTATAACAAGGGTTAGCACAACCATAACTCACCTCTAAACACCCCTAATCATCATATAATCATATCTTGATTATATGATGATAAATCCCATAGCTAACTAGTTAAAAGAGGTTACTTACCTGTGATAATCATGATAGGGATTAACCCTTTGCTTTGGGACCTCAAACCCTTCATGGATTTACCATCCAACTCCATCTTCTTTCCCTCTCTTCTCTTATCCAAAATACGGACACACAAACATATCCACACTCTTCTTTTATTCTCTAGAATCCTCCACACAATATATTACTTACACATCTTTGGTCCCTTGGCACATTAAGTCCCTCCATTCCTATTCTTCCTACTTTAGCCACCAACAAACTTATAACACTTACATTATGCGACAACATAAGCCCCTTGAGTTTGCTTCCATTCTAAATATGCCTCATTTTGTTTTCCATAATTAATAACTCATTCATTGACCATTAGTTTGACTATCGGGTTTGACCACTACGCAACATTCGTTGACTGGCCAATCACATAAAGTCCTTAGTCAATTCCATCAAGAGTAGGGCCTATTTGTATTCCGGGAAACGGGTCTAACAATTCTACCCCTTATTTAGATTTCATCCCCGAAATCTCTTGTCTAAACTATCCAAAACTAATTCTCAACATGTACCCGTTCTCATACTTTCAAATCCTTAGTCATTACATTGCAACGATCTAAGTGATCTTGCAATTCTAAGCTTCTATATGATAATCATAACTCATAATCCACTAAATACACACTTCCCATCACCAACTTATCTAAAATTTCCAACAATGACAACTAGTCATATGGAAAATTTACTATTTTGACTTTATATAAGTCAAACTTCAACACTATATCCACGTCATTCACCAATGCACTAACATAACCTTAAGAAAATAGCTGGTCAATATCACATTCTACTTAACACCCAACTCATATCTATTTCAAAATTGATAACTTATATCAAATTTAGATAAACTACCATCTAATCGGCATTTCCAAATTCTTATCTAAGCATTTCTCAAGCAATCTTCTTGTTAAATCTTAGGAATGCTTACCCATTATCTTATCGATCTTAAGGCACAAACTCATTCTAGGCGTCTATCTTAAGGTTCACACATAACCTTAATGCCGCTATTTATATCTTCTTATGACGTCTAACTTGTTTTAGTTTTCACTTTCTCATTTCTCTACTCGTATTCATGCCATATCGGTTACACATAAGGCCACTCGTTTATAACTCTTTACTCACATAAAAAGGCGTCCCAATCTATGTAAGTAAGGAATTATAAACTTATGCTTCGGCAATTTACAGTTTCTTTATTTAAATGAAGAGGCGTCCCAATCCTTTTAAATAAGGAGATTATAAATCATCCTACTAACGTACTTCCGACACAACAATCATACTTACTTTACTTTCCATCTTTTCTAGCCCTGGATCCAATCTCGCTAACCTTTCATCCATGCCATAAAGGCAAGCTTACAACCATGCCGAGGAGGCAAGCTAAAAACCATACCGCGAAGGCAAGCTAAAAACCATGCTATAAAGGCAAGCTAACAACCATGCCGCGAAGGCAAGCTAAGAACCATGCCATAAAGGCAAGCTAGGCCATCTCGAAGGATGCCAAAACACATGCCAAAAAGGCAAGCTGGGCTATCCTGAAGGATACCAAAACTAGAGCATTGGATCCAAGCTATATCTACCTTATCATCTTTACACATTTTATCTTTCATGTACTTTTATCATTAAGTACACATTATCGTTTCTTCAATTTTCATTGCCTTAAGCAATTTCAACCTTCACTACCATGTTTACTTTCATCTCGACAAGTTTCTATATAACACTTGCCAATTTTATTATACTTGCATTCCACAATGCAATCTATCAATCATCCGTCAACCCTAAGTTGACTCATACATTCACTATATGCCATGATATCACATTAGCCTAATCAATTCTTTCATGCACATAAACTGTGCATCTTATCATCATACATCTTTCAATATTTTAACATGATTCAATTCATGTTTTACAATTCATTATAGTGCACTTCATATCACTTATGACTTCTAGCGCAATCTATATCTCATTCATCACTTCTACTCATCACGCTTAACCATTTCTTACTAACACACTAAACTTGTCATGTTTTATATATAACATGATCTCTTCACATCTTAACTATACATTTTAACTTTTCTCATTTTAATTAAGCGTGTGAAATTCATTCTTCACTAATCATTTCTTACTTATCTCAATCTTTTTGAACATCTATGCTTTATCAAACACTTACCGGGCATCCTTAACTTATTTCACATGTCAATGTGTTCTTTCAACTTTCTTTCGTCACTAGGTCATCACATATAATGTGACAATTATACATTACATTGGACTTAATATGTGCTTTCTAAACAACTTCTGTTATCAAACATACAATAACATTATTCGCACATATCAATTAATTCTCACGTAATATGCATTCCAATGCATCTATCTCAACTCATACACTTCTATGCATCATGCTCTTAAGCACATCACATAAAACAGACATATAATAAACTACCACAGACTTAACATTACATGAACAATAACACTTAACACTTATCTAACAAATGTTAAAACATTTACAAATATATAGTCTATGGTTCATATATCACATTGCACAATCAATCTATGTCTAAGCATCAACATTCTAATTAACCGCAAGCACTAGTCTACCTTATAACTAAGGCATCATTGATGAGTGTGTAAATACTCATCATTTTTATCGTATCTGAACTGCCAAAACATCCAAAAACACTCAGAAATGCATCAAAATACAGAAATTATCCCAAAAGTGTGTTTTATATGTTTTAGATACAAAATGTTTAAATGAAAAACGAACAAAGTTTGCATAATTGGAAGTTTCAGTCCCTCAAGTTTCATAAATTTACAAAACTAGTCTCTGAAGGTTTAAAATGAAAGAAAAGTCAACTTTGGTCTTTAGGAAATCAAATTTGTTCAATATTAATCCCTGGATGAAAGTTTTAACAAACTGGCAACTTTTACCCCTCAAAATCCAAAATTGGCATAAAAGGTCCCTGAACTTTCAAAACTTGACAAAATCAGTCTCTGGTGAAATATTTTTGAAAGAAAGTCAATATTGGTCCTTGGGAAATTACAATTTATCACAAACGGTCCTTGGAGTAAAGTTTTCACAAAATGGCAAAAACGGCCCCTCAACTTTGAAAAATGGCAGATTTGGCCCTCGGGGATTTTAAAAGTGTAAAATAAAATTTCAAACCTTTGGTTATTTGAAGTTGGCAAGTTTTACCCTTGTGATGTATTTTGGAAACTTGTCAAACCAGGCCCTCCAACTTTCAAGATATTACAAAGTGGTCCTTGTGAATTATATATACCAAAACCAAACGGATCCAAATTCATATTACCCCACTCCAATCCAAATAAAACACCAGCCCACCCTTATCACTCCATCTTGGCCCATTTCACCCCCAAGCCCACCAAAGCCACTCACCCCGTTTATTAATAAACATCGTCAGTCAACACTCACCTTTGACCACCCCTTCCACCTCACCACCCACCATCCTGCTACCATCCAAATCTCCATCATCACCCCTACCTTCACTCCTACAACACTCCTCCTCCCCTGGCTAACCAAACAAGCACATAACTTCAAACTCTCACCACTGGCTCCAATTATTCAAAGAAAAAGCCAAAAGGGTTTTTGGCGGCAAAGAATTTTAAATGGCTAGGATCAAAACTACTAATCCTACGGCTTAGAAGAGGTGTGGGAAAGTGCCAGGAACCCTAAAGGAGCCTATAAAAAGAAAGAGGAAGAAGCAGAGGAGGCTAGTAGTTAATTTTAGTTTTTAACCTTTAAGTGTAATTTTAAAATCATGTAACTCTTTTTTTTATGCCTTAAGTAATGTAATCTTAGTTTAATGTTGTAATCCACTTTCAATATTAATAAAAGTTTTCAGTTTGAATTCTCATCTTTGAATCTCATTTCCATTTTCCATAAGCAATTTTAAGTATCTTTGTTAAGATATTGATTAGACTTAGTAAGCTTTTAAAACTTGTTTTAATTCCAAAATCCATAGATATGCAAAAATCATAAAAAATTAGCAGAAAAATCAAAAATCAGAAGAAAGGAAGATTGGAGTTGGAGCAGGGCTCAAAATGGACGGCACTTGGTTTTAGTTGCCTCAGGGGAGGCTTTAGGTGGATACTATGGTTCTTGGTTCATATTTTTGACTTGGAAAGCAACTGTAAGCATTTTCATTAATTTTTGTAATTTACTGTAGCTTGGGTGATTTAGTGCTTAATTCAGTTTATTTATGTTTATTTAATGTTAAGATAAGCTTAGAATTCAAGTTTAAGGTTTAAATTGTAGGTTTGCTTAACAAAACTCAAATCAGTGGTGCATAAGGGAGTGTTTGGTTTGAACTGATTCAGGGGGTTGTGGCTTGTATTTGTTGATACAGTTGGTCCCTTTAGTCCACAATAAGTCCACTTAGGATAGTTAAACTGCTAAAACCAGTAGTCTTAGTTGTAGAAGCCAAATGCATGTTCAATTCTCATTATAAGTGTTCACTGTGCAATTTTCAAGTTGCATAATCATCTATGAACTTGCATACTTAGTCATCATAGCTTAATTTAATCTTTTTTTAGCTTATAACTACATTTTCAGTCAATTAGCATCAATCAAAGTTAAAAATAGTCAAAGTTAGTGATCTAATCAAAAGTCAAAATTTTCATGTACAGGAAAATGGACAAAAGTTCTTGGTAATTTGTAGGTTTCAATGTAGATTTGAAATACATGATTCTTGTTGTTTTAAGTTAATTGGTAGCTTATGGATGTATTTCAGCCAACAAATTGGAATTTGAAACTCTTTTGTGCATTGAAATGTGGGCTTGAAATTGCCTGTGTGAGCACTTGCTTACCCTGCACCACAGTCTGACCCCTTTTCCCAAGCCCCCCAATAAGCTCACTCCTTGAGCTTATTACCTGTTCTTGTGGGTTTTGAGAAACCCACCTTACCAAGTTGTAGTTTCTCATCTTTATTTGCATTTTATTGATTACTAAGTTTGCTTATTTTGTTCCTTTTGTTTGCCTGACTCAACTTGCACACTGACTCATCAGTGTGGATTGAGTGCATTTCATAAGCTCCTTTTGGGCTCATTTGTGAGTGTTAACTTGTGTTTTTGGGCTTTTTAGAAATCTCTCATATCCCTCTTGCTAGTTCCAGGCCTGAATTTGGTTTCCAAGCTCAGTTGATAAGCCTGCAAGTGGCTTTTTCAAGCTCAAACACTGCTCTTTCAGTGAGTTTGAGCTGGATTCACAAGCTTACTTCTAGCTTATTAGTGGGTCCCACACCTTAAGCCTTAGCTTTTTAGAAACCCCACCAGACCACCTTGCTATCTCCAGTTCTTATTTTGGCTTTTAAGCTTATTTCATAGGCTTATATTGCCTTTAAAGTTAACTGCAGGGCTGCTTGGTTCTAAGTTGTTTGGAATTGCTTATTTATGTATTAAAGCTTAATCAGTGTTGTTTTCCTTGTTGTTACAGCTTATTTTGGTTACTTCTATTTACTTTTAGCTTATTTAAACTTTAAGTTTCAGTATTTAGCTTGCTTATTAGCTTTTTCACTTTTAAAATAGCAATTGTAAGCTTTTAAGCCACTGTTGGGAAAATAAGCTCTAACAGAGCTTATTTTCATGTTTTAAAAAGATTGGTTTTTCAAAAGTTTATTATTTTTAGCTGTTTATTGGGTTTGTAAAAAGAAAAATCAAAAAATAAAATATTTTGCAAAAAAAAAAAAAAGGGGGGGGGGGGGGGGGGGCAGGGGTCTAACCTGAGACCTCCCCCTTTGAGAATGATAGGGGTGTACCTGGATGCCAGTCGCCCTTGGGTCTTTTTTCATTAACTCTTTACAAAAAGAATTATTAGACCCATTGTTGTGTTGTTGTTGCAAATAAGCCCTTATGGCTTATGTCTGCTTATTGTTAGCTTATTTTGCACTATACCTAGCTTTCATTTATGTTTCTTAGGATCTTATTAATATGTAGCATTTATATAAAAAGTTTTAGAATTTTAGAAATTAGTTTAGTATTTATTATAATTAAAATAGTTTAATTAGGTATTAAATAAATAATAAGGAATTAATTATAGAAATAGCTTATTTATAAGTATTTAGGAATTTTAATATTTTTATAAACTTTCTGTCACTTTAATTTAGTTATAGAAAAAGTTTTATAATTTTAACTTTTCATTTAGTATTTATTATAATTAAATTAGTTTAAATAGTTTAATTAAGTTTTAATAGTTTTTAATTAATAAAAATTAAATAAAAAGTCTAAAAAAATATTTTCTTTTTCTAATAATTTAATTGTGTCATTAGGATCATAAAAATATAATTTGCATGTCCGTAGGGTTAACGCAGCTTAAATTTCACGTTTTATTTTGCGCGCTCGCGTTTTATTTAAATAAACTTTTACGTTTTTAAATTTAGGTTACGTTCGTAAAAGTTGTTTGTAAAATAAGAAAAACCAAAAACATAAATAAAGTTGATCGGCTCTGAACGGTCAACCTAAATTGACCAAGTGAATGGTCAAAAAGGTCAGACTGCCTAGAGTCAATGCTCCGCAGAATACAGTGTTTCCCCGGGTCGTTATGTCCCGACGAGGAGTGGATGGTTATAAAACGGTTTCGTGATCGGGTGAATCTGGATGAAAAAGGGGTTTGTGAATGGTTTAACTAAGGAATCTACAATGAAATAGCTTAAACAAGCTCTATGAGTAAGACTGAAAGCTAGGAAAAACCAGAAACGTTTAAAACCTAAAAACGCGTACGTTCGCGTTTAAATAAAACGTAAACGTACAAAATAAAACGTGAAAAGTGAAATCTGAAAACACCAGGGGGTGAAAATGACTTTTTTACAAACTACAAGGTAAAAGAAAATTTTTAGAAAAAGAAAATAAATTTTACACTAATTAATTATTTATTATTAATTAAATACTAATTAATACTTATTATTAATATTTAAAATACTTAAATAAAATATAATATTAATTAAATACTAGAAAAGGTGAAAATAAAATTTCTAAAATTATAAAATAACCAAAAACAACTTTTAAAATTAAAAATATGTATTTTTGTCTTTTTATGATTTTTCTATTAATTAATTACTAAATAATTATTAATTACCTAATTAAACTATTTTAAATTAAGAAAAATAGAAAATGAACAGTAAAAATTATAAGAAAATTTATAAAATTATTTTACAACATATAAAAGCTAGGAAAAATATAAAAACTAGGCTTTTCTTAATAAAAACTAATTATGCTATTTAAAACTAATTATTAATTAATAATTAATAAAACTAAGATTAATTCTAATAAATACTAAATGATAAAATAAAAATCTGAAAAAATTATCATAAATACTTTAATATAAGAGGAATTTAAGAAAAATATAAAATAGCTAAGTACTTAATAAAAAGCTAAAAATGAAAAATAAAATTTAAATTAAATTAAATAGAAACTATCACTTAATATTAAATTGATTTTTCTTGGATTTTCTTTTGGAAACTTATTTTACAACTAAAAATGAAAAACTTTTGTAAAAACAAAAAGTGTGGAACTTAAAAATAAGCTGAGAAAGCTCAATAAGCTTGGACAGTTGACTTTGGTCAACTGTCAAAGCTTAAAAGCTTGAATAAGCTACACAGGGTACACAAGCTAGAAAACTAAGTGCAAACAACTGAAGGGAACAATTATTAAGCTAAATCAACAAGATACAACCACTGAATAAGCCACAAAAGCCAAATAAGCAATTGGCATGAACCAAAACCAAAACAGAAATGGGACAGGTTTGATAGGATGATTCAAGTGGGGTCCACAGGTCTTGGGGTCAAACCAGTGGTCAAATCACCAACCCTGGTAGGAGGGGGTGGAAATGAACAAGATTGGTGGCCTGAGGCCCATTGAGGTGGCCAGAAAACCACCACCAAGTGGTGGTGGTGGGGTGATATCTGCTGTGAACAGGGGAGGTTGCAGCCCTGCAGCCCACTTTGGGGGCATGTGGAATCTAGAGAAAAATTTGCAAAAATAAAAGGACCAATGGAACTTAAAGTTGAGCTGGTAGATTTCAATTAGGAACAAATTTCAAGCTCAGAAACCTTACACAAAATTCAATTAAATTCTTTGAAGTTTTGTAAAAATCTGAAGTGTACACTTTGACTTTTGAATGAAACTTTGCTATTTTGACTTTAATGAAGTTTGATTACTCTCTACTGATTGAAAACATGTTTTTAAGCTAAGATGGAACTAAATTAAGCTAAGAAAACAAATTCTAAGTTGAAATGGGTGATTATGGAACCAACTGTGTTGACAGTTAACTGTCAAGGGTGTTTGGATGTGATATTTGACTTTATACCTTAATACCTTGAGTTTTGATGACTTAACTGGTCCTAATACCACTTAAATGGACTAAAGGAATCAACAAGCACAGGTAAATCACACTTACACACCCTGAGTTACCCTAATCCAAACACACCTTATAGCAGTCAATGGCTTGAATTTTTACACTACCAAATGCTTATTAAAGCTGAAAAACTAAATTAAAATTCTAAAACATGCTACATTAATTCTTAAACAACAAGAAGTAATAATACAGAGTAATCAGACAGAAGCAATTCACAGAAATATTTTAAAAACTGAAAATGGAAATTTAACTTAGATAAGATGAGTTTACCTCAAGTCAGTGACCTAAAGCTCATTTGAGCCTATCAACAAAGTTTTTAACCAGAAACCACCAACAAATCACCCCTGAATCAGCAAATGCTTATTTCTTTTTACCCTTTGACCACAGTTGACTTTTTTGGACTTCTTGAGCAAAAGCAGTTAATAAGGAGCAATGAACTCATAAATAGCCATATGAATCTGTCATAAGTTCAGTAAACCAGCTTAATCTTATTTGACACTAGTGAAATCTATTCTAACATAAATGAAGTATTAAGCTTAAATTGTGAAAACAGGTTGCAAGGAATTAAAAAGAGAAACAATGGTTCATTAATTTTTAAGATGATTATATTACTGGAAATGAAAATTACAAAGCTGAGTTTAAAAGATTACATAAATTTAAACTAACTTTACCCTAAATTACATTTGAACTACTAAAAATTAATTACTACTCTCTGCTGCTGACTTCTGCTTCTTTCTTTACTTTTTATAAGTCCTTGAGTCAATCTTTGACTTTCCCACATCAATCCTAGCCGTTGGATGGACTTGAGTCAATCCTAACCTTTGAATTGCATTTTTGCCGCCAAAAATCCCACATGGCAGTTGGGGTAACTTGTGAGGGTGAGAGGGTATTAATTGCTCTTGGAAGGTTGTGGGGACAAGGTGTGGGGTAATTGATGTGGAGGAGGGGGGATATGAGGTGTGTTGCAGTGGAATTGCAGGGTTCAAGTGGGGGAGAGGGTGGTCAACGTTTGACTGAGGTGGGAATATGAAAACGAAAGGGGTGTTTATTTGTGTGGGAGTGGGCCGGTGGTGAGGTGGGCTTGGGTAGGCTAGTTTGGTGGGCTGGATTTAGGATTAGTTTGGTTTGGGTTGTGTTTTGTGTATTGGGTAATAACAAATAAAATGGATCCGTTTGGTTTATTGTTGATATAAATAATGTATAAAAACGTTATTAATATCTTTCGATATCCTTAAGTTTTGACGATCACAAAATCTAAGAACATTAAACGCAAAGTTAATACGTAAACAAGTTTTATGCAAGTTTATATCATCTCATCCAACATAATCACTTAAGGTATGAATAAACAAGTGACTAATACATTTTATGATCAAAGGGATGTTTATTTAAATAATACAACGTTTATAAAATTAAATAAACTTATTATATATTTTTGAAAAATATTTTTGGTAATAAAGGAAAATGTTTTATTCATAATAAATATATGAATTCAAAATTTTAGCCAAAATCAGTTAGTTTTTCACCAAATAAACTTTCCCCAGAAAAAGACAAGAAAACCGCAGTTTTCGTCTGGGCGGCCCCCTTAATTATAAGGGCGGCCCCCTTAATTTTAAGGGGGCCGGCACACAATTAAGGGGACCGGCCACGCTCCCCTGTCAGATTCTGTCAGAAATTTTTCCCTATAAATACCACCTTAAATCTGGAATTTTTCCCACCTCTTGCACGAAAATTTTCAGATCCAAATCTCTCTAAACATCCTCCTAAAAACCCTTTGATCATATAATTGTTAATCCTTGTTTCAAGTGATTCATTCCCTCACCTCTCATCTCTCAAAGTGCAAGAGAAGAATACTCCTTCAACATCAAGTTGTGAAGTATTGTAGATTTGTGTATATAGTCTAGTTGTTGTATACATTCATTGTAAATGTGTGATAGTAGTGTAACTAGATAGATCTAGGAGTAAAAGTTGTGAATAGAAGTAGTGAGATATAAGTAGTGGTGTGAAGAAGAAGTAGTAGATTAGTGTGAAGTTGTGAAGTAGTAGTGGTGTGTACAAGTTGTGAAGAAGGTGTGCCAAGTCATGAAGAAGTTGTGTAGAAGGTGTGAATAAGTTGTGATGAAGTTGTAATGTGTATATTGGTGTGTAAGGTTTTCTCCGCCATATGGGAGCTTGTTGACATAGTGAAGAAAACTCTCGAGTAGGTGACTCGAGGAGTGGAGTAGGGCAAGGAAGGTGTCCTTGTAGCCGAACCACTATAAATCCTTTGTCTCGCGGTTAGATCTTTCCATATCTTACTTATTATCATGCTTATATCATTATTACTTTTGTAGACGTAGACGTATATGTATAGTTGCTCATATAGTGTTAGTATTGATTTTACTTAAATATCAAACAAAAGTTTCATTCACAAAACAAAGTTTTTACAATCAAACTAAAAAGGTAACATACATTTAATTGATCATTTCGATCAAGTATAGTTTTCATACAAAATATAACTAAGGATTATAAAATTGTTTACTTATCTCTCGTATATAGCTATAATTGTTTATATTATGCATGTGTTGATTTCACATACTTAGTTTGCATTATTATTATTGCTCATACTTAGATATAGTTGTTCATATTGTTCAAGACTTGAATTCACATAAGATCGAATCAAAGTTTTAAGAATAAACAAGACTTTTAAACAATTAAGTTTTCATAAAACTAAAAAGACGTAAAACTATTCAACCCCCCCTTCTAGTTTTCCACAATTGGTATCAGAGCCACGTCTAACAAGATCTTTAAAATATATTGTATTTTAAAACTTGTAACGATCTATGGAATCTGAAAAATATTTAGAAGGGCAATCTATGCAAAGACCACCACTATTTGAAAGTGATGGATTTTTATATTGGAAAAATCGATTCGAAACTTATGTAAAGTCAAAAGATCTAGATCTTTGGCATGTTATTACTAATGGTGATTTTTTACCTACTCAAAATAATCCCGAAACAAATAAAGATGAAATAGTACCTTTTGAAAAACAAAATGATGATTTAAAAAGAAGACTTTCTAAAAACAATGAAGCAAAAATGGTTATTTACAATGCGTTACCACGTAAAGAATACGAAAGAATTTTTATGTGTAAAACCGCAAAAGAAATTTGGGATTCTTTACTAATCACTCACCAAGGTAATAGTCAAGTTAAAGATAACAAAATAGATCTTCTTGTTCAACAATATGAACAATTTACGATTCCGGAGGAGGAATCAATAGATAATGCTTTTGCTAGGTTTAACACTATCATCACAAGTTTAAAAGCACTTGATGAGAATTTTTCTAGTAAGAATTTTGTTAGGAAATTTCTTAGGGCTCTTCATCCAAAATGGCGAGCTAAAGTTACGGCGATTGAAGAATCGAAGAACTTGTCAACTCTTCAACTTGATGAGTTGATCGGCAACCTGAAAGTCTACGAAGCAATAATAAAGAAAGACTCCGAGATGGTTAATGGAAAAAGAGAGCAAAGCAAGTCAATTGCGTTGAAAGCTAGGAAGGAATCTAGTAACGAGGATAACTCAACCTCCGAAAGTGATGACGAAGAATATGCGATGGCCGTAAGAGACTTCAAGAAATTCTTCAAAAGGCGAGGAAGATTCGTTAGACAACCGCATGATGAAAGGAAAGCAAACCAAAGAAATAAAGATGACAAAAATGGCAAAAGTGATAGGAAGTGCTTCAAATGTGGTGATCCAAATCATCTCATCGGAAAATGTCCAATGATGTCAAGAAATCAAAATCAAAAGGCGTTTGTTGGAGGAGCTTGGAGTGATAGCGATGCCGATGAGAAAGAAATCACAAATGAGGAGAAATGTCTTATGGCTAAGACATCAAGCGAGGTACGTTCCGAAACCGAATACTTTAGTGACGAAAATTTATCATTAGACCAAAAAGACCTAGATAGTGAATATAATAGGTTATGCAAATTAGGTCAAAAGGTTATAGCTAAAAATAAGTCACTAAAACATATTAATAATCTATTAGAAAATGAAGTACTAGAATTAAAAATTAGACTACAACATTTGAAAAAAGGAAAAGAAGTTTTTATAGAACGTAAAACATGCATAGAGGTTAAAAATGAAAACGAAAAACTTAAAGATGAAATTTTCAAACTTGACAAGTTTAAAAATAGTAGTAACCCACTTAAGAAAATAATAAGTGTTCAAGAAACTTCGGGAGATAAAACCGGTCTAGGATTAACCTCAACTAATGTTTCAACTAGTGAAAATAAAAGTATAAAGTTTGAATGTGAATCTAGTAAACAAAAATCATTAGAATCAAAACCTAAGTATATACTTACAAAAGATAGAAAAATACCCATTGCGAATGATGAAAAAGTAAAAACTTTTTATAAACCATCCTTAAAGACCGAAGTAGGATCCTCTAAATCTAAATTAAGATCTAAAACTCCACCACCGAGAAAACCAAATAATCTTCATACTCGATCTAAAACACCTCAACCTAAAAGAAACCAAAATAGACAAAACTACAATAATACTAGTCATCAAATGTGGAATTATCAACCAAGTTACAATCCTTGGGGAATACTACCACCATACATGCATCCTAGCCAAATGTTGAATATGTTTGGACCAAACAACTTTGGACCAATGAGACAATGGGGACCAAGTGGCTAAGCTGTCAATCTTGGAAGAAGTTGGAATATCATCTACAAATGACTTCTATAAGTCAACATGGTCACTTGAAGTGCTTGAAGATATTCCATTGAAGACGAAAAGGTACGCGTTTCTTTTAAGTTCATCGCTATAATTTGCATGCTTAGATATATGATTAGTTAGATTAATGCTTAGCTATACATATATGTGTACATAATAGCTTATATTCTTATAACCTAGAAACATCATTGGTTGACTCTCCTAGGAATTAGATAAATTTGTTCATTGCCGAACAAAATAGAAAATGGAAATCTTCTATATCCACTATTAGCAAACTCATGGTGATGAAGTGAAATGAGTTAAGTGGATCGATCGTTAATATAGAAGTAGGATTAGATCCCTCGCGTAAGAAAACTATGGATGAAACAAGCTCTCGTAGACTATGGCATTAAGTTTGATAAGCGTGCGAAAACAAAGGAACTCTAGATGTTAGGTTATACCCCATTCAACACTCTCGCATCTAACATATAAATTATCGTCTTCATTTCCTTTAGGATCATAGGATATGTAGAAACGATAGCATGAGATAATAATAGGCTTAACCAATCCTCTTGAGCATGAGATCTTTAATAAACATTTTTTAAAATATTTGATTTATGATATTTGTTGTCAAAAATCTAATATCTCTAAAAATATGCAAAAACCTCACATTTTGGAAAATAGTTTTTCAAATAACTATCCCACTTTTAAATAACATGTTTTCACTATCAATATCCACAATTTTGTTTTGATCAACACTAAAGATTGGGAAAATATTCTTTACCGTTCATTCACACATTTTGAAGTAAAAACCCAATCTATCTTATTCAAATAACTCTCACATCTAAGTTAAAACTTACTTTCAAACATTGTTGAATGATGCTAAAAACGTCTCTTTTAAAAAAATCATGCATGGTGATCTCATATTTGTCATCCATATTTATTTAAATGACACTTATAAGTGAACTAAATCAAATCAAGAGGACCATGGTTTGTTCATTAAGACTTTGTTTGTAACAAGTCTAGAAATCCATGCTATCATAACTACCCACTTATTGCACATTGATAAACATTAGGATTAATCCACCTAGTTATATAGTTATGAAATACTTGATGTTGCTTATTGTTTCCTAGCACTTATATTTTACTTGCTTGATGCGTATGTTTGCATGCTAGATGAAATTGCTTGTTTACTTAATCTCTTTGATTAACATGCTTTGGCTACATAATTGCCTACATAATTAGTATATGCTTAATTGCCTCAAAGAGTTGGACTTGTTTGAAACCAAAAACACAACCTTTCTGCAATTCACTACCAAAAACCCTTTTCTGGCAATCTGGGAATCACCAGATGGGCGGCCCCCTTAAATCATAAGGTGGCCCCCTTAATTATTAAGGGGACCGGCCTCCATTTAAGGGGACCGGCCATCTGATGGTCGAAGGTGTTGTTTCCTTTTTCTAATTTTTAGCCCATTTCATCCTACACTTCTCAAAATTCACAAACCTATTTTATCCTAAACCTTCTATCAAAGTTTATCCATCCTTAATCCCACCTATCCTACACTATAAACACTCCCATTATTCATAATCTTCATTCATCTTTTCATGTCCTCTCCCATCAAACTTAAACCACCAAGAAACCCCGTTTGGAGAAGAAATCCTAACTTCCATTAAAAGCCCATCAAACCAAATGATGTTGTCAAACATCCAACACCAAAATCCTCCTATGTCTTCAACATTACATATCAACAACCTTTACTCACCCATATCCTTCTACATTACACTCAAACCTCATAACCTTTACACACTTAAACCTCATAACCTTTACTCACCCAACCTCAAATTTCATCTCCTAGTGCACCTAATGCACCATCTATAACACCCTCCTACCCAAAAAAAAAAAGAAAATCCCTTCCATGAACATCGCTCTTTCACTTTAACCTATCACATCACTTGATACTCATTTACCATCTTCACCAATAACTCAACCTAGTCATCCTCACAAAAGATTCAACCATATACCCATTTCCTACACTCTACAAAGTGTGTCATCACCACTACAACTTAACCCATGAAGGTCAAACCATATTTCATGATACACAAACCTCATGTTCACTCAAATGAACCCTTTCACAAACCTCATTATAATAACCAAACATCCATCCTTGTTCCCAAAAATACACCTTCATCTTACCAACATAAGCCAAATGAAGAGCATGTTCAATCTCAAAACAACAATCCCAATCTCATTCCTAACACCTCACATTTTGTTCAACCTACAAATCCACCATCCAAAACATCCTCCACTCATGATACATCCTCCACAACTTCATTCTCATCCATTCATGATTACCCAAACTCAAAAATATCTCCACCACCAAGACTATCACCACTACCTTCTAGCAACACACATGTTATCCCTATGTTGCATGTCCTATCACCTTCCTCCGAACACTTGAAGTTCATTGAAGAACTCAAGGAAGCCCATGAGCTTTGTGCTCTTCTTGCCTTACACCTTGCTCAATGCAACTTGGAACAACTTTCCTCTAGCTCTCCTTTCATTACCCCATAACTTGAATCAAGTTGAAAAAGATGTCAACAATTGACCTTGTTTCATCTTTCTCCTAAAAACCATTGCATTCAATGAACACTTCACTTGGATTGAATATCTTCTCACTAGATCACATCCAATACCCTCACTTGAACAACATCCAAAACCTTAATCAACCTCTTCCGCTACAAACTCTCCACCACCAAACTCTCCAACATTCATGACCCAAACATATATCTCCATTAATCCAACAACCTTACCCTAACTCAACCATCTTCATTCCAAACACTTCATCATCAACCATCTAATCATACCATATGCTTATGATTTTCACATTCAAATACGAATCAACCAACCTTTTGTTACAATCAAGTCCGATGGCTCTCTTTGGCAAATTAGGATCTTTAACATAATCACTTTGAATTAATTGTTATGCATCCTTAATATTTGTTTACTATGCTTGTTATTTGTATATTGCATATTCTTCTATATATGCTTGTGCTTCTATTATTTTTCTTGCGAGCATTCCATATCTCGATCTCTTATGACCTCAAAACGAGGGGGAGTATACTTCAAGGGGGAGCTATACATTCGTCGGGATAACCTTTTTGATGTTAACAAAAAGGGGGAGAAGTGATATAAACTCACACTAAAAAACTTGCATATATATATATATATTAATTTTTAGTTTAATGAGTTTAGATTTTGTAATCATCAAAAAGGGGAAGATTGTTGATATAAATAATGTATAAAAACGTTATTAATATCTTTCGATATCCTTAAGTTTTGACGATCACAAAATCTAAGAACATTAAATGCAAAGTTAATACGTAAACAAGTTTTATGCAAGTTTATATCATCTCATCCAACATAATCAATTAAGGTATGAATAAACAAGTGACTAATACATTTTATGATCAAAGGGATGTTTATTTAAATAATACAAAGTTTATAAAATTAAATAAACTTATTATATATTTTTGAAAAATATTTTTGGTAATAAAGGAAAATGTTTTATTCATAATAAATATATGAATTCAAAATTTTAGCCAAAATCAGTTAGTTTTTCACCAAATAAACTTTCCCCAGAAAAAAACAAGAAAACTGCAGTTTTCGTCTGGGCAGCCCCCTTAATTATAAGGGCGGCCCCCTTAATTTTAAGGGGGCCAGCACACAATTAAGGGGACCGGCCACGCTCCCCTATCAGATTCTGTCAGAAATTTTTCCCTATAAATACCACCTTAAATCTGGAATTTTTCCCACCTCTCGCACGAAAATTTTCAGATCCAAATCTCTCTAAACATCCTCCTAAAAATCCTTTGATCATATAATTGTTAATCCTTGTTTCAAGTGATTCATTCCATCACCTCTCATCTCTCAAAGTGCAAGAGAAGAATACTCCTTCAACATCAAGTTGTGAAGTATTGTAGATTTGTGTATATAGTCTAGTTGTTGTATACATTCATTGTAAAGGTGTGATAGTAGTGTAACTAGATAGATCTAGGAGTAAAAGTTGTGAATAAAAGTAGTGAGATATAAGTAGTGGTGTGAAGAAGAAGTAGTAGATTAGTGTGAAGTTGTGAAGTAGTAGTGGTGTGTACAAGTTGTGAAGAAGGTGTGCCAAGTCGTGAAGAAGTTGTGTAGAAGGTGTGAATAAGTTGTGACGAAGTTGTGGTGTGTATATTGGTGTGTAAGGTTTTCTCCGCCATAAGGGAGCTTGTTGACATAGTGAGGAAAACTCTCGAGTAGGTGACTCGAGGAGTGGAGTAGGGCAAGGAAGGTGTCCTTGTAGCCGAACCACTATAAATCCTTTGTCTCGCGGTTAGATCTTTCCATATCTTACTTATTATCATGCTTATATCATTATTACTTTTGTAGACGTAGACGTATATGTATAGTTGCTCATATAGTGTTAGTATTGATTTTACTTAAAGATCAAACAAAAGTTTCATTCACAAAACAAAGTTTTTACAATCAAACTAAAAAGGTAACATACATTTAATTGATCATTTCGATCAAGTATAGTTTTCATACAAAATATAACTAAGGATTATAAAATAAACGTTTACTTACTTATCTCTCGTATATAGCTATAATTATTTATATTATGCATGTGTTGATTTCACATACTTAGTTTGCATTATTATTATTGCTCATACTTAGATATAGTTGTTCATATTGTTCAAGACTTGAATTCACATAAGATCGAATCAAAGTTTTAAGAGTAAACAAGACTTTTAAACAACTAAGTTTTCATAAAACTAAAAAGACGTAAAAGTATTCAACCCCCCCCCCCCCTTCTAGTTTTCCACATTTATGTTACAACAAGGACCAATTGTGTAATTTGTGAAATTAGAGGGGGCTGATTTGCAATCTTTCAAAAATTTATTATAAGTACCAAAATTCCCACATGTGAATATCATAAGGACCAAAGTTGCATTATTTTCATTTTTCAAATTCCCGGGGACCAAATTTGACAAGTTGCCAAACTTGAGGGACCACACATGTAATTTCCACAAACTTCACACCAAGGACTAAAAATGATTTTTGTAACTTCCCAAGGACCCAAAATGTTTTTTCATTCAAAATTATCCCCCAGGGACCAAATCTGTCAAAGTTTGAAACTCCAGGGACTGAATTTGTAAATTTCCAAAACTTTTCCAATTTTTCACCAAAGGACAAAATATGACAACTTATGATTGTAAAAGGACCTTTGGTGATAATTTTCCATATTTTGAATGACCAGGGACTAATTTTGTAATTTTATGAAAGTTGGGGGACTGAAACTGCCAATTTTGCAAACTTTGTACGTTTTTCATCTGTTTTTGCTCATTTTGCATCTAAAACATATAAAACACAATTTTGAAATATTTTTAGTATTTTGATGCATTTCTGAGTGTTTTTGTATGTTTTGCAGTTCAGATTAGATCAAAAATGATGAGTGTTTGAGCACTCATCAATCCCTCACACTAAACTATTGCTAGTCCCTAGCAATAACTGTTTTGAAAACTTGATGGACTTGAAAACCTCTTTACCAAAAGCCATCACTTCTGGAGTAGCCAGGTGTAAGAACCGTGGCACACCTGATAACCGTGTGATTTTGAGCAAACCACCAGCTGTCAACGGATTTGATTAGTCTTTACCAGAAGCCGTTTGCTTCTGGACTAGCCAACTCTTGATGGAATAGTCAACATCTTGGTGAGCTGATTACCAATTATGGATTTTCCACTGCCTTTACCACAAGCCATAATCTTGCGGGCTAGCCAACTCATTTGCTTTTGGGGAGTTGAGGAACCATACAATTTTGGGCAAATTGCAAGCCGTCAACGGATTTGAGATGTCTTTACCAAGAGCCGTTTACTCCTGGACTAGCCAATCCCTTTTGTCGCTTAGACAAGGCGGACTGATTACCACAAAATTTTTGAAGCACCAGTGAAAAATTTTTAAAATTTTTGAAATTTTGGCTAAAACGGGGGTATTATATAGTAAAATGTGATAAAATTCGCTAGAATAGCGAATACCCCCCCACACTTAGGATGAAGATTGTCCTCAATATTCAAAGTCCCGGCTATTATGCCGATATTTTGAACGTAAAAGGGCAACATTACAAGCTAAGCGTGGAAATACCATTTTGTATTTTCACTTCACAAGTAACCATAGCATGGGGGACTCCCCCACACTTAGGGTGAAAACCCTATATGCATGCTACTGTTTTTGTTTACCGAGTCGCTAGCTTGACTCGACCCCGAATTCATTTGTCCTTGGGGAAGCATGATGTGGAAGAAGTAATCTCCATCGGACTATCATTCAAGATGTATGGATAAACATTTGAAGCACGTGAAAGTTCCACACCGATGAGATATAATCCCGGCTCAAAATAATGGTATATGAAAATGCCGGGGTCAAATATAGTGTCTTCATTCCCGAAGGAGTGAAGAACAAGAGAAGTCACCCTGTAGGTGAAGAAAAGGAAGAAAACCATGATGAAAATCATGATTTGATATTCTTCCTCGAGAGCAGGCTCATTAGCCTGAATTTGGATTTCAAAGGTTAAGCTCAAAAACATCCCGGGAGGGTGGGTGGGAATTTGCAAATTCTCATGATTGAGTGCATCTCCCCCCGGGATATCAAACTCCGGAGGAGTCATAATATGATGAGTGAGTTCACCGGAGAACTCCTCATGAAGAGAATCATTCACAAGATGTGAATTTGTGAACTCATGTTCCGGAATAGACTCGTCACAATCCTCATTCTGAATATCGAAGAGTGGATTATCAGAAATCAAAGTGAATTCAGATTCGAATTCAAATAGAGGATTGGTGAGAGTAGTATTGAATGTTTCGGAACAAAGAGATTAACATTCTCTATTGGACTGTTAGGATCAGAAGTGAGTGACAGATCATGGTTTAAGAGATTTTCACTTTTGGTTTCGGAGTTAAGGAGACCATCATCACTTCCTATTGGAAGTGAATTGATTTTGGTGATCTCCTCAAGAAAATGATCAGCATCAATATGTGGAATTGATGTCTCAACATACTCGATGTCTCCATAAGATGCACAATCTTCGCTACAATCGGAGAAAATCTCAAATTGAGCTTTTGGACACTCAAGAGGGGAAGGTAAATCACACATATGATCAGAAATTCCCTGTGACTCTCTTGGGATTGGGATAAGGTTCTCAGCACTAGACTTTATGAATTCGTCCGATTCCTTTTTAGGAAAAGTGCTAAGATGCTCATCCCCCATGTTCAGAGAGTGAGTGTGAACTTCGGGTGTGATAGCAGTTGTTTGAGATGAAATCTCAACTGCAGGGATATCAACTGATGAACTTGATGAATCTTTTTGAATAATAACAATGTTATCTTCATCATCACTGTCATCATAGTCATCAAATAGAGCAGTATTGCGAATATTAGCACGTATTTTAGCTGCTCGTTGCTCAGCCAATAATTCTTCCATGCTTTTTCCAGATTCTCGTTCTTCAGCAAGTAATTCTGCCATAGTTTTCCCATGAGAATTTGGAATGAGAGGAAATTGTGGGGATGTGAATGTGTCAAAACCGGAAGGTTGACATTGAAAATCATCATGAAGTTCCCCACAATATGCACAAGAAGAATTTGGAGTATGGCGGAGTTGAATATTAGCTAACTCCTCCTTAAGTTCTTTAAATTTCTCAAGAACCTCTAAAAAGTCTTGCTGGATTTGAGGAGTTGCTTGGATCATTTGGTACTGTGGAAGTGGGTCTTAATACGAAGAGTCAAAATTATTACAAGGAAATGGATTCCTTGTTTGACAATCAGAGCTAAAGTGTGGACCTCCACAGTACTCACAACAGTTGAACTGATGTGGCTGTGAGTCATATGTGCTGTAGTCATAATTGTTATTAGGAAACTGCTCATAGACAAGCGTGTTTCCTGATTGACAATCAGAACTGTAGTGTGAACCACCACAGTACTCACAACAGTAAAACTGCTGAGTCTCATGGTGTGGTAGCTGATGGAATAAATCAGTCGTGTCATGGTAGGAATAGGGATTCTGGTTATAGACAGACCCGTTTCCTGACTCTAGCATGCTACAACTGGCACAATTACCACCATTATAAGGACCACCACACCATTGACAATCAAGAAGGCGTGGATGAGACATAGAAAGAATCAAATGGTTTTGGAGGGTAAGAAATGTAGAATCAAAAAGGTAAGAGGGTAAAGATGGATATTTTTGAGATTTTTTATAAACATTTTATAAGAAAGAAAATCTTTCTGTGTTTTTTGTGTTCATTGAAAACTGATTTAAAATGTTTT
This sequence comes from Artemisia argyi, assembly GCA_030686995.1. NCBI lineage: Eukaryota > Viridiplantae > Streptophyta > Magnoliopsida > Asterales > Asteraceae > Artemisia > Artemisia argyi. The sequence continues at coordinate 30,109,952 of CM060688.1, read as the reverse complement.
CGGGAACAGTTTTGTTTTTAAAATAAGAAAATATGAACAAGGGATGGTAAATATACAATGAGTGTATATCCAGATTCACTAATCTGTAAAACCGTTTAGAATACGCGCACAACCTCCCCGGCAGCGGCGCCAAAATTTGATCGGCTCTGAACGGTCAACCTAAATTGACCAAGTGAATGGTCAAAACGGTCAGACTGCCTAGAGTCAATGCTCCGTGGAATATAGTGTTTCCCCGGGTCGTTATGTCCCGACGAGGTGTGGATGGTTATAAAACGGTTTCGTGATCGGGTGAATCAGGATGAAAAACGGGTTTGTGAATGGTTTAACTAAGGAATCTACAATGAAATAGCTTAAACAAACTATACGAGTAAGACTGAAAGCTAGGAAAAACCAGAAACGTTTAAAACCTAAAAACGCGTACGTTCACGTTTAAATAAAACGTAAACGTACAAAATAAAACGTGAAAAGTAAAATCTGAAAACACCAGGGGGTGAAAGTGACTTTTTTACAAACTACAAGGTAAAAGAAATTTTTTAGAAAAAGAAAATAAATTTTTACACTAATTAATTATTTATTATTAATTAAATACTAATTAATACTTATTATTAATATTTAAAATACTTAAATAAAATATAATATTAATTAAATACTAGAAAAGGTGAAAATAAAATTTCTAAAATTATAAAATAACCAAAAACAACTTTTAAAATTAAAAATATGTATTTTTGACTTTTTATGATTTTTCTATTAATTAATTACTAAATAATTATTAATTACCTAATTAAACTATTTTAAATTAAGAAAAATAGAAAATGAACAGTAAAAATTATAAGAAAATTTCTAAAATTATTTTAAAACATATAAAAGCTAGAAAAAAATATAAAAACTAGGTTTTTCTTAATAAAAACTAATTATGCTATTTAAAACTAATTATTAATTAATAATTAATAAAACTAAGATTAATTCTAATAAATACTAAATGATAAAATAAAAATCTGAAAAAATTATTATAAATACTTTAATATAAGAGGAATTTGAGAAAAATATAAAATAGCTAAGTACTTAATAAAAATCTAAAAATGAAAAATAAAATTTAAATTAAATTAAATAGAAAGTATCACTTAATATTAAATTGATTTTTCTTGGATTTTCTTTTGGAAACTTATTTTACAACTAAAAATGAAAAACTTTTGTAAAAACAAAAAGTGTGAAACTTAAAAATAAGCTGAGAAAGCTCAATAAGCTTGGACAGTTGACCTTGGTCAACTGTCAAAGCTTAAAAGCTTGAATAAGCTATACAGGGTACACAAGCTAGAAAACTAAGTACAAACAACTGAAGGGAACAATAATTAAGCTAAATCAACAAGATACAACCACTGAATAAGCCACAAAAGCCAAATAAGCAATTGGCATGAACCAAAACCAAAACAAAAATGGGACAGGTTTGATAGGATGATTCAAGTGGGATCCACAGGTCTTGGGGTTAAACCAGTGGTCAAATCACCAACCCTGGTAGGAGGGGGTGGAAATGAACAAGATTGGTGGCCTGGGGCCCACTGAGGTGGCCAGAAAACCACCACCAAGTGGTGGTGGTGGGGTGATATCTGCTGTGAACAGAGGAGGTTGCAGCCCTGCAGCCCACTTTGGGGGCATGTGGAATCTAGGGAAAAATTTGCAAAAATAAAAGGACCAATGGAACTTAAAGTTGAGCTGGTAGATTTCAATTAGGAACAAATTTCAAGCTCAGAAACCTTACACAAAATTCAATTAAATTCTTTGAAGTTTTGTAAAAATCTGAAGTGTACACTTTGACTTTTGAATGAAACTTTGCTATTTTGACTTTAATGAAGTTTGATTACTCTCTACTGATTGAAAACATGTTTTTAAGCTAAGATGGAACTAAATTAAGCTAAGAAAACAAATTCTAAGTTGAAATGGGTGATTATGGAACCAACTGTGTTGACAGTTAACTGTCAAGGGTGTTTGGATGTGATCTTTGACTTTATACCTTAATACCTTGAGTTTTGATGACTTAACTGGTCCTAATACCACTTAAATGGACTAAAGGAATCAACAAGCACAGGTAAATCACACTTACACACCCTGAGTTACCCTAATCCAAACACACCTTATAGCAGTCAATGGCTTGAATTTTTACACTACCAAATGCTTATTAAAGCTGAAAAACTAAATTAAAATTCTAAAACATGCTACATTAATTCTTAAACAACAAGAAGTAATAATACATAGTAATCAGACAGAAGCAATTCACAGAAATATTTTAAAAACTGAAAATGGAAATTTAACTTAGATAAGATGAGTTTACCTCAAGTCAGTGACCTAAAGCTCATTTGAGCCTATCAACAAAGTTTTTAACTAGAAACCACCAACAAATCACCCCTGAATCAGCAAATGCTTATTTCTTTTTACCCTTTGACCATAGTTGACTTTTTTGGACTTCTTGAGCAAAAGCAGTTAATAAGGAGCAATGAACTCATAAATAGCCGCATGAATCTATCATAAGTTCAGTAAACCAGCTTAATCTTATTTGACACTAGTGAAATCTATTCTAACATAAATGAAGTATTAAGCTTAAATTGTGAAAACAGGTTGCAAGGAATTAAAAAGAGAAACAATGGTTCATTAATTTTTAAGATGATTATATTACTGGAAATGAAAATTACAAAGCTGAGTTTAAAAGATTACATAAATTTAAACTAACTTTACCCTAAATTACATTTGAACTACTAAAAATTAATTACTACTCTCTGCTGCTGACTTCTGCTTCTTTCTTTACTTTTTATAAGTCCTTGAGTCAATCTTTGACTTTCCCACATCAATCCTAGCCGTTGGATGGCCTTGAGTCAATCCTAACCTTTGAATTGCATTTTTGCCGCCAAAAATGATGAGTGTTTGAGCACTCATCAAAAGTGATAGCTTCTATTTAAGCCATTTGGCTTATTTTTCTGCTTATCTTTAAGCAAACTTTAAATTTAAATTTTTAGATTACGTTTTAGGTTAACTAGGTTTCACATTATCGTTAATATAGTGTGTTTAATCGTTCTCATTCGTATTTCCTTAGTGTAATCATTCAAACCCTTATATACCCTTTCCTGTCCAAATTCACCTGATCACAAACCCGTTTTGATTACCATCACGCCTCGCTGGGACATAACGACCCGGGGAAACCCTATACTTCCACGGAGATTGATTCTAGGCAGTTTGACTTGGTTGACCATTCACTTGGTCAATTAGGTTGACCGTTTGGAGCCAATCAATCATACAACTTTAATTCACTTGTTAGCCCAACTCTAATACCACTTGGCATATCTACTCGCATTCCATTATCATAACTCTATCATACATTCACATAATCGCAATACAAATGCCAGCACCAACCAAAGTGCGCGACCAACTAATCATTTAAATGCTTTAAGTCCTCCATGGATTTGCATCTCATACCCATCAACACTATACACACATCCATCACCTATCATCAATAAGCTCATCTAACAAAATACATAATTCTTCTCATACTTAACTATTATTTCCCGCATCGCTAGCACTTACCCTCAACGCTTCTACGAGTGGTTTAAGACTAGGCAACCTATAGTGGAAACCTAATTCACTTAAACCGAAGCTCTAATACCAATTTGTTACACCCCGTGTCCGCTTAGACCAAAAATCAAAACTTTAATGCGGAAACGACTTCATTTTAACAGACCCTTCATTACTCTTTTAACCATTAACAAAAATCAATAACATTTCAAACCTTGAAACCATTTTTAAATGAAACTAGACTCAATTACTTTCAAAACGATGGGTGGCATGATTCCTCCCGAACCAACCAGGTTTTATCACACAAGTCAACCACTTGTGAATGGTCAACCGTAATAAAGGCCCTGAACAGCCCGGGAGGAAAAGCAATTATGAACGAGGAGTATAGACTATTCCTAGGTCGTTATTTCCCAACGAGGTGTGAAATCTGTAATACAACAAATGTGTGTTCTAGTGAAGTTAAATATAGAAACAGGAATCTGACTGACTAACACTAGCAATGTGAATAGTAAATAGCTCTTGTCACAGCTTTTTCAGTAAAAACGTGCAATCAGAAACCCTAAAATGTAAAAGGATTTACAAATATACGTTTAGGTTCAAATAAACGTAAATGTACAAAACAACAAATATAAATACAGTAGGTATTTGCATGCCTTAGGGGCTTAAATGCAAATTAAATAACTTAAAATATTTACTTTATAATTACAAACGTATTTTAAAAGTTAAGAAAACCTAAAAACCTAAAACGCGTTCGTTTACATTTAAATAAACGTCTACGTACCAAAATAAAACTGAAAACTGATCAATACAAATTCCACAAATGTGAAATTTATATTTTTGTGATCCTAATGATATAAGAAAATTATTTATGAATTAAAATAATTTTTACAAGTATTTATGTAATTACTATTAATTAAAAACTATTATTTACTATTTAATAATTACTTAAAAATAAGAAAAATATAAAAAATGTTTAGAAAAATAAAATTAAAACTTAGAAAAGTTTAAAATACTATAAAATAAATTTTAAAACTGAAAATATATTTATTACACAATTTATGTGTTTATTATTAATTATTTACTATTTGATAATTAACTAAATATAAAGAATATCTAAAATAAACCTAAATAAATGAAATAAAAAATTTGAAAAGTTTAAAATAATATAAAAGAATTTCTGAAACAAAAATTATATTTATTATACAAATATTCTATTTATTATAATTTATTTACTAATACTATTATTAATTATAATAATTACGTATGAACAGTAAAAAATGTGAAAAAATTCCAGAAAATGTATTTACTGATGGAGAAGGTAGGAAAAATAATTTGGGGACACCAGCTTATTCCAATAAGCTGGAATAAGCTAAACAGTTTAAATAAGCTTAATACACTCAAACCATGTTAAGTATATTGAGGATGCAAGGTATAACGGAACTGGTGCCCCAGAGCAGATGGAAGGGGTGTGTGTACTAAGCATGCTTACTATCCTAGAGGTCTCAGGTTCGACTCCCACACACACCCAAATTTTTGCAACTTTTTATTTTTTTGATTTTTTCTTTACAAATATACTTAATAACTATATACAACTATTTTTAATGAATCAAAACTTTTTACAAAAGTTAAATAAGCTCAGTACAAGCTTATTTTATTAGCAGTTAAGTAAAATAGGCAAATAAGCAATAAGCCTTCTAAATAGAAGCTATCACTTAGCCTTAAAAGTTCTTTTTGGCTTTTTCATTTTATGGAACTTATATATATATACTGGAATGAAGTAAATTTAATAAAAAAATGAAAGTTGAAACCAAGAAATAAGCAGATTAGAGGCTTAATACTCATTCAGTTTAGCTTTTTAGCATACAGTGAAGTATTAAGCTTGGAATAAGCTTGTAATAAGCTTCAACCTAGAAGCCAAGGATAAAAGTATGTATGTACATGTATTATGGACAGATTATGCACTTGGATAGTGCATAGAAGTGTGAGCTTATGGTTTAGTCAGTTAAGCTTATTGGCTTAACTTGGATTGAGTGAAAGCTCAAATGAGCTTGGTATAAGCTCCACACTAGAAACTAAAGTAAAAATATGATATATACAAGTTATATAAACAACTATGAACAAGCAAATGTACAGGGATTCACTCATAAGCTTGTAATAAGCCAATAAGCAATTTCCATACACTGCAGTCCCAAACACCCCTGCAACCTTTTGTTGTGGCAATTCAAGCCTAGATAATAAGCTAAAAAGGCCAAAGTAAGAATGGAGGTTGCAAGCTGGGTTGGTAAGGATTCCAAAAAGCCAAAGCTCAATCTGTAGGGTCCACAGATAAGCTTTTGAGAGGCTTATGAAAAACCTTCCATTTTCCTGAGTATGCTTATTTCTTAGTATACTTAGTAAAATGGGACAACTAAAAAGCTATCACCAAGCTTATAAAATAAGCCTGGAAATGGAAATAAAGCAAAAACCCTTATAGTTTGGTGGATTGGCTTCTTAAAAAGCCAACTCACATAAGGTGGGTCCCACTGAATAGCTTTTTATGAACTTATGAAGTATGCAAAAGTATGCAGATTTCTCAGCATACTTATCAAAATTATGACAAGTAAAAGCCACTTGCAGGCTAGGTAAATGAGCTGCAAGTGTGAGATTAAGTGTAGGATCATGGAGTTGGGTAGTTCAGCTCCATAAGGAACTAAATTTTCACAAGCTAATGATCATAAATGAGATTATAGAGATCTTGTGGAAATTGTGCAAATTAACTGAGTTAACAGTTAATTGTTGTGAATGGGCAAACACAAGATCCCATTAACTTGTCAAATAATCTTCAAATGCTAAGCATTAGAACACTGAGTGTGATGGATTGGCCTCAAATAAAGCCAATTCACACAAGCTCAGGCTCAAATGAGGGCTTTTGAGAGCTTATGGAAACAGCAACACCATACAATTTGCTTATGTGTGGTTTGCTAGATGGAACAAAAAGGTTGGTAAAAATAAGCTGTGCAAGTAAGCAAAATAAAGGGAAATAAGCATACACATAATCACCTGGCTAGTAGGGCTTCTAATAACAATAACAAACACAGTCACAAGCTCAAAAGTCAACAAGCTACAAGCTTGTGACTTTGGCTTAGTGACTGTGAGACAGGGCAAAAACATACTAAAATAAGCAACAAAATAAGCATTGAAACATGCAGAATAAAAATTATCAAAAATACATATAGCAAGCTAAGCAGTAAATTATTAAAACCCTACAAGCATTTAACATAAAACTAAATAATGAACTCACAAGAAAATAACCTTTTTATTCAAAAACCTGAAAAAATCAAAATTTGACTTTTTAAGTTAATGATCAAAGTTGACTAAGGTGAACTTTGATCTGAATTTATTGAACAAATAAGTTATATTAAACAATAAAAACATGAAATTAAGCAATATAAACAACTTATACACTAATTTGATGAATTTTTGGATTAATTACATATACAGTGAATAAATTAAGTGAGTTTGAAGATCATTTTGACTTTTCTACAAATATCCATTAGACTTTATGGTTTATGAGACCTAAAGGAACTTAGCATATCATGTATCAATCAAATACAATACTCAAAACACTCTTTACATCATAGTTAGCAGTTAATCCAAACAATCCTTAAACAAATTGATTTTGTGAATTTCAAAGGATATAACTCATCAAGACCTAGAAACTGATACAAAAGCACATAATATTAAAACATGAAATCATTTAAACACAAAATATCAATAACACAAGCCTCAAACACAGATTTGTCAAATTGTGAGTTTAAACTGTGTGATTTCAAATTTTTAGCATAAGTGATCCATGAAGCAAACTAGCAATCTAAAACTTAAACAACACTAAAATACAACTTAGAAACACAAAGACATAAAGATTAAAGCATATAATTAACTAAAAAGGTGAAATGCAAAAATTGGTAAATAGGCTTACCAAGTGTAGTTCAGATGAGAACATGGAACCATGGATTAATTTCACTACCTAAGGCTCCCAAATGAGCTTCTAAATCATAAACATCCAAGTTATACCCTGCTCCAAGCTTGCATCACCAAGATCACACGTTTTTTTTTATTAATTTTTCTATTTTCTACATTTTTTTTACATTTTTGAATTATAATGAACAAAGTTGATGTTAAATGGTTCAATTGGCTTGCATAAGCTTGTCATAGCTTATGTAGTGTCTATTTGGAATCAATTAACAACTTGTGATCATTTGACATGGAAGTTTAAATGACATATAAGCATAAATGAGATATAAAAGAAAGGTACTGTAAATAGCACGTAATTAACTTTGTCAAGGTTTATTACAATACTGAAAGCTTGTAAATGACATGATAAGTAAAATTAAGCAGTAAATTACATTAAGCAATAAGTAAATTAAGCTATGTGACAATGGCTAATCCAAAGTAGTTGTTTCATCTTGCTTCTTCTCTTATTTATAGTCAATTGAGATCTCCACATGTCCCTGGTCAAATCCCCATGTTAATCTTGACCATTGATCAACTGTAGCTCATCCTAGCTTTTGAATACGTTTTGGCGCCAAAACTGTGACACGTGGCTAGGGGCCATATCAGAACAATTAATGCATCTTGAAGTCTTGTGGAGGTGTAAAGTGGAGTGTAGAAGCAATTTGGGATGGTGGGAGTGAGGTATTGTCAGGTTGCAGGTTAAGGGTGTGGTGGAGATGGTGGGGATTCCACATGTCCTTTCCTGAGACAAAACCAAAGGGTGGGTTTGGTTGTAAAGGTGACAGAGAGGTGATTGAGGTGGAAAGTATGGAAGGTGGAGGTGGAGTGGTGGTAGGAAGGTGGTGGTAGCAGGTGATGCAGAAGGTTGAGGAAGGGGACGGGTCAACGCGGGGTCAAACTTCCCAGGTTTTATTTTAAAAGGTTTAGGCTTGGGTAAGTGTTGGGCCTGGGAGTTTGTGTTTGGGCCAGGTTTATTATTTTTAGATTTAAGGAATTGGATTAAAGGGTATAATACATAAATTGGGCCCGGTTTGGTTTTGTATTTTATAAGCCCAAGGACTAAAGTTGTAAATCCTGAATTCTTGAAGGACTTGATGTGACAAGCTTCCATATTTATTCAAGGGACCATACCTGTCAAATAACATTAGTACAAGGACCATAATTATAAATTTTCAATTTTAAACCTTAAAGGACCATTTATGTAATTTCACCAAATTAGAGGGGTGAAATTGCAATTTCCCATAAGTTATCAAAAAGTTCCAAATGGTAAGTTATGAATAGTACAAGGGTATTATTTGTAAAATTTCCATGTTTGAACACCCAGGGACTAAATTTGCCAATTTTGTAACTTGAGGGGTAAAAGTTGTCATTTTGTATAAACTTTTATCCAGGGATCATTTGTGAATATTTTTGACTTCCCAAGGACTAAAGTTGACTTTTCATTCCAAAATAAAATTCTAGGGACTAAAACTGTCATTTATGAAACTTGGGGGACCTGTTTTGCCATTTGTGCAATTTTGAACTTCAAGGGTAAAATTTGTTATTTCATGATTCCTGGGGGACTGTTGTTGACTTTTCTTCATAATAATTTTCCCAGGGACCATTTCTGACATTTCTTGAAAGTTCAGGGACTGATTTTGCCAAGTGTGCAAACTTTGCACGTTTTCCTCTGTTTTCAGTCCTTTTGCACCTGAAACATATAAAAACACAATTCAAAGATATTTATAGTATTATGTAGTATTTTCGTGTGTTTTTAAACTATTTTCGTATTTAAAATGGAACAGAAATGATGAGTTTTTAAGAACTCATCATGGCACGACCCGTGACGACTTGCGGTTTAAAAGATATGAAATTCCAAAAATGACCAAAAGCTGAAATTCTTTAATTTATTTTTTGATGGGGTTATTAGACACAAAAGTTACTAAAGTTTGCCAAAAAGTGCGATTTGGTTACTAAAGTTTTTTTGGTTACAAAAAAGGTACTCAAGTTTGGTCACCGGTTATATAAGTTACTCTGTATGTTTTAACCTTCTACTACAGGGTTTTTTTTTTCGTTAATTTCAAAAATGGTCCCTCAGACTAACTGTCATTAGTTTTTTCCGTGAGCTAACGGCCGTTTGCAACAAACATTTGCACTGTTAGCCTTTTATCCTAACGACCGTTTATACTTAACTCAAATTTTGGTTTTCATACATTTTTGTCCGTTTTTCTTACGTTTTTTGACCCTTTTTTACGGGTTTTCCGTTTTTATACGTTTTCATTCGTTTTTATACGTTTTCGCCCATTTTCTTACACTTTCATCCGTTTTTCTTACGTTTTGTCCGTTTTTCTTACATTTTTTCCGTTTTCATATGTTTCTGTCCGTTTTTCTTACGTTTTTTCCGCTTTTATATGTTTTTGTCCGTTTATATACCTTTTCGTCCAGTTTATTACGTTTTCTTATGTTTTTCTTACGTTTTTATCTGCTTTTCTTACTTTTTTTCGTTTTCAGACATTTTTTCTGTTTTTCTTACGTTTTTTTCCGTTTTCATACGTTTTTGTTTGTTTTTACATGTTTTCAAACATTTTTATACACTTTTTATACACGTTTTCACACATACGTATAAAACATACAAAGGTGTAGAAAAACGTTAAACTAGTATGAAAACGTAATAAGACGTATGAAACGTACACAAGTGTATAAATGCGCACACAAACATAAAGCAATGTAAAGAAAGTACGACAAGAGAGAAAAACGTACATAAACGTATTAAAACGGATAGAAATGTACGAAAATATACAAAGATACGCGAAGGAGAAAAATGTAAAAAAAAATAATAAAAAAAAATTGCAAAAAAAGAAAAGAAAAGAAAAGAAAAACGCATAGTAACTTTTTGTTAAGGTTCAGTAACCTATTTAATAAACCCGTAAACTATAGTAACTTCCTTGTAACATTTTAAACTATGGTGTTGACGTGGACTAGGGGAACCGGTAATCAGCCGGTTGCCCACCTCGCAGTAACATTTATGTAACATGTTTAATCTTTGAGTAACCCAAATGACAAATCCGTTTACTTAAGTTACCTCTTTGTAACCAAAAAAACAATAGTAACCAAATCGCACTTTTTGGCAAACTTTAGTAACTTTTGTATATAATAACCCTTTTCTGATGAGAGCATATGGCCATATGTTGAAATACGATATGGCCATATGCTGGCCATATGCCCCTTTACAAAATCCCTGAAACAACCATATGGCCATATGCTGAAATATACATATGGTCATATACCCACTGCAGAAAATTTACATAAAAATATACTTGCTTTATTTCTGGAAAACCAACTTCCGAGAATCAAAAATTAATGAAACTTTCCAGAAATCTTTACCATAACATAATACATTGTTTCCATAACCGTTCAACCCGTTTACAACCCAAAATGGGTATATTCACGCTTATGCCAAACACCCCTTTAACCTTTACCATAAATACTTAAAACACACTTTAACCATACTATAACATACCCATTCATACATTTGACACTTGACTATACTTTACAAAATGTTACTTGACTCACGGGGGTATGACATCAACATAGAACTCGGTATCAACCTAAGCTCCTACTTTCTTACCCAAACCTTCTAATCTCGCATAACCAAGCCTTAATCCGTATATCCAAGCCATCCATAAAAACGTGCCAACCTACAAAACGGTTAGACAACTAAACCGTAAGCACAAAGGCTTAGTAAGTAAAACAATCATAATAAAACATCATAACTCATTCACACATTAAGCATCATAATCCACTTATTTCATCGCAATACTAACATAACACATACCTTGGCCACTTCAAGCCTTATCATTACATCTCAATCTTTCCTACTCACTTACACTAGTCCAACTAAACTCTCAATCTCTTTTGCTAGTTATGCCAAACTAGCCTTACATCTACTTCTTCATCACATCATCATTCAAACAATATAAAACATCTCATCATAACAATCATATAACACAAAATGTAAGAAATCATTATAATATCAAATCATAACCGTTTACTTACCTTGAATCCAAGCTAAGCTAACAATAATTATTTCACCACCACCATCATCATCCTCACTAGTCATCATCATCATCCTAGGTCATAATCATCACCACATAACACTTAAAACAAATAACCAAATAACTATAACAAGGGTGGTTAGCACAACCATAACTCCTCTAAACACCCCTAATCATCATATAATCATATCTTGATTAGATGATGATAAATCCCATAACTATTTGGGACCTCAAACCCTTCATGGATTTACCATCCAACTCCATCTTCTTTCCCTATCTTCTCTTATCCAAAATACGGACACACAAACACATCCACACTCTTCTTTTATTCTCTAGAATCCTCCACACAATATAATACTTACACATCTTTGGTCCCTTGGTACATTAAGTCCCTCCATTCCTATTCTTCCTACTTTAGCCACCAATAAACTTATAACACTTACATTATGCGACAACATAAGCCCCTTGAGTTTGCTTCCATTCTAAATATGCCTCATTATGTTTTCCATAATTAATAACTCATTCATTGACTATTAGTTTGACTATCAGGTTTAACCACTACGCAACATTCGTTGACTGGCCAATCACATAAAGTCCTTAGTCAATTCCATCTAGAGTAGGGCCTATTTGTATTCCGGGAAACGAGTCTAACAAATTCAACTTCATGTTCTAATTTTGATTCAAAGGAAAGAAAGTGTGGAGTTGAAATAACTCACTCAGAACCCTTTTTAAAGGATTACGTGGTACGATTAGATCAAATAAGCCCTTCTGGAATAAATACTCTGCTGCTTGTGAACCGTCAGGTACTATTTTATTTAATGTTTATTCAATTACTCTTTTACCCGCAAAGGCAATGTAGGCATGGGGTTCAGCAATAATGATATCCCACAACATACCAAAACTAGCTGTCACCCCGCCGGTAGTAGGAGATGTAAGGATTGATACATATAATAAATTTTTATTTGATTGATAATCATATAAAGCAGCAGGTATTTTAGCCATTTGCATCAAGCTCAAACTTCCTTCTTGCATGCGTGCCCCTCCAGAAGCACACTATAATAAGAGGTAGAAATTCTTTAGTGGCGTATTCAATCAAACGGGTAATTTTCTCCCCAACTACGGATCCCATACTACCCCCCAAAAACTAAAAATCCATAACCCCAATTGCTATATTAATACCGTTTAATTGCCCTATACCTGTTTGAATAGCCTCGGTTAATCCTGTCTTTCTTTGATAAGAATCGATACGATTTTTATAAGGTTCCTCCTCCGAATGAAATTGAATGGGATCCAGATAGACCATGTCTTCATCCATAGGCTCCCAAGTACCCGAATCAATCAAAAGTTCGATTCTATCAGAACTACTCATTTTCAAATGATATCCACATTGTTCACAAAGATTCATTTTTTATTTGAAAAATTTCTTATAATTAATCCATAACACTTTTCGCATTAAACCCACAAATGACTGTATTTTTTATTTACATCCAGATCGGTAGAACTTTCTCGTATAGTTTGATCACTCCTTATGGCATCCCGGGTTTTAGTCCTATTTTCACTTTCACTACAAATGGAACTAGAAATGTAATTGTTACTGGAATTGTCACTACCATTTACAATGTAACTATCAATACAGATTTGAGACTGAAGATAACTGTCAATGCAAATCATTTTGTTATTAATTAACTCTAACATTTTTTATATATTGATGTATTTCGTCGTTGTATAGGTGTTTTATTTCTAATCAAGTTTTAAATATATATTTAGCCGACTTAACCTATAAACAACACTAACGAGCAGTGTACCCGATCAATGTAGCCTAGTTGGTAAGCAGAGTGTCGATCACTAAGAGTGAAACGAAAACCTAATTTGTCTATCGGTATTTCTAAGTTAGTTTTACAATCTAATCTAATGTAAGGGGGTTTTAGTCTGAGATACTAGCACAAATTTAGTTTAATTAAATAATAAACTAATGAGAATGAAACAGCAAATAGCAACACGTACACAGATAGATAATAGAGACTATAAGAAGACCTGTCCTGATAATTAAGTAGCTTGTCACTTGTTTTATTACTAGTTTTATATGAAGTGTATTAAATCTGGTCTTTCTTGTTGGATCGAGTATATAGGCGAGTAAACCCTTAATGATCACTTATGCCTATCCTACTTTTCTAGAGACGCTAGAATAAATAGGCGAGGGGCAGATATGGCAGTCCACGGGATCAGCTAGACACAGAGGTTATCAAAGCACTAATATAAGTCACCAAAGACATCAACATATAAACTCTAATTAACGGGAAAATTTTGACTCCTCCCAAACCAACCAGTCAACCGGGTGCAGTTGATAGGCCCACCTGGGGAGAGAAAGTCAATTGTATTTAAATCCGTGGAAGTACAGGGAAATCCCCGGGTCGTTAAATCCCAACGAGATTGAAATTGTATTTTGAACATTTTTGGGAATGAGTGGCACTGAGGACAGTAACCAAAGATGATTGAGAAGTGATTACACTACTGATTGCTTGGTATTTGGACAATTTAACAATAACATATATACATATAAAATCACACAAACACAAATTGGGAATCAGATACGTTTACAGACAGAGAAAAATGTGAGATTTAAACAATTTGAAACTACAGGGGGTGCAAGTGAAACTTTTACAAACTTTAAATAAAAAGAAAATTAAAATGAAAAGAAAATTATTCACTTGATTATTTTAATATTTAAATACTAATTAATTAATAAAACTTATTTAAAAAGTAATTTAAATCTAATTTAAAACAAACTAAAAATGATTAAGGCTACAGATTAAACTAAAAACTTGCAAAATTATTTTCTAAACTTCTAAATTAACTTAAAGAAAATATAAAAAATAAAAAGAAATGTTTTTGTCTTTTTGTGAATTTTCTTTTAATTAAATACTAATTATATTAATTAAAGTATTTAAATTATTTTAAATTACCAATAATACTAAAAATGACTAGATAATTATAGAAAAATTGATAAAACTAATTAACCATCACAGGAATCCTAAAAATAATAAAAAGTTTCTAAAAAGTATATTTGGACTATTTTACTAATTATTTACTTGATAATTAATTTAAATCTAATTTAACTAAATTAATTAAGAAAATTAAAAAATTAACAGTAGAATTTAAGAAACTATTTTCTTAAAGTCATAAATAATTTATAGAACCTAGGAAAAATATAAAATCCTACTGTTGTTAATTAAAAATTAAGAGAACTATTTAATTACTAATATTATCTAATTAATTAATTAAACTATTATTAATTCTAATAATTATCAAACTAAAAGAGAAAAATCTAACAAAACTATTAAAAATACATTAAGGTGACAGGAAAGTAAGAAAAATATGAAAATGATGAAATGCTTATTAATAAACTAAAAAGAAAATTAAAAAGATAAAATCTATTAAATAGAAGCAATCACTATCTTTAAATTTGGTTTATTGTTGGTTTTCCTTTTTGACAGATGTTAATAAGCTAAAAATAAGAAACTTTTGTGAAAAGACTTTTGGAATAGCTTATTAATAAGCTAAGTGCACCCCCTTGTGCTTAACAGTTGAAAATCAATAGCTTATTAGGACTTGTGACTTTGTGAAAAAGCTATTAAATGAACAAATAAGCTCAAACAGGTGTATATCAACTTGAAATAAGATAAAAGGAACAAATAAGCACTCTGGAAAAGCTATCTTGAACAAAATAAGCACTTAAGTAACTAAGAGGCCAAAACAGGCAAAACCAAAGGATTTTGGACCTCTGTGGGGTCCACAGAAGTCAAGTGAAGTCCAAAGTAAGACTTAAAACTTGAAGAGGGAATGGATGGATTCTCAATAAGCCAATAAGCTGGGCTTATTGCTTATTTTTGAGTACTGGGGAGGCTATGGAAGTTGGGGTCATATACTGAGTTACTCAGTGTTCACTCAGGGAATGGTCAACCTAAGAGGGACTAGCAGGCCTATCAAATAAGCAAAAGACCTCAAAATAAGCACTGGGGCTTGTCAATGGGCTTATTGGCTTTCCAAAAAGCCAGGGTACAAGGTGTGGGGTCCACTAGGGTAGTAACTAAACAACTTGGAAAATGGGCTAAAATCCTGTGCACAGGGCATGTGCTTACCCTGCAGGTCAAATTAACCACTTGCACAAGCTTATATAAAAATCCTAAAAATAATCTAGTTGTGAAAACTTGAAGACTAGGTGACAATCTTTAACTTCTGAAAAGATCAAGGTCTCAAACCTAACTCAAAATTCACAAAAAATCTTCCAAGTTTTGGATTTCTGAAACAAGGACACTTTTGACTTTTTGAAATAACTTAGAACTTTGACTTTTGTGAGATTCTAATGATAACAAATGACTTAATAAGTTAAATTAAGCTAGAATAAGACTTAAGTGAGCTAGAATAACTACTTTAGAATTATTTTGATTTGGTTTGGACTTAAAATGCTTAACAGATGACAGATTAGGTTGAATCAAGAGCTATTTTGACTTGTTAATAAACAAGGGTAAGTTTTTATGACTTGACTGACTTAATACAACCCTAAGTGACAGGTAACAACCTCAAGCATCAACAAAAACAACCTAGATCATGGCTAACTCAGTAATCCCAAACACCCTTGTAAAAATATAATTTTATGATTTTCAAAGGATTTGACTGAATAAGACCAAGTAATTATCTCAGAGGCTTCTATTGTGATGAATCAAGTTGATTTAAACACAGAAACCACAAATCTAACAACAAATAACAACAATTTCTAAAATACTAATTTAGACAGTGAAAATTAAATACTAAGTAAACAACAATTTTAATGAACAAGCTACTGAATTAAAGCAATATTATTACTAATTAACACTAAACAAACATGAATAAGCCAAATAAGTAACAATATAAGCAGTGCTACAGTAGGAATTAAGAAATGAGTTTAAAGGCTTACAATGTGCAATCCTGCTTATACCAAGAACCAAGGACCACAAACCAACCTATAGGTCTTCCACAAGACCACTAACCCACAGCCATCCTAAATTCACTGTGCTTCAGCTTAAATCTTCAACAAACCTGAAAGTTGACTTTTGTTGACTGTTTTTGTGTTTTTGGATTTTTTATAACTAAGTAGTGTTTTAATGTTTCTAAAAGCTTTATTAAGCTTTCTTGGAGCTTATGTGATCCTATGAGTCCATGCCATTACTCAGAAACAATAAACAAGCTTAATGAAATTCTTGAAATTAAATAGAAATTGCATACACTAATATTTCAACTGAAATTTGATTTTTATTGAATAAAAGACTTGAAATTACACTAAAATCCGGAAATATACTAGTTAAAAGCTAAATTGCACACTAAAAACTTGAAATTAATTTATACGACACTTAGACTACTTAATTAAGCTAATATCTCTTCTCATGTTCTTCTCTTCTATTTATAGGCACCAATTAGGGCTCCCTGGACACCTCTGAGCTTTTTCCACCTCCATCTGAACCATTGGATCAATAAGAATCAATCTTGGCCGTTTAACTGATTTTGGCGCCAAAATTGGTGGAGTGAAATTGTTTAATAATGCAACAGGGGGTGGCATTTAATGTGGTTTGTTTGTTAGGTGATAGTGGTGATGTGAGTGGGAAGGGCGGTGGATGTGATGGAGGAGGGGGGTGATGATGGCTTGCAGAGTCAAGTGGGGAGGGAAGCGGTTGTGTGTTTGACTTTGTTTGACCCTGGGTGTGTTTATTCAAAACGGAGGAAGTATATTTTTAGGGGGAGTAGGCCAAGGTTGGGCTTGGGGTATAATCTTGGGCCTGGTGGGTGTTTGTATTTAGATTTGGATTTTGGGTATTTAAGTTTAAGGGTCCGGTTTGGTTTTGCTATAAAAATACCACAAGGACCAAATATGTAATTACTGCAAAGATGAGAGACCAGATGTGGCATTATTCCAAAGTTATCATAAGGACCAATATTGCCAATTGTGATAAACCAAAGGACCAAAGATGTAATTTTTCCATTTTAACCACCTAGGGACTTTTTCTGCCAAATCTTCAAACTCGAGGGACCTGTTTTGTCATTTCACCAAACTTTGCAACCAAGGACCATTCCTGCCATATATGATAAGTACAAGGACAAAATTTGTTTTTCTCAAAGTTTTAATCTCCCAGGGACCATTTTTGTCAATTTTCAAAGTTCAGGGACTAAACTTGCAATTTTGTGAAACTTTGTACCAAAGGACTAAATATGTCATTTTCTGATTTAAAAGGACCTTTGGTGACTTTTTCAAGTTTTTAGAATAACCAAGGACTAGATTTGACAACTTTTGAAAGTTGAGGGACTGAAACTGCCAATTATGCAAACTTTGTTCATTTTTCATCTGTTTTTGATTATTTTGCATCTGAAACATATAAAACACATTCCTGGGATATTTTCAGTATTATGATGCATATTTGAGTGTTTCTAGATGTTTTGGCAGCTCAGATTAGGTAAAAATGATGAGTATTTACACACTCATCAATCACCCACACTAAAACATTGCTAGTCCCTAGCAATCTTTTGAGAAAAACTTAATGGATTTGAAACTCTTTACCAAAAGCCATTACTTCTGGAGTAGCCAAATGTTTCAGTTCAAGTAAAAACTATGGTCCACCTGATAACCATGTGATTTTGAGCAAACCACCAGCTGTCAACGGTTTTGATTTGTCTTTACCAGAAGCCGTTTGCTTCTGGACTAGCCAACTCTTGATGGAATTTAGTCATCATCTTGGTGAGTTGATTACCAATTATAGTTTTTCCACTGCCTTTACCACAAGCCATAATCTTGCGGGCTAGCCAACTCTTTAACTTTTAGGATATGGCGAGTTGAGATACCATACAATTTTGGGCAAATTGTAAGCCGTAAACGGATTTGATATATCTTTACCAAGAGCTGTTTGCTCCTGGATTAGCCAATCCTTTTGTCATTTAGACATGGCAGACTGATAACCACAAAATTTTTTGAAATAAAGTGAAAAATTTTTGAAAATTTTGGGCCAAAAACGGGGGTACTAGAGGATATAATGTGATAAAATTTGCTAGAATTTCCCCCCATACTTAGAATTGAATATTGTCCTCAATATTCAAAGTCCCGGCTATCATGCCGACTCTTTGAACATAAAAAGATAATATTATAAGCTAATTGTGGAAATATCATTTTTCACTTTATTTATATGTACATACAATCACATATTTTTTTTTGGAGATATATACATTTCAAATAGCTGCAGGGGACGGCTATTCCCCCACACTAGGGTGTTAGAAAGTAGAAAGAAGTCAGAGACATGGGTGAAAACCCATGTTGGTGCTACTGTTTTTGTTTATCAAGTCGCTAGCTTGACTCGATCCCCAAATTCATTGGTTCGTGGGGAAAGTTTGGAGATCCGGGACAACCATTTGTGGTACGTCCCCTCCAAATTAGTGCTTTAACCGATGGTCATTCACTTTGAAGTTGGAACCGTCAGGTTGAGATAATCCAACAGTTCTGTATGGAAATACTTTTGTGACAGTGAATGGCCCAGACCAACGAGTTTTAAGCTTTCCTGAGAATATCTTCAATCGTGAATTGAAGAGAAGGACTCTGTCACCGATGTTGAAAACACGGTTTTTAATTTTAGAGTCGTGTATCTTCTTGGTTTTTTCCTTGTAAATCAAAGAATTCTCATAAGCTTGATCACGAAGTTCATTTAATTCATTTAGTAGAACCTTTCGGTGATTACCCGCTGTGTAAAGGTCAAAATTTGCATGTTTCGAGGCCCAGTAGGCCTTATGTTCTAATTCGATCGAAAGATGACATGCTTTCCCGTACACTAGCTTATATGGAGTACACCCGATGGGTGTTTTGTAAGCAGTGCGGAAAGCCCATAATGCATCATCCAGCTTATCTGACCAAGAGGCACGGTTTTCTCCAGCCGTCCTCTCCAAAATTCTCTTAATACCCCGATTCGAGACCTCCACCTGCCCACTTGTTTATGGGTGGTATGTTGTTGAAAGACGGTGAGTTACACCATATTTCAACATCACTTTTGCAAATTGTTCATTGCAGAAGTGTGTGCCACGATCACTGATAATGGCACGAGGAGTCTCGAATCTGGCAAAGAGAGACTTTAGAAATTTAACGACTACTCGGGCATCATTGGTGGGTAAAGCTTTTGCTTCCACCCATTTTGACAGATAGTCGACAGCCACGACTATGTATTTATTCCCTTGTGAAGACGGGAACGGCCACATAAAATCAATGCCCTACATATCAAATATTTCACAGACTTGGATGGCGTTTTGTGGCATCTCATTCTTTTTGGAAATATTACCGTGACGCTGGCAAGCCTCACAGGTTTTGATAAGTTCATGGGCGTCTTTATAGATTGTGGGCCAAAAGAATCCTGAATCAAACACCTTCTTGGCGGTGTAGTTTGGGTTATGATGTCCCCCCGTGGGTCCATCAAGACAAGCTTTAAGAATTTCCATGGCTTCTTGGCCATGGACACACCGTCGGATGACTTGATCCGCACATATTTTGAACAAGTAGGGGTCGTCCCAGAAGTAATGTTTCACATCTTTAAAGAATTTTTTCTTCTGTTGGGACAACATCCCTTTCACAATGAAATTTCCCACATGGTAATTTGCAAAGTCGGCAAACCATGGGGTAGTGGCATCATCCCGGGTAGAGATTAGATTGAGAGTCTCCAGAGAAAAGTTTCATTGATTTCTTTTCTCTCGAGAATATCGTGATGAGGATTCTCTAACCGGGACAAGTGATCAGCAGCAAGGTTCTCTGCTCCTTTTTTGTCTCGTATGAGTATATCGAATTCCTGAAGGAGCAAGACCCAACGGAGCAGTCTTGGCTTTGCGTCCTGTTTAGTTAACAGGTATTTCAAAGCCGAGTGGTCCGTATACACCACGCATTTAGTTAAGATTAAGTAAGACCTAAATTTCTCAAAGGCATATACCACAGCTAATAATTCTTTTTCTGTGGTGGTATAGTGCGTTTGAGCTTCACTCATGGTCTTACATGCGTAGTGTATTGGCTGAAAATGTTTTGTTTTGCGTTGCCCCAGAACTGCACCAATAGCGAAATCGCTAGCATCGCACATAAGTTCGAAGGGTAAGTCCCAGTCGGGGGCAACAAGGATCGGTGCCTCGGTGAGCCTTTTCTTTAAAGTAGAAAAAGCTTCAATGCACTCGGGGGAAAAGATGAAAGGAGCTTCCTTTTCAAGAAGATGAGTCAATGGTCGGGCTATTTTGGAGAAATCCTGAATGAATCTCCGATAAAACCCGGCATGGCCAAGGAAACTCCTTATTCCTTTAACAGTGGTGGGATGAGGCAGTTTAGCAATAACATCAATTTTTGCCTTATCAACCTCAATCCCACTTTTTGAAATTTTATGGCCGAGGACAATGCCCTCCTTAACCATAAAATGGCTCTTCTCCCAGTTTAGACAAAGATTAGTGTCTTCACAACGTTGAAGCATCTTTTCTAAATGGGAGAGGCATGAGTCGAAAGAATTCCCGATGACTGAGAAGTCATCCATGAATACCTCCATGGTTTTCCCGATCATGTCGTGGAAAATAGCCATCATGCACCTCTGGAAAGTGCCCGGAGCGTTGCATAACCCAAAAGGCATGCGACGATAGGCAAACGTCCCGTAAGGGCATGTGAAGGTAGTCTTCTCTTAATCCTTAGGATCAATGGGAATCTGGAAGTAACCCAAAAAGCCGTCAACGAAGCAATAATACTCATTCCCCGCTAGTCTTTCGAGCATTTGATCCATAAAGGGCAGAGGAAAATGGTCCTTGCGGGTGGCTTTGTTAAGCTTTCTATAATCGATACATACTCGCCACCCTGTAACCAACCATGTTGGTATCAACTCGTTATCCTCATTTGTAACAACCGTGATGCCACCCTTTTTTGGAACACAATGTATTGGGCTAACCCAAGGACTGTCTGATATAGGGTAAATCAATCCCGCATCGAGAAGTTTGATAACTTCTTGCTTGATAACTTTGTGGATTTTTGGATTTACCCTTCTTTGATGCTGCACGGCAGGCTTAAAGTCCTCTTCCATTAGGATTTTGTGTGTACAAAAATCCTGGTTAATACCCTTCATGTCTGAGAGCTTCCAAGCAATTGCTTGCTTGTGGGACTTTAAAACCTTAAGCAGCGCGGTTTTCTCCTCATCTTTTAAGTCTTTCGCAATAATGACTGGTAACTTATCGTTACCTTACAAGAATGCATATTCTAGATGAGGAGGCAGCTCCTTAAGTTCGACCTCGGGGAAATCATCATTTTTCTCAACATATTTGACTTCCGCGTTATGAAGTTGTGGAGGTAGAACAGGAATGGGAGATGGATCTTTGTTCAATAATTTCTCAAGGAGAAAGATATCCCTCTCCGGGTCAATCTCTTGGTTATCAATTCCTTCAGGAACTGAATCACTTTTGAGAAAGGCCTCTAATTCCTCAAGGACGAAATCACTTCCTTCAAACGGAGTGAGGGAATGAGAAGAATTAGCGATTATGGGGTGAGAGGAGGGAGTAGGATTTCCACTCAGAGAACTATCAGCGAATCCAAGGATTTCCTGAGCATACTCCTCGGATGCAATGTCAATGACATCAATTCGGTTGACCGATTCAGCATCATAATTTGAGGAGTATCTTGAGGTTTGATCAAGGTTGAACGTTATCGCTTCATTGCCAACTCGTAATGTGATTTCCTCATCGAAAACATCGATTAATGCACGAACCGTCCTTAAGAATCCCCTCCCAAGAATGAAATGAACTCTTAGATCTGCATCGAAATCAACAACGACAAAGTCTGCCGGAAAATGGAACTTTCCCACTCTTACAAATACGTCCTCGGCAATACAGAGGGGACGTGAAATTGAACGGTCTGCAAGCTCGAGAATCATGCATGTGGGAGTAAGTGCCTGAAGAGAAAGCTTTTTCCAAACTGAGTAGGGCATTAAGTTGATGCTTGCACCAAGATCGGCCAAGGCAAAGCACTCAACCATCCCCGGGAAAATACATGGTATTAGAAATTTCCCGGGGTCTCCTAGCTTCTCGGGAAGCTGTTTCAACAGAACTGCAGAGCAGTTTTCATTGAGTGGAGTTCGTGCCATTTCAAATAGTTTCTCTTTATTTCCCAATAAGTTTTTGATTGTCGATGCAAATTTGGGCATTAATAGAAGAGCATCCGTGAAACTAATATCAAAGTGTAGCTCTTGGAAAATTTGGAAAAAATTTTCCATCTGATGATTAGCTTTTTCACGGAGCTTCTGATCTTGCAATCGTGAGGGATATGGAATCGATGGTTTTGGGTTGGCTTTTGGGATTTCAATAGGACCTTCGGGAGTTTCAAACATGACTCTTTTAGGGGGAGTCGGGACCGGGACAACTGGAGGAGGGATGTCATTGGTACATCCGTTACTAGTAGGAAGTACCGTATCCGTAGTATCCTCAGTATCACATTCCTCTACCTGGACAGGAGAAGTGGTAGAAGGAGCTGTGGGTCCTTTATAAGAAATTCCACTTCTTGTGGTGATCGCCTTTGCATCGCCCCTCGGATTAACGATCGCGTTGCTAGGTAAAGTACCTGAGCCCGAGGGTCGATCATTTAAAGACTTCTTCAATTCAGAGATCTGACTGACCAGCATTTTGTTCAATTCATCTTGGGATTTCATAAACTGTTTTAATAACTCATCAGATGATGGTCCAGTTGGAACAATGGCTTGATTTTGATTTGGAAAATTTTGAGCCCGATTGTTCTGGAAATTCCCATGTTGCTGGTTGTTATTACCCTGGAAGTGGTTTTGTTGTTGAAAATTACCCTGATGGTAATTGTTCTGACCTTGATTACGGTTATAATTTCCTTGGTTTTGATTGTTTTGAACCTGGTGTTGACCAGAGTTGAAATTCCCTTGGTTGTTAAAACCTTGGTTCATTCGGTTCTGGTTCTGATTCTGGTTAAAGTTCTGGTTTCTATTTTGACCATTTTGGTTCTGGGGTTGATTAAACCCTGGTGGTCCAATGTAGTTATTGGAACGATAGCTCAACAGATTTCGGTCCCCTTGCGGTTGGTAGGAATTACCTCCCGTATTGTAGGAACTTTGGGCTACGAATACGTTCTCTTGAGTGAAGCCACCGGAGGCTGGGCACTCATGATATGGGTGTGGACCACCACATGTTTCACAACTGATAGTTTTGATCTGCTAATTGTAATTTACCTAGTGAATTCGGAGAACCGCAGCAGACAAATCATCAAACTTTTTGGTAAGAGCAGCTA
Source organism: Artemisia argyi (assembly GCA_030686995.1). Classification (NCBI taxonomy): domain Eukaryota; kingdom Viridiplantae; phylum Streptophyta; class Magnoliopsida; order Asterales; family Asteraceae; genus Artemisia; species Artemisia argyi. The sequence continues at coordinate 30,086,054 of CM060688.1, read as the reverse complement.
TTTCATTACTTGCCGGAGTGACTGACTTACATGAGTCATTCCTCTCTGCAGAGGAGTCCCAAAAGTTATGATGGGCAGTCATGTTTTCAATTAAGCCATAACACTCTTCAGGGGTCCTTTTCATAAAGGTGCCCCCAGCAGCAGCATTGATGATGTCACGATGAAGAAGTATCAAACCATTATAAAAGGTATCAATAATGGTGACAAGAAGCATGTTATGATTAGGACACCGATCAATAGCAAGTTTGTAGCGTTCCCATGCCTCAAATAAGGACTCTTCGGGAAGCTGTCTGAAGTTACAAATATCGTTTCTCAGCTTTGTAACCATGGATGGTGGGAAATATTTAGCCAAGAACTTAGTAACCATCTCATCAAAGGTATGGATCGAATTCTTAGGAAGTCGATCGAACCAAGCAGTCGCATGATGAGTGAGAGAATAGGGGAACAGGTATAAACGCAGGCCGTCTTCGGTGACGCCATTTTGTTTCATGCTTTGGGTGACGGTTAAAAATTTATCGAGATGCTTGTTAGCATCGTCACCCGGCAAACCGTGGAACTGACACGAATTCTGGACCTGTTGGATCATGTTGTGTTTTAGTCCAAAATCCGTGGCTCCAATTGTGAGTGGTGCAATGGGTCCACCCCTCCCATGCATGGTAGGTTGATATAGTTCCTCCATTGTTCGGGTGTCAGGAACAACATCCTCCTTGGGAGGGATTGGGGGCTCGTCATCCATTTTTAATGAGTGTTCTTCTTCAATAGTACGTAACTCGGGTACGTTTTTCTTATTTTTTTCGCTTTGTTTGTGAATGAGTGCCCATGCACTAAAAACAATTTTAAAAACAAGATCGAGGCAAAATCACAGTGAACTTAAATCCAATAATCACAAGTGAATGGCTTCTTTGAAAAAGGTACACCACCCACAGCTACAGGGATACAATGGCAAGTTTTTATCTTAAGTTTGGGAACTTATTATGTTCACACCACCAGTTGGTAGGTGTTCTGCCTTGGTTCGCGGTGGTAATCATTTATGTAATTATATTCACAGTAAAATGTTTTTGGCTTTTCGTGTATGGGTGAAAAAACTTGGACAATATTTTTGGAACTGATTCATTAACCGAAATCGTTCCTTTAAGATTACTCGCAGGCTGGCGGGAGAGAATGAATGCATCTCTCTTCAGTTCGCAATTTAATGTCAGAACTTACCTTAAACCAACTGTACAGGTTGTAATCTTAAAGATAACGAAGTAATTTAACTTCACAGTTTGTTTTGTTGTTTTTGATTTTTTTGGTGTTGCTAACACTTCAGGAAAAGTGTTAATGAACTTTTCAGCTTTAATTTTGATTTTCACAAAAATTTACAAAGTGGTGGTATTTGTACAGGAGGGGTTTTGAAAACCACTAAACCTAAAACGTTTTGAAATACGCAACAACCTCCCCGGCAGCGGCGCCAAATTTTGACTCCTCCCAAACCAACCAGTCAACCGGGTGCAATTGATAGGCCCACTTGGGAGAGAAAGTCAATTGTTTTTAAATCCGTGGAAGTACAGGGAAATCCCCGGGTCGTTAAGTCCCAACGAGATTGAAATTGTATTTTGAACATTTTTGGGAATGAGTGGCACTGAGGACAGTAACCAAAGATGATTGAGAAGTGATTACACTACTGATTGCTTGGTATTTGGACAATTTAACAATAACAGATATACAGATAAAATCACACAAACATAAATTGGGAATCAGATATGTTTACAGACAGAGAAAAAGGTGAGATTTAAACAATTTGAAACTATAGGGGGTGCAAGTGAAACTTTTACAAACTTTAAATAAAAAGAAAATTAAAATGAAAAGAAAATTATTCACTTGATTCTTTTAATATTTAAATACTAATTAATTAATAAAACTTATTTAAAAAGTAATTTAAATCTAATTTAAAATAAACTAAAAATGATTAAGGCTACAGATTAAACTAAAAACTTGCAAAATTATTTTCTAAACTTCTAAATTAACTTAAAGAAAATATAAAAATTAAAAATAAATGTTTTTGTCTTTTTGTAGGTTTTCTTTTAATTAAATACTAATTATATTAATTAAACTATTTAAATTATTTTAAATTACCAATAATACTAAAAATGACTAGATAATTATAGAAAAATTTATAAAACTAATTAATCATCACAGGAATCCTAAAAAATTATAAAAAGTTTCTAAAAATTATATTTAGACTATTTTACTAACTATTTACTTGATTATTAATTTAAATCTAATTTAACTAAATTAATTAAGAAAATTAGAAAATGAATAGTATAATTTAAGAAACTATTTTTTAAAAGTCGTAAATGATTTATATAACTTTGGAAAAATATAATATCCTACTATTGTTAATTAAAAATTAAGAGAACTATTTAATTACTAATATTATCTAATTAATTAATTAAACTATTATTAATTCTAATAATTATCAAACTAAAAGAGAAAAATCTAAGAAAATACTTTAAGGTGACAGGAAATTAAGAAAAATATGAAAATGATGAAATGCTTATTAATAAACTAAAAAGAAAATTAAAAAGATAAAATCTATTAAATAGAAGCTATCACTATCTTTAAATTTGGTTTATTGTTGGTTTTTATTTTTGAAAGATGTTAATAAGCTAAAAATAAGAAACTTTTGTGAAAAGACTTTTGGAATAGCTTATTAATAAGTTAAGTGCACCCCCTTGTGCTTAACAGTTGAAATCAACAGCTTATTAGGACTTGTGACTTTGTGAAAAAGCTATTAAATGAACAAATAAGCTCAAACAGGTGTATATCAAGTTGAAATAAGATAAAAGGAACAAATAAGCACTCTGGAAAAGCTATCTTGAACAAAATAAGCACTTAAGTAACTAAGAGGCCAAAACAGGCCAAACCAAAGGATTTTGGACCTCTGTGGGGTCCACAGAAGTCAAGTGAAATCCAAAGTAAGACTTAAAACTTGAAGAGGGACTGGATGGCTTCTCAATAAGCCAATAAGCTGGGCTTATTGCTTATTTTTGAGTACTGGGGAGGCTATGGAAGTTGGGGTCATATACTGAGTTACTCAGTGTTCACTCATGGAATGGTCAACCTAAGAGGGACTAGCAGGCCTATCAAATAAGCAAAAGACCTCAAAATAAGCACTGGGGCTTGTCAACGGGCTTATTGGCTTTCCTAAAAGCCAGGGTACAGGGTGTGGGGTCCACTAGGGTAGTAACTAAACAACTTGGAAAATGGGCTAAAATCCTGTGCACAGGGCATGTGCTTGCCCTGCAGGTCAAATTAAGCACTTGCACAAGCTTATATAAAAATCTTAAAAATAAGCTGGTTGTGAAAACTTGAAGACTAGGTGACAATCTTTAACTTCTGAAAATATCAAGGTCTCAAGCCTAACTCAAAATTCACAAAAAATCTTCCAAGTTTTGGATTTCTGAAACAAGGACACTTTTGACTTTTTGAAATAACTTAGAACTTTGACTTTTGTGAGATTCTAATGATCACAAATGACTTAATAATTTAAATTAAGCTAGAATAAGACTTAAGTGAGCTAGAATAACTACTTTTAAATTACTTTGATTAGGTTTGGACTTAAAATGCTTAACAGATGACAGATTAGGTCGAATCAAGAGCTATTTTGACTTGTTAATAAACAAGGGTAAGTTTTTATGACTTGACTGACTTAATACAACCCTAAGTGATAGGTAACAACCTCAAGCATCAACAAAAACAACCTAGATCATGGCTAACTCAGTAATCCCAAACACCCTTGTAAAAATATAATTTTATGATTTTCAAAGGATTTGACTGAATAAGACCAAGTAATTATCTCAGAGGCTTCTATTGTACACTAGTTAAAAGCAAAATTGCACACTAAAAACTTGAAATTAATTTATACGACACTTAGACTACTTAATTAAGCTAATATCTCTTCTCTTGTTCTTCTCTTCTATTTATAGGCACCAATTAGGGCTCCCTGGACACCTTTGAGCTTTTCCCACCTCCATCTGAACCATTGGATCAGTAAGAATCAATCTTGGCCGTTTAACTGATTTTGGTGCCAAAATTGGTGGATTGAAATTGTTTAATAATGCAACAGGGGGGTGGCATTTAATGTGGTTTTTTTTTAGGTGATAGTGGTGATGTGAGTGGGAAGGGCGGTGGATGTGATGGAGGAGGGGGTGATGATGGCTTGCAGAGTCAAGTGGGGAGGGAAGGGGTTGTGTGTTTGACTTTGTTTGACCCTGGGTGTGTTTATTCAAAACAGAGGAAGTATATTTTTAGGGGGAGTGAGCTAAGTTTGGGCTTGGGGTATAATCTTGGGCCTGGTGGGTGTTTGTATTTGGATTTGGATTTTGGGTATTTAAGTTTAAGGGTCCAGGTTGGTTTTGCTATAAAAATACCACAAGGACCAAATGTGTAATTACTGCAAAGATGAGGGACCTGATGTGGCATTATTCCAAAGTTATCATAAGGACCAATATTGCCAATTGTGATAAACCAAAGGACCAAAGATGTAATTTTTCCATTTTAAATACCCAGGGGCTTTTTCTGCCAAATCTTCAAACTCCAGGGACCTGTTTTGTAATTTCACCAAACTTTGCAACCAAGGACCATTCCTGCCATATATGAGAAGTACAAGGACAAAATTTGTTTTTCTCAAAGTTTTAATCTCCCAGGGACCATTTTTGTCAATTTTCAAAGTTCAGGGACTAAACTTGCAATTTTGTGAAACTTTGTACCAAAGGACTAAATATGTCATTGTGTGATTTAAAAGGACATTTGATGACTTTTTCAAGTTTTTAGAATAACCAGGGACTAGATTTGACAACTTTTAAAAGTTGAGAGACTGAAACTGCCAATTATACAAACTTTGTTCATTTTTCATCTGTTTTTGATTATTTTGCTTCTGAAACATATAAAACACATTCCTGGGATATTTTCAGTATTATGATGCATATTTGAGTGTTTTTAGATGTTTTGGCAGCTCATATTTGGTAAAAATGATGAGTATTTACACACTCATCAGAAAACAATATTAAGGGGAGTATACGATGTTCCGTAGTCACATATCACAAGTCCATCTATCCTGATGAATTAAAACTTACTATTACAATAAAACAAAACTACTTAATGAATTTAATACATGCAGGACCTACTTACAGCTCTAAGATCTTCGTTTGGTGTGTGTCTTGTGAAGCTTCTTTGACTGAATTCGTCTCTTAGGGTTTTGCTCTTGGTACCTTGCACACAAAATTCGTCTGTCCTTTGGGGTATTTATACTTTCTGTCTGAGGGTAGATGCGGCGCATAGAATAACGAGATGCGGCGCATTCACTTAACTTCGCGTGGGATCCAAGATTAATATATTCTGGAATATTCGTACACCGTATTCAGATGCGGCGTAACTTAGTTCTTGTATGCGGCGCATGTCCTTTAGCGTCTTGGATTACATCTGGTGAAGTCTTTATAGTGATACGCCGTATGTCAGAAATATGATGCGGCGTATCTGGAGTAAAACAAGCTTGACCTTCTTCGTTGACCAAAGTTTCATATGCGACGCATGCTAGAATTGCATGTAGCGCATTCTTTAAAGTCAGGCAATGGTCTTTGAATTTATCTAAGTATGATATTGCGGCGTATTTGTTGAGAGAGATATGGCGCATTTTCTGGGTTCCAGTAGACTTTTGACAACTTGCTAGTTTTGCTCCATATTTCGTCCAAAATCATTAAGTTTCACCAATTGCTTGTTTTTATCTGAGAATTACTAAAGTAAATTAAGTATCGATTCTCATGAATAATATAATAAAACAAGTCAAATAAATAAAATAAATGATGACAATAAAATGTAGTTATTTGAGTTCATCATATCTTATCTTAACTACTTATAAAGGAGATTTGGTCAACAAGTCAATAAGTGAAAAACTGAAATTAATGTATTCCCCATTTTACCCTTGGATACCCACAACCAATCCCCATCCCCATCAACCACTATCTACTTTTTTTAATTAAATCATTTTTTCATTTAAACCACTATCTACAAAACCCAGCACCTCATAATTGCCCCCATCTGCCTCCCTTTTAATCTCTCTTCTCTCTCTAAACAAAGAAACGCCGTCGCCATTAACCTCATAATTGCCCCCATCTGCCTCCCACCACCTTCGAAAACCAACAACGAGACACGACACCACTGAAACCTCTACATTTCTAAAGGTTTTCTCAAGTTTTGGGGTAAGTTTTATAAAGTTCTTTTATAGATCTATGTATTCTTCAAGTTTTGAAGGTTCTTTTTTATATAAATATATGTATTCATTACGTTTTAAAGCTTTTTTTGTTTAGATCTATTTTTATTGTAAATTTGAGTTGTTAAAACATTTTTGATTTTTTTTGTAGATCTCACCGGAAAGAGGTTCCGCCGCCGCTGTCGTCGAAGAGTTGCGCCAGCGCCGAAAATAGTAAGCTTTATTCTTCAAGTTATGCTTTTCTTTCTTCAAGTTATGCGCTTTTGCCACTGCCATTGGAAACTCCTGTTGTCTCGAGAGTAGACTGAGTAGTTATGGTTTCTTTTTAAATTATAAAGCTTATGTAAATTTTAATTTACTTTTATGTAAAGCTTATTATTGTTACGTAAGTTCGTTTTTAAGTTTATGCACAGTTTAATAGAAATCAAATTTTGTTATCATATTTTTAAAGTTTATTGTACGATTTGCTTGTAAGTATATATAAAGTTCCATGTAAATTTTGAAATAACGTTTATGTACATTTTGTTGTAATTTTATGTAAATTTTGAAATAAATGCAGGCATGGCTTCTCATCTCCTCAGGGAATCACAAAGGAAGCAGGGGGAAAATCGAACGCGTGGAGATTATTGTTCGTTGGGAATGTTATCTAGATGTGGCCGCAGGAAGACCTAAAGGCAATCTTTGAGGCAAGGGGTTTGCTGGTCATAATCCTGGGGTTGAAAATATGGGACCAAGGAATGATGGAATTTAAGGTAAGCAACATTTGATATTCTCTTTACTATGCAAGATTGTATGATCGTACAATTAACTCACTTATTTTTTTTTAATATTGTGTTCATAACGTATTGAGAAATTGATTCTGCTTATAAATAACTGATCATTTGGGGGTGAAATATGAGCTATAAATATCAGCTCTTAATTTCTAACACTGCAATAAAAACATAAACTAGAATTGCCTATTTACCCTTGATTCATGGAGATGATGGCATATAGGGGAAACAATCGTGCTCAGGTTTTCTTCAAGCAGCAGGGATGGACTGATGGAGGCAAAATTGAGGTCAGATATACCTTATGAGCTGTTGAGTTATATACACAGCTACTTTCAAGAGAAGCTTCTAAAAGCGTTACAGTATCGTTAGTCTCAAACAGGTAAACAGAAACACTTAAATGCATGTGTTTTGGCATTTGTTGAAGCCAATCTTTTCCACATTTAGATCTCTTTTGTATTTTAAAGTTTGAATCTTTTTCTTTGTTTGCCAATATTTTGAAGAATTAGTTGAAACCAACGTGGGAATCATAGGACTATGGGAAGTTGGTTCACAGGAAAAGTTTGTTCTCTGAAATCTCAAAACTTTGGAATCTTAGCATCTGAAAGGTAAGTAATGTTTTTTAGCTATTCAAATTTAGATACTTTTAGGTTCGCAAGTCTCAAAAGCTTTATAAACTGAATGCAGGCTGCTATAGAGAAAAATCATTTTCTGTCTGTAAATCGCGTAATCTGGAACCCACATGGTTCGTTGTTTGGTAAGTACTGCTAATTAAGTGTCTGACGTGGTATTTATCCATGCACAAATGCGATACAAATTCAGTCTTTTATATCATGGTTCATGGGTGGTTGTGTGAAATTAGAGAAAGCGGTATAACAATCATATTATATTTTGATTTTACATAAGTCGTTTTGTATAATACCATCTGTTTTTGGTTTTTCATCAAGTTTTATGAATGGGTTCATACTGTAATAACATAAAATAGTCATGTATGCATATGAATGTTCCACATACGCCATTATGCTTGATACTCTGATCCAATCCGTTAAACGATATAAATCTTCCAATTACAGTGGCTAATGTGGAACGATAGGGAAAACGGCCGAAACATAAACCCTTCCAATTACAGTGACTGCAGATTTAAAGTTTGTGTAAAAAATAAACACACAAAAAAAAACAAACCTTTAAAGTTTAAAATTATGAACTTTGAAATTGTTTTTTGAGCCACACAAAAGATTTTTTTTTGAAAAATGTATAAATGGGAGACTTGAGGCGTTGGTACATGTGAAAATTTTGGAACTCTTCGAAATTTGAAACCACACAAAAGTTTATAAACTGCACTTTACCTACTACCCCTAATAGATAAGAGAAAATTCTTTATTTACCCCAAAAGTACACTAGTGTGTACCCTAAATACCCCAAGATTTTTCAACTTCCCCAAATACCCCAAGGGCGACTCTCTCACAAGAAAATTTGGGCGACCATCCCAGAATTTTGACAAGTGTCCCATAAGTTGTCCCCACCTTGTACTTGCAAGGTACAACTAACCCCACTATTTTCTTGGGCAACTGGGACCTACTTTTTTGGGCGATTTAACTATTTTGTCTTTTAGCAAAAAAGTATGGTCTTTTTATATTAATTTAAGGTACAAATTTCTTGGGCAACTTGGTCCCACTATTGTACCTTCTTGGGCAACTAGTTAGGTACAAATACATCTTTTATAATATTTTTTTGCATGGGAACTTGTTCCTTGTTTTTTATACAAAAATACACCTTTTATTAAATAAAAATACACCTTTCAAATACATATACTCAAACAAAAAACTACTTTTAGTTTTGACACACACATTACCATTTTGAAAAAAAAACACACACTAAACACAAAACCTTTTTGAACCCTAATTTACTACAACAACATCAAACACACATTAAACACCACACTAAACACACACTAAACCGTCGCTCAACACCACCCTAATCTGCCACAACACCATTAAACACACAAACCGTCGCTCAACACCACCCTAATCGGTGAACCCTAATCAAGTACAATGTTCGAGGCAAAGATTACGGTAAGATCTAGATTAGAACATCTTTCACATGTTAAAGCTTTGTTGAATGGTAAAAGAAGTGACTTGTTTAGAAAAACCGTGTTTGGTCAGTGGTTAGATATCCCCTCCTTAGATCCTGATAACCATTTGTATGATTATTTTTATCAAAATGCTGTTACGGTTCCTATAGTTAGTGATGAGGCGAAAAATGATCCGTTTTTAGGGGGTCATTTAAGCCCGAATCCGACTTTATTTGATCAAATATTGCCCTAAATCGTTCTTTTTGTGATTTTAGGTGTTTGGAGAGTGAATTCTGGAAAAGAAGCCATTTTAGACGTTTTTGGAGCATAAAAGTGAAGAAAACGGAAAAGTATCAATTTTCCATGCTGAAGACACTAGGTGACGGCGTCAAGAGTTACACCCTGACGGCGTCAGACATCAAGAATAAAACACCGTAGTTGATGACGGCGTCAAAAGTCATCCTGACGGCGTCAAACGGCCAAGAATAAAATACCGTGGTTGGTGACGGCGTCACATAGGCCGTCATAAGTAGATCAAGGCCGTCATGTGGTCAAAACTTGCGCGCGTGGTAGCTGACACCGTTTTGGCCATAACTTTTGCATACGAACTCGGATTTGAACGATTCAAAAAAGGAAACGAAGAGGACGAAGAGATCTACAATTTGGTGAAAAAATGGTCTTGATGGCGTCAAGAGTACGGGCTGACGCCGTCAAGAAGGGCCGACAGAAAACATGCCTATAAATATAACTTCATAACTTCACTTTTTGTAAGCCCTAAACCCTAAGGTCGATTCCTGGGTTTAGGTGGGTGTTTTTCCAGCAACTTAGAGGGTTTCAATCACTCCATAAACATCATGTATTGGTTTGATGATTCTATCTTAATTATGTTTTCCATTATCATTGTTGTTTGCTCTTCTTTGATGATGATTTGCTAATTCACCTTGTGTCTACTTATGATTATGTGAAACTTGTATATAATTGATTAGATCTCATTGATTTCTTGTTGATGTTGTGTCTATCTCCATCAATTAAGGCGTGACAACTTCAATAGATCTAGTTGGTTTAGTTTATAATTCTTGTTTCCTATTGATTCTTGTTTTGATTGAATGATTTATATGTTAGGCTTAAGAAAACTAGCAGATCTCCAAATGGTAACATGCTTGAACATCTTAAGAAACATGAACCGAGGCGTACTAGGTCTTTATTGGTTGTATTTAATGCATGAGCCACTGTTTACAATCCCTATAGTTGTGCTGGGCATGGTGTAGGAGGAGATAAGAGCTCATAGAATTGGGGAGTTATGTATGCCACCCCATGAATGGTATTAAGGAATACAACCCGTCAATTAAACAAGGTTACAATTCAATAGGTAGGATTGGATAGCTAGCAAGGAGTAACATATCATGGGTAGACATGCTTCACTTATCTTGTAGAACCTTAGTTTAGTTTTCTTGTTAATTAGTTTAATTAGTAGCTTTTGGGTTAGTTGATTAGCAACTAATTCCGCCCACTCTCCCAATACCCGAGATTTTTACTTGCTTTTCATAAAATATAAAAACATAAAAAGAATCATCCTTCACCTTTAGACCTAGTTAGATTAATTTCAATCCTAATGACACTATTCCTAGCTGAACGATCAATCCCCCGGTACTTGTCACTATACTATACTACAACGATCAGATACACTGCCTGGTGGGGGTTGTAAGCTTCTCGAGATCCCTCGAGAGGTAAAGCCTGTTGCGATTCCCACGCATCAAGTTTTTGGCGCCGCAGCCCGGGGAATAGTTATTGTTTAGGTTGAATTTGGTTTTTATTAGGTCTACTCATTAGATTCCTATCAAGTGAGATTTTTTCTTTTTATTTTGTAGCTTTCTCGTAGTCTATCTTTTCTTTGTGATTTTGTTTGTAACTTGCTTCAAATGGACCTTACACTTAGACTTCTAAGATTACAAGATAGGATTAAGTGGCTAACACACCAAAGAGTTCAAAATACCTCATTTAGAGACACCTATGAATCATATGAGCCTTCACCTAGGATAGATTCTTATGAACAACCTCCATATTTAAGATCTAGTTTTAGTGAGGCCAATAGGAAATGCGACCTAGTTTGCCATGGAATTATGGAGAGAGCCATTGCAACAAATCATAAGTTGGATGAAGCACTAGGTTTGCTATTATCACTTCCTAAGAAAACAATTGAGGAGGATTTAGCCGAGCATGATCACATTGATCAAAAAGACCTAGGTCCTATGATCGATGATGATGAATCTCAAGAAACAGATGATGAATCTCTTGGGCAATTTGTATATAGCAGTCAGAATATTGAGGATGATCCTTATGACTCGGACATAGAAGTTGAGATGCCTAGAGAAGCACGTGAGATACTTGGGAGAATGTTAGGGCTAGATCCTGACACATGGAATGATGAGGTAAATAACATAAGCCCACAAAATACTCAACCATCATTTGAGGCACACACACCGCCCGTGACTTACCCGGAAGAAGTAGAAAAAACTTTAGGAATTCCGATGGAGGTAGAACCCTTGGACCAGGCACCACTTGAGGATATAGGTTTGAACACTTGTAGTGATAACCTTACTCCTAGTTCTAGGGAATTTCCTAGTGTTGATGAACCGGAACCTCAATCTGTACACACTTTTCCATCCTTAGATATATTTCTAGGAGACAAAAGAGGAACCGACCCACCCATCAACCAATATTATCCGGGTAGTTTTAGGATGAAGGAAGCCATTCACTCACCCCCTTCACCTCACGTGGCATATTCACACCCTAAGGGTGTGTATCGCTACTTTCACCCACACTTAATCCCAAGTGTAGGGAGAACCTCCCCTATTTCCATTAAATAAGGGTAGAGTCAGGCTCGTGACTCGAACAAAAACAAGCGCTTCTTGGGAGGCAACCCATGTTTTGTGTCTTTTTATTTGTTTGTTTGTTTGTTTGTTTGATTTTATTTGTTTCCGTATGCATGTTTTATTTTTATTGTTTGTGGCTCATGTTTCAAAGTAAATTGTGAAAATGCTTTATTTTGTTTTTAACTTCGTCTTAATTGCATATAAAGGTATTTTGCAAAAGATAAGTGTAAGGGAGATCCAAATTTATTTATAAGAACGAAATTGAGCATGAACCACAACAATATTAAATGGACATGTGTATTAGTACTTGTTAGAGTCAAATGCTTGTATCGTGTCGTAATGATGTTTTGCAGGATTTTCCAGGAAGTAGGATGAAGTTTTTCCAGAAATTTTCCGGAAACTTAACATAAGAATTTCTGCAGGTCCATTCTGACGGCGTCAGAGTTTTACTCTTGACGGCGTCAGGAGTTAAAAATCTGGAAATTTACCGGTTTTGTTTTTCTAACGGAGTCTTAAGGTTTTTGTTGAATTATTAAGTTTTATAAACTCCAGGAAATCTGCAAACATTCATTCCACAAGCATTATATCTTTAATTGTTTTGTTTTTATTCCTAAGTCTGGAATTACATCTAGTTGTGAGTTATCTTTGTTCGGGTTGATGCTTTGGGTTTTTGTCTGTTTTCTCAGGATTTACAGGTTATGTATGACAAGAAGATGATTTATATTCTGGAAGGGAAGCTTTGATTGTTCATTTTCTTGGAGGAAGATTTAACCTGGCCAACCTATAATCCATACCGAGCGAATCAGGGGAGTATTTGATTTCATTCTCTTTACTTTTTCACTTTTACATTCTTTACTTGAACATTGGGGACAATGTTCATCTTAAGTGTAAGGGGAGGGTAAAAAGATGATACCTTACATATGCACTTTCGCTTGAGTTTGTTTTGTTTAATGGTAGATGTGTAATAAAACTATGAGAAATACTTGTTAGTGCAATTTTAGCGCCAAATTTAAATTTTTTTACAACATTTAGGAATGAAACTTTAGCCATAGCAAGCGTCTCATGGATAGGAGGTTGTATGACTAGCACATAACCGTATATTCAGAAAAATTTTCCACCAAAAAATGTGAGGTTCGCCTTTAGATTTGATAGGAAAAGCATTCATTATTGGTGCTTATGAGTGTACCGGTAGCATTTAGATTCTAGAACTTGCGTTAGTGATGCATCCCGAGACCGCTAGTGAGACTACATTCGTATAGAAGGATTTACTACATGATAAGAGGCATTAGGATCACCCTTGTGTTAAACACGTATTATAATTACTTGACCATTTAAGTCATATTGCTTGACTAGTTAAGTCAACTAATTTTTCCCACACCCTTAGCGTTGTACTCATTTTTAGTACACGAAACCCCTAGTACACCCCTCCGAGCCTATCTTTTCATTTCTAACTTTAAGCATCTTACTTAAAGGAAGAATTTGTTACACCCCACTTAAATGTACACCCAAATCGCCTTAGCCTTCCGTGTATGCGCTCATTTTTAGTGCATTATTGTTATTTGTTAAACCCTAAGTTAACTTTCTAATTGATTACATGGTTGCTAAGTCGAGTCATATCCTTGTACATATTGTTTTGGGACGATTGGGACTCATGGGTAAGTACTTATTTTATGGAGTAATGGGGAAGAACATAATATTATTACCCCCATATGTGCGTTAATCTTAAAAGTGCTCCAAGTGTTTTGATTTTCTTAATTCGAGTCATTAGAATAGTTTAATGTAAAGTATGTAAAGATTCAAGTGTAAGGGGAATGCTCAAACCCCTATGATGTATTATTTTGAATGGTAGGGTAAGAGTGTATGCAAAAAAAAAAAAAAAAAAAAAAAAAAAAAAAAAAAAATCGAAAAAATTAAGAAAAAGAAAAAAAAAAAAAAGAAAAAGAGAAAAAAAAAACATACGGACTACCATCCCGTTTTCATTCTATGTTCATTTTATGTTTTTATTATTTTTCATTTGTTAGCTTAAGTCGAGTCTAGTCTTGGCTTAGCAACGCCATCTTGTAACATGTAATTAACCAAGATTGTTAACTCGCCACCAGTAAAACTTCCTTTATCCAACAAAACCGTGTAATTCATATCCCTACACCTAACGTTATAACCCTTTAAAAAGTCCTCTTTGATAGTTTATCCTAGGTGCTTACGCCATGTGGTGGAGGTTTGATCCTTTCCCAAGCCTATGATAATCTATTTTGTTATGACAGGTAGTGAGAGATATCTTCCATTTCCATAATGTTATATTACTTTATTACACCCGAGAGATGTGAGTATCTAAACACTATTTGCGAGGTGCTTGTGTATGACCTCCGTGCTTGTCTATTGGTCTTTAGTGGAACGATTATTTGTTGTAATTACTTTTATATTAGTGTTAAATGACGCCTAACTTGTCTTTTAAGTAGAATAAAAGCTCATTTGCTTGAGGACAAGCAAATCTCAAGTGTAAGGGTATATGATGAGGTGAAAAATGATCCGTTTTTAGGGGGTCATTTAAGCCCGAATCCGACTTTATTTGATCAAATATTGCCCTAAATCGTTCCTTTTGTGATTTTAGGTGTTTGGAGAGTGAATTCTGGAAAAGAAGCCATTTTAGACGTTTTTGGAGCATAAAAGTGAAGAAAACGGAAAAGTATCAATTTTCCATGCTGAAGACACTAGGTGACGGCGTCAAGAGTTACACCCTGACGGCGTCAGACATCAAGAATAAAACACCGTAGTTGATGACGGCGTCAAAAGTCATCCTGACGGCGTCAAACGGCCAAGAATAAAATACCGTGGTTGGTGACGGCGTCACATAGGCCGTCATAAGTAGATCAAGGCCGTCATGTGATCAAAACTTGCGCGTGTGGTAGCTGACACTGTTTTGACCATAACTTTTGCATACGAACTCGGATTTGAACGATTCAAAAAAGGAAACGAAGAGGACGAAGAGATCTACAATTTGGTGAAAAAATGGTCTTGACTGCATCAAGAGTACGGGCTGACGCCGTCAAGAAGGGCCGACAGAAAACATGCCTATAAATATAACTTCATAACTTCACTTTTTGTAAGCCCTAAACCCTAAGGTCGATTCCTGGGTTTAGGTGGGTGTTTTTCCAGCAACTTAGAGGGTTTCAATCACTCCATAAACATCATGTATTGGTTTGATGATTCTATCTTAATTATGTTTTCCATTATCATTGTTGTTTGCTCTTCTTTGATGATGATTTGCTAATTCACCTTGTGTCTACTTATGATTATGTGAAACTTGTATATAATTGATTAGATCTCATTGATTTCTTGTTGATGTTGTGTCTATCTCCATCAATTAAGGCGTGACAACTTCAATAGATCTAGTTGGTTTAGTTTATAATTCTTGTTTCCTATTGATTCTTGTTTTGATTGAATGATTTATATGTTAGGCTTAAGAAAACTGGCAGATCTCCAAATGGTAACATGCTTGAACGTCTTAAGAAACATGAACCGAGGCGTACTAGGTCTTTATTGGTTGTATTTAATGCATGAGCCACTGTTTACAATCCCTATAGTTGTGCTGGGCATGGTGTAGGAGGAGATAAGAGCTCATAGAATTGGGGAGTTATGTATGCCACCCCATGAATGGTATTAAGGAATACAACCCATCAATTAAAACAAGGTTACAATTCAATAGGTAGGATTGGATAGCTAGCAAGGAGTAACATATCATGGGTAGACATGCTTCACTTATCTTGTAGAACCTTAGTTTAGTTTTCTTGTTAATTAGTTTAATTAGTAGCTTTTGGGTTAGTTGATTAGCAACTAATTCCGCCCACTCTCCCAATACCCGAGATTTTTACTTGCTTTTCATAAAATATAAAAACATAAAAAGAATCATCCTTCACCTTTAGACCTAGTTAGATTAATTTCAATCCTAACGACACTATTCCTAGCTGAACGATCAATCCCCCGGTACTTGTCACTATACTATACTACAACGATCAGGTACACTGCCTGGTGGGGGTTGTAAGCTTCTCGAGATCCCTCGAGAGGTAAAGCCTGTTGCGATTCCCACGCATCAGTTAGTGATACTTGCCCTCCTCTTAGTTTTAAAATTGGTGATAATGTTCTTGATTTTGGGCGTCAGGAATTTTGTCTTGTAACGGTTTTCGTTTAGGGCAAGTTGCCAAAGAGGAAACTGACGTAGGTCGTATTGTCCGTGGTATACCATATAGTCCTTTTTTTGATCGTTTGTTTCCTGAAAAGAAACGAACTTTGAAGAAAAGAGTAAAACGTGAAGAACTTTTGAAGTTTATGAAGGATGGTCCAGTATGGGAATCTATTTTGGATGTAGATGCTGTTAGGATTTGCTTGTTGATCATTGCAACCCTTGTGTTTATAGGTAGAGAACCAAGGTTCTACATCCCGGATCATATGTTGAAAATGATAGAGGATTTAGACGTTTGGAATGAATATCCATGGGGAGAGTATGTGTGGGTTCATTTGTATAAAAGAACGGTGAATGTTGTTCAGAGGCATACTGACAATCAATCTAACAAGGCTGTTAGAAAAACTTCTAACAAAAAGGAAACATGCAGGAAATCTCCCAAAAAAGAAGAAACATACAATCTATACGGATTTGTATTGGCACTGAAGGTTAGATTTTATTTAAAACATGCATTATCTAATCTTTCTCATTTGTGTTTTAAATCTATAAATATGTGTTATTTAAGGCTTATTGTACGGTTGTACCATACTAAGTTGAAATTGAGGGTGTTTGGATTTACTGACTTTGAAGACTCAGGGGGTATTTCAAATTAAATTTCCAGTTCCTACATGTTCACTTAAGTTATAGTAAGCCATTTATGGTATAAAATTCAGCAGTTACTTATAAAAAAGTCAAAGTTTAGTTTTAAGTCTCATCTCGGATTAACTGTTATAAATTTGGAGGTGAAATTCTTCATTATAGGTTTTCAAGTAATGCAAGTTTAATTTTAAGTTCATTCCTCATTTCCAATTTTCAAGTCTTATTTAAGAATTTTAAGTTATAGTAAGCCATTGTAAGACCAATCATTTGATTTTTAGCCTTTTAATTATGTAAGTGTTACTAGTTGCTTATTATTGTATCAATTGCTTATTTATCAGTTATTAGATTACTTGTCTGTGTTTAAAAGGGTGTTTGGATTGGACTGTGTAAGATTTCCTAGTTGGTTGTAGTAGTTGTATCTTGTTCATTCATCATAATCAGACCTCTAACACACCAAATCAAGCAAGTGTTTGTCAGTAACAAGCTTAAAAGTCAAAATCATCAATAAATTGGTGTAGGATTTGTCTGTGTTGGAATTTGAGTTGCATACGCTTCAATTTAAGTAACAAGTTGATGGGATTGCTTAATTTTGTCTTTTTACATCTTAAGTAACCACAACTAGTCCATAAATCAGTGTTTGAAATTCATTTTGGTCAAAGTTCATTAAACTTCAAAAAGTCAAATTTCATAAAACAAGCAGAAACTCACTTTTTGTGGGATTTTTCGAGATTTTTGTGGAAAGAATCAGGACCTGAAACTTTTTGTGGTTAAATCATACCACCTCAACTCCATGAATCCATGGATGGCTTATTTTTGAGATTTTTCTTCTGACCTGTGCATTGGCTTATTTGAAGGTGCAGGGAAAGCACCCTCCCCTGCACCAGGGATTTTACCCTTTTTCCTTGATCTGTTGTGACCAATCCAGTGGACCCCACACCAAGCCCTTTGGCTTTTGAGTAGCTTATCAGTATTAGTGTTCATACCATAGCTTATTTTTTGGTTTAGCTTTTTTGGTTTAGCTTATTTGGTCTCCTGACCTCAGACCCTACACTGTGACAGTCAGTGTTGAGAACCAAGTTCATAGGCTTGTATCTTGTTCATTAATTGGGCCCACTCTCAGCTTATTGGCTTTTTGGAAACCCAAATAAGCCATCTTGCTAGTTCAGGCCTTATTTTGTAGTTTTGAGTTTATTCAGACTTGGATATTAGTGTTTAGTTATTGTTCATTTCCCCAAGATGTACTGAGTACTCAGGTTTTGGTCTCAATTTCACACTGTTTATCTTTCTACTTCAGGCCAAAAATTGGATCCATGATCCATTGGGTGATCCCCACACAGGCCTGAAATTTGTCCCTTTTGCCCTGCACACCTCAGACCTCAGGTCTAATTAGCTTAACTCATAAGCTCATTGAGAGCTTATTATTGGGCTTATTGACCTGGTTTTTGGCTTATCTTATAGACACCCAATCCAACTTGAGGGTTCAACCCCAACTTTTGACCCCTGACCCCCCTTGTGACCCCCACAGAGGGCTGCAAGTAGGCCTATTTGGCCTGATTGGACTGTTAATAAGCCAAGTGCTTATTTGGCTTGTCTGGCTTATTTTGTGCATACAACCTGAACAATTTGTGCTTCTTTTTTGTTATTATTGTTAGTTAAATGCTTATTTGGACTTGTAGGTTAGTAGGATAGCTTATTCATCAAAAGCAAAATCATAATTATCCTTTGGCTTATTCTGTCATTCAAATAAGTTCACCATATGCTTATTCATCATAATAAGCCTTTGGCTTATTTTGTTAAAGTTGCTTATTCTTCTACCATACTCAGTGGTCCACTGCTTGTTTTGAATTTTCAAGCTTAATTCATAAGCCTGCAACAAGCTTAAATCTTGTCCCATTTCCTGTGTACCTGAGCAACTCAGTGTATTCAGGCTCTTCTATAAAGCCCTTCATAAGGTCATTTGTGGACCCCACAAGGTGATCTTTGGTTTTCTGGAAACCTTACGACCTAAAATTGCTATTCCAGTGCTTAATTTGGCTTTTACAGCTTATTTAGCCTAATCAGTTCACTGCAAGGGGTGTTTGGTTCTCAGTGTTAGTGGAACTTGCTTATTGCTTATACCAAGCTTATTTGAAGCTTATTCAAGCTTCAAATTCCCAAAAAACAAAAATTAAAAATAGTGATAGCTTCTATTTAATAGAAGTTATGTATCAAAATAGTTATTACGTATCAAAATAGATATCTTGTGTTCGTAACTGTGACTTTTTTGTTTTACTTCGTTTATCAGATATGGATTTTGGAAAGCTTCCCTAATAGTTCACATTTTTATACCAAAGATCCTTCAAAGATTCCACGTGCATCATCATGGTCGAAAGTGAAAATTTTTGAGAGAAAGCATCAGGTTATTCTATTTGATCAGGTAATTAAATCTCCCAAAATTACTTGAATTGCGGTTTTATCATGCTGAATTGCGGTTTTAATCTTGTATTTTATCATGGTGAATTGCGGTTTTAATCTTGTATTTTATTTATTTTGTAGCGTGTTCCTCCTATAAAGAAGCTGCTACCAACACATTCCGAGACGAAATGCCTGTGGTACATTCGTAGCATGGAATACATACGAGGACTTCAGATGCAACTCATAGTAAGAGATGATGAAGAAATTGCAAATGCGATACCGGTGTCCGAAGTGGTTCCTAAAAATATGGATGTTGAAAAAAATTGTAATGGGGTTCTGGTTGTTGAAACTGCTACCGAAGCTATGGATTCTGCAGAAGATGCAAATGCAGGAAATGCAAACGAGGTTTCGGTGGCGGAAATGGATTCTGAATACAGCGATGATACTGGAATTGCAAAAAAAATGGAAGATGAAAAAAATGATAAAGAGGTTCTTGTTGTTGAAGCTGCTCCTGAATCTATGGATTCTGCAGAAAATGCAAATGTAGAAAATGCAAACGAGGTTCCGGTTGTAAATGATGTTGATGTTGCAAATGATGGAAATGATGTTGATGTTGCAAATGATACAGGACTTGCAAATGATGTTGATGTTGTGGATATGGTAGATGAATATATGGCTTACCCTGAAAATGGTGTTCTTGACCCCGATGATACAGGACCTGCAAATGATGTTGGTCATGAAATTCATTTACATGAAGACAGCGTTATTGAAGTTGGTGAAAGTGCGACTCTAAATGACGATGTTGTTGGAGTGGAGGATAACAAAGATTCTTCTCAAATTAATTCTGAGCCTTCTGAGCCTCCTGAGAAAGATTTAACATTACCAACACTTGATACAGATCACATTAATTCTGAGGTTGCGTCCATTAAATCAAATGTTGGAGATATTGAAAAAAGAGTCGGAGATGTTGATGTGTCATATCTGTTACGTGAGTTGGCCATTCTTAAACAACGGATTGGGGTTGTTGAGAATGTGTTATGAGTTAAGTTCGAAGAGAAGTTGCAAGCGAATGACGCCAAGTGTTTAGTTAATGATAGTAAAATGAAGGTAAGAAGATTCCTTTTTTTTTTTTTAATTTTATACTAATTTATTATTATTATTCTTTATTTTTGTTTTACTAATATTAGTACCTGTTTTTAGTTGAAAACTGTGGATGTCAACACATCCATGAAGACCAATGATTCGGATGATCAGAAACATAACCTTTTTTATTCGGACCCTTGTATGTTTACGGGGCCTATGACACAGCTTATGAAAGCCGTTGGTATGGAGTTTCCACATCAAGATCAATCAAATAATGTTATGCAAGTAGATCTTGATAATAAATTTGATTGTAGTTCGTTACCAAACCTGAATGAAAAATTCTCAGATATTGGTTTTGATGGGTTTGGACAAACTCCTCAAGCGGTACGTATATAGTTTAATAATTCAATCATTGTCGACCTATTATTTTTATCGCATCTTAAAAACATTCACCTTTTATTTTTAGGAGGAGTCGATGTCTTTGGATACCCAAGTAAAAGAAACTGAACTTGAAGACAAAGGAACACATGAAGAGGGGGTGATACAGCTGAAGTACCAGATACGGTAGTGGCTGAAGATACAAATTGTGAGGCTCATCCGCAGGTTGATGATAATGTAGATCAACGGTCTGCTGAGGGTTGTGACATTGCGCTTTCTACAGCATGGGAGGGGGCTACCACGGACGACAATGGAGTAGAGTTGATTTGCATTGACGATGACGATGACCCTTTAGTCGTTAAGGTACACTCCTAAATACCATTTTTGAATTGACGATGAGGACGACCCTTTAGTTGTTAATACATGCATAAGATGTTTATTACACACTCCTAAATACCATTTTTGCATGCTGAAAAAGTCAGATCTATATTCAATTAAATGAAACGCAAGAGGAAGGTAGGAAAATATTACAAGTCCCCATATACCAATCCCCTTGACACTACGCCAATAAAGTTACGAAGGCGTTCATCGAGGATAAATAATAAAAACATATCCCCGCCTGCAGCACCTGATTTTGACGAGAATTTGCAAGAATCGCAATTTGAACCTTTTACAGAGGTATGTGACTCTACGTAAATATTTAAAAATATATTAATAATTAGAGCTGGCAAATCGTGTCTTAACAGGTCTTAACAGGTTCTGAGCGTGCGAATAACATAAGTTTTAAACATGAAAACGACTCGTTTAACACTTGGTTTTTGTGGTTTGAGTATGACAGATATACGTTTTATGTATCAAAAAAGTTAAATATTGAACCCTAGAATACTAAAAACAATTATTTTAAAAAATAAAAAAATTGCATAGTACATTTTTTCCTTTAACAGGTCTTAACAGGTCCTAACAGGTACCCAATTTGCCAGCTCTATTAATAATAGAAAAACCACGTAATATATTAATTTTTATCCTTCAGAATCTGTCAAGAGCTAAAAGGTCAAAGCCAACAGTTGTAAGTGTGCCAGCTTACTTTAGAAAATGGTTAAAGGAGGCACCACCAAATACATTGTTCTATTTTCCTTGGGGAGACGAAACTGTTGTTGATCGGCGTTTCTGGGAATGTATAGTTGGCACAGGTGCTTGGAGTTCAGGATGGCTTAGAGACGAGGTTCGTATAAATTTTTGTATAGTTTTGTTACCACATTCAGTTGAAATAAACAAAAATGTCTTCATATGTTAGTATTGCTTATCTTAGGGAAAATAGAAACTGTGTGCAGTAAAATTCAGTTGTTTAAAAGACGCAATTTCAATTGGTAAATACAAAAAAAAAGCCTTTTATTTCATTTAAGAATTGAAGTCCACCTAAACGTATTGACATTTGTATCCCCAAAACAGCACATAGATGTATGGGTGGATTTAATGTGGGCGGTCCGACCATCAGACGCCGACTGGGCTATGACTGGTGGATTTTTCAGTGCAAGTGTTATGGATGGTAACATCCGAAGCTTTTGGGCAAACGGCGTAAAGTATCCAGTGCCTTGGTGTGATGTTGAAAAGGTTGGTATAGTATATTATGACATATTCATATAACATTGTTATTAATTAATTGTTCCGTATTTTTTATGTTTAATTGTTGCTGAAATGTAGGTACTTTTTCCAATAAATCAGCCGAGAAAGCATTGGGCTTTAGGGGAGCTTCATATACGCACCGGTGTTGTCACAATATACGATTCGCTTCGTCATCATACAAATAAACACTATTGGTGGAAGCAAACAATGCCGGAAACATTTGGATACTGGCTGCCTAATTATCTTAAAGAAGAGGGCATGTTGACAGCAAAAGGCGTAGACACTGATGGGTATGCCATAACATGGAAATATGCAGATGATGTCCCCCAACAATGCACTGACTACGGTGACTGCGGCATTTGGTTATGCATCAATCTTTATCGTTTGGGTCATAAAATGTCAATAATTGACTACGATCCTGCTAATACAGCTCTTGCATATCGTGAAAGAATGTTAGATTACTTATAGAAACAAAAGATTGAATATCATGGAAAGGTGGTCCAACAATGCACATCGTGAAAGACAATGTCCCCTAACAATGAACATCCCGGTGACTTTATATTTATTCTTATTTTTTTTTTTTGTGATGCTGGAAATCATGCTGGAAACAATGGTTATATTATGACATATTATGACTTTGTTTCATGTATATGGATATATGGTTTCTGTTGATCAAATGTTGGTATTATGACATTTTATGACTTTGTTCATGCTGGAAACACTTGTTTTTTTTTTCTGGAAATCATAATATACTATACCAATGTTATATGAATAAATATTATGACATAATCGTCTCCTTACGGAACAATTAATTAATAACAATGTTATAAAAATATTATGACACCAATGCACTGGATACTTTACGCCGTTTGCCCAAAAGCTTCGGATGTTACCATCCATAATCGCAACACATAAATTCATACTAGTTTTGCATAACTTCTAACGTACATCATACTTTTTTTTTATAACTTACTACCTAGGTAGATATTTCAGGCTAGTTTAACAAACATAATGAAAAAGATAACAAATACCAAAGCTACTAACAAGAAAAGTAGATCATGAAATTTTGATTTAATCTTCAACTCCACCATTTCTTTTTCCAACATTCCAATATTTTGATCTGAATCTTGTGCATTCTCAACACCTGTGGCGTTTCCATTCATGAAATGAAGTTTCTCTTCATGCTCCCTGTAAAGCAAGTCTATGTAATATTGTGAAGGTAGCTCGGGGTCAAGAAAACCATACACTTTACATCCTCTTGTAGGACAACTTTTGAACCTTCTTCCCGGGTTTGTTGGTGTCCAAGAAACTTTTTGAACTAGTGGATGTGGTGGTTTACATTTGCAATGGGTCCTATTAGCAACATCGTAGTATTCGTGTTGGTTCCTACGATATGTCCCACCTGAAGAGGAAGATGAATACATGGGTAGTGTGGTTATGGAAGTATGGAAATGTGAGTGATGGTTATAGATGTTTATGTCAATATATATATATATATAGGGGTGGTATTAAAGGAACTAGTACAATGGAAGGTTTATTCACATAAATGTGAATAATACATGTTAGGTTGGTATACTTAATGACATATAACCTGTAAGAAAGATATATATATATATATATATATATATATATATATATATATATATATATATATATATATATATATATATATATATATGTTGCATGGAGTTAAAAACGGAAACAAACTTGCACACAAAAGATAGCTATTGCGGAAAACATTTCAAATAAATTATAAATCATTTGAAAAAACAAGGAAATGCAGGAAACAGAAACATACTATGAAAATAAAAACTAAAAATGCAGGAAACATATACATTTCATGATTCATTGTCTTATTCTATCTTAAACATTAGATAACTGTATTCCCGTTCTTCCCTGATTCTTTCCTCCATCTCTCTTTCAACCCTATCTTCTTCGGCTAATGCTTCCCTTAACGCTTCTATGTCTAACCTTTCTTGATGATCATCAGGCGTTTCGGTTTCCTTCTTCGGCTCGTCACAAATTTTCTTTACATCTTCCTTACATGTTTCCTTCAATGCTTCATCAACTTTGTCCTTGTTTACTTCTTTATCATTCTCATCAAACCATAATCGTCTCCTTACAGGTTCTGTAATAAAAAATAAAAGAAAAAAAAATTAAAAAACAAATTAAACTAAATTAAATAATTAGTAGTAATTATATACAAGAAAATGCAATGGCTTATACCATTCGACATCAATACCAGGTATATTCATACTCATCCTACATTAACCTCATATTTATACAAAGAAATGCAAGTTCACACCTGTATGTTATAATTAATTGGTTTTCAACCATGTGACTAGGTTGTTGAAATTCTTGGGCGACCTATTAAATATTTAACATGAAACATATAAATGCAAGTTCAAAATTTATGGTTTTCCAGGTACAAAAAAAATGAATAAACAAGTACAATGGGCTGTTAGAGCTTTTAAGTAAGAGCAATTAAGTGGGTGATGTAGGTAGTTCACATTTTTGGGCGACTTAATAACTATGTCAAATGATCATAGTAAATACACAAATACATGGGTTGTTTCATATACTCAAATGTTTATATTACTTGTTACTATTTTGTTTACTAAAATTACATTATCAGTGAGATTACAAGATACCATGAATGATGATGAGAATTCAAAGTTTAAGGTTATTTTGGTGCATCCATCATCAAAACATGCTGTTAAACTCCCTAAAACTATCAGTTTTAAGCACCTACAGGAATACGTGAAGAAAAAGGTGGACGCCGTGAAAGACACCCAAAATTCTGTACTCAGGTTATTTTACAAAGAAGGTTCCATGTCACTGGATGTTGTTGATGATGACGACGTCCAATACTTCATTAATGAGGTTTGTGGTAAGAACGATCAAGTTCAGAAACTATTCATTTCACTAATTGAACAACCTTCGCAAGTAAAATCATCTTCAGCTTCTAATAATATTTCATTTGATCTTAATGTTCCGCTAAATCCCCAAGAATATTATTATCCCACCCCAAAAGTTGAACAATACACCTTTCACCAACAAGATGATTCACTTCCTAACTGGCAAAGAAACAATTTTAACCATATGCCTACGCCACCAAATCCCCCAAATCCAGTTTTTAAAACACACGAGTCCCATATAAACAATAATGCTTTATTTAAAAACAAGGAATTTTATAACAAAGCAGAATGCATGTTTGCTATTGGAAAGAAATCGTTAATTGAACGGTTTGAATACAAAGTTATAAAATCTGAAAGCATTAGGTACAGCGTGAAATGTACACGCCCAGGTTGCTCATGGAATATATACACTCGTAAAGATAAGGTAGGTAGTAAATTCTATGTATCTAGCATTAACGACGTGCACACATGCTAAAGAGATCAGATTTGTCCAAATCATCGTAATGCAACTATGAAACTACTTAGTCAGTTACTATATGAAAAATTTAAAGATTGTAGCAGGGTTTATAGGGTGCGTGATATACAAAAAGATTTTAGGCTTGATTGGAAAATAGACATTTCTTATAAAAGAGCTTGGGGGTAGGAATTTGGCATTTGAAATGTTGAACGGTAAACCAGAGGATTCGTTTGAGCAGTTACCTATTTATTGCCATAACTTAAAGCTCAAAAACCCTGGGACGGTAACCCATATTGAAACAGACGATGCAGGAAGATTTAAGATGGTTTTTATAGCTTTTGGTGTTGCGGTAAGCATTGTTTTAGTTATTATTTAAGGTTTTTAGACTTACATTATGTTGTAATTTGTAGTATTGTAATATATGTTTTATTATACCAGATCCGCAGTTTTATAGCCTTTATGTGTCCATTGATAATAATCGATGCCGCGCATCTCAAAGGGAAGTACCTGGGAACCAACCTGCTTGCGGTTGGTATGGATGGTAACAACCAGATTATTCCAATTGCTACGGGGGTCTCACAAGGCGAGACAGGTCAAGCGTGGACACAATTTATGACCTGGTTGAAAGAATGTATTGGTGAAGTGCCTAATTTGGCCATTATTTCAGACAGGCATGCAGCAATAACACAAGCATGTGATACAGTTTTCCCAAACTGCTTTCATGGTTATTGTTGCCGGCACCTGATGATGAATTGCAATTTGAAAGAAGAAAAGGTGAGGTATTTATACTGGAAGACGTGCAAAAGTTATAGTCATGAAGTATTTAACAAGACACTTGCTGAGCTTCGCGCAAAAAGACCTCAAGCCGTGGAAAAACTTGACCAAGCAGGTTACGATAAGTGGTCAAGGGCATATTGCACGGGAAAAAGATTCAACTACTTGACTTCAAACAGTGCAGAATCAATTAATGCATTAACAAGGCATGTTCGTAGGGTTCCAATAACCATGCTCATGGAGTACTACAGAACGCTTTTGCAAGATTGGTATAACAAACGTAGAGATAAATACCGAGGTATATATTTTCCTATATTATAAATAATAATTAATTCTTTAGCGGCATCTACTTAAGTTGTGAAATTGCAGAAGCACCCGAATTTGAACTTACAGAGTGGGCAACAAAGAAGGTACGTCACAGAATGTGGAAGAGTGCTAACTGGGAAGTTAGAGGTATTGCCATGTGTGCCGTGTACCAAGTACTATCCCCTTATGGTAGTAATATTGTGGATTTTTTAAAAAATGAATGTACTTGCAGGTATTTAATATAAACTATTTTTTCCTTAAAGGTTCATAATTTTTATTCATGTATGACATTTAATTGAGTTCCTTATGCAGGCAATGGGAACTATCGGGTTTACCATGTGGTCATGTGTGTGCTGTTTGTAGATATGAAGAATTGACTAATTGTAACAAATAGGCGGAATCATGGTTTACAAAAACAGCATTAAAAGGCACATATCAAGAAATGGTA
This sequence comes from Artemisia argyi, assembly GCA_030686995.1. NCBI lineage: Eukaryota > Viridiplantae > Streptophyta > Magnoliopsida > Asterales > Asteraceae > Artemisia > Artemisia argyi. The sequence goes on along the minus strand of CM060688.1, from coordinate 30,058,896 downwards.
TTTCCACTGGAAGAAGAAGCAAATTGGCATAATCCAGGAAACATGCAAAAGGTTAAACCGCCTTTGACGGATAAGCTGCCAGCGGGGAGACCCAAAAACAAAGATCGGATTCGCTCAAAAAATGAGGAGCCAGTAATTAAAAAATGTGGACGTTGTGGCAATGAAGGACACAACCGTGAGTCATGCATGCAACCAGTTCCCAGTTCGAAGGTAATTTGATAGTTCAAAATAAATTATAAAAATATTTTTTATTTGTTAATCTTATAATAAAAAATAAATGTTTGCAGGAAAAATTCAAGGCAAGCACAAGCAGATCAGAAAAGGGTAAAGAGGTTATGCAAGAGATGGAATCACAATCGGGCACTCGTAAACGCAAATCAAATAATGATAAGCAATAGAAAGTGGAAGTAAATCATCAAGTGGACGAAGAGTATTTTCAGAATGGCAGAATTTATCAGGAATGGGACGACCTAAGTTGGGGCTATCAACCATCTAACTGGCAATGGGATGGCGATTTGGTATGGGGTGGTGAAACATCATATTCTGGTTTCAACTTAAATTACAACCCGGAATCATCTAACCAATATCATTTGGATGATTTTTAGTATTACATTTACTACTTATCAGTATGTGTTAAACTATATGGACATTGTTATTAAGTGTCAATGTTTTTATAAGGACCAGTCATTGTTTGTATAAGTGCTTTACAATCCTATTAATGGGGCATATTTAGTATATGATGTGAAATTGTGTACCTGAAAACGGGGTGATCGAACATCTTCCTTTAAAACCATTGTCCCCTTCAATTGTAAAATCAAATCTTGGTAAACCTACAAGAGTTGAATAAGTAAGCATTAACCAAATTATATTGATTGATTTGTAAAATAAAAAAAGGATCGCCAACCTTTATTAATCATGTATTGCGACGAAACACAACTTGTAGTAGTACAAAACACCAAGTATGAGATTCTTAATAAATCTTTTAAACGCAACAGCCCTAACACTATGTAGCAAAATTACAAAAATTGTTCTACATTCCTAAAAATAATTATACTAGTAACAAATACCAACTGTATGCGAATTACAACGAACTAGACACTTGCCAAACCTACCAACTAGACACTCGGTGTTTGAAAAAGAACTTAGCCATATGCTCGCGGTAAACAAGAGCAGCCTGGACATTATTTTCAACCGCCAACCGTTTCCCATGTGCCAGTCGGTATAAAAAAAATGCAAACCCAGATAACTAAATAACCTACAATTATCTAAACTACGTTCACTAACAGATTACAATTGATAACCTAGAATCTAATTATGTAAATCATATACCATACGATCAACATGAGTTTGAAGAAGAACTGATTCATTATACGGGGTGATGAAAAAAGAACCACCATCACCTCAATCCCCATATTCTGAAAGGTATCAAAAGCAAATTTGTAGAGACTAAGACTTGTGGCCCATCCTTCTGGATTCTGAAATTCCAGTATTGGGTCATTGTTATCATCGAAACAAATTAATTTCAACTTACAAGTGTTGGGAATGTTAAGCAAACATTGAAAGGATGTTATTGTTCCACCAACAACCGTTAACAGCCATAGGCAGAAAACATAGTGATCATCCTGTTCTATGTTTCCTGAAACAACTATGTTGTCCCTTAAGTTTGAAACTAGAAATGGTAAAGGTAGATTGACCAACAACTCTGCTGGTATTTCTAACTCTTGGAAACGGTAGGTGACCAAGTTGAACGACACCATCATGTAGCTCTTGTATTTTCTACCATCATTTGCATACAATTTTTCGTACCCACACCAGAAGATATGCCCATCAACGACACATTGACTTCCCTTTTTTAATCTTATTGACTGTCGGGGTAAAAACTCGGTTCCCAAACGGTTCCATTCTCTGGATGAGAATGTGAATAGTAAGACAGACCATTGATGATGTAGAGGATTGAAGGGTATGAAATCTTGAGGAAGATTGGATCAAGATTGTTTGGGCGTACCCCAAAAGCAAGCAGTCGCTTTTCATACTCTTCGGGTTGTGTAACATATGGCACAAATGTGCCACATGATCTTCTGATAGATGGATTCCAAAGGATAGCCATGTAATCAGACACAATTGGACCATACGAAAATCCCAGGACCCCATGAGAATACCCAATTGGTTCCAAGTCAGAATAAGAAAAGTTTGAAGGGATTTCTGTGCGAGAAAAATCATCATTTAAAAAAGACAAGTAACCTTTATACCTTTGCCTATGACATAAAACAAGAAGTGAAGTATCAGCAGGGCAAACACCAACACGTGCAGTGAAATGTAAAGTGTCAATACGAGCCTTCCAACTCTTAGACACAGTTCGACATTGAAGTATACACTTGACAGGAAGCCTTCTCACGATGTCCATTTGAACTTCAACAGGAATGTTATCAGACATGGTGAGTTGTTATCAGCAAGCTGCTTTTTGTTTTGTGTTTGTTTTGTGTGTGTAGAATAATGTGAGTGATGGAGAGTATATATAATAGAGAGGCATTAACACCATAAACCTAACTACAAAAAGATAACTAAATGCTAAAAGGTACTAAAATGTACTTTGAAATATTATATTAAAACCATACCAAGTACTTTTAAGGTTTATCACCATGAAAAATCAGATTTGACAAGAGTTGACTTTGTTGAAGAAATCTTATAAAATCTGATTGTCATTAATGTACTTGTAGTTTGTTTGTGACCATAACCATTACACATATGGTTGACATTGAACTAGTTTATTAAGTTTGCTTTAAAATTACAGTAAATTAATACTAGTGTTCATACATAAATATAACAACTAAAGAAATATTGAGTAATAAATATAGTCTAAGTAACCTTGCACATCTTGAATGCGATAATGAAGGAGTTTGGCGTGTCATAAACATTTCAAACTATATCATTATCGTATTCAAGACGTCTCAATTACAATGGCTTATATATCTAACATCGTCGATGTATTCCATTGTTTTGTTCTTTTCCACCCCGTCTTATACCGGTTGGTGTTTGATCTTGATAACAAATTTTGGCTCTTTAAATAAAGTATATTGATTGGTGGGATTAAATAAAATGTACATTAACAAATGAAGATTATCTAAATCAAATTTATTGATTGGTGGGAATGAAAAATTAACAAATTTAAATTATTTAAAGAGCCAAAACTTATTATCAAGATCAAACACCAACCAGTATAAGACTTGGTACAAATGAAGCAATAAAACATATCCACAACGTTACATTTATCTGCCCTTGTAATTGAGAATTTAGTTATTAGAAGAAATATTATTACTAACATTCATATTGCTCCTTTAGATGTAACGAACATACATATTAATTATGTAGATTGTCCTACATCGTAGAGCTCATCGTGCATTAATGAAAAAATATTAATTTTAAGACATTTAGAGCTCTAAGTAGCGGTAATGAATACTTAGATTAACATGTGCTCTTAATCTTGGTTTCAATTAACAATCAAAAGTTCAAAGTTTCAAACCAGTTGGTTGGAGTCTAATGATTATTGAATTACTTATCTTTTCTTTTTCATCACATATTGTTTCATGTAATGTTTGTGAAGGATAGGCTAACAAAAATATTTTTTTAACGAGAACCATTTTGTAAACATCAATATGATACAAATGTTTAACTTTGGCTATACAATATGATACTAAATTTTTTTAATTAACACGTAACATAACTACCAACAACACTTATAACATACTTAACTATTTAAATTTGGTTATACAATATGATACAAATGTTCAGTCTACAATAGAGTGTAAGTAACAAGAATCGTCTAGACTGAGATAATGAAGGACCATGGCATGCCGTAAATAATACACGCTATCATTATCGCGATCAAAACGTTTCAATTATAAGGCCAGATATATGTTACGTCGCACATGTGTTCCATTCCTTTGTTATTTTGGCACCGTCTAGTACCCTTTGTGAGCTTGATCTTTACCACATGCTTTTGCTATTTGATGAGGCGAAAAATGATTCGTTTTTAGGGGGTCATTTAAGCCCGAATTCGAATTTATTTGATCAAATATTGCCCTAAATCGTTCCTTTTGTGATTTTAGGTACTTTGGGAGTGAAATCTGGAAAAGGAAGCAATTCGGACGTTTTTGGAGCATAAAAGTGAAGAAAACGCCAAAGTCTTAATTTTCCATGCCGGGAACAGCAGGTGACGGCGACAAGAGCAACTCCTTGACGGCGTCAAGAGCAAAATTCCATGACGGTCCAGTAGAGATTTGACAGCGTCATGAAGGTAGGGCGTCAAGAGTAAAAAGTCATGACGGCCTGGAAATGATTAATACTTGACGGCGTCAAATGTAGATCAAGGCAGTCCGAGGAGAGTTTTGGCGGCGAGGTGACGGCGTCACCTAATTGGTCTTGACGCCGTCAGACCCATTTTTCTAAATATATTTTTCTAATTTTTCACATTTAAAGAGAGAAGTTTTGGGAGAAACCCTAAGTACGATTTTGGTGTAACTTTACAGGTTTTTCAAGGGTTCCAACCCCTTGATACCTTGCATGTTTAATCAAGATAAGTGTTCTTCTAATTTAATCAATATGTCTATGTGTTGGTTGTCTATATCTTGTTCTTATCTTAATTCCATCATGCTAGGCTAGATCTATCTTGTGTTTGCTTAGATCTAATGAAACCTAGATGTTGATTATGTGTTGATTACTTGTTTATTCTTGTCTTGGATGAATGATTTATATGTTAGGCTTAAGAAAACTGGCAGATCTCCAATTGGTAACATGCTTGAACGTCTTAAGAAACATGAACCGACACGCACTAGGTCTTTATTGGTTGTATTTAATGCATGAGCCACTGTTTACAATCCCTATAGTTATGCTGGGCATGGTGTAGGAGGAGATAAGAGCTCATAGAATTGGGGAGTTAAGTGTGCCACCCCATGAATGGTATTGAGGAATACGATCCGTCATCCATGCAATTATAACAAGTAATTAACGTGTAAAAGATGTCTAGGGAGTAGTGAAATCTAAGTAAACACATTTTCTCCAATTACTGCTCACAACTTTAGTATAATTAGTTTATTTTCATTTTTAGTATTTTATTTTGATTGCATCTTAGTATTGGGTTAGTTGGATAGCAACTAATTCCGCCCCTTCTTCCAAAACCCGAGATTTTAAATTGCTTTCTAAAAAATATAAAAATACAAAAATAATCTTCCTTCACCTTTAGAACTAGTATTTTGGTTTTCTAATCCTAGCGACACTATTCCTAGCTGAACGATCAATCCCCCGGTACTTGTCACTATACTATACTACAACGATCAGGTACACTGCCTGGTGGGGGTTGTAAGCTTCTCAAGATCCCTTGAGAGGTAAAGCCTAGTGCGATTCCCACGTATCAAGTTTTTAGCGCCGCTGCCGGGGAATAGTTATTGTCTAGGTTAGAATTTCTTTTTATTAGGTCTACTTGCTAGATTCCTTTCTAGTAAGATTTTATTTTTATTTTTAGGTTTCTTTAGTCTATCTTTTTCTTTGTGCCCTTTGTTTGTAAAACCATTTTCATTTGTCTTTATGGCGGATGAGATTCCATTTAGATCATTAACAATAGAGGAACAATTAGTTTACTCGGATAGATTTGCTTCCTGTTGTTCCAATGAATTTTTAAGTGATCTTAGATATATACAAGAAGAGATGAGTGTAAATTTTGATAGGTTTGATGAGTTATGCGCATGTGTGGCCTATATTAAACAATCATTGTTAGGATCAATTCCTTTTAGTAAGACCCTTTGGAAAAATTTTGAGGAAAGCCTCCTAACCGTGAACCATGAGTTCAATGAATTGATGGGTTTGTATGCATCACAACTTGAGGAAACAATTAAGGAGGATTTAGTCGAACATGATCATATTGAGCAAAAAGATGAATCCTTTAGGCAAATTGAGCATTGTAATCAAGTTATTGAGGAATGTTCTTATGAATCAGACTTAGAACTTGAAATGGCTAGAGAAGGATTTGAGATACTTAGGAACATGTTTAGGTTAGATTCTACTAAAACACGTGATGAGGATATAGGTGATGTTGAGAAAAGGAAGGATGAGGTAAATAACACAAACCTACAAAGTACCCCACAACTCCCACCATCACTTGAGGAATACACACCATCCGTGACTTACCCGGAAGAAGTAGACGAGACAATAGGAGCCCAAATAGAGGTAGAACCCTTGTACCAAACACCACTAGAGGATATAGGTTTGAATACCTGTAGTGATAACCTTACTCTTAGTTCTAGGGAATTACCTAGTGTTGATGAACCGGAACCTCAATCTTCACATAACTTTCCATCCTTAGATATACATCTAGGAGACAAAAGAGGGGCCGACCCACCCATCAACCCATGTAGTCTGGGTAGTCTTAGGATAAAGGTAGTGGACTCTAAGCCTTGTAGAGAGGAAGCCAATATAGGAGTGGAAAATGACCTTACATGCTTATATCACCCATTTATGTTTGATCACAAGAAACATTATGGGTTTAAACCGGGTTTATTAGGTCAAGATGGATCCCCAACTAGTAGTCTCTTGAAGATGATAGAAAATGATCCCTTTCTAGGAGAAAATCTTAATCCACCCATTAACCCGATTGAATTTGTTAAGGTTATGATGATAGGAGTACACCCCTTTGAGCATATAATTCATCCACCACTCTTACCTCATATGGCATATTTTCACCCTAAGGGTATGTATCGCTACTTCCACCCGCACTTAATCCTAAGTGTAGGGAAAACCTCCCCTATTTTCGTTAAATAAGGGTAGAGTCAGGCTCGTGACTCGAACAAAAACAAGCGCTTCTTGGGAGGCAACCCATGTTTTGTGTGATTTTATTTGTTTGTTTGTTATTTGCTTCCGTATGCATGCTTAATTTTTATTGTTGGTAGATCATGTTTCTAAACTAAATAGTGGAAATACTAAACTTTGTTGTTTTGGCTTAGTCTTAACTCCACCTAAAGGTATTTTTGCAAAAGATAAGTGTAAGGGGAAACCCCAAATATGTTTTCAAGAAACAAACCGATCATGATTCTCCACAATATTAAATGAACATGTATATTCGTATTTGTTAGAGTCAAATGCTTGTATTGAGTCATAATGAAGTTTTGCAGGATTTTCTAGGAAGTAGGACCAAGTTTTTCCAGAAATTTTCCGGAAACTTAACATAAGAATTTCTGCAGGTCACTTCTGACGGCGTCAAGAGTTTACTCTTGACGGCGTCAAGTGTAAAAATCTGGAAATTTTACCAGTTTTGTTTTTCTAACGGAGTCTTATGGTTTTTGTGAATTATTAAGTTTTATAATCTCCAGGAGATCTGCAAACTTCATTCCACAAGCATTATATCTTATCTTGTTTTCTAGGATTTAGTAACTTATATAGGATGCCGCCGATTTTACGCGAGGTTGTCTTGTCTATTTTGTCAGGTTTTACAGGTTATGTATGACGAGAAGATGATTTATATTCTGGAAGGGAAGCTTTGATTGTTCATTTTCTTGGAGGAAGATTTAACCTGGCCACCTTATCATCCATACCGAGCGAATCAGGGGAGTATTTGATTTCATTCTTTTTACTTTTTAACTTTTACATTCTTTACTTGAACATTGGGGACAATGTTCATCTTAAGTGTAAGGGGAGGGTAAAAAGATGATACCTTACATATGCACTTTCGCTTGAGTTTGTTTTGTTTAATGGTAGATGTGTAATAAAACTATGAGAAATACTTGTTAGTGCAATTTTAGCGCCAAATTTAAATTTTTTTATAACATTTAGGAGTGAAACTTTAGCCATAACAAGCGTCTCATGGATAGGAGATTGTATGACTAGCACATAACCGTATATTCAGAAAAATTTTCCACCCAAATATGTGAGGTTCGCCTTTAGATTTGATAGGAAAAGCATTTATTATTAGTGCTTATGAGTGTACCGGTAGCATTTAGATTCTAGAACTTGCGTTAGTGATGCATCCCGAGACCGCTAGTGAGACTACATTCGTGTGGTAGGATTTACTACATGATAAGAGGCATTAGGATCACCCTTGTGTTAAACCCGTATTATAATTACTTGACCATTTAAGTCATATTACTTGGCTAGTTAAGTCAACTAATTTTTCCCACACCCTTAGCGTTGTACTCATTTTTAGTACACGAAACCCCTAGTACACCCCTCCGAGCCTATCTTTTCGTTTCTAACTTTAAGCACTTTACTTAAAGGAAGAATTTGTTACACCCCACTTAAATGTACACCCAAATCGCCTTAGCCTTCCGTGTATGCGCTCATTTTTAGTGCATTATTGTTATTTGTTAAACCCTAAGTTAACTATCTAATTGATTACATGGTTGCTAAGTCGAGTCATATCCTTGTACATATTGTTTTGGGACGATTGGGACTCATGGGTAAGTACTTATTTTATGGAGTAATGGGGAAGAACATCATTTATTACCCCCATATGTACGTTAATCTTAAAAGTGCTCCAAGTGTTTTGATTTTCTTAATTCGAGTCATTAGATTAGTTAATTGTAAAGTATGTAAAAATTCAAGTGTAAGGGGAATGCTCAATTCCCTATGATGTATTATTTTGGATGGTAGGGTAAGAGTGTATGCAAAAAAAAAAAAAAAAAAAAAAAAAAAAAAAAAAAAAATCGAAAAAAAAATCAAGAAAAAGAAAAAAAAAATAAAATAGAAAAGGAAAAAGAGAAAAAACATACGGACTACCATCCCGTTTCATTCTATGTTCATTTTATGTTTTTGTTATTTTTCATTTATTAGCTTAAGTCGAGTCTAGTCTTGGCTTAGCAACGCCACATTGTACATGTAATTAACCAAGATTGTTAACTCGCCACCAGTAAAACTTCCTTTATCCAATAAAACCGTGTATTTCATATCCCTACACCTAACGTTACAACCCTTTAAAAGACCTCTTTGATAGTTTATCCTAGGTGCTTACGCCATGTGGTGGAGGTTTGATCCTTTCCCAAGCCTATGGTAATCTATTTTGCTATGACAGGTAGTGAGAGATATCTTCCGTTTCCATATTGTAATTTACACTTTATTACACCCGAGAGATGTGAGTATCTAAACACTATTTGTGAGGTGCTAGTATATGACCTCCGTGCTTGTCTATTGGTCTTTAGTGGAACGATTATTTGTTGTAATTACTTTTATATTAGTGTTAAATGACCCCTAACTTGTATTTTGACTAGAATAAAAGCGCATTTGCTTGAGGACAAGCAAATCTCAAGTGTAAGGGTATATGATGAGGCGAAAAATGATCCGTTTTTAGGGGGTCATTTAAGCCCGAATTCGAATTTATTTAATCAAATATTGCCCTAAATCGTTCCTTTTGTGATTTTAGGTACTTTGGGAGTGAAATCTGGAAAAGGAAGCAATTCGGATGTTTTTGGAGCATAAAAGTGAAGAAAACGCCAAAGTCTTAATTTTCCATGCTGGGAACAGTAGGTGACGGCGTCAAGAGCAAAATTCCATGACGGTCCAGTAGAGATTTGACGGCGTCATGAAGGTAGGGCGTCAAGAGTAAAAAGTCATGACAGCCTGGAAATGATTAATACTTGACGGCGTCAAATGTAGATCAAGGCAGTCCGAGGAGAGTTTTGGCGGCGAGGTGACGGCGTCACCTAATTGGTCTTGACGCCGTCAGACCCATTTTTCTATATATAGTTTTCTAATTTTTCACATTTAAAGAGAGAAGTTTTGGGAGAAACCCTAAGTACGATTTTGGTGTAACTTTACAGGTTTTTCAAGGGTTCCAACCCCTTGATACCTTGCATGTTTAATCAAGATAAGTGTTCTTCTAATTCAATCAATATGTCTATGTGTTGGTTGTCTATATCTTGTTCTTATCTTAATTCCATCATGCTAGGCTAGATCTATCTTGTGTTTGCTTAGATCTAATGAAACCTAGATGTTGATTATGTGTTGATTACTTGTTTATTCTTGTCTTGGATGAATGATTTATATGTTAGGCTTAAGAAAACTGGCAGATCTCCAATTGGTAACATGCTTGAACGTCTTAAGAAACATGAACCGACGCGCACTAGGTCTTTATTGGTTGTATTTAATGTATGAGCCACTGTTTACAATCCCTATAGTTGTGCTAGGCATGGTGTAGGAGGAGATAAGAGCTCATAGAATTGGGGAGTTAAGTGTGCCACCCCATGAATGGTATTAAGGAATACGATCCGTCATCCATGCAATTATAACAAGTAATTAACGTGTAAAAGATGTCTAGGGAGTAGTGAAATCTAAGTAAACACATTTTCTCCAATTACTGCTCACAACTTTAGTATAATTAGTTTATTTTCATTTTTAGTATTTTATTTTGATTGCATCTTAGTATTGGGTTAGTTGGATAGCAACTAATTCCGCCCCTTCTTCCAAAACCCGAGATTTTAAATTGCTTTCTAAAAAATATAAAAATACAAAAATAATCTTCCTTCACCTTTAGAACTAGTATTTAGGTTTTCTAATCCTAGCGACACTATTCCTAGCTGAACGATCAATCCCCCGGTACTTGTCACTATACTATGCTACAACGATCAGGTACACTGCCTGGTGGGGGTTGTAAGCTTCTCAAGATCCCTTGAGAGGTAAAGCCTGGTGCGATTCCCACGTATCACTATTTAAGATCGAAAACGTGTGGTAAAGATCACACCCACAAAGGGTACTAGACGGTGTTCAAATTAACCAATGTGTTCCATTCCTTTGTTATTTTGGCACCGTCTAGTACCCTTTGTAAGCTTGATCTTTACCACATGCTTTGGCTATTTAAGAGCGAAAACGTGTGATAAAGATCCCACCCACAAAGGGTACTAGACGGTGTTCAAATTAACCAATGTGTTCCATTCCTTTGTTATTTTGGCACCGTCTAGTACCCTTTGTGAGCTTGATCTTTACCACATGCTTTGGCTATTTTAGGAGCGAAAACGTGTGATAAAGATCCCACCCACAAAGGGTAATAGACGGTGTTCAAATTAACCAATGTAACCCGTATACAACGTTACATACATCTGCCCTGATAATTGTGCATGTTCTTACAAAAAATTTGTATAGACATTGTTTGATATAGCTCACTTAAATGTCCACAACATACATATTAATTATGTATATTCAGTGACATTACATGAGCATCGTGCATGAATGAAATCCACAAATAAGTCTGATAAGATTATGAATCTAGAAATTTTTAATTTCAACTGACTTTAGCTTAACAGACTCTTGCTCTACATATTTATATTGTTAGTCATCCATATGCATGGAGTTTTTGAAATTCCAGTCATGACTCTTTTAATTATGATCATGTTTTGTGGTTCCTTAATAAGGACGACGTGCATTAATGCAAATTTTTTTAAAATATTATGTTTTACCTGTAAACATGATCGCATATATTGATACCACGGACGGTGATGTTGCTCCTCAGAAGCACTGTCGTAAAAAGTTACAATCCCAGTCCTGATTTCGAACCGTGCTAAAAACCAATGTTTCTCCTTTTCGTTAATAGGCATAAAAACTTGGTCAACGTCACCCCATGATATTTTGTACTTTTCTCCATTGGCATACCAAATTGGAATGGAGTCCTGCAAGAGTAACTGTACAAAGTATGCAGTAACCATCCACCAATCAGCGTCAACAGGTCTGAAGTGCAACATGTATTCCACCCATAGCTCTATATGCTGCACAAAACAAAATTTTCATGTAAACAACACTATAAAATTGAAATTTAATGGAAGGTTCAATAACAATAAATTACTTATTATGTACTTACCTCATCCATGAGCCACCCTTTTTTTGTGGATCTAAACATATCAAGCTCTCCCAGAAACGGCGATCCACACGTACATGTTCCTTTAACCAAGGGAATGTACAACGAAGGGGGCCCGGTTGTCCAAGGAATTCGTCGTAATCATCAGTAACATGTACGTGGCTGATCGATTTGTGCACACGATTAAGATTCTACAAAAAATATTGATACTATATTAGCAAAAATAACGCTAATGTTAACCCTATAAAACTTAAATCTCAAAAAAATTATACCTCCACCCAAGGCTTAACATCCTTTAAAGACTCAGTCATGTCTAGATCCCTACAGCCTTTAGGAGGTATACGTATTTTTTCTGCTTCTACAAATTTTGAGGACCAGTAATACGACGACTCAGAACCATCTTTCTGACTCCTCTTGTCAATTGTAGCCATGTCTGTACGTGCTCTTTGCCAGTGTTCTGATTTAAAAAAGGCCAACTGCGCTTTCTTCTTCTCCTGAGCTTCCTTCAAAAGTTTTTCCCTTTCCACCCTGCGATATACCTCGTCTTTCAACGCCTCTATAAAAACCATTTCCTTAGTCTTTAGTTCTTCAATCTTCCACTTTTCTTCCTATTGTTTCCGCAACATTAATTCCTCATCTAAAAGATATTCCTGTAACCAGAATTAAGGTTTTCTTAAAGGTACAATATCATTAAGTGTCATATTATAGAAAAGCAAATAACCTGTAAAATGTCATCATCAGAGTAGACATGTATTTCGGTTGAATGTCTAGTAGAAATTAGAGTGTCAACCAATTCCCCGAATGCACGACACAGTTGTTCTTGAAATTGTGTGCTTAGATGAGAAAAAGATCGACTAAAATCCAACTTTTCCTGTATTTGAAAAACAAAAATTAAATTAAAATACAAAAAGTTTTTTAAAAAAATGGCAGATAAGTTAATCGAACTAAAATCTTACCTGAAATCCGTTAGTTCTTTCACATGCAAGAACCTACAAAGTAATTTTTAAAAGAATTAAAATTGGCAACCCGACAATAGGTATAATCTGTATAATGCAACTCACCTGAATAATAGACTTAAGTTTGAAAATACGACTATTCAACTTCTGAATTCTAGAATCCTTAACGCCGATCTCTGTAATAAGACTACTGGCATCAATCCTAGGGAGAAGCGGTAAATACTTCTTTTCAGTCCTCCCACGTTTCCTTAATGCATCCAACTTCTGTAAATAAACATCATAGTCATGTGGTGCCTTTCGTTTAAGAGTCCTTGGTATGTACTCCATTATGTACTCCCGAGACTGGATATAAAATTCCGACTCCTGCTCCACTAATGTTAGTTTCAAATCAAAATTAATCTTCAGCTCCTACGAAATACATCAAAAACAAGAATATTATAAAATGAAAATTATTAAAAATTATATTAAAGTCCTTGTTGTTGCGTATATGAAAATTTACCTTGCCAAATAAAGATTCATAATCTGATTTTTTAAAAACTTGTTTCCTTGACCAGGCTATACCCCTTGGTATGACATCTGGTTATTTATTCCACCAACAATTGCTTCTTTCAAAGGACTAAAGAATCCATATCTATAAAATAAAACTTTGTGTTTCTATATCAATTAAAAAAAATGTTACAAATATAACAAAAATAAAGTACGGAAATACCTTGAAAGCCCAGACAAATCCAGAAAGTGTATAACTTGGCACAAACTTCGAAGAAGCTTCAAGTCCTTTAAGATGTTGAAACCTGTGTCTTGATACGACATTCAATAACTGGTTGTAAAGTTGCCTCCAAATGTGCTCCCCCCATGGAAACGAATTCCATGATTCAAGGTCTTCAACCAGACGCAATAGTTTATCATCCACTTGTTCAGTCAACAAACGACCCATAAAAATGACCTCTAACACTAACAGTAGGCATACACGGACTGCGTCTTCATCAGATAATTTACCAAATAACTCTTCATCCTCAACAACACCTAAAAGTTCTAAGTTGGTAATTTTTACCCCCTGTTTTTTTGGGAAATACCCTAGTTTTAAATTTTATATCCCCTGAACTATATGACTCAGCGCTAACATACTTACCAAATCTAAACCCCGTTATTAGATAAAACTCATTACGACCAAAGTGTAGACTACGTCCATCCACATCATATATGAGGTGTATGTCATACTGTGCATCGGCTACATAACCCTGTTTTTGTAGTATATAATCTAACATATGTGTTTCATGGTCATAAAATACAAGATCCAACCATGGTCCAAAACAGGAAGTTCTAAATAATATCCTTCGCTTTTCATTCAGCTTTTCTCTAACTAAGGAAAAGTAATTCACTTTACTCCTAAAGATGACTTTTGCTTCATATTCCTTCAAGAAAAAAAAATAAATAAACCCCTCTTAGGACAACAATAAGAAAGGGGATAGCAAAACGTTTATCAAAGAAAAAAGTTTAGCAAAACGTTGACCTAGGTACCTAATGGACCAACAGCTATTTATATTTCTTGATAAATATACAATCATTCTAGGCTAACATATTGATACTATATAAGCAAACATTCTATGTTAACAAGAAATCACTACTCCAGGTAATAAGCAGTTTGAGATAAACCAAACAATAAGCAATTAAGCCACAGATTAAACCAATAAGCTAAGAACAACATAAACCACTAATAAATACCCAATTGAACTAAGATATATCAAACAAGCTGAAATAACAAGCAAAATGAGCAATAGCTGACCTAATTTTCAACGAAAAAGCTCTAAAAAAAGCACCAAACCAGAATGTGAGTGGGGCAAAATAAGCTCTATACTAATGAGTTTCTCTAAACGAAAAAGCTCTATCAGAAACAAGAGACATGAACAGTGAACTATATTGATGCTAAACTACTTTGACTTAAATAAATTTTAATCTGATTTAAGCTATATTAATGGATTATGCAACTACAACTACAAATTCACTAACTGTTTTACTCCACAATAGCAGTTAACCATTTAGAAATCAACTTTGACTATTTATGATATGTTCTAATATTTTTATTGTTTAAAATAACTATTTCAACAATAAATCAGCCTAAGTATACCAATCAATAAACTACTCTACTACTACAAACCACAGTAAAGCACAGATCCAAACACCCCTATATCTAACTGTTACACTATAAAATCAAACAAACTCTACAAACTACCAATCCACAAATCAAAAAAGCTAAAAAACCACAGATTCTATTTGGATGTATATGTTAAGTTTAATAAAATTTGGTGTTTACGCAAACACTAGTCCAAGTAAGTATATTTTTAACAGGTTGCACCTACATACCTAATGGACCAACAACTATTTGGTGTTTAAGCAAACATTCAAGGCATATACAATGATTAGTCCAAGTAAGTATATCTTTATAGTCTACACTTCCTGTTTTGACCTAGGTACCTAAAGGATTAACAATCATTAGTCCAAGTAAGAATTAACAAGTCTCAGCGAACAACCAATGTATTCAAATCTTCGCAATAACAATCATAAGCAGTCAAAAGAGTTGCCCAAGTAGTTTGAACCTGATCGGGAGTATGGACTATTTCCCGCCGTGTGTAAGCAGGATGTATATAGTCCGAGGCCCGATATCTGAGCACAACTCTACTGGATTAAGTATACCAAGCATCTATGGTTCAAGCTCGCCCGGAATCACCCCTTGATCCGTTTGGCCTCGTTACCATGTATGGTTCCCATAGATGACACGGTAACCACTGCCCTGGCCCTTATGATTGTAGTAGCTAAGACAAACAAAATGATTGTCAACGCACAAAAACTTGAAACTCTTACTAAAAACTTCGATTGAAGGCATGTTTATCAAACTTAGTCAACTAATCGCAGCTATGTTTCTCAAACTTAGTAATGACCTAACACCCAAAAACCTGAAACTCTTACTAAAAACTTCGATTTAAGGCATGTTTATCAAACCTAGTCAACTAATCGCAGCTATGTTTCTCAAACTTAGTAATGACCTAACACCCAAAAACCAGAAACTCTTACTAAAAACTTCGATATCATTTGTTTATCAAACTTAGTCAACTCAGATAATCCTAACCCTAAACAACCAATAAAACTTAGCCATAGATCAGAAAAAATTAGCCATACAAACTTAGCCATAGATCACAAATTTAAATACATAATTAGATAAACCAAATAAATTTAATAAGATAACACAAACCCTAAACCCTAAAGTATACACTAAAGCTTAATCAAAAACATAAGTACTTACCCTAGCCCAAACCATTTTATATCGGTCGATTCAGATCTGTAAAAAACCCTAACCCTAATTAACGATAACCCTCAAATCTGTACACAAATCGTGATGTTGATTCAGATCTGTACACAAATCGTGATGTTGATACAGAAACTATGTGTGTGTCTATTTGCTAAACGTATTGAAATCTCTAATCGGGTTGTTTGATAAACTCTAAATATTTGGGGATCTGATGGAGAGAGTAGGTGTGAAATATCTAATCGTGTGTGTGTGGGTGTGATCTCTAATTGGGGATCTGATGGAGAGAGTGGGTGTGAGTAATAGAGAGAGAGTAAAAAATACAAAGTATTTATGTAAAAAAATACAATGTATTTATGTAATGTAATGTATTTTTGTATAAAATATTATAAAAGATGTAATTGTACCTAATTAGTTGCCCAAGAAGGTACAATAGTGGGACCAAGTTGCCCAAGAAATTTGTACCTTAAACTAATATAAAAAGACCATACTTTTTTGCTAAAAGACAAAATAGTTAAGTCGCCCAAAAAAGTAGGTCCCAGTTGCCCAAGAAAATAGTGGGGTTAGTTGTACCTTGCAAGTACAAGGTGGGGACAACTTATGGGACACTTGTCATAATTCTGGGATGGTTGCCCAAAAATTCTTGTGAGAGAGTCGCCCTTGGGGTATTTGGGGAAGTTGGAAAATATTGGGGTATTTAGGGTACACACTAGTGTACTTTTGGGGTAAATAAAGAATTTTCTCAATAGATAAGGTATAACATGCCAAGTCAAGAAAAAATCTGACACAAGGACATGTAATAACATATAGGGTGCTACATACAAATAAATGAGATCGATACACATGTTAAACTTTTAGATTACGGGAATTTGTTTTGATCTATCTACTACGGAGTAAATCTTGCCCAATTTGTAATTTTTGGGCGATTTTTGACACTTTTTTAAAAGTTTGGGGCATTTTTTGCCCCCTTGCATTTATTTGGGGCGTTTTTGTAACAATTTTTAGCGTTGCTGGAATCTCCAGGTGTCGTCGCTGCCCCTTGCCGTCATCCAAATCTGCTGCTTTTGGAGGTTTAAAAATTTGTTGCTATGCTTCTTATATAAATTTTGTTGTAATTTATTTATTTATTTCGTTGAGTAATATTATTTGTATTCTTTGTTGTTGTTGTTGGGTTTTTTTTTTTTTTTTAATCATATTTGTTGTATTTTTTAATTTGTGATTTTTGCTATTGAAATTTGTTGTATTTTTTTTCTAATTTGTCGCTTTAAAAAAAAAACCATTGTTGCTAACTTAACTTAACGAAAACCATTGTTGATAAAAAAATATTTTCTTGCATCGAAGTATATAGTAAAAGAAAAAGAAAAAGGCATGGCCTTTTATGAACATGTAAATAATTTTGCTACATCCACATAAAATTCTCACAAAAAACTCTCACTCGCTGACGTGTCTGGGTGATTAGTCTTTTGTGGATCCCAATAAAATCCAATCACCCACTGACACGTCAGCGAGTGGGTGAGGATTTTTTTGTGGATGTAGCATACCCCTATCAATAATAAGTGTTCACTCTTAACGTAAAAAGTTATGAAAAAACCTGATTAATTAAATGTTTTCACTCACAAATATCATCTTTACCGCTAAAATTCATTTTGATTGATTGTAATGAAGGCCGCAAGTAATCGGAAAGCTAAGAAACACCACCCATTTAAATCCATATTTGACACATATAAATAATTGTTTCTCCGCAAAATAAAGAGAAGAGACGCAAAAACGATTGAACTAAAAAGGTACATAAGGATATAAAAAGGCAAACAAATCAAAATCCGAACTTGAGGCGGAATCCCTCATCGGTAAAAGTGGGAGTAGAATTCACGATAGGCGGGTTTCAACGCATGCTGCATTTAGAATCTCCAAAGAGATTAGAAGCGCCTATGATAGCGTATGATTTTTCCCATTTGTAACCGACGGTTACAATCAAATATAGTCAAAAACTCTACAACATCGTCGTCATGCCACAAACTTTACTATATAAAAAACACATACAAAATGACTCAATGGAATTAAGTCAAAGACTATAAACCACCATTTAACAAAACAACTATGATAAAAGTTACTTACAAATTTACTATATAAATCACAAACATACACCGCTGCCGCTAATCGCGGGTGCTTTTAGAAAAAAACGTATACATGAGAAATATTTTATCGCGACAAAATTAGTCACCGGAATTTAATTCATGTAGCCCTTTTCCTATGGACTTTGTATATCCACTATATGATACTTACTGAGTTTGAAGTATGTAAAGGGGATGGGTTCACGGGATGTAATGGTCATATATGTTGCAAGTACACAATGCTCCTGCGGCAACGCGCGGGCGAACCACTCATTCAAACTATAAAAGTACTATGATTAAGCTATGATTAGACAATATATTACAACTTTTTTTTATTATTGTTTTAGTTTATTTTGATATTTTCATGTTCATGTTAAACATTACACGAAACACTTATCACAATATCGCAACTATAAATGTTTTTATATGTTGTTTGATAGATGTTAAGAATTTTTCTTAGACTTTAGTTATCGTGTAGTACAACCGTTTGCAATTACATTATGATATGTTCACGTTCTATTTTGAACGCTACACAAAACACTTACCACAATATCACAAATCGTTAATTATCTGCAGCTAGAAATCGTTGCTATGCACGAGTATTCATCTAGTATATATATATAGCTAAACAAATACTCAACGCACACAAGTTAGCAAAGCTGAAAAAGAAAATATAAGTTTATTAAAACCAAAATAACATCACACGTATGCAACTTAACAAAAGTTAAGACATTATTTATTCGTTAATAATGAAGGCCAGTGTGTGGAGTATGAGCATGACACGCGCTTTCATACTGGTAACACGTTCCTTCCATGCTGTTTGCTGATCGAACCTTCTTTTAACTTTTTTTGTCAAATCAAACAAAACAATCAATTAAATAGAGTTCAAAATGCATAGTCAATTACAAAAACTTGGACGACTATAAACAAAGTTTTCAATGTTTCCACCAAGATTTTGGTAGTTTCGGATTGTTGTGAAAAAACAAGCATGATATATTTGTTGGTACAAAATGGCTGTACAACTTTTCCAATCAATGAACGTCAACATTACCAAAATGTTTTATAGCTTTTTAACTTTCTATTGGCGAACCTTAAAAGACTGATGATTAGTCGATTAACAAGGACCGGATGTTCGACTAATTTACTCATCGACTTTGATCTCAGCCCGAAGCGAGAATTACGATTAGGAGTCAAGGTTAGGTTGGCGAACCATGTGGGCATATGGGCGGCTCTAGGTCGAGTTTTACACTTACAGAACCCAAACCATAAAAAGAAAAACAAAAACCAAGTTTTCGACTTTGAGATTTAAAAGTTGTGTTTATTAAATTTAGGTCAGAAATATTTTAAATAGCATTATAAATATGTACGAATTTGATTTTACATCAATGTTTTCGTACTTCAGATATGCGTATTTATATGGGAATTTTCCACAAATACCCCAAAAGTACAAGGGTCTTCACCCTAAATAACTCACAAAATCTTGTTTTCCCCAAATACCCCAACGGGAGAAGGTCGCCTCAAAAATTTGGGCGGATGGTGTAATATAGTGACATGTGTCCCTATACATGGACCCACATTGTACCTTCATGGTACAACTATTAAAGTGTACTTCTTGGGCGACTGGAACCCACATTTCTTGGGCGACCTGATTATTTTGTCTTTTTTCGAAAAGTTATGGTCTTTTTTTATTAATTAATAGTACAATAAACTTGGGCGACTGGGTCCCACTTATCTTTATTCTTGGGCGACTTGGTCCTACTAATCTTTTTTTTTATTAAATAATAGTACACTTTTATAAAAATACACTTTTAAATACACTTTTATACTTGATTTAACTTTTTAAAAATACACTTTTAAATAATAGTACACTTTTATATAAATACACTTTTTAAAAACTCATACATAAACACTAAAATCAACCGATTCATCTTTCGGTTACACACAAAATCACTCATACGATCATCCCTTTGATCATACGATCATCCTTTTGATCGCTCCCTTTCATCTTTGAGGAATGCAACCCCTCGCCATACCTGCAACTCAAACCCAACTTGATACCATATTCTAATGGCTGACGCAAAGGTAACGGTTAGATCAAGATTAGATTACATTACAATAATTAGAGGGTTGTTGAATACTAATAGGGCAATCTTGTTTCGGGCCACTGTATTTGGGCCATGGTTAGACATCCCCCCCTTTTCTGCTGATACCCATTTGCTAAATTATTTTTATCAAAATCAGGTTAGTGTTGATGAAAGTGAGGATTGCCCTTCCCTTAGTTTTAAAATAGGTGATAACGTGCTTGAATTTGGCCGTGAACAATTTTGTATGATAACTGGGTTTGTTTTTGGGCATGTCCCTAGTGAACATTTTATTAATGTTCATGGTTTACCACATAGCCCATTCTATGATAGATTGTTTCCTCAAAACAAATCCCGTAGGACTAAGAAAATAAAGGGTGAGCAGCTGTTTGCAATGTTGAAACCTGGTGAAGAATGGGATGCATTATCGGATGAGGATGCAGTTAGGGTGTGTTTGTTGGTCATTGCAACGAGTGTATTCATTGGGCGTGAATTAAGGTATTACATCCCGGACCATTTGTTGCCAATGGTTGAGGACTTTTCTATTTGGAATTCGTATCCGTGGGGGGAGTATATGTGGGCACACTTGTACAAAAGAACGGTGAATGTTGTACAGAAGCATATCGCTGCCGAAGCCAAAAAGGCCGTAAAAAAATCCCCAAAGAAAGAGCAAACTTACAATTTGTATGGCTTTGTATGGGCAGTCAAGGTGAGAAATGCTTAAAATATCTAGTCATTGATATTTAAATTGTTGTGTACGATTCCTTATAACATATTTAGTTTAAGATTAACTGTTGTTTACAAGCAAAAATTTTTTTAATCTGTGAAACTTAGCCTATTACATAACCTTATGTGTCAAAAACATGACCTGAATGAGTAAATACCCTTGATTATCACAATTTCATATCATTAAGGGAGTGTTTGGATTAGTGGTTTTGACCACTGTATCTGTGTTCCATATCACAATTTGACAATTTTTATTTGAATGATGTTAATGTCGGTTTTCTAGTGTGATTTATGGAATTCAAAACTGCATACATAAAAAATGGTCATAAATACAAAAATCAATGTTGATGAAGAATGAAGTAGTGAGCATGGTTAACTTTGGATATTAATGGTTGTAGTGCCTCGTGGGAGGTTTTAGGTTGGTTAATGGTCCTTGGCTTCTTGTTTCTCAGTGTATTCTTTTGTAAGCTTCATTTCGATTTTTGCCTTTGTACTGTTCATATGCTAGTTAACTGCTTATTTGTATTGTTTTATGCTTATTTGGTACTTCTTAGTTATAGTGTTGATTAATATTGCATCCTTGTTCTGTGGATTCCTTTGAGTCCATTTTCTTCATGAAAACTGCCATGGTAGTGTAATTTGGAATCTTAGGTATTTGTTTTATTGGTTGATGTTTATGTGCCCATTTCAGTTTGATATATCATTATCTATGCTCATGTTTACATTTCATGGTCCAAATCTGCTATTGCATGTGAAAATCACCAAATCAGTAAAGTTAAGGAGTGTTTGGGTTTATTGGTTAATCTATGTTAATGGTTGTATGTGTGGTTGTTCTTGTTTTATGTAGCACACATTATGATCTAATATCCTAGTGAAACCATAAAAACAAGTGCCACTTTGAGAAAAAGTCAAAATAAGCTTTTGATTTCATTTCAGCTTAACTGAATGGATTTTGGATGTGCATGATCATTCAATTTGGTTCATTTGTGCTTAGCTGAGCTTAATTTAGGTTCTTTGCAGCTTGTAACATCAATTTCAATCCATAGGATCAGTTCAAAGTTCACAATAGTCAACTTAGCTTACTTCTTTCAAAAGTCAAATTTGCATTTGTGAAGAAAAATCATTTATTGCAAGAATTTTAGAGAATTTTGTGTTAGGTTTCAGGCCTTGAAATTTTCAGGACTTGTAGACCCCCAGCTAAACTTCAAAATCCCATGATTACTGTATTTTTGTAATTTTTTCCGTGCATCCCACAGCTCCCCAAACTGACCTGCAGGGGGAGGCACCTCCCCTGCACCACCACCTCAGTTATGATTCGCATCTTGAGCACCTAGGTGATGCGACTCTGTCTCTTAATAGTAGCTATTGTAAGATTTGAGCTTGTGTTGAGGTTCTGCATTTAATTCATCTCACTGCCTTAGTTTAGTCAACACTACGTTTCATTGTTTGAATCTGTTCCAGTGGTATTCAGAACTTAGTATAATTGCATCAGTTAGGGACTGTTTGGATCATCTTGTTTAAGTGTTAATTTGTTGATTGAGCTCTGTGTTATCTGCATAATTAGAGCCCTTTAGGCATATTTAGGATCATACAAACATAGAATTAGTAGGCCTTATTGAAGTAAGTTAAAGTTCGTTGGTAAATCATTTGTCTGCTTACATTCTCCATAGTTAGAATCTGCCACTTGCTGTTTTGCTTCATTGGATGATGGTGTATAAGATTTTTGAGTATTTACATCATCAATAAACATCCAGAATTTGATTTAAGGCATCTAAATTCATATTGGTCAAACCTTAGGTTCAACATAAAGTCAACTTCGAACTTAACTCTGTCCAAACAGACCTGATCTCAGGCCATTTCTGTGGCTTGATTTGGCTTAGCATTGAATGTTCTTTGTTTTTCTCAGTAGTCAGTAGTGTAGGGTATCATAATCTGCATTTAGGATTTTGACAATTGCTTATTAGGTAGCTTATAAATTAGCTGCAAGTAGGTAGTTTCACCCTGCATTTCTGTTTGAGCTTGTTTCCTGCTAAGAGCTTATCTAGCTTAACCTGTGAGTTTTTATTGTTTTTATAAGTTGTTTAGTGCTTATTTTATCTGTTTGAATCTTCTGTGATCATTAAGTGATTATTTTGGTCCATAACTGTGCTTTTGAGTTCATATTGGTTTCAACTCTGTTCATTTGCGCTTTAATAAGTCAAAAATACACTTGGTCAAAGTTGGGGTCAATTTGGTCAAGGAGTGCTTATGAATAAGCACTCCAAATAAGCAGTTTTCAAGCTTATAAGCACTTTTCTAGCTTATTTTTCTTTCAAAATTTTTGCTTAATGTTTTGTTAGGTTTGCGGTAATGCTTATTTAGGTTTGCCTTAACGCTTTTTTTTTTTTGTGGCCTTGATCCTTTTTTCAGATATGGATTTTGGAAACATTCCCTAATAGCATGCAATGGTGGAGCAAAGATTCTAAAAAAATCCCACGTGGTCTAGCATGGTCAAGATTTAAAACCTTTGAAAAAAAACACTACCATATGCTATTTGATCCGGTAAACAAACCCTGTATAAACCCGCTCATTTGTTATGTATATTTCTTTATATTGCCTTTAATTTGTATTCATACCTTATTTTATCATGTAGGCTTTTAAACCAATAAAGCAATGGATTCCAAGAAACGATGAGGCATTCCGTCCATGGTACATTCGTAGCATGGAATATATCCGAGGACTAAAGCTGCAAGTTACACTTGTTCATGCAACAAACATGTCGGTTGAGCCAGTGACAGTTGTACAACCTGATGTTGATGGTGATGCTGATGAATGTTACGTTAACATGCCCAACGATTCTAGTAATGCTGATGATGATGCTGCAACAGAGGTTGGTACACAAGCTGATGTAAACATTGATGACCATGGTGGAGAAGGAAATGAAAGTGGTGCAGGCGTTAGTGGGAGTGTAGATGCTACTGAAGATGGTGGTGGATCAGTAGTGTTTCAAGAGGATTGTATTCATCATGAGATTGGGCAAACATGCCCAAGAACTGATATTTCTGATGGTTATGTTGAAACTGTTTCTGGAAAGGACGAAGTGGGACCGAATGAACATCATGTTGAGGGTGAAACAGTCGACAAGGATGAAGTGGGTCCTAATGAACATCATGTACAGGATGAATTGTCACAAAGGTTGGATAGAGATCAAATTGAAAGTGAGCTTAAGTCTATTAAGTCTACAGTAGGAGGCATTGAAGAACGTGTTGGAGACGTTGATGTCTCAAACCTATTAGTACAGTTAGATATTGTTAAAAAAAGGATCGGGGTGCTTGAGGATGTGTTAGGAGTGAGATTTGAACAAAAGTCGGTAGTCTGTGATGACAAGTCCCAAGATGTGCATGCCGACACACCAACTTTGGAAGTCTGTGATGAAAAGTCCGAAGATGTGCATGCCGACACAACTGGTTTAGAAGTCCGTGATGAAAAGACCCAAGATGTTGTATGTGACAATAAGGTATGAATACAAATTATATTTAATTCCTTTTCTTTATAGTAGCGTAATTGGTATGAATAACGCTTGTGTGCAATTTATTGTCTCCTTATCTTTGTATTTCAGACTATTCTCCCAGATGTGGATGGCGACACATCAAATAAGCCCAGTGTTGTTCAAGATGATGATAATAAGTTGTTTTATACGGATACAGAAGCGTTTCAAGGACCAATGACACAACTTATGAAAGCCACGTTCCAATCGTCTACTGATCGTTGTACCGAGTTTATGCAAGTTGACACTAACAGTAGGTGTATTTTTTTTCCTTACCGAATTTGAATGCTGCCTTCTCCGAATTTGGACTAACACCTTATGAAGTAAGTATATATTTACAATATTACCAAATTTATTTACTATTGTATTATATTGTTTTTCTCGTATTAAGACTATTTTGTTTTTCATTTTGTAATTTTTTTAGGATACAAAGGATGGGTCAGAATTGGAACCTACAACCGCTAGTACACAACAACAACCGGCTGAGGACATAGTTGAAACAGGACATTATGTATGCATTTATATTATTTAATTAACTAAAATACATTCCATTGCATGGTATTTATTTAGAATATTACTTCATTTATAAGCGGCTATGATTATTTTATTTATTCTCTAGGATTTGATGGATATGGATGTTGATAAAAACAAAAGTGAGGATGTTGAAAAGGAGGGGGTTGAAATGAGAGAAGCAAGAGATAAGGAGGACGGCATTGAAAAGGAGGGGGTTGAAATGAGAGAAGCAACGGCTAAGGAGGACGGCATTGAAAAGGAGGGGGCTGGGAATGTGGGTGAGGAACCAGGAGAACCACAAGGGGACGGTGGAAATGGTGGTGACAATGCATACGAAGTTATTTACATTGAAGTGGATGTTGACAAGCATACCAGTCAGGTAATTTTATTGTTAAATGAGTACCATTGAAAACGATTGTATAGTCTTCACACTCGCTAGATTCTTTACAGCAAATACTTTATTTATTTGTTGATTATATTGTAAATTATTTCAGGCACAACATATATTGTCGTCTGACATCAACGTTGTACTAGTTAATGATGTAAGATCTATCTTCAACCGATTGAAATGAAATAGGAACCCAGGCAAATTTAACAGGTCCCCTTATACATCACCTCCAGACACTACTCCAAGAGTCTTGAGAAGGCTTTCACAAAGAATTAATCGTGAAAACATATCCCCTCCTGATTTCAGTGAAGCTTTGCAACTACCACCATTGGAACCATTTGTAGAGGTATATACAAGTTTAATTGCCTTGGTCACTTTTATAGGAAAAGTCAAAATTGCATACAAATCCCACAACAGCTTAACTGTTGAAATTTTGGGGAGTCAAAAACTTTAAATTGAATTAAAAGTAGTTTATGGTGGTTAATTTAGGGTCATTTAGGGATAGCATAATTTATTCAATCATCTAGGATGAACCAAATCTGAAATTAGTCAAGCTATTACCTAGCAGAGCTTGTTAGTGATGGAGGCTTGTTTAAGATAGTTTAGAGTATAGGTAGCAGTTTTAACAGATTTAATTATAAATGCATAAATGTTGTATGTATCAGCTCATCTCTAACGGGTCAAAATGGATTAAGTCAGAAATTCATTTATCTAATGTGGAAATAGGATAGTAAGTGTCGGCTGGTGACCCACACTAAAAAGTTACCATTTCACCGCCTCTAGCTTAGATAGCTATCAGTTCAAATCTTGTAATGGATTGTTGCTTCGTGATTAATCAGTGCTAGGACTCGAAATAGGTTATCTAACTTATGTTCAATATCCCAGGTAGGATCACCATCTTGTTTATTATATTGGATAAGACAAATATAAAAATTGGTGTAAGCAAATGTATGTGTATGTGTAGCTGCATGTTTATGTTTAAGTGTGCATTTTGGCACGATTGCAGACCTATGAGTAAAGTGCCAACTTCAAGGTTAACATAAATAAGTGTTACCCAAGAATAGCATTTGATATTTAACATATCTGATAACATATTAAATGGCACATGTGGATCATTCCATATAAGTCACAAATATCACGCGTTCAGAGAATTTTATGAAAATTCACCATTTGACGACATGTCCCATTATGATTGCATGCTGAGCACCCAGACTGATTATTTGCTATATTATGTCATCATTTTATCATTAGTATGGTAATGTGATATTCATGTATTCATTTTCAGAACCTGGTAAGATATGCGAGGGGGAGGAAACAGAAAAGCAATTGTATTGTACTGCCTTCGATAAAAAAATTTCTTGAGAACGGCATTGATATTAAGTTCATTTTCCCTTGGGGTAACGAAGACACGTTTGCTGATATCCATTTTTGGAAATCTCTATTAGCTTTAGATGATTGCAGCGATGGATGGCTTCGTGACGAGGTACGTAAATTTTGTATGTACATTGTTTGATATGTTATTCACTGAAGATGGCTTATTGGGCAATTGCCGGTTTTTTTTTAAAAACAGCACATAGACGTATGGGTTGACTTGATGTGGACATTCCGAAAACATGATGCTGATTGGGCAATTGCCGGTTCTTTTTTCAGTCCACAAGTCATGGACAATAGCATACGAAGCTATTAGGCGAATGGTTGTAAATATCCAGTGGCTTGGTCTGATGTGGAAAAGGTCTTAATAATTTTATGTTTTTAGCATTTTTTTATTTCTAATTTTAATTCCTATATTCTTACTACTGTAAACTGTTTTAATGCTAAAATGTAGGTTCTATTTCCAATTAATGAGCCTAGTTCTCACTGGGCAACGGGGGAGCTTCATATACGTACAGGTGTTATAACACTATACGACACGCTTCCTAAATATTCTAGAAGAAGAGAATGGTGGAAGAAGACCATGCCACAGGCATTTGCAAATAATTTGGCTAATTATCTTAAAGAACAAGGAGTATTGGATGCAAAAGGAATAGATGTTGACGGTTATGAGATAACCTGGAAAGAGTGCAAGGATGTCCCAAGACAAGGATGTTTATACGGTGACTGCGGAGTATGGGTATGTATAATCCTTTATCGTTTGGCGGATAATATGTCATTAGAATTGGTCAACCCTACACTAGCAGCTATAGCCTATTGTGAGCGAATGGCGGACTACTTCTGGAAATACAAGGTGCAATATTCCCCATAGTAAACTTGTAAGATATGAATGTAACATGATATTATTGTGAATAATGTGGATGTTGTTTAGTTATTTAATGGTAGATTACCAGTTATTATCATATAAGTTACAAAGTTGTTTATTTCCAAAAGCATACATATCATAACATTGAAAACATGACTTGAGTTCATGAGAATCATTAAACCTACTCTAACAAACACAACACAATGAAAAGGATTACAACTACCAAACCTAATATTAACATAATTATTTCATGAACTTTTGTCTTAGCCTTCACTTCCTTCATCTCTTTTTCGAACATTGCAATCAGTTGTTGTATTGAATCTTCCGAGTTCGCCACAAAACTTCCTTGTTGATTTATTAGTGACTTTTTCTCTTCATGCTCTCGCCAAAACAAGTCTTTGTAGTATTGTGACGGGAGCTCGGGGTCTAAAAAACCATAAACCTTACATATATTCGCCGGACATGCTTTGTACCTTCTTCCTGGGTTTTTTTGTGACCAAGAAACTTTGACAGTTAGTGGATAAGGAGGCCGACAGTTGCACTGCGTCATGTTAGCGACATCTTGGAATTGGTACCGATTCCTATTGTATGACCTACTAGAAGAGGAAGACATGAATGCTTTTCCTGAATTGTTTTCCTACAATGAAAAGGAAATCTGGGAAAGTACTTATATTCAAAAAAGAAGTATCCTTAAATACAAAGTACATGATATGGTTTATGATAGTAAATGAACAAGTACAAACGGTAGCTAATTCAATTAACCCTTTTTGGGCGACCTACTAGAGTATTATCATGCCATTTTACATAAACATTCCTTACAAGAGTGCTGTGAAACTGTTTTAAAAGCAATGTCACCAAAATCTTTCCAACATGACTTCATATCCAACGACGTGTTTCAAAGATGCTTTTGTCCATACCTAAAAAAATAAAAATTTAAAAAAAATAAAAAAAATAAAAACAATATTAGATTACATAAAGTATATGAATGATATTAATATACAATTACATAAAGTTGGTAACTTGGGCGACTTGGAGTAAAATTGAGTTGTATTAATGTACATGTACCAGTTAGGCTAAAAAGTACAACCACCAACCGTGTGGTCATGTGTGTGCTGTGTGTAGGGCAGAAGCTTTGACCGACTGTAACCAATGGGCGCTACCGTGGTTCACAAAAACCAACCTTAAAGGCACATACAATGAACTGGTCTTTCCACTGGCAGATGAAGCCGATTGGGTTAATCCCGGTAACCTGCAAAAGGTTTTGCCTCCGGTAATGGTTAAACGACAATCGGGAAGACCAAAAAACAAAGACCGTATTCGATCAAAAAATGAAGAACCGAAAGAAAATAAGTGTGGCAGGTGTGGCAACAAAGGCCACACACGTGAATCATGTATGCAACCATTGCCAAGAATAGAGGTAAGTTTGTAACATGACAGAAATTTAGATATGTATGTGTGCAGCAAAGTTAGTTATTATTATTATTATTTTTTATACATATATACATATATATATATATATATATATATATATATATATATATATATATATATATATATATATATATATATATATATATATATATATATATATATATATGTATATATATATACATGTATATATATATGTGTGTATATATATATATATATATATATATATATATGTGTGTGTGTGTGTGTGTGTGTGTGTGTGTGTGTGTGTGTGCATTTTGGTCATAAAGTTAGTATGTGTGCAGCAAAGTACAACCACCAAAAGAGCATCAAACAAGGGAAAATCAGTGTTGCAGGAACCTGTGATAGAACAGGCGAGTAGAACCGTGTTGTTGGATATGAGTGGAAATCGCAAACGTAAGACAGGTACTGAAAGAGAGGTAATAGTCGAACCGACAACAGATGTGTACGAGGACTATTTTCAGAACGGAAGAATTTACCAGGATTGGGATGAGTTGAGTTGGATGGGTGAGGCATCTAATGATGTCATCGGGCAACCGTCCAACAACCTTTACCAGGGTAATTTGTTTTGGGGTGTTCAACCTTCATATCCTAGCATTGGGCAAACCTTGAACAACCTTTACCAGGGTGATTTGTTTTGGGGTGGCCAACAGTCATATCCTAGCATCGGCCAAACCTCGAACAACCTTTACCAGGGTGATGCGTTATGGGGTGGTCAACCATCCAATACTGCCATCAACTTAAATTCCTACCCGGAATCATCTAATGCGTATCATTTAGATGATTTCTAGTCTTATGTTTAATTCTTATGTGCTAAACTTTATGGCATATTGTTTTTATTTGTGAACGATATTATGTGTAATGCCTTATGTGCAAAACTGTTTGGCATATTGTCATAGGTAGTAGCAAATGATAACGTATACCTGAACAAGTGGAACAACTTCCCATGAAACCATGTCCACTTCGTATGCGAAATCGTGTTGAAGCTTCAAGAATGCTGGAAAAAAAAATGAAAAAAGTGACCATCATTATAATTAAAACGAAACAAACGATAAACGTTAAAAACATGTGGCATAATATAGTTTATAGTAATACATAAAACCAAGTACCCGAATTACAAAAAATGTTGTCAGCCCGACAACCATACCAACTATGCACTTTGTGTTTGAAATAGAAGTCAGCCATACGCTCACGGTAAGCAAGAGCAGCCTGAACCGGATTATCCACTGCCAACGACTTTCCATATGCCAAGCTATATAACCATATGCATACCCAAATACCGCAATCACCAAACAAGCCTCCTTGTGATGGAATGTTGTGTGCATTCTTGAATGTGATGGCATAATTGGCAGGATTTATACGTTTCTTTTCAAACACTTTGGCTTGTTCTAAAACAATCGGAAGTCCAGCCTGTAGGCAAAAGGAAACATATTAAAGAAAAATAAACAAGATTACACCAGAAAATTAAGTATTTAAAAATTATAGGATAAAAAAGAATAAAAAAACAATAATTAACCAGAAAATAAACCAGATTACAAGAAAATAAACAAGATTACACTAAAATAAACAAGATTACACTAAAAATTAAGTATTTAAAAACAAGATTACAAGAAAATAAACAAGATTACACTAAAATATAAACATAAATTCAGTATTTAAAAATTAAAAAAAATAATAATAAAAAAAAATTATAATAAGCCATATATATAAGTATAAGCTACATAAAATAATAGGATAACAATAACTTCATTTCATACATAATCCTAGTACAAAAGATAAGAGACATTACATAACTACCCAACTACAATGGTAGACAACCTATTGACTTCATAAGACCCTATTACAAAAGATACTAAACATAACTGACCAGAAGGCTAAAGACTAGCGACATGACCGTACGACCCTATTACAAAAGATACTAAACATGACAAGATGCCTATTACAAAAGATACTAAACATGACCATACAGTAACAGATTACGTAGACCATAATCCGTTCGATCAACATGAGTTTGGAGAATAGTTGATTCACAATAGGGGGCGATGTAAAAGGAACCACCATCCCCTTCAATTCCCAGACTGACAAAGGTACCAGAAGCTATGTTGTGAATTCCAAGAGTCGTAGCAAATCCTTCCGGGTTCTGAACCTCAAGTATGGGGTCATTGTTAGGATTGAAACCAATTAATTTAAATTTACAAGGAGTGGGTATGTTAAGTAGACACTGAAAAGATGCAATGCTTCCACCAGCAATCGTTATCAGCCAAATCACAAAAACGTAGAAGTCATCATAAATTATGTTTCCAGAAAGAACAATGTTGTCTCTTAAGTTAGACAGAAAGAATGGTTTGGGAAGATTCACTAACAACTCATCTGGTATGTATAACTCTTGGAAACGGTGGGTAACCAAGTCGAACGACACCATCATGTAGTTTTTGTATATGCTACCATCATTAGAATAAAATTTCTCATATCCACACCAGAAGATATGGCCACCAACGACACATTGACTTGCCTTTTTTAGTCTAATTGACTGACGAGGCAAAAATTGAGTTTCTAAAGTGTTCCATTCTCTAGAAGAAAATGAGAAAAGCAAGACAGACCATTCATGTTCTTCAGGATTGAAAGGATATGCAATCTTTAGAAAAATTGGGTCAAGGTTGTCAGGCCTTACCCCAAAAGCCAATAGTCGCTTTTCAAATTCTTGGGATTGTGTGGCATAAGGCACATATGCTGTAACCGACCTTCTGATCGATGGGTTCCACACAACAGCCAAGAAGTCAGATACAATTGGACCATGAGAAAAACCCAATACTCCATGGGAGTAACCAACAGGTATCATATCAGAATAAGACAGGTTTGTAGGCACATTTGTGCGAGATAAATTTTGATCTAAAAAACACATGTACCCTTTATACCTTTGCTGATAGCACAACACAAGAGATGGAACATTTGGAACCTTTACACCGTAACTAGCTGTGAAGTGCAAAGTGTCTATATGAGCCTTCCAACTCTTGGAGACAGTTCGACATTGAAGTAATTGTTTGACAGGAAGCCTTCTAACAATGTTCATCTGAACTTCAACCGGAATGTTATCAGACATGATGGAAATTTTGGGCTGATGAAAGAAATTTTTTGACTGGTGTGGTTGTAGAACAATGGGGAGAGGAAGAGTATATATATTGCAAAAACATTTAGTACAAACCTAACCACATAAACCTAAGTTATTGTTGCTTTGTACTTAATTGTACTTGTGAGAAATATTTTAAGACTAGATTTACACATTTAAGGGTTGACTTTGTTGACAAGAAGGTCATATGTACTAAAAAGCCTATGTAATTTATGGTTTTTGTACTTAAATTATAGTTTCAAAGAGTATTTTTATCACATGGTATTTTTAGCAAATGTATTTTCAGCACATGTATACTAATAACAATGTATTTTTATCAAATGTATTTTTAGGCCATATAGAGGTTGATCTTTAAGAACAAGTATTTTTAGAAAAATTATTAATTACCTTTAAACATGCACGCATATTCACATACCAAGGACGCTTCTCTTGTTCATCGTTAGAACCCCTTTTTTTTTCTTGCTGATGAGCACTGTCATAAAACGTTACAATCCCTGTCCTGATTTCGAACTGTGCTAGAAACCAATGTTTTTCTTTTTCGTTGATAGGCAAAAAAACCTGCTCAACATCGGCCCATGAAATTTGGTACTTATCTCCGTTAGCATACCATATTGGAATTGAATCTTGCAAAAGTAGTTGAACAAAGTAACCAGTAACCATAGCCCAATCTGCGTCATCAGGTCTGAAGTGCAGCATGTGCTCGACCCATAGGTCAATATGCTATCAACATAACCGCAAAACATAGTTCATGAGACAAGAAGAAATGAAAAACTATTGATGTACATAAAATAACAGTAATTTGTTTAACATTTACCTCATCCATCAGCCATCCTTTTTTCCACGGATCTAAACAAACTAAGGTTTCCCAAAACCTCCGATCCACACGTACTGGTTCCTTTGACCATGGAAAGATACAACGTAGGGGACCCGACTTTCCAATGAATTCGTCGTACTCATAATAAATATTTACTTTGTCGATAGCTTTGTTCAAACGACCAAGATTCTACAAACACATGGTCGCTACATTAGGAAAAATAACATTACATGTCACTTGTATGATGATTCAAAAAATAAATTAAAATAAGTTCATACCTCCACCCAAGGTTTAACATCTTTTAAAAAGCGAGTCATATCTGGATCCCGACATCCAATAGGAGGTGTTCGTTTTTTTTCAGCTTCTAAGAAATTTGGGGACCAGTAATACAATGACTCTGAACCATCTTTCTGAGTTCTCTTTTCGGGTTTAGCTTGGTCTGCCTTTGCCCTTTTCCAGTGTTCTGATTTATGAAATGCAAGAATACTTTTTTCTCTCTCCTTAGCTTCTTTCAACAACTTTTCTCTTTCCACCCTGCGTTCAATCTCCTGTAGCAACGCGTTTATAAACAAATTTTCCTTAGCTTTTAATTCTTCAACCTTCCACCTTTCTTCCTCTTGATTCCTCAACATTAATTCCTCTTGTAAAAGATACTCCTGAGAAAAAAAATGTATGTGCTGATAAAGGGAAAAAAACATATGTTGTCATATTACTGGGACAAGCACATTACCTGTACAATATCATCATCAGAGTCGACATCTATCTGGGCTGAACAACTATTAGAAATCAGAGTGTCAACTGTTCCAAAGAATTCACGATTCAGTTGTTCTCGGAATTCAGGGCTCAGATGAGAAAATGATCGGCTAAAGTCCAATGTCTCCTGTATATGGTTACCAGAATAAATAAAACAAGTAATTGTTTAAGAAAAAAGGAAAATTAAGCTATCGGAAAACAAAATGATACCCGATATCCGCAAGTTCGTTCACATGCAAGAACCTACAAAGTATATTTAAAAACATATAATTAGACATTCATTTGTAACATGCATTATACTACTTTATAGCGCAAATCACCTGAATAATAGACTCAAGCTTAAAAACCCGAGAATTCAACTCCTGAATCACACGATCCTTAAGGCTGATTTCTGTAATAAGACTACTGGCGTCAATCCTAGGAACAAGTGGTAAATACTGTATTTCCGTCCTCCTACGTTTTCGGGCTGCTTCCAACTTCTGTAAAAACACATCGTATTCATCCGGTGCTCTACGTTTACGAGTCTTTGGTATGTACCCCATCATAAACTCCTGAGATTGGATATACCAATCGGACTGTTGCTCTAATAATGTGGCTTTCAAATCAAAATGTATCTTCGAGTCCTACAAATATCATCAGCCCGAGAAAATCAAGGCAAGCTAGATTAATGGAACATACAAAGATTTCAAAGACCAACATATATAAAAGTTTACCTCGCCAAATAGTAATCCATAATCCGATTTTGTAAAAACTTCTTTCTTTGACCAGGCTACACCCCTTGGTATGACATCTGGGTCTTTCTTCCACCAATTATTGCTTCTTTCAAACGACTCAAGAATCCATATCTATGAAATTAAATACTATGTTAGTATTGCTTCTTTCAAACGACTCAAGAATCCATATCTATGAAATTAAATACTATGTTAGTCTATCACATATAATCAAAAAAATGAAAACTCATACGATCATAAGAAATAAATAAAACAATAACCTTGAAAGCCCAAACAAATCCAGTTAGTGTATACGTTGGAACATACTTACGAGATGCTTCTAGGCCTTTAAGGTGTGTCCACCTATGTTTGGATACAACATTCAGTAGCTGGTTGTACAATTGCCTCCAAATGTGCTCCCCCCATGGAAAAAAATTCCATGTTTCAAGGTCTTCAACCAAACATAGGAGTTTATCATCCACTTGTTAATCCAACAACCAACCCATAAAAATGACCTATAACGCTAACAGTAGACACACACGGACTGCGTCTTCATCAGATAAAGTACCGAATAACTCTTCATCCTCAATAACACCAATAAGATCTAAGTTTGAAAGTCTTTCCCCATTTTTTTTGGAAATACCCTAGCCTTAAATTTTATATCCCCTGAACTATATAACTGAGGCCTAACAAACTTACCAAAACGAAACCCTGTGATTAAAAAAAACTCGGGACGACCAAAATGTAGACTACGACCGTCGACATGATATATGAGGGGCATGTCAAAGTGTGCATCATCTACATAACCTTGTTTTTGTAGTATATAATCTACCATATGTGATTCATGGTCAAAAAAGAAAATATCCAACCATCGTCCAAAACATGTAGACCTAAATAAATTCCGCCGTTTTTCATTCAACTTTTCTCTAATTAAGGAAAAGTATTTCAATTTACTCCTAACAATGACTTTCGCTTCATAGTCCTTTTAAGAAAAAAATAAATAAAATCATCTTATACTGTAAGAAACAGGAATATCTTACACTTAACACAACACTTATAACATACTTAACTATTTAAAAATGTTAAGTCTACAATAGAGCATAATAAGCACAAGAAATAAGCACCAAATAAGCAATAAGCAATCCAAACACCAAACAATCCACAATAAGTTGAGGTGATAAGCTGTCTAAAAAGCTAAGGTTCACCCTCTGGGTCCCACAATACCCACAGAAACAACCTCTAATACACTTAGACAGATTTAACCAAACACCCCTTTATTAGATTATGAATGTGCTTTTTGAAGCAAATTGGATGTTTAGACCATGAGACTGAAACATAAGCTTGTACAATGAACAAAGATTACTAGAATACTAAGAAAGGTTTACCAATAAGCATTTGCCGATTAACTATTCCTTATGTTATTTACCTATTCCTTATGTTATTTACCAAGTCGGTGAAAAGTTTACTCCTAACGATCACTTTGCTTTGACAAGCATTTGCCGATTAACTATTCCTTATGTTATTTACCAACTAAGTTAAAAGTTTTTAAAAAGAATTTACAAGTATGTGCGCACTACCAATGTATTCAAATCTTCGCAATAACAATCATAAGTAAGTAGCCAAAACAGTTGCCTGAGTAGTTTGAACCTGATCGGGAGTACAAACTATTTCCCGTCGTGTATAAGCAGGATGTATATAGTCCGAGGCCCGATATCTGAGCACAACTCTACCGGGTTAAGTCAACCGACCATCTATGGTTCAAGCTCCCCCGGCCTTGTTACCAAAAATGGTTCCCATAGAAAAGCCGGTTACCACCGGAACCAGCTACTACTTAGATCGTTATCACAAAGACAAACACAAAGGTTTGCAAAGCAACAAAACTTGACAATTCTTTCTAAAAACTGTAGGCATCTAACATCTCCCAAAAAAAATTTAATCATACTTAGGTATATTAAAAAGAGATCTAGCATCTCCCAAAAATGCTTTGACAAGCATTTGCCGATTAACTATTCCTTATGTTATTTACCAACTAAGTTAAAAGTTTTTAAAAAGAATTTACAAGTATGTGCGCACTACCAATGTATTCAAATCTTCGCAATAACAATCATAAGTAAGTAGCCAAAACAGTTGCCCGAGTAGTTTGAACCTGATCGGGAGTACAAACTATTTCCCGCCGTGTATAAGCAGGATGTATATAGTCCGAGGCCCGATATCTGAGCACAACTCTACCGGGTTAAGTCAACCGACCATCTATGGTTCAAGCTCCCCCGGCCTTGTTACCAAAAATGGTTCCCATAGAAAAGCCGGTTACCACCGGAACCAACTACTACTTAGATCGTCATCACAAAGACAAACACAAAGGTTTGCAAAGCAACAAAACTTGACAATTCTTTCTAAAAACTGTAGGCATCTAACATCTCCCAAAAAAATTTTAATCATACTTATGTATATTAAAAAGATATCTAGCATCAAATAAACCTAAATCCACCAATTTACACTAATAAAAACTCACAAAAGCAACAATAAACATACAAATTTACACTAACAGATACTCACAAATAACCTAAATCTGTCAGAAATTGACACAATAAATCCATGAAAGGCATCAATAAACCTAAATCCAACTTTTTTATAATTGCTTACCCGAACCATAAATTAGCGTAACCCTAAGTCGATTGGATTATTACTTACCCTACCCACAAAAAATAAATAAACCCATCTTAGACTGTAAGTAAAAGGAATATGATACAAATTTTCATCTTACACGTAACACAACACTTATAACATACTGAACTATTTAAATTTGGTTATAAAATATGATACAAATGTTAAGTCTACAATAGAGTGTAAGTAACAGGAATCGTCTAGAATGAGATAATGAAGGACCATGGCATGCCGTGAACAATACACGGTATCATTATCGCAATCAACACGTTTGAATTATAAGGGCAGATATATGTTACGTCGCACATGTGTTCCATTCCTTTGTTATTTTGGCACCGTCTAGTACCCTTTGTGAGCTTGATCTTTACCACATGCTTTGGCTATTTAAGAGCGAAAACATGTGACTATTGATCTCACCCACAAAGGGTACTAGACGGTGTTCAAACTAACCAATGTAACCCGTCTACAACGTTACATACATCTCCCCCTGATAATTGAGCATGTTCTTACGAAACATTTGTATAGACATTGTTTGATATAGCTCACTTAAATGTCCATAACATACATATTAATTATGTATATTCAATGACATTACATGAGCATCGTAAATTTTAAATTTCAACTGAAACATGTAATCACAATAATCAATTTATTTCAATTAAGAGCACTGCATTTGATTATCAGCTTCATATGGCTATCGATTAACACTCATACTATCATTAAGAGAACACCTGTTTTTATAGTTTACTTAACCTGTTCCAAACACTCCCTAATGTGGACCTGTTTTGTCATTAAAGAACCAATCCTAAAATCTAAGTGAACTAAAATAAGCAATAAACAACAATTATGGCTACATAAAACAGATTATGCAAATGGTCCAAGGCTTATAAAACATGGTTAATTAGAACACGAAACAGATTACGCAAATCTAACTGAAGTAAAATAAACAATAAAATGTAGACTTTCGAACTAACTTACCCTATAAAACAGATTATGCAAAATGGTCAAAATCTAAGTGAACTAAAATGTAGACTTTCGAAACAACTTACCCTATAAAACATGTTTTTTTTAAAACTTAGATCTGCTGGTGTCTAACTTGGGCGGATGGGGTGTATATGGAAAACTAATGTTAGATCTGCTGGTGTATAACTTGGGCTTCGAAATAATGTTAGATCTGCTGGTGGTGGTGGTGCCTACCCTTCGATAATGTTAGATCTGATGGTGTCGTTTGGTGCCTACCCTTCGAACTAATGTAGATGATGTTAGATCTGATGGTGTCGACGTATTAAAAGTGTTAAAAGTGTGTGTGGTATAAGTATTAAAAGTGTTAAAATGATGTTTGAGGATAAGATGATGAAGTATTAAAAGTGTGTGTGGTATAAGTGTGTGTGGTAGTAAGTGTATAAGAAAAATAAAAAGTATAAACTTAATACTGTTGTATAAAAAGTTTTAAAATAAAATACATGTAATTTGGTAAATAAAGTATTGTAAAAGTGTACTCCATACCTACCAAGTCGCCCAAGAATAAAGATAAGTGGGACCCAGTCGCCCAAGTTTATTGTACTATTAATTAATAAAAAAAGACCATAACTTTTCGAAAAAAGACAAAATAATCAGGTCGCCCAAGAAATGTGGGTCCCAGTCGCCCAAGAAGTACACTTTAATAGTTGTACCATGAAGGTACAATGTGGGTCCATGTATAGGGACACATGTCACTATATTACATCATCCACCCAAATTTTTAAGGCGACCTTCTCCCGTTGAGGTATTTGGGGAAAACAAGATTTTGTGGGTTATTTAGGGTGAAGACCCTTGTACTTTTGAGGTATTTGTGGAAAATTCCCTATTTATATCTTTGGCTGTTAGTCATCGGCAAAAAGATGAACTTATTTATAGTTATTTGTCATGTGATAATGATTGTTCTGCCGAGTTACACAATCAATATGTCAAAACTTAATCTTTGTAAGTAATACAGTTTCATAACCAAACTAAAAGTTTAGATATACGGAGGAGTAGAAGGACATAAATGGTGAGTTGCTTAGATATAGTTGATTATATTAAAAGGGTGTTTAGGTGATCTTATTGTACCTTTGGAAAGGTTTAAAGGGTCAACTAAAGGTGCTTAGATAATCTTATAAATTTTTTTTTTTTTTTTTTTTTTTTTTTTGAAAGCTTGATAATCTTAACTTATTTAGGTGTTTGGGAAATGAATTGAGTAACTTATTTAGGTGATCCAAGTCAAGAGAATTTTCGTATGTCACCAAAGGTAACTAATGTGTTACTTGAAGATAAAATTACCACCACTTATCTGAATTGAAACAATACAACAGAGAATTATAAGACAAGAAAATCACGACAAAACATGATTAAGAGGGGGCAATAAAAAAAAATATCTAAATATAATGCTTGAAGCTGTTGCTTCGCACTATTTGTGAATTTGCATGCATTTTTTGGGTAGTCGGTGCGAATAACGATACTAATGTTTTAGATAATTCTCCGTTATTCTTGATAGTGTCGCCCCTATAGCTCCGTTTGAGGTAAATGGAGTTGAGTTTGAAAAGGGGTATTACGTAGCCGATGGAGTTTACCCACAGTGGGCTACTTTGTCAAATTGTTCTCAGTTGGACAAGACGATAAACATAGTTTATTTAAAAGGCGTCAAGAAAGTGCACGAAAGAATGTCGAACGTACTTTTGGTGTTCTCCAAGGACGTTGGAGAACACTAAAACAATCGGCACGCCAATACCAGATTACCAAAATACGTAGAATCATGTATTCTTGCATCATATTACATAACATGATTTTAAAAGATCAAAAGTTTGCAATAAGTGAGTACAATGAATTGTGGGTAAATCCGGTACCACATAGGCAATGAAGGTAGATCGACAGATGTGATGCACAACGTCGAAAGGAAAAGAAATACGTGACAAAAATACGCTTCTTAGTCTCCAGCGACAGCTTATTGAGCATATTTGGTGAGAACGTGAAGATTTTGACGAAGAAGATGAAGATTAGTCTCCAACGCATGTTTTTTAAATTTATGTATTTTTTTAAAAGTATTTATAATTTGTATTAGTATTTAATGAATGAAATATTAGTTAAGGGTTTATTTAATAATTGAAATATTAGTTAAGGGTTTAATTTGTAGTTTGTATTTTTTTTTTTTTTTTTTAAATAGTGGGTCTCAAAAGGTGGTGTTATGACAAATGGGGATTTTTTGGTGTTAAATGTTTTGGTGTTGAATTGATGTGTTGCTGAGATTATGGGTGATTTCAACGGTTCAAAACCGGACCGGACTGGCCAAAATCGGACCTAACCAAGACCGAACTAGTCCAAAACCTTAGACCGAGGACCGGACCGAATGTGTTTGGTTCGTTCCGGTCCAAGAAGGCATAATAATCAGGTTTTATGTAAGACCAATCCGAACCAGACCGGACCGAGACCGAAATAAGGAAAAAATAGGTACTGAGACCGGACCATTATTCCTTCGATTCAGTCGATTTTCAGTCGGTCCAGTTGGTCAAAACCATCGCCAAAGAGTCGGTGGAGAAGGGGGAAAACTCTCCGTTCCTGGTTCTCCTGTTGCTGGATCCTCCGGAACCACAAGAATCCTTGGTTATAATTAGAACAGGATTCCAATTCAGCACCTTTTGAGTGAGATTCCTCTCAGTCTCGGTCGATTTTGAGTCTGCGATGCTCAACCCTAGCTGAGATGGCATCACTTTTTTGGTGTTATGGTGTTATTAGACGTAGGGTGGGCTAGGCTAGTTGTAAATTTGTAATCAAGTTCTTATATATTTTTGTCTTGGTAAGAAATATCGTATCAATAATTGAAGTTGATGATAACTTATAAATCAAACGAAAAGTTGTTTCTTGAAACCAAAACTCAGCGTCTCGGCTTATTCATTTGACTTTTAAGAAAATTAAAAAAAAAAAAAAAAAAAAAAAAGTAGTGCAAGTCTTTATAAAAAACCAATGTCAACTCGTTCTGCCGTTTGCTTACATAACACCCGTACTACCTTGATTTGCATATCTAATTA
The DNA here is from genome assembly GCA_030686995.1 of Artemisia argyi. Classification (NCBI taxonomy): domain Eukaryota; kingdom Viridiplantae; phylum Streptophyta; class Magnoliopsida; order Asterales; family Asteraceae; genus Artemisia; species Artemisia argyi. The sequence goes on along the minus strand of CM060688.1, from coordinate 30,017,677 downwards.
TCTAAGTGTAGTTGACGATAATTAGACATTTAAATGACAATCAATGTTGCCCATGTGCTAAGGTGATAAATAATTAGAGATCTATTGATGAAATAAAATAAATATTGGAGGTGACAAATGAAACTGCTAATGATCAGTTGATTCCCTTAACAACAATTTTGTTCTAACTTCAAAAACTTAAAATGGGTCTCGAAAATTTGCTGGCAAGACACTTTTTTTAGTCACTTGTAGAACAGTAAAACAATCTTTTCAGCTAAATAGAAATTCATAGTCGTTAAATTAAAAGAATGAAAATCAATCCCTTTGTTACACAATTATTTAAATGAGTTTGACTATTTAAAATCCAAATAGAAATTCAAAGTTTTACTTGAGGAAGTAGGAACTTTGATTGAAGGCAGAAAGTCAACTTGCTGTGTAGGTGTTAGCCGAGACGTTATTCATTTAGAAAGTACGGATTATATTTTATGAAAACATGATTACATAAATTTTCTAACTTGTGCCATGATGTTAGAGGTTAAAAGGCGTTAAATGAACTCAAATTACTATATTTTCATGTTCGTTCATATTAATAATTTTCTAAAATTTTATGATATCTACCAAAATTACTCATATTTTATATAAAAATTAAGTTATTTAAATAAATATTTGTATTCATTAAACATTCTAAGTTTAAGCTTGTGCGACCATGGCACAAGTTATTAGAATTCAAAAACACTTTTATATAGTTAAGCGTTTTGCATATAGCTTGTAAGTTAGTTGCATCACAAATTTCAAAGTAGTTCAAGTATGATTTTATAAATTTATGTAAATTTTAGACTCGTCACATTCAATTTTCAATATGATTATTTATTTATTTATTTATTTATTTATTTTAATTTATGTATAAAAACAAAGTCAATGCAAATTTAGAGCAAAACAAACCATGTGTAACTAAATATAAGTAGTAATATTTTGATACGTATTGCAAAATTAAAAATAATATAGTTAGACAAGCTTTGTCCCACTTTCAAAATTAGACCGACTTAAAGATATACGCATAGTAATATAAGCTAGTCAAATGGCTTAATGAACATTATTTATCCATAATTATTAACTCATCCTGTAGGCCTATAGCATAACCAAAAAATCAACTAATCAAGTCAATGGCTTTTGGATACACAAAATGTATTTTTATTTTTTATTTTTATTTTTTATTTTTATTTTTCTAGGATCAATATTTGTGTTAGTTCTATTGTTAAGTGGATCATTCTTGTGCCACTACCACATTAGTCTTTCGTCTACAGTCTACACGACTAAACACATGCTCATAACTAATTTGTGCGGGTTATGTGCTCAAGCTTTCATCTTTCGGCCTTTAAAAACAAAGATATCTGTTCAAGTTTAACACCTACTAAATTGTCTTGTTAAAGGAAAACTTATCTATAAAATTAACGAAAAGTATTGATAAGACAACCGAGCATGAATGAACGATCCTAATTAAAAGTTAGAGACATTTTGTATCATAAAACTTTACTTCATCGTACACTTTTATATTGCACATATAATGATTACATTTTGGATCGATAAAATTTGATATTAAATTTTTGAAACATAGTTAATAGTTTTTATTACTTAAAATATGATAGTAAATAATTATCCTGAGACAAATTAAAATAAAAAAGATGAAAACATGATTTGAGATGGAAGGTGTATACGAACATTCATTGTTTTTGTTGTATATCGAGAAAAAGTCAACCAAATATAGACTATTTGGATAATTATATATACAAAAGACAATAGGACGCTTGGTTCATATCAAGGAATGAGAATGATAAAGATAATAGGAATACTAAGGAATGCAATGTCATAACCCTCATTTTATTGAATAACTAGCTTCAAGGCCCGCCCGATGGGCGGCTAGCTTTAAGAATTTGTTTAAGATAAGATGTGATGGGAAAAAAATTGATACAAACATATTCAAAAGATATTAAAACTGATAGATGTTTATCACAAGTAAGAAAGTTACATTGAGTCGACTGTAAAAGAAATAGCAAAGAAAAACACACTTATAAACTATAAAGTTTATTACCACATAAACATTATTGAAAATTTTGGAGATGTAAGTGTTGCTGATATGCTTTTGATACCAAACCAAGGTATGGAAATTGTTGCATTATTTGAGAAAAAGTTATCATATGATGCTTCACATTTGGGTTTGGTGATAAGCTTATCCGGTTTAATGTGATTCCATACATATACATTGGAGACATCAGCAGCTTTCATTAATCAAATGATAAGGTGCACTGGATACCACTTATAATTAGTATCATTAGTATTTAAGACTTATCTAGGTTAAGCCTTATCCCTAATGGGCCAACTGAATAAGTCAATAAACAATACTAATAACTACGTAATATGTAACATATTTTACCCGGTTCAAAATCTATCACTAAAATGGATCGCTTTTGATGATGTATTTTTTAACAGGTTTTCACCCAATGATCTCACGATTTTCAGTGTAAAAAAGAACCACATATCGTATATCTTTTTGCAAACCGATTCAAAGAAAGTTTCTAACTTTTCAAATCATTTTATTTCATCATCGTTGCAAACAAACAATAGTTATTGCAAACATATCAAATTAGCACAATATGTTGCAAGAATGAGCATTTTGTGTAGTGTGTCAAGTGTGTAATGATATGGCATTTACATTCCCACTAATACTCCATTTAACCAACAAATACTTCAAAGGGAACATAAAAAACTAACCCTTTAACGGTTCCAGTCACCCTAATAGGATTGTTGAGCATGTTGAACACAATAATACCTCGAAGGGAAGTAATCAATATGAAAGGAAAAAAAATCCATTTAATGGCTACAGGAATTAGAAATTGTGTGAACAATAAAAATCCAAAGCTCGTTTAGTAGACAAACTGATCCAATTCGATTTCTGAGGCATCAAATCAAGTTTAGAATTGGAGTTACTTCAAAATAATATATAGGATAAAAATCAAATGTAGTAATTTGATTTCATATTATAATTTTCACACTCACCAAAATTACTTATTTACTTGAAACAATCAGACTTGATTACAGAAGCAAATTCCATTATAGAAATTTCATGAAGCATTAATCAAATATAAAATAAATCATGATGCAAATTTTTAAATAACCCTATTTAAGAGGTTTTATGCATAAAAAATTTACACTTTGAGCATCATTAAACCATATCCTTTTGAGATGTTGGGTATTTGAAAACATTTACATTGCTTTGGATACACCAAGTGACGAATATTGTTTTTCTAAGATAAATGTAAGTTTTTATACAAACAAACTATACCTTCTGTCTCTTAGATTACCTGCTCACATTTTTTTACTTCATATTACTTTAAATGGTACTCACTAATCATTTCACACCAACAAATAAAAATTATATTAGCATCATAAATTGCAACTTCAAGATGAGGAGTATAATATATTGGTGAAGGTGAAACCAACTGATCTTGTCTTTTTCTGTCTTCAGGCTAGCAATTTGGTTTGCGAGAACATCTTTGACAAGATCATCATTTGCATTATAATCCTAACAAACTGAAACTTGAATTTATGCAAGTACAGAAGTACTCAATATTCAGAAGTGTGTCCGGATATTACTCACATATATAAGAAAGCTTCAAGTTGCAAACAATTTGAAATACGAATTGTGTTTTATCATTAACTTTTTGGAGACGGTAGCAAAATTTTTAATTTGTATCTTTATGCCTTGACAAGGATTCTGTCACCCGGTCCATGGGTCAGACCTATTATGGCATAGACCTATCAAAAAATAGACAGTTTCATAAACTAAGATAATGGTTGTTACAAATAGAATTCATTTCTAAAAACAATTAGAACCTTGATGCCAGCACAGAGCTTGTTAAGAATTAAGGTAGCCAATGCTTCGCTTTGCACATCTTCAGCAACGGATAATGGAGGCCTTTGTTTCTGAATTAGAATAAAAAACAACCAGTAATATACATTCACCGTACATCCAAAATGATCGCATAATTAAAACTGGAAATGGAATAAGTAACTTGAGCTCATTAAGGACTCTACCTTCAGTTCCAACTCTAACACTTTGATCACATAATTAATGTTTGAAGTCTTCTTCTCGTAGATTAGAGCAATAGGGTCATCCAGTTCATGTGATCATAAAAAAGTTGACCATTTTTAGCATAAAATAAGTTAAAATAGATACATATAAAACAATTTATAGACTAATAAGCACATGGAGTTACACAATTCTGATTCTTGGTGTTTGTGATAAAATGTGGAGATATATATCCTTGTCTAACTTAATTTCCACAACAACTTCTAGTTCATTATACAACGTCTTTCCGTCCTACATCCGTTCATAGAGTTTAGCAAATTATCCTTTATATATGATCATGATAATAAGAGTAACATAAAAGAAAGCTTACTTGAATCCCTTTAACCTGCAGTGGCCTCAACTTACCATCTCAGACAACGTTGACGACAATCAGTTGCCTCAACTCGAGCCGGCCTTAAGTTGACAGTCATGTTTTTCGTGAAGCTGGTAATGATCAATAGACAAGCATGTTAGATACCATTCCCTAACAGCTTATCACATCATACTTCATTAGCTTATTATATATTTGTAATCTATATTACCTAGGCTAAATCTCTTATAGTGATACAGTTACTCAGATTTGATGAGATTCTAAAAGTTGTTTCGTTATGTTAATGTGTATATTTTTTCTACCTTCTCAAAATAAGTTGCGCATACTGTCTAAAATTATGGTCAGGGAAATGAAATATTTTATAGTCGGCTAAACAATACAGTAATGCAGAAATTGGCAGCAGAACTTATTAAAGTGATTTACTTACATGAGTACTTGGGGGCAGATTAATGAAAGTTTAATATACCACTTTTTGAGAAAAAAAATACTATAATATAAACACTCGAAAGTTTAATATACCACTTATTTAATAAAAAAATATACTATACTATACACTCGAAAGTTTCTTATAATCAACGAAATACCAAAGTGGCTGCTTTCAAAGTTTTGGTTTTAGATATCTTATGTTTACTCGTTTGACTAATTTAGAGATAAATCATAAGAAAATTGGACCCATAGTTTAGTAATAAGGGTCACAAACTCTACATATCTTGCTCGTAAAAGCCGGTTTTAGTATTATGATTAAATTACAATTATGTTGAACTTCTAAAAATGGTTGCTATCACAGCTCAAAAGCATACCATTCCTCTTTTCCTCTTAAATGAGTTGCACACTCTATTAAAGTATTTATCACATATATAACCAAGTTTTGTTGAGGCATTTTATCAAACATATTATATACATACCACCCATTATAAAGTTCAATCCATAATTTCAAAAATAATCCAATAAACAATCACGCAATATAAAAAGACATGATTCCATATCATACTTCAAAAATAAAAAAAGATCGTACCTTGGATATCATACTCGAAAAATAGCAAGCTGGACAAATCGATTCACTACACCGAAATACATGTGTTTTGATGTAAAATGGAAAATTAAACCATGGATTTACCTGATTCGTTGAATGATAATAGAATGATTTGGTGGGTGGTTTCTGCTTTCGTTATTGTGATCATAGTTTTTGATTTGTGATCAATTAAATTATGTTAATTTGATTGAATGTTAACTATTTTGTAGGCAAGAGTTAGGGATTCACCAAAAAGAGGTTAGGGTTGATTCACAGATTTTTAATTAATGGTTGATTTGGGGGAGTTTTTTTTAAGAAGGCATTTATTTGATATTGATTTGGGGGAGTTTTGTTTGACCGAGAAGAGTTGAAAGTCAGTTTGCTTTATGACCATTAGATCAAATGAATATACAGGTGTCGAGTTTTAAGGTATTTTGGGGAGAGATGATATTTTCAAAACCCTGTTTTATTATAGTAGTAGATGGTTGATTATCCTGTTTTGGGGTAATGTTCCATTCTATTATATTAAATCAAACATAGTTAATGATTATGTTTCTCATTTCTCACCTTTTAATACTACCAACCAAGCATGCCGCAAGTCATATTCGTAGTCTTGTTGTACACTTGTGACTTATACAAAACCATTTTCTTGTTTTTGTGAATCATATTATGATGGGAGTTAATACTCTCATCACATTTTTTTGATGCAAATACCACAACTGTGCATTGCAGTGTTGTACGATACAACATTGCAATGCACAGTTGTGGTATTTGCATAAAAAATGTGATGAGAGTATCAACTCCCTATTATGATATTTGGGGCGTTAGGCTAAAGATAAATATTGGGTAAGGCCTAATTGACGTTGATAATGGGCTTGTAGACCCACTAAGCCCAATTAGTTATTTGGAGTTTAATAAATTACTACTAGTAGTTTGTAACTTTGTATGATCATAAATTACTCTATATATAATAGAGCGTCAAATGCTGACGCCAAATTTGCGTCATCCACCTTTTTTCTGCCTTAGCCCAGCCCATCTAGGTAATCAGCCCATTTTTTCCCTTCTTTTTCTTTTTACCTTCTTTGCTCAATAATAATATGATAATATCCACCGCCTGTTCTTTTTAGTACTTATCTTCTCTGCCTCTTTCTTTGCGAATTGCTGCTGACGTCTGCTCTGTAGCTGCTGCACTGTTTTTCCGGCTTACTTTCCGTCTATACGTTCCAGTATCATAGGTAAAAAAGGGTGTATTGCTGCTCATGGTGGTTGGTTTGTTGGTGACGTACTTGCGTACTTTCTTTTATCAATTATGTCGCTCTAAGTAATACAGTAAAAATGAATAATACGTTGAATTCTATTCTGCCCAGTGACCACGTGGCGTGTATTAGTACCAACCAATAACCTTGCAAACGTTTGATTCCCGACACACGGTGTATTACTGCTCATAGTGGTTGCTTTGTTGCTGTCTATACTTGGGTGCTTTCATTCATCAACATTATGCGGCTTCTTTTGGAAACGTTTTTTTAATTGTTATAGTTTTGTGATATATGTTGCTATAGATGCATGTTGTATGTGTTTTAGCTGTATTTGGTTGCCTTTAGTCTATTTGCTTAACTATGCGAACCAAAAGCAAAGGTGTGCGTAGAACCCATAGGGGCCAGGTGTTGGAGCAGGATACGTGTGTTAGTCCTGTTGCTGATGTGGGTGTGGAATGCGTGTCTTCTGGTGATTGTCAAAACTACATACACTTGATTCATACTCCGGTAGATGTTGTTGATTCATTCCACTGTACTCACAATGTTTTGCAAAGCCCTGTTAACAGGGAGGATGTCATGGGTATGACGCCTCCATCACCGAATGGTATAACGATAAATGAGCCGGACCCATTACACGCAAGGGCGTCATACCGTTTTCGGCGCGCTTCTTTAGACGCATCTGTCAACGGAAAAGGAAAGAGGAAAATGGATGATATGTCGACTGCCCCATCTACTGGTATGCTCATACATTTTTTCTATCATCTTTTATTTTAGCCTTATTGTATTCATGTTTGTGCTTTCCTCAATTTGTGTTATGTTTGTAGGGTGCTATATTACGCCCGCCTCTGCTTCTACGAGTTTTGCATTCAATGAAGGTGTTGCGCCCGTTTCTGGTGCCATTGGTACGTCCCTTTGCAGGTTGCTCCTTGCTATTTTGGTCTACCAATCACATTTCAATTTTTAGCATAGAAAGGCCAAAAATAAGAAAAGTACACACAGCCAAACAATGACCACTAGATTGACTATTCTTTCGCAGTTTAGTTTTGTTATTCTACTTTATCGTAGATACTTGATTCTTCATATATTTTGTTGACAACTTTTTTCTTTTTTTACACTTATGCGCCTATTTATGATTTCTAAATCTCAATTTCTTCAAATGTTTGATCAATCAATGACTGTAGTGTATATATTCAGTCATGTTAAACAAATATTCCATTATTGATTCAAAGTTTCGAACCTGATTGGATAGCCTCAACAATGTATATAAAGAAACAAAATAGATTTCAGCACATTCATCGCATATAGTTTACATACACTAATAATAAATATATATTGTAACTAACTTCAATACACCCCAATACATTATACATCCAGGAAAAAATGGATGAAAATATGTTAGATACTGCTGCTGGTAAACCTACAACTTAAACATTCAGGTTTACTTGCACGAATGTACCGTAGAAATTAAGTCATTTTAATACCTTTTCGTAACTATCATTTTTTTTCTCTCTCCTGGCATTGCTAGCTGATCAGCCCCAGGCGCGCCAACCTTTTTGGATACCATTTTCATAACAATGACTTCTAATCTAGACCATCTATTACTGCCGATCATAGAAACAAATATACCTACGTATATAACCGAAACCCAAAATAACCAGCCAAATTATATAAAAAATAAGCATAAGAATAGACGATTTTCATTTGAGCATCGGTATTGTTGACTGAACCAACGCTATTTGAGGGTTTTTTTTTTCAGCTGCACCGCATGTCGTTGGCGGTGGCTTATCAACTTTTCGTACACCCTTTCCTACAACCACATACGGTTGCAAGTATATGTATTGATGCTTCTGTTATTCCTCTAAAAACTTTTTCCGTTTCAAAGGTCATGTGCAATAACTGTCTGTGCTATTGTTACAGACGATCCTACTGATATGGGTACCAGGGATGTCACAATGAACATGCATTCGGCCGCATCCACATCCACTTCTCAATGTACTTTTGATGTTCGATGCATGCTTATATATCTTCATTTAGTCATCATCTGTTTTGCAACTTGGGCCTTAACAGTGTTTCTTGATTGTTATTGTTACAGCACAAGGACCATCGCCGCCCGACTGTTCTCAAGCAGTTGGTTCGCGTCTTGCCCGACAACCAACACCCGGCCGAGGTATGCAATTATCCTTGCTATTTCTAAGTTTTTTTTATATGTTTTTGCTCAATTCATGCACACGTCTTCACCGTTGCATGATGCTTTTCCTCTTTAGCAGCTCCCGGTAGGGTATCTAAACAGATTAACGCTCTTTTGTGTGGTCCATTGCAGGGCGGCCGGATGTCATTAGGCCTGTACGGCCTGCTCAGGGTCTGTTATTTTTTTTTTTACTTTGAACAGATTCTTTATACTGTTTTTTAAAAACATAAACATCGCGTGGTGCATCTTCTTATTCTTTTTAGTGCTGACCGGCATTTTCGTATGCTGTATTGCAGGTCCTCCACAGACATACGCATCGCTGGGCCCATGTAACCGGGTATGTCGTCATTGCAGTGCTTTGTTTTGGTTCGATGAAAGATTGAAACATGGTAGTAGGCGATTTCCGGAATACCATCGGTGTTGTGGAGGTGGAAAAGTGGTGTTGCTCCGACGGCAAGAATATCCTCCTTATGTAAAGCAGCTCTTTACTGACCGTCACTTTATGGAAAACATACGAGCGTATAATTCGATGTTCGCAATGACATCTTTGGGTGCTCAGATTGACGACTCGATTAACAGAGGCCGCGGCCCGTATGTGTTTAAAGTTTCAGGCCAAATTTATCATCGGATAGGCAGCCTTTGTCCACCTGAAAATACTGACCCGCGCTTCTTACAGTTATATGTCTTTGATACGCAGAATGAGGTTGCAAATCCTTTGCAGCCTTTTCGGAATGGTGGTACAAGGTTGCGTCCTGATATTGTGCAGAATCTGATTCAGGTGTTGGATGAGTGCAACGGGTTGGTTAGGTTATTCAGAACAGCGCGAGACAAACTTGCAGAAACAGAGGTCCCCGAATTCAAAATTAAGCTTTTCGGTGTAGTGGGCCAGCGACAATATGAGCTGCCGTCAGGAGACTCGATTGGTGCTATAGTCTATGAAGGTGGTCCGGACACAGGTACTGAGTTTGATATAGTTATTCATCGTCGCGCAGGCGATCCAGAGAGAGTCAGTAAATTGCATCCGCGTTATATGTCGTTGCAATTTCCATTACTGTTCATCTTCGGGGAAAAAGGGTATCACCTTGGTCGTTGTCTTTGGGATGTCATCAATCAGTCCTTTGATGACGACCATAACATGTCCATGAAAATGTTCTATGCGTACCAGCTACATGACCGTTTTCGAGAATATAGCTTATTGACGAGGGGCGGCCGGCTCTTTCAACAGTATGTTGTCACAGCGTATTGCAGCGTCGAACAGTATCGGCTAGACTTTGTTCGGGACCACCAGGACGATATCAGGAATGAGTATCTTTCGGGGTTATATGATGCGGTTGTGCGTGGCGATCGTGATGGTTCTGATGTAGGGATGCGTACAATTCTTCCTTCATCATTTACTGGCGGTCCAAGGTATATGTATAGCCACTACTTGGATGCCCTTGCAATATGCCGTGTTCACGGGAATCCGTCGTTTTTCATAACATTTACATGTAATGTTAAATGGCCGGAGATTCAAGACTTTATGCAACAGTTTCCGGATGTCACTGTTGCGGATAGGCCCGATGCGGTTGATCGGGTATTTGAACAGAAGATTCATCATCTTATAGCATTCTTACGCGACAAGAGACCTTTCGGACCAATTTCAGCAGGTCATTGTTACTTCTTATATGTTCATGATTTTTGCGTTTTCTATCTATTTCTTCTTCTCTTGATTACTCTACTGTTGTTTGCAGTTTTATACACCGTTGAATTTCAAAAACGGGGATTACCACACTGTCATTTGCTGCTATGGATAGAAGAACATTCAAGGGTTCGCAGGAACGAGGATATTGATCGGTATATATCAGCAGAATTGCCTGATTGGGAGGCTGATCCAGAGGAATACCGTGTTGTTACAGAATTTATGATGCATGGACCATGTGGAGAGGTCTATAAATCAGCAGTATGTATGAAGAATACTGATGCGTGTACCAAAGGTTTTCCTAAACAGTATTGTGAGGCCACATCGATTGACAAGAAAGGGTATGTTCATTACCGAAGGCGCGCTGGTGGTGGAGTCACGACAAGGCAAAATGTTCAGTTGGACAACGCATATGTTGTGCCATATAATATAACGTTGCTGATGCGGTTTTATGCTCACATCAATGTGGAATATTGTGAATGGACAATGCTAATCAAGTACCTGTTTAAGTACATTTCCAAGGGAACGGATCGGATCGTGACACAAATAACAAGATCTATTGGGGATGGGCCTTCAACAAGCAGAAGCCCGACACTTAGAGTTGATGAGATAAAAAATTATCTAGACGCCCGGTACATAGGCCCTCATGAAGCATGTTGGCGGATATTGGGTTTTGATATTCATCACAGAGAGCCAGCTGTACAAATACTTGCTGTACATCTTGAGAATATGCAACGAGTTAGTTTCAGAAGAAACGAAAGTTTGCAATCCATTATTGATAATCCGAGTAACAAGAAGACGACCCTTACTGAATGGCTAAATTTTAATGCTCAGTTCACACTAGGGCGCCATCTAACATATTTAGATTTCCCTTCCGAGTTTGTTTGGAATGGCCCACAAAAATATTGGTCGCCAAGGCAGAACCTCAACAAGCCATCAATAGGAAGGCTTACGTACATACATCCAAGTGCAGGTGATCTGTTTTATCAGAGGTTGTTGTTATGTCATCAGAAAGGATGCATGTCGTTTCCAGGAATACGTACACTCAATGGACGTGTCTATCCGACAAATAGATCAGCGTGTGAGGCGATGGGATTATTAGCGGACGATGGTGAGTGGTCAATTGCATTGCTAGAGTCGGCGTTAACAGCTACGGCAGCAGAAATACGGACGTTGTTTTGCCAGATCCTTATATTTTGTGACGTTGCTAGCCCTATCTTACTCTGGAATACGCACTGGCGCCTTATGAGTGATGACATACCACTGATGTTGTCGCGTTTGTTGCACACGCCACAAGTGAACCTGAATGATGCAGAATTGCAAGCTGGTATCCTTTTTGAACTGGAAGCAAATTTTAGATTTTATGGCAAATCAGTTGAAGACTTTGGTATGCGGCTACCACCGAGCCACTTACTTCAGATTCTAAGAAACAGGGCTGTCATGGAAGAAAGAAACTACGATCCTGATATGTTGGCCAGAGAAAGAGATCGTTTGGTGCCCAATCTTAATACTGAGCAGCGAAGAATTTTCGATTTGGTAACAGACGCGGTTTCAAATAATAGACAGGAACTTCTATTTGTCTATGGCCACGGAGGTACCGGAAAGACCTTTATCTGGAAAAGTATAATTTATACACTCAGAGCAGATCGGAAGATTGTACTTGCAGTTGCTTCTTCCGGGATCGCATCACTTTTGCTCCCATCTGGCCGTACGGCACATTCAAGATTCAAATTGCCGTTAAACTTAACAAATGAGTCTTTATGTAGTATAAAAAAGCATACCCAGTTGGCTGATTTGCTAACAGAAACAGATGTCATCATTTGGGACGAGGCCCCAATGAATGACCGGCGATGCTTTGAGGCTCTTGACCGCACGCTGCGTGATCTCCTCGATGCCCCAAACGAAATCTTTGGTAGAAAAACTGTTATACTAGGTGGAGATTTTAGGCAAACCTTACCTGTAAAGAAAAACGCGACAAAACAACAGATTATTGCATCTTGCATTACTGAATCATACCTTTGGCCACATTTTAGGGTTTTCATTTTAAAAGAGAATATGCGTCTTAGGCAAACGAAGAGTCTTGATCAGCAACAACATCATATTAGAGCTTTTTCGCAGTGGTTGCTGGATGTAGGCAACGGATGTATTGGCGAACCAGACCAGACAGATCCTGAAAACACCTCATGGATACGCATACCCGACATGTACTGCCTCCCTGATACTGATACAGCCAGGTTACAGCTTATACATTTTATATATGATGACAACATATTGCAGAGACCGACCGCTGAGGCGTTACAAGAGAGGGCTATAGTTTGTCCCAAGAATGAAACCGCGGATGCAATTAATTCAGAAGTGTTGCAGATGCTACAAGGCAACAGCCATACATACACAAGCAATGATGATGCTATTCCACGAGGAAACGACGGCGGTGCTACAGAATTGTTGTATCCATCTGAGTACCTTAATACACTTTCCTTTCCTGGCCTTCCTCCACACAGGCTTGAACTTAAAATAGGTGCTCCCGTTATGCTATTGAGAAATCTTAATTCAGCAGGAGGCCTTTGTAACGGTACACGCATGATTGTGACGCAGATGCTTGCAAGGGTCATCGAAGCCAGAATTATTACAGGAACCAGGATGTTACAAAGAGTTTTCCTTCCCCGAATCGTGTTAATGAATAGAGAAGAAAAGTTACCGTTTGTATTTAAAAGGAAACAATTTCCGGTTAAAGTCTGCTATGCCATGACCATTAACAAGAGCCAAGGTCAATCGCTAAACAAAATCGGAATCTACTTACCAGAACCAATATTTGGTCATGGGCAGCTCTATGTAGCACTCTCTAGAGCCACGTCCCCTGAAGGCCTTAAGATCCTTATAAAAGAGCAGCCTAACAGCACGCCCAACACGACGAAAAACATTGTATACAAAGATTTTCTAGAAAAGATTGTCGAACTCCAGGTTTTGTTTATAATAAATTTCATTGTTCCACCTTATTTTGCCATGTTATTTATTTATAATTGTTGCTTATGAATATGGAATGTTTATTATCTTAAAAAAGATTGCTTGATTCTTTGACTTTTTTTCAATTACATGTTTTTTGAATGTATGTTTACAGATTCTTCAAGCTGCTGGCAGTACCCAAATTAATATTCCCAGCACAGACTACAACCATTCTATTTACGCCCCTATGATTACGAGAGTTTCTATGCCATTTTATTAAAACTTCAGATTGGTGTTGCTACGTATACAACATTAGAAAGACCCTTGAACAACTTTCTTATCTAGCCATAGTAAAATATACGATAAATAGGCTTCTAATTGTGGGATTAGCCTGGCACCAAATATGCATGTGTTTTCTATGCTTTTTTTAACTATTATCTATTCGTATGATGCTTATTCACAGGAAGTCAAGATAGACATTTGTTGCCGTATAGTATCATTGTATTTGTTATGTTAAGGTAAACCCATAAAATATGCTGCGTGCAAACATGAACGAACATTATCTTTATCATCTCTTGCTTACCCATGCAGGGTACACAGCCTGTACATGCTTGCTACTAATGAATAACGGTATTCCATTCACCTCTCCTGATATATTAACTAATATAATGTTTTTGTTACTTTGTAGCAGAATGTCTGATACTACTACGTTAGCTGCTATATCGAAATCAGCTGGTAAGAAGGCTGAAGGGACTAGGGCTTCTGCTCTGCGCCAACTGGTAATGGATGACATAGAAAGCGAACCGAGTGCCAGCACAAAAAAGGCGAACCAATAAGAATGATACTGGTACAGCTACTCCTGTATATTATATAATCAATAAATAAAACAATTTTGTAGCAGGTTACCCAGACCTGCAATCGGACTTAATATGATAGTATAAGTAGCCACTAATCCTGTTCAAAAAAAAAGTATGTATGTCCTGCTTTGACAGTAACTTCTGTTAATGTATTACGATCATGGTGTTTGTTAAACTTCGATATCTTCAATGTATTTTTCTTCATTATTTTCTATAGTCTTATGGTTCTCTTTTTCTATTCCAGTAATCTTATGCTATATTGGCACCATAAATATATCATCTTTGTTTCCTATGTAGACAACAGATGATTACTTTGCCTGTTGTTACATATATCGTCAGAATTTGTCATAGCTTTGTAAGGCATAACATAAGTGCACCGCTGGCTTCAAGTGGAACATCTAGCATTACAAAGTATGTTGTTAAAGTTACGACGCATCTCCATGATAAGCAAACAACTAACAATGGGTTAAAAAAATCAAACGGGCAGGATACATTAGCAGGTTGGCTGGGTTAAAAAAATAAAAGTAGGCAACTCCTATGCGAGTACACCGGATAAAAGTGGCCAGGTACATACAACGTAGAAACGGCTAATCTCTCTATGCATAAAACAGGCCAACTGACTAACAACCTGACTCATCGAAAAAAGCTGCTACTGAACGAACCCAAAAACAACTTAATGTGTCAAAATTCATACTTCTAACATGTTCCACTAACATGTACCAACAAAGAATGTACGGTCAATTTTTTTCGGTACTTTCTCAAGTTTCTGTTAATTCTATAAATAAACTATTTCAAAAATGATCCAACTTTTATATGATTCCACCACCTAGCCATGCATAATGTTGTGTTTGTATTATACACATGTCAAACCATCGGTAAAGAAGCTTGATATGTGTTATATACAATACGTATGTAAGATCTCAGCAAAAGCTATTGAATCACAATCACTATCAATGACAGGCCTAACCATTTAAGATGAGGTTACTTTGACGATAAACAGCTATGGACCAAACGGCTGACCCAGTAACCATTTGGAATGGAGAGATCCCCATTGCCAACAACCACGGTAGTAGCGCTGAAAACAAACTAACATAAAATATCTGAACGTCATATCATACGCAGCTACAGTCGAATGGCCGGTGCCCCGCCGCAACGCGGCTGCCCGTAGCCATCCTCGTTTATAGTAACTAAAACTAATATAGATAGATTGCAATATTGCATCTTACTCTTGGAATATATGTAGCCCATAAATAAATATCATTGTTTGTATGGGCCGGTTGAGTAATGGATTATTTGTAGCTACTGCCTACTTAACGATAATGGGTTTATGACCTTGTTTTTTTGGTAGAAAAATGATGGTCCTTTTTAAAAAATAAAAAAACTGAGAAAATAAAAAATATTTTTAGATAAAATATTTTTTAATTGTTTTCTAGAATAGATAAAGTTTTTCTATTCTATAACAACTCTGTAATTTTGAAGAAAGTGAGATTTATTGCATTTTTCTTATACTTTTCATTTTTCTAAAATATTTCATCTAACCATGTTTCCCTAAATATTTTAAACACTTTTTATTTTCTTTAACAAAGTGAAAATTAAAAATTAAAATTAATTCTCTGCAATTAAAGGCATTTTTTCTACTTTTTATATTTTTAAACAAGACCTTTACCATTTTACATAGGGCAAATTACACAAAAAAGTTATCCGACTTAATGTTTATTTCCAATCAGGGTACTCAACTTTGTTTATGGAACAAAAAGGCGGTGAAGTTTTTTTTAACCCGATTTGAGTTAATTCATTAAATATCTAGTCAAGTTATTAATGATTTTTTTTAGCCGATTTAGGTTTTTTTTAGCCAATTACGTTACCTAGGACCCCAACACCTATTGAAAGTTTATATACTTTGGTCTTTGGCTAATGTCAACCTGAACAAGAGTTGCATCTTTGGTGTGTCGGAGTAAATCATAATGAGGTTGAGTTGGTTGCTCGCCTTACATGTTGTAAACCCGATGTACTTCCATTTATATACTTGGGTCTCCTAGTGGGAAAATCGATGAAAAGAGTTGATGCTTGGGATGATGTGATCAACCGTGTAAATAATAGACTCCCGTCTTGGAAATCAAGACTTTTATCTATGGGAGGCCGTCTTACTTTAGCAAGATCTGTCCTTGGTTCTCTTCCTCTTTACTGTTTATCTTTGTGTCGAGCCCCGATAAAAGTCATCGATGCTATTGAAATGATCCGTTGCCGATTCTTCTGGGGTCTCAACGAAGAACAAAAGGGCATGGTATGGATAAGTTGGAAGAATACAATCGTAAATCATGATCTTGGTGGCCTAGGTGTTGATAGCATCCACGCAAAGAACCTAGTCTTCTCGCAATATGGCAATGGCGTTTTCTCAAAGATAATGATGCGCTATGGAAGCATATCATTCGTAGTATTTACGGTATGCGAGGTGGATTTGATGAAGTTTTGAGGCCGGGTCTTAAAAAAGCTGTGTGGCCCAATATTGTTAGTATCGGTCCCTCAATTGATACTCTTGATATTCCTTTTAGTAACTCTTTTGTTAGAAAGGTTCAAAATGGATCTGATTTACTTTTCTGGAAGGATATATGGCTTGACGGAGTTACTTGTTTGAGGGAAAAGATTCCTCGCCTCTTTGCTTTAGAAATGTTTCCTGATTGTAAGTTGAGAGATCGACGGGTGCTTAAAAATGGCGTTTGGGAGGCTAACTGGTGTTTGCGAGTTCATCCAAAGGGGAGGTCAGATGGTGATTTATCAAGTCTGGTTTTGCTTTTGCATGGCCTGGTACTCTCAGAAGAGGGTAGCGATGACTGGAATTGGACCATAAACATGAAGGATGGCTTCTTTGTTAACTACTTATCTAAGGAGATCGACAAGCAGGTCCTCACTCCAGGTTGCTTAGGTCGTGTTCTCGATTGGAATAATTGGGTTCCAAAGAAACTAAACGTCTTTTTTTGGAGGGTCATAAATGATAGACTCCCCATCTCACCAACCTTGATAAACGAGGTATTATTGTTTATTCGTTACTCTACCCTCTTTGCGAAATGGAAGTTGAGTATGGTAACCACATATTATACAGTTGTAGCAAGGTTAAACCGTTGTGGTTAAAATGTTTTGATTGAAACATTCTCATTCCACCTAATTACCCATCGAAAAATATCATGGGTCAATTTTTTGAGGGTGGAGACAAGAATAAACTGAAGGCTAAATTGTTTCATGGAGTTAGGCTGGTGGTCTTATGGATAGTTTGGAGGTGGCGTAATCTTATAATACACGAGCCAATTGAATCTCAACATGCTATTATAGATCGAGATTTCTTCCCGCAGATTCAGTACCTTTCTCAGCTTTGGATCTCTAACATGAGCTAAAGGCTTGGTGTCAACTGGTCCTCATGGGTATTTAGTCCGTGGACAGTATTTGACCCCCATAACTAATTTATTTTCTTTGGTTATATGCTGTTGTTGCATAGGTGTTTGGGATTTTTGTTTATTTGGGTGATCTGTAATTGTTAGATGGGTTTTCTTTGGTTCTCCTCCTTGGGGTCCTTATTGTTATTTTCTTGTATTCTTTTGGTTCAATAAAAATTCATTGCCTTAAAAAAAAAAAAAAAAAAAAAAAAAAAAAAAAAAAAAAAAAAAAAAAACTGTTGGAAGTTAAACAAACAATATTGAGTGAAATGTATGTAAGGTTGGATCAAGTAAAAGATATTTAACAAAAGGTCATTAATGACTTAACGAGATATCAAAATTAACCCAAATCGGCTAAAAAAAGTCTGGTCTTTCTATGCCGGAAAGAAAATTATGTACCCTAATTAAAAATAAACCTTAAGTTAGATACCTTATCTTAAATTTTCCCATTCACATAATGTTCCACACAATACTTTTGTTTAGTACACATACTGCTAGGTTATGAATGATCTTGATCAAACTTTCATCCAATTACACTAAGGTATACAAGCATACATTAACTAGCAGAGTACCCGCGCGATGTGGTGACGGGTACCCTGAAATAAAATTTTCTGGTGAATTATGTATTTTAGTTTATTATGCTCTTTTTGACAATAAATTTACGAATATCAAGAATTTCATGTGATGTTTTTTAACTCCTTAACTAAGGAATTTATTTCGTCCTTTTGGGTCTTTTTAAGCGATTCTTATAACATGAGCCTTTTTGGCCCATGCCTGTTCGGGCTCGAGCCCATTTGGCCCGTTACCCGTTCGGGCTTGAATATTTGTATGATATGCTTTATTATTTGTATTTGTGACATTTAATGCATAAATTATGTTTAGTTAGTTGTACAATATGTTTGCAAAAGAGAATTGTTGGGAATTATACTAACAAGTGGTATCAGAGCCAGGTTTTGATACTTTGATTTAGAAGACTCTAGTTCACTCAGAAGAATCAATGGAGACAGAAACCAGTAACTCAAACATTGCTGCTAAGCTTCCAAAGCTTAAGTTGAATGACTTTGAGATGTGGAGGCTAATGATCGAACAATTCTTTATGGTCCAAGACTACACACTCTGGGAGATCATTATGGTTGGAAATTCTTTCAAACCAAGTTCTACTTCAGAGATGGTTGGTGGCAAGGAAGTAATTAAGGTCAACATTGGACCTGTTACTAATGATGAAAGACTTCTGATGAAGAATGATCTGAAGGCCAGAGGTTTGTTGCTGATGACACTTCCCAGAGACCAAGTTCTAGCATTCAGCAAGTACAAGACTGCAAAGACTCTTTTTGATGAGATCTGTAATGTTTTTGGTGGTAATGATTCCACCAAGAAGACTCAGAAGACTCTGCTGAAGCAGACTTATGAAAACTTTGGTTCAACAAGTAATGAATCAATTGATAGCATCTTCACAAGGCTACAAAAGATTGTTACTCAACTCACTGTTTTTGGAATTGAGGTGGAAAGGGAAGACCTCAATCTAAAGTTCTTAAGAAGCTTACCCTCTGAGTTTGGAGCCAATGTTGCTGTGTGGGAAGATAAGCCAGATTTGGAGACCATGAAACTTAATGATTTGTACAATAACTTCAAGGTTATTGAACAAAGATTGAAGAAAGCTGGCAAATTAAGCTCAAGTTCAGGAAGTGGAGCACTCATATCATCATCTCTTGATGATAGTTGTTCAGATGAAGAAAGTGATAGTGATGATGATAGTGCTAACATTGTTGTTTCCACTGGTAGCTCAAAGAGACAGATTGCAGGACTTAGTGATACTACTTTTTATGCCTTTATATCAAGTCAAGTGGGTGGTTCAATTCTCAATCATGAGGATTTGGATCAAATTGATGAGGATGATATGGAGGAGATGGACATTAAATGGCAAGTGGCATTACTAAGCTTAAGGACAAAGAAGTTTTGGAAGAAGACTGAAAGAAAGATTAACATCAGTGGCAATGAAACAGTAGGTTTTGACAAAAAGAAGGTGGAGTGCTATAATTGTCATAAGAAGGGGCACTTTGCCAGGGAGTGTAGGAAGCCAAGGAAATCTGACAACAGGTCAACTTGGTATAAGCAGGACAAGAAGAAGGAACCTACTACTGATGAGCCAAAGGGGCTATTGGCTATTAATGGAGTGAGCTTTGATTGGAGCTTTATGACTAAGGATGAGGAAGATGATTCAGAGTCTGCAATGGTTGCTACAGAGCTTGTACTAATGGCTTTTTCTGACTCTGAGGTACAAATTAATAATGCTTGTTCTAAATCATGTAAGGCCTTAAAAGAATACGAGAAAATTAAAGCACAATATGATGAACAATTGCTAGAGTTAAATCATACTAATTATAACTTAGCAAATCATAAAAGAGGCCTAGGTGTTTTAGAAACTCAATTAGAGCATTATAGGGCAAATGAATCTAAGTTCAATGATAATATTGCAGTGTTAAAAAGAGACTTAGATTATCAGGTTGTTGTAAACAAGGTTCTTAGAGAAGAACTAGAAAAGGTTAAAATGGCTAGTGAGAATATAATTACAACTAAGCAAACACTGGATCACTAATCCAAGTGTATTGACAAAATTTGAGAAGCCCAAGTTGTGAACAAAGCCAAATCAGGAGTTGGATACAAATCAGTTCCACCACCTCTAAGAGGTGTTCCATCACCTCCTGGTATTGACTTAGCTCACACAGGTTTAGAAGAATTCCAGGAACCACCTATGACCTATGGACCAAAGTTTGTTAAACCAGTTGAAATTGAAAAGGTTCAGGTTGAGATTGATATATTTGATAGTACTAGTGACTCATCTCTTAAAGATGAAAATTTGAATGTTGAGTCTAAACCTAGTGTTCCTGAGAATGTTAAAGTGGAGGTTAAAAAGTGTATTCCTGATGTTGTCAAAGAGAAGCCTAGGTCACAACCTAATTTCACTAGGCCCACTACTAGATATGCAGAGATGTACAGAAACAGGTCACCAACTCCTAGGGGTAATATGAGGAGTTGGAATCATGTTAAGTCTAGGCAATTTGGTAGTGATTTTGTGTTCAATAACAAACCCTGTCATATATGTGGTAGCTTTGACCATTTGTCTTATAGCTGTACCTACCACTTGGGTAGAAGGGAAGTGTTTGGGAATATAAGGGTGAATGGCCAAAATGCAAATAACTTAACTCACCCAAATCCACTTAGCAAGATGATTCCCAGGTCTGTTTTGCTTCATTCTGGCATAAAACCAATTTCCACTGCTAGACCAACAGTTACCACTACCAGTAATAAAAACAGAGTTTACCCTAAGTCCCCTGTCACAAATTTTGTTAAATCTAATCAAACAGGGAAAAAGACTAATTTTGAAAAGAAAGTTAACAATAATCAGAAGTGGGTACCCAAAATTTCTAAGCCAGCAGTTTCCACTGCTAAGCCAGCAGTTACCACTGCAAGGCCAAAGGTTACCACTGGTAGGTCTGTTAACAAGAAAAGGGTAAATATGAGAAATGTTGTTAAGGCCTCAGCACGTTGGGAATGGAAACCAAAAGGAACCATCACCTCAAACCATCCCAATGGTGTATCAATGACCTTTGATAGATATAATTATATTGATACACGAGGTAGATCCAAGTCATTTGTGGCTTGGGTCCCCAAAAGGAACTAATTCCTTTATTTTGTGTGCAGGAACATTCAAAAAACTACAAATGATCAAGGATACTCAGACAGTGGATGTTCCAGGCACATGACTGGCAATAAGTCCTATCTTTCAGACTTTCAACCTTATGATGGACAATTTGTCAGCTTTGGAGGAGGAATTGGTGGCAAAGTTTCTGGCAAAGGAACAATCAAGGCTGGAAACGTTGATTTTGAAGATGTGCAGTATGTGAAAGAACTCAAGTACAACCTTTTTAGTGTGTCACAGATGTGTGACAAGAAACATAGAGTTCTATTCACAGAAGATGAATGCTATATCTTGTCTAAGGATTATAAGCTTCCTGATGAAAGTGACATTTTGCTTAAAATCCCTAGAAAAGGTAATCTGTATAGCATTGACATGAAGAACATAGTGGCTCATAATGATGTTACTTGCTTGCTTGCAAAAGCCACTTTGGATGAATCAATGCTTTGGCATAGAAGATTGGGTCATGTTAATTTCAAGACCATCAACAAGATTGTGAAAGATGGACTTGTCAGAGGTCTACCTAAGAAAAGATTTGAAAATGATCAAACTTGTGTTGCCTGTCTCAAAGGAAAGCAACACAGAGCTTCATGCAAGACCAAAGCATTCAATTCTATTGATCATCCACTCTTTATGCTGCATATGGACTTGTTTGGTCCTACTTCTGTGAGCAGCATCAATTTGAAGAAGTATTGTCTTGTTGTAACTGATGATTTCAGTAGATTCACATGGGTTTTCTTTTTAAGAACCAAGGATGAAACCACTGGCATCCTTAAGACATTCATCACTGAAGTTGAAAATCAATTTGAAAAGAAAATCAAGATCATCAGGTGTGACAATTGGACAGAGTTCAAGAATAAAGTTATGGATGATTTCTGCAGAGACAAAGGTATTAAAATAGAATTTAGTGTTGCAAGAACTCCTCAACAAAATGGAGTTGCAGAAAGAAGAAACAGAACACTAATTGAGGCTGCTAGAACCATGTTAGCTGATTCCAAGCTTCCAGTAACTTTTTGGGCTGAAGCAGTTAACACTGCTTGTTACATTCAGAATAGGGTTTTAGTGGTCAAAACAAAGAACAAGACACCTTATGAGTTATTCAGAGAAAGACCGCCTACTTTGGAGTTTATGAGGCCATTTGGGTGTCATGTTACTATTCTCAATACCATTGATCATCTGGGTAAATTTGAAGAAAAGTCTGATGAAGGCTTCTTTGTTGGATACTCTATGGTTAGCAAGGCTTTTAGAGTCTATAACTTACGAACAAAGAAGATTGAAGAGAACTTGCATGTTCAGTTTCTTGAAAATAAAGCAAACATGGCAGGTTCAGGACCAGATTGGCTATTTGATCTTGAAACATTATCCAATACAATGAATTATGTACCTCTCACTTCAAGAACTGGAGAAAAAGATCTTGAAGATTCAGAAGAATTCATTGATGAAGATGAACCTTGTAAAGATGATGAAGATCAAATTGTTATGCCACTTTGGGACTTTGTTGATAATTCTGAAAAGACAAGTGATGCAGATGGTGTGAATTCTGATGAATTGCATAAAGAAATTCCTACTAACAGTGGTAACTCAATTCCCACTGCTACACCAGAAGTTTCCACTGTCAGCCCAAATGTGGAACATACTTCTCAGGAATCACCAAGTGATGATGTAGAGATCTCAAACATGCCTACAACATATGATATTCCTAGCACATCACAGTCTACAATTCACAAAGTGCATCCACTTGATAATGTTATTGGTGAACTTCAATCAGGTGTGAAGACTAGAAGACAGACAAAGAAAGATGATATTCATGGGTTCATTAGTGAAGTGTATGATTCCAAGAAACATAGTAAGAAGAATGAGTGTTTGTTCTTCTGTTTTCTCTCACAGGTGGAGCCTAAGAATGTTTATATGGCTCTAGGAGAATCTAGCTGGGTTGAAGCTATGCAAGAAGAGTTGCTGCAGTTTAAACTTCAAAAGGTTTGGGTTCTTTGTGACTTGCTTGATGGTATGAAGGTCATTGGTACTAAATGGGTTTTCAAAAACAAGAAAGATGAAAGATGTATTGTAATCAGGAACAAAGCTATATTGGTTGCTCAAGGATACACTCAAGAGGAGGGTATTGATTATGAAAAAGTTTTTGCTCCTGTTGCAAGGATTGAGGCTATTAGATTGTTTTTAGCCTATGCATCATTTATGGGCTTTACAGTCTATCAAATGGATGTTAAGAGTGCCTTTCTGTATGGTACTATTGATGAGGAGGTATATGTCTCTCAACCTCCAGGATTTGAAGATCCTCAACACCCAAATAAAGTATATAAAGTGGTTAAGGCTCTTTATGGCTTACATCAGGCTCCAAGGAAGTGGTATGAAACCTTAGCTAATTATTTGTTGAATAATGGGTTTCATAGAGGCAAGATTGATCAAACTTTGTTCATCAAGAAAGACAAGGGTGATATTCTACTTGTGCAAGTATATGTTGATGATATTATCTTTGGGTCTACTAAACAAGAGATGTGCAAAGAGTTTGAGAAGCTGATGAAAGATGAATTTTAGATGAGTTCTATGGGAGAACTTACATTCTTTTTGGGGCTGCAAGTACAAC
The DNA here is from genome assembly GCA_030686995.1 of Artemisia argyi. Lineage (NCBI taxonomy): Eukaryota > Viridiplantae > Streptophyta > Magnoliopsida > Asterales > Asteraceae > Artemisia > Artemisia argyi. Next base: position 29,993,580 of record CM060688.1, on the reverse strand, counting down.
AGAGTAAGGAAGGCATCTTTATCAGTCAAGACAAATATGTGGCTGAGATCATTAGGAAGTTCAAGTTTACTGATGCAAAACCTTCAAATACCCCTGCTGACAAGACCACTCATCTATTGTTGAAGAATGCTAGTGGTGCTAATGTTGATGTCCACACTTACAGATCTATGATTGGTTCTTTGATGTATCTTACTTCATCAAGGCCAGACATTATGTTAGCTGTATGTGCTTGTGCAAGATTTCACGTGACTCCAAAGACATCACATATGACAGCAGTGGAAAAGATTTTTAGGTACTTGAAGACTTATCCTAATCTAGGATTATGGTATCCAAGAGACTCTCCTATGGAATTGATCACATACTGATGCGTGGGAATCGCAACAGGCTTTACCTCTCGAGGGATCTCGAGAAGCTTACAACCCCCACCAGGCAGTGTACCTGATCGTTGTAGTATAGTATAGTGACAAGTACCGGGGGATTGATCGTTCAGCTTAGGAATAGTGTCGCTAGGAATAGAAAACCTAATTACTAGTTCTAAAGGTGAGGGATGATTATTTTTGTATTTTTATATTTTTTAGAAAGCAAGTAAAAATCTCGGGTTTTGGAAGAGTGGGCGGAATTAGTTGCTATTCAACTAACCCAAAACTAAGATGCAATCAAAATAAAATACAGAAAATGAAATTAAACTAATTATACTAAGGTTGTGAGCAGTAATTGGAGAAAATGTGTTTACTTAGACTTCACTACTCCCTAGATATCTTTTACACGTTAATTACTTGTTATAATTGCATGGATGACGGATTGTATTCCTTAATACCATTCATGGGGTGGCATACATAACTCTCCAATTCTATGAGCTCTTATCTCCTCCTACACCATGACCCAGCACAACTATAGGGATTGTAAACAGTGGCTCATGCATTAAATACAACCAATAAAGACCTAGTACGCCTCGGTTCATGTTTCTTAAGACGTTCAAGCATGTTACCATTTGGAGATCTGCCAGTTTTCTTAAGCCTAACATATAAAATCATTCATCCAAGACAAGAATAAACAAGTAATCAACACATAATCAATATCTAGGTTTCATTAGATCTAAGCAAACACAAAGGAGATCTAGCCTAGCATAATGGAATTGAGACAAGAACAAGATATAGACAACCAACACATAGACATATTGATTGAATTAGAAGAACACTTATCTCAATTACAATGCAAGGTATCAAGGGTTTGGAACCCTTGAAAAACCTGTAAAAGTTGCACCAAATTCGTCTTTAGGGTTTCACCAAAACTTCTCTCTTTTTTAATGTGAAAAACTAGAAAACTATATATAGGAAAATAGGGGTGACGGCGTCAAGAGCAAGGGTGTGACGCCGTCATCTCGCCGCCAAATACTTCCTCGGACGGCCTTGATCTACTTATGACGCCGTCATCAACTACGGTATTTTATTCTTGGGACTTTGACACCGTCATGAGTTACTCTTGACGCCTTCATGTACTGTTCCCAGCATAGAATTTTGAGACTTTGCCGTTTTCTTCACTTTTATGCTCCAAAAACGTCCAAAATGGCTTCTTTTCCAGAATTCACTCTCCAAGTACCTAAAATCACAAAAGGAATGATTTAGGGCAATATTTGATCAAATAAATTCGGATTCGGGCTTAAATGACCCCCTAAAAACGGACCATTTTTCGCCTCATCATATACCCTTACACTTGAGATTTGCTTGTCCTCAAGCAAATGTGCTTTTATTCTACTCAAAAGACAAGTTAGGGGTCATTTAACACTAATATAAAAGTAATTACAACAAATAATCGTTCCACTAAAGACCAATAGACAAGCTCGGAGGTCATACACTAGCACCTCACAAATAGTGTTTAGATACTCACATCTCTCGGGTGTAATAAAGTAATATAACATTATGGAAATGGAAGATATCTCTCACTACCTGTCACAGTAAAATAGATTACCATAGGCTTGGGAAAGGATCAAACCTCCACCACATGGCGTAAGCACCTAGGATAAACTATCAAAGAGGTCTTTTAAAGGGTTGTAACGTTAGGTATAGGGATATGAATTACACGGTTTTGTTGGATAAAGGAAATTTTACTGGTGGCGAGTTAACAATCTTGGTTAATTACATGTATAAGATGGCGTTGCTAAGCCAAGACTAGACTCGACTTAAGCTAATAAATGAAAAATAACTAAAAATATAAAATGAACATAGAATGAAAAGGGATGGTAGTCCGTATGTTTTTTTTTTTCTCTTTTCCTTTTTTTTTTTTTTTTTTTTTTTTTTTTTTCATACACTCTTACCCTACCATCCAAAATAATACATCATAGGGAATGAAAATTCCCCTTACACTTGAATCTTTACATACTTTACATTCAACTATTCTAATGACTCAAATTAAGAAAATCAAAACACTTGGAGCACTTTTATGATTAACGTACATATGGGGGTAATAATATTATGTTCTTCCCCATTACTCCATAAAATAAGTACTTACCCATGAGTCCCAATCGTCCCAAAACAATATGTACAAGGATATGACTCGACTTAGCAACCATGTAATCAATTAGAAAGTTAACTTAGGGTTTAACAAATAACAATAATGCACTAAAAATGAGCACATACACGGAAGGCTAAGGCGATTTGGTTGTACATTTAAGTGGGGTGTAACAAATTCTTCCTTTAAGTAAAATGCTTAAAGTTAGAAACGAAAAGATAGGCTCGGAGGGGTGTACTAGGGGTTTCGTGTACTAAAAATGAGTACAACGCTAAGGTGTGGGAAAAATTAGTTGACTTAACTAGCCAAGTAATATGACTAAAAATGAGTACACGAATGTAGTCTCACTAGCGGTCTTGGGAGGCATCACTAACGCAAGTTCTAGAATCTAAATGCTACCGGTACACTCATAAGCACTAATAATGAATGCTTTTCCTATCAAATCTAAAGGCGAACCTCACATTTTTGGGTGGAAAATTTTTCTGAATATACGGTTATGTGCTAGTCATACAATCTCCTATCCATGAGACGCTTGCTATGGCTAAAGTTTCACTCCTAAATGTTGTAAAAAATTTTAAATTTGGCGCTAAAATTGCACTAACAAGTATTTCTCATAGTTTTATTACACATCTACTATCAAACAAAACAAACTCAAGCGAAAGTGCATATGTAAGGTATCATCTTTTTACCCTCCCCTTACACTTAAGATGAACATTGTCCCCAATGTTCAAGTAAAGAATGTAAAAGTGAAAAAGTAAAGAGAATGAAATCAAATACTCCCCTGATTCGCTCGGTATGGATTATAGGTTGGCCAGGTTAAATCTTCCTCCAAGAAAACGAACAAACAAAGCTTCCCTTCCAGAATATAAATCATCTTCTTGTCATACATAACCTGTAAATCCTGACAAAAAAATAGACAAGACAACCTCGCGTAAAATCGGCGGCATCCTATATAAGTTTCTAAATCCTAGAAAACAAAGTAAGATATAATGCTTGTGGAATGAAGTTTGCAGATTTCCTGGAGATTATAAAACTTAATAATTCACAAAAACCATAAGACTCCATTAGAAAAACAAAATCGGTAAAATTTCCAGATTTTAACTCCTGACGCCGTCAAGAGTAAACCCCTGACGCCGTCAGAATGGACCTGCAGAAATTCTTATGTTAAGTTTCCAGAAAATTTTTTGAAAAACTTGGTCCTATTTCCTGGAAAATCCTGCAAAACTTCATTATGACTCAATACAAGCATTTGACTCTAACGAATACGAATATACATGTTCATTTAATATTGTGGAGAATCATGATCGGTTTGTTTCTTAAAAACATATTTGGGGTTTCCCCTTACACTTATCTTTTGCAAAAATACTTTTAGGTTGGAGTTAAGACTAGGCCAAACAACATAGTAAAGTATTTCCACATTTTAATTGAGAAACATGATCAACCAACAATAAAAATAAAACATGCATACGGAAGCAAATAACAAACAAACAAATAAAAATCACACAAAACATGGGTTGCCTCCCAAGAAGCGCTTTTCTTTATTTACGAGTCTTGTAGCTAGACTCAAGGTCATGGGTTACTACGTGATTTCATCATTGGTTCCATTCTCTAGGTCGTCTTCTAAACCAGTTTTGTATTCTGGACCTAGTTGTAAGCATTCTTTATAGAAACCAAGCATCCTATTTCTAACATACTCTACTCCTCTACGTCTATCCTCCTCATTCCTATAGTAAGCCGCTTGCTTATGTTCCTTTTCGAAATTAGAGAGAAGGCGGTATTGTTCGATCTTGTAGGGCATTTGATAAGCAACCTCATCATTCTCTTCCTTGAATCTAACTATCCCTAAAGTCGGATCATAACTCATCCTAGTGGCCTCAACAAATGGTTTTCCGAATATTATTTGGCTTAGGCAAGCATCAATCACCGAACGAGTGTCCTCAACTATCATAAAATCGATCTCATAAGTGAGATTCCCTATAATCACATGCAGTCCCTTCACTCTTCCTGCAAAATTACTTATCAGATTCTTACCGGGCATCATCCTAAAATTGAGTTGCTTCTTCATCACCCAATTGTAATAGGTCCTAGTCATGATGTTCACGGGGGATCTAAGGTCGATGTAAGCTTTCCATATATACATGTGCCCGATATTACATGGGATGTTAATGTTAGAGGGGTCTCCCATTTTGATAAGGGGGTCGCCAAAGATATATGTTCTCTCGGGACTATCGAATAAATCCTTATGGTATTCCCGTTCTTCCTTGGTTGGCAACTTATCAAAGTATTCTTCTATAGGTTCTACCTCCTCTAATTCCTCACCCTTATTAACCTCAACTTCCCTACTCTCATCCTTACTATCGGCTTCTACTCTAACTTCATCCTTGTCACTCTCCTCTATCTCCTTATCTATCGGCTTAATGGTGACAACATTGACAAAGTGGACATGTTTGGATGATGAGGGGTCCTTAATTTGGATTCCACTATTGGTGTCCCTAGTGTCCTTCCTAGGTGTGATTAATACTTGGTTGTTGAGGGCTTTCAACAAGTTGTCAATCTTGTTGGTCATCTCCGTTTGTTGTTGGTTGAATTCGTTTTCGAACCTAGCTATGCGGGCTTCTTGAGATGCCATGAACTTTGACATCAATCCTTCAAGATTGTTGGTACTACCATAGTTGTTAGAAGGATTGTTGTTGAAAGTACGGTTGGATGGTGGACCGTTTGGTTGGTAACGATTATGCGGATTGGAAGATTTGGGTTGATTTTGTTTCCACCTAAGGTTTGGGTGATTTTTCCATGAGGGGTTGTATGAATCACCGTGTGTGTGTTGGCTCGGGCTTGAAAGTGTACCACTTATCTCCCGCTTCGTCGGTACGCGTGGATGCGTAGTCCGCAAAAGCTATTCCGGGGAGTTCCACACAATCACGAGTGTCATGGGGACCACTACATAATTCGCATGAAGAAGTGATTTTGTTCACTTGGCTTGAAGGCTTCGGAGCTTCGTAAGATTTCATGAGAAACTTGACTTGGTCCTCAAGTTCCATGATCCTACGGTCGGGAGTGCTAGAATTGTTCGAAGGCAAAGATATTGCCTTGACCATTTTGTTCAAATCACGGGGATCATTCCAACTTTCGTTGTCATAGAGAGCAAGATCTTCTATGAATTCCCATGATTGTTCCGCACTAAGTTCACGTAGCTTACCACCGGCCGATTGGTCAATGGCTCGCCTTGTGGAGATGTCGATATGGTCATAAAAAATTTGGACTTGGAGCCAAAGATCTATGCCATGATGAGGGACTTTTTGGAGTAAGTCCTTGAAACGAGTCCATGCTTCATAAAGAGATTCATTTTGACGTTGTTGAAACATCAAGATGTCATTCCTAAGCTTAGTAGTTCTCCCTGGTGGGAAAAATTGAGCAAGGAAACGAGTGGTGAGATCATCCCATGTGGTGATGGATCCCGCGGGTAAATGCTCAAGCCATTGACTAGCTTGATCCCGTAGAGAGAATTGGAATAGGCGTAAACGGGTAGTCTCTCTAGTTTCAACACCTAGGTCTATGGAATCTACGATTTTGAGGAAGTCCTTAAGGTGTTGGTTTGGATCTTCGGAACGAAGTCCATAGAATGCACATCCGCTTTGCACCAACCGGATGGTGTCGGATCGCAAGGGGGTCACATTGTCTCCGGTGAGCTCAATGGTGTTTCGGTAGCCTTGGTGGCTAGGTCGGGAATACTCTCCTAAGGTTCGGGGCCTAAGGGGTACTAGTGGTGGGTTTTGTTGTGGTGGGATGACGGGTTCAAAGATGTTACCACCTTCCATGATGTCGGATGGTATAGAGTTACGAACAAAGGCACGAAGAAATAAGATAGACTAAAGAAGACCTAAAAATAAAAATAAAAATCTTACTAGAAAGGAATCTAGCAAGTAGACCTAATAAAAAGAAATCCTAACCTAGACAATAACTATTCCCCGGGCTGCGGCGCCAAAAACTTGATGCGTGGGAATCGCAACAGGCTTTACCTCTCGAGGGATCTCGAGAAGCTTACAACCCCCACCAGGCAGTGTACCTGATCGTTGTATTATAGTATAGTGACAAGTACCGGGGGATTGATCGTTCAGCTTAGGAATAGTGTCGCTAGGATTAGAAAACCTAATTACTAGTTCTAAAGGTGAGGGATGATTATTTTTGTATTTTTATATTTTTTAGAAAGCAAGTAAAAATCTCGGGTTTTGGAAGAGTGGGCGGAATTAGTTGCTATTCAACTAACCCAAAACTAAGATGCAATCAAAATAAAATACAGAAAATGAAATTAAACTAATTATACTAAGGTTGTGAGCAGTAATTGGAGAAAATGTGTTTACTTAGACTTCACTACTCCCTAGATATCTTTTACACGTTAATTACTTGTTATAATTGCATGGATGACGGATTGTATTCTTTAATACCATTCATGGGGTGGCATACATAACTCCCCAATTCTATGAGCTCTTATCTCCTCCTACACCATGACCCAGCACAACTATAGGGATTGTAAACAGTGGCTCATGCATTAAATACAACCAATAAAGACCTAGTACGCCTCGGTTCATGTTTCTTAAGACGTTCAAGCATGTTACCATTTGGAGATCTGCCAGTTTTCTTAAGCCTAACATATAAAATCATTCATCCAAGACAAGAATAAACAAGTAATCAACACATAATCAATATCTAGGTTTCATTAGATCTAAGCAAACACAAAGGAGATCTAGCCTAGCATAATGGAATTGAGACAAGAACAAGATATAGACAACCAACACATAGACATATTGATTGAATTAGAAGAACACTTATCTCAATTACAATGCAAGGTATCAAGGGTTTGGAACCCTTGAAAAACCTGTAAAAGTTGCACCAAATTCGTCTTTAGGGTTTCACCAAAACTTCTCTCTTTTTTAATGTGAAAAACTAGAAAACTATATATAGGAAAACAGGGGTGACGGCGTCAAGAGCAAGGGTGTGACGCCGTCATCTCGCCGCCAAATACTTCCTCGGACGGCCTTGATCTACTTATGACGCCGTCATCAACTACGGTATTTTATTCTTGGGACTTTGACGCCGTCATGAGTTACTCTTGACGCCTTCATGTACTGTTCCCAGCATAGAATTTTGAGACTTTGCCGTTTTCTACTTTTATGCTCCAAAAATGTCCAAAATGGCTTCTTTTCCAGAATTCACTCTCCAAGTACCTAAAATCACAAAAGGAACGATTTAGGGCAATATTTGATCAAATAAATTCGGATTCGGGCTTAAATGACCCCCTAAAAACGGACCATTTTTCGCCTCATCACATACTCAGATAGTGACTATGCTGGTGCAAGTTTGGATAGAAGATCAACTACTGGAGGATGTCAATTTCTTGGATGTAGATTGGTGTCATGGCAATGCAAGAAGCAAACTATGGTTGCTACTTCAACCACTGAAGCAGAATATGTTGCAGCTGCTAGTTGTTGTGCTCAGATCCTTTGGCTTCAGAATCAATTATTGGATTATGGGTACAATTTCATGAACACCATTATCTATATAGACAATAGTAGTACCATATGCATTATCAAAAATCCTATGCAACACACTAAAACTAATCATATTGAAATTAGACATCACTTTATTAGAGATTGTTTTGAGAAAAAGCTGATTAATGTTGTCAAAATCCATACTGATGACAATTATGCTGATTTATTAACAAAAGGGCTTGATGTGGGTAGATTTCAATACTTGGTAACAGGTATTGGAATGCTAAATCCATAAATCTTTGATGTCTAATACTTTTCAGTGTTGCAGGATAGTTTTTAGGTACTAATATTGTTTGTATGGTATGTATGGTTTTCTACTAACTTGTTTGCAGAGTTATCAAGATCACAGTGGAAATAATCATACAACAGTGGAAAGTTTGGTGATAAAAGCAAGAAGAAAGAGTACTTTTATTGATAATAAAAGGAGTACATAACAACCATCCAGAAAACATTGTCACCAAAACAGAAAACCATTACAAAAGACATAAACCTACAACCTAACACCTACTCCATAGGTTTCTTTCCTTTTCCCTCATACTGCTGCTTGCCCTTGGAAGCCCTCTTTTTCTTGTCATCAAAATAAAGTTGTTTCCTTGGACAAGCAAGTCCCAGAACTTGCTTGGGAGGCCTTGGTGCTTGGGTAGGCTTTTCAACAGCAGTCCACTTCATGTTATTTATGGCAGTTGTCAATGCTGTGGTAAGGGCCTTTGGAAGCTCTTTGGAAAGATCAAAGGTTGGATCATTATCATCATCAGATGAAGAGCTTGAATAAAACTCTAGTGATGGAGCTGGATCAGCTGAAATCTTATTATTGGGCTTCATGCTTGAAGATGTAGTTGTTGCAGCACTTGGTGGAAAATATCCACTCCATCCAGTTGAAAGTTCTTCAGAGTCAGAGCAGTAACTGATTTCCTCATCTGATGAGTCATCAGAAGAGATGTAGATTAAAGGAAACCAACTCATGATGATGTTTAGGGTTTGTGTTATTGAAGATGATTGTTGATGAGTTTTGAGCCCCCTTTTATATGCAAAGTCAAGGTCGAATTCTAATTAATGAAGAATATTTACTCCTACTTGTTTTGGTAGGTTGGAGGAGTAAATTTGGTTATTATCGGGTTGACTTTTGGAAGATATTTTTGTGAATAGTAACTTGGTTAAAAAGTTACTTTGGGTTAATTTTTATGGGTTAAGTTGAGAGTTACTTTGTTTTGCAGAATACAACCCATATTATTGGAGTCATTGGAGTTATAAGGTGTGTATCAAAGACATACAACAAATGGTTATTGATTCACCATGTATAATCCACATAAGAATCAACTAGTCCAGAGCAAACGACTTCTGGTAAAGACTTATCAAATCCGTTTATGGTTGATAGTTTACCAAAAACTATATAGTTATCAACTCACCATACTCCAAGTGATCAAGAGTTGGCTAGTCCATAGCAAACAGCTCATGGTAAAGACATATCAAATCTGTTGATAGCTGGTAGTTTGCTAAAAACTATGATAAGAGCAGCAAATTTTCATGTTTTATTAACCACTGCTCTTTGATATGTTGTGAAAATTTTACCACTGCTAGTTCATTAGTTACCACTACAAGAGTAATTTTTTCCACTGATGAACTAGCCGTTACAACTATTGTGTCAGTAATCTATTTTTTTAGGCCGTTGTAAATATAACTATCTTTCCTTATTAATAGGGTAAAATCTTTTGTGAATTATCTACTTACTTATTATAAATTATTCTTTTCCAAAGATAATTCTTTCTAAACATAATTCACATTGCGCAACCTCCTCAAACCCTATTAGTATAAATTGATCATCATACGGCTTGATTTTTATCTTGATTACTAACACTCTTATTCTCTTTTTCACAAATATCATGGCGATTCTAAAATTTGTCGAGGAGCACAACCAAGTGGCCTACCTACAAAAGTCAAACGAGAAGAGTGGCCCTGTTTTTCATCAGATTGTGGATTTTCTTAACACAACTCATATAAGGTATGCCTTAACTATTAATCCCACAATCTATGTCTCTCGTATCAAACACTTCTGGAACACTGTGGAGTCCATAACTCTTGAACCGGGAGACACACATGAATCTGTGGATGCTCTAAGAGCCACAGTGGATGGGGTAACCATTGATGTTACTGAGTCATCCTTGAGGAGAATTCTCCAATTGGATGATCTCAATGGTATCATCACATTACCCAATTCAGATATTTTTGAAAATATTGCTTTAATGGGGTATGATACATCTGAACAAAAAGTCACTTTTAGAAAAGGATGTTTTTGTTCCCATTAGAGATTTTTGATTCACACTCTTTTACATTCCTGAGTCCTAAGAAAACATCTTATGAACAATTTGCATCAACCATGGCTTATCCTTTGGTTTGTTTGGCAACTGATAGGACTTTTAATTTTTCAAAGTTTATTTTTAATAATATGAAAGGCAATGTAAATAGTCAATATAAGTTTTTGATGTATCCAAGGTTTGTGCAAGCAGTGTTAAATGAGTTTCAACTGCAACCTCACAATAGAATTTATGAGCCTTCCTGTCTTAAGCAAAAAGTTTTTCAAAACATGAGTAAGGCTTCAGATCTTTGGAATGGGGAGGTTCATCCACTTTTTCTCAAATGCTTGCTAAAATTTCTCAAGTACAGGGTGAAGATGCAACCATCCTAGTTGTATCCCAAAACACACCCACTATTGTTGTTCCACCAATTCATCATACCCCTGCTGTAACTCACACTTATGAGAGAAGGTCTAAACAGCCAACTTCTCTCATCTCAACATTGCATGTTGCTGAACCTTTTGGTTTAGGGACAAGCAGTGGTGGTTCAAGGCTTAATCCTAGTCCAACTAGGGAAGAGCCTGAATCAATGCCTCATGATTCACCTCTCCCAACAGGTAACACAGTTGGAAGTGATGAAGACAGTGTGCAACTACCTGAATTGATGGACATTTGTACCAAATTAGTCAAGCAGGTTCAAGCTCTGGAGAAAGATCTGGCACAGACCAAAGAACAACATGCCACATAGCTGAATCAATTGAAGGCTGAGATTCAAAGATTGCAGAATGAAGTTGAGAATCTCAAGAAGAAAAGACCTAAAGTTGTGTTCTCTTCATCATCTTCACCTCAGGATGAGTTTTCTGCAAGTTCTACTAAAGATTTGGGAGATTCTTCCAAACAGGGGAGGAAAACAGATGCAGAGTTTAAGGGGAGGAGTACAAATTTTGAAAAAGAGTTTGCTGAGCTCACTGATTCTGACAATGCTCAAGCAAAAGATGATGTAGCTGAGACTGAGGGGAGGAAATTGGATTTTGAAGATATGGATGCTGATGTTGGTTTTAACTTTGATGAAGCAGAACAAGTTCCCGCTGATTAACCTATTTCCACTGCAAGTGAAAAAGTTCCCACTGCGACTCAAGAAATTACCACTGCAGAGGAAGAAGCTGCCAGAATAAGATCAGTTAAAGGAAAGGCTATTGTGATTGCTTCAGATCAAGAGCAAACAAGAAAGATTTCTAAGAAAGAACAAGCTCAGATTGATTTTGATGCAAGATTGGCAGAGCAACAGCAAGCAGCAGAGAATGAAAGAAAGAGAAAGCTAGAGGAAGATGAAGTTGCTAGTTTTATGGAAGCTAAGAGGTTGGATAAACTTGAAGCTGTAATGGCAGAACCTATTTCAAGTGTCTCACCAACTGTCATACATGAGAAACCTCCATTATTCACTTATGTGCCTACATAAGAAGAGATTGACTACTTGATTAATAATGATCAAATAATCAGGAAGAATGCTATTGAATTAATTGCAATTACAACCTTGAATGAAGAACAAAGGTCTGCTCAATTAAAAGATTTCATTCAAATGAAGAATCAGCAGGCTCTTAATGAAATCATTGGGGATGTTAGAAAAGGTCAAAAGAAGCCAAGAAAACTTACAAAGGCACAGATCATTGCTGAGATGAAGACTTTTTGTTGCCATGTTGGAAATATGAAGATGGCTCAATTCAAAGGAATGTCACATGATCAGATTGAAGGAATTTACTACAGAATCAAAAGACAAGATAGTAAATTCATTCCAATGGATCAAGAACCAATAGTAATGAAGACAAAAAGGACTGGAGTGAGTCTTGAATCAAAAGATGCAAAGAAGTTGAAGACTCGGGAATCATCTCAAGCAGAAGAGGGTCCTAGCAAGTTGACAGAAGAGCAAGTTATAAACATGTTGTTCATAGAGACTGATGTACTTAATATTAAACCTCTACAAGCAAAATATCCAGTAGTTGGTTGGGAGATCTTTTGTGATAGTTTTGGTGTAGCTTGGAAGATCATCAGAACTGGAGGTGTCACAAGCATTTGCAGAGATTTTGAAGATATTGTTAGATCTTGTGATAGAGAAGACTTGGATACTTTGTGGAGGATTGTTCAAGATCAGTTCAAGAAGGATGAACTTGTTGATGTCAAGGCTAAGGAGTTATGGGTTCACTTCAGAAGATTATATGAACCTGACCCAGGTGATAGATATTGGAGATTTGAAGCTCATGGCATGAGAACTTTATGGAAATTATATGATTCAAGTTCTGTGCATCATCTTTCTACTCAAGATGGAGTTGATGTCTTTATGCTGGCTGAGAAAGAATATCCATTGAGAGCTGGAGTATTGACAGTGATGTTGTCAGAGAAGCTTAGGTGCTGGGAAAGAACTGAAGTCATAGATGATTTGTTACAAAGGATTTATGATCAAAGTGTGAGAGCTGATAAAGAGTTAAGAAGAAGAAGATAAGTGTTTGGAAGAATTCCCATATCCTCATGTTTGCTGAATACTTGAAGAAACTTATTGATTTATTTATTAATCATAAGTTAGGGGAGGATTGTTGGGAATTATACTAATAGTTACCACGGCTAAGTGAAGATGTTACAACTGCAGAAGATTGTACTTACAGTGGAAACTCATTACCACTGCAAGAACATATATTACCACTGCTTATTAGATAACTGTTAAGAAACGTGTTTAGATAAATATAGAATAGATCTTGTGTATATCTTATTCTATTAGCATTATACTTATCTTGTAGAAGAGGACTCCTTGTGCTATAAAAGGAGATCCTAGGTTAAAGGTTAGATATACGTTTTCTAGAGCTTCAAGGTGTAACCCTAGTGATATCAAGATCACTCATATTATTATCATTAATAATGTTGGAGCTAATCGTTTGTTTACATACATTGTTCTTATTCATAAACAACTGTCTTACTCACAATTAGTTTCTAAGTGTTACTAAGTAGATTCCGCATACTTAGTGATATAATTCAAAGTATCAATCTAACACAAGTTCAAGGTGTTTAGATCCATCAAGAATTTACTGACTACTACCAACAATCAAAGATCTAAAAGATGTATGAATCATCTTAGTAATACACTTCAACAAACATGTACATACTAAATGTGATTTTGGCCGGTTAATATAGGCGTGAATTAGGTTAAATATTTAATTATTCTTGCAACCTTTTTCAACTTCATCTCAATCGATAACCGACTTTTAATTCTATACTAAATACGTGATCAATTCCGGCAACCCTTGCACTTCCATCTCGATGTTGTATATACTTCACATTAAATTATTGGACTCCATCTTGAGTGTCTTGATTACTCCACATTTAATTTAAGGACTGAATCTTATAGTATTATAGATATGCATTAAAGTGGTGTACATTATGCTTCTTGTCTTGTAAGTCTGAAAATTAAGAGTGTGTGTATGCATTAAAGTGGTGTGTGTATATATATATATATATATATATATATATATATATATATATATATATATATATATATATATATATATATATATATATATATATATATATTTTAAATTTGAAAATTAAGAGTGAGGTTCATTCGTGCATTATATGTAGTATAGATATATATAAAAATTCATTAGAATAAGTCGACAAAATACAATACTTTCATTGAGCTTTACTGTTGGACCACACTATCGTCTACGCAAAATAAATGTTTTTTTTTTTTTTTTTGGAAAAGACAAAGATATTATATAAAAACAAAAACAACATGAGCACTCTGAGCAAGAGAGCCCAAAATATGTACAAAAGACCCCAAAAGAGGAAGCCTAACGAACCTAAGTCACACCTACTTCTTCAGGTGTCACACCTCGCCAAGGCGGAAATGCGAGGGTGTAACTTCATGGATATCATCACAACACATGGTATCTAAATAGAGAATAACTACATGCACATAAATAGAGCAAAGTACAAATACAAAGTGTTGTAACAGTACCCCAAAATAAAATAACACAAACATATTCCAAAGGTATCTTCAATAGATATGAAAGTAACAAATGAAAAACATAAAAGTATCGCAATCCAATTCAATCATAAATAAATCCAAACATAAGTAAATTATCCTCAAATGCAACTAAGTCTCGCCTAATTGCTGCTTTCAACTTTGGCCTTAGAATGCTCACCTGAAAATGATGCTTAAAATGCAAACATAATGTTGGTGAGATTCATAGGTTTAAGACACACCCACAATAGGCCACCAGTTCACTGTGATTATAAAATATAGCTGGACAAATAAATATAGTTATCATATAAGCTAACATGTAATCACAAATCAACTAACACGCATAAGGCAACCATTGGGAAGGAACGTGCCCACCAATCCAATTTCCATTTCTACCATTAATTAGTTAGGATGGAACGTGTCCACCGATCCAAGTTTCACATCACATATAAATTAGTTAGGACGGAACGTGTCCACCGATCCAAGTTCACCACACATTTATCATCAATTGGGTCGTATGAACGAGCAACGGGATAAGCATCCCCCCAATTGAATCCCACATTTTAATCACGCTGCATTAACATCACATATAGCATACACACGATAACCATTTACAAGTCCATGCATTTAAACCACATATAATCACAGTAACTCAAAATATTTATCACAAACATCATTACCATCCCAAGTTTAAAAATAAAGTAAAAATGAGACTATGAATTCACCTCAAACTTCACAGCTTCCAAATAACAATTCAGAAATCTACATAACCAAATAAGATCACATTACATGCGACCAAAGCATAAAAGCTATAGTCCATGTAATACACATATGATGGATGTCTAAGGTTCATATGACCCACCATGGGTCTCCTAGACTCCATAGTAACCACCATCAACCACTACGCTCACTAAATCCCTTGCTCACATAATTTCAGAAAACGCAGAATTTTAGGGTTCATTCACCCACATAAAATAATAACTTTAAAAGCTCAAAAACTCACACCAAAAATTTACCATGTTCCTTCATGAGCATACAAGCTTCTCCCAGAAGGCCATGCACTAAAAACACACACAAGTACCTTTTGAAAAATCAAACATAAATATTATCTAGATTCGGATCTGAACGCACACCAAAATGTTTTGACCAAACAAGCATACTTGTACAAATTTTAATTGCAAATCCTTCGCGTGGGAGTCTAAGTACATATGAAACTCAACTTCCCCAGAAGGCCTAACCTATATCTCACTTTTTCATACACAATTCACTACCAAACTTATGCCCTAATTCTGCCCCGGTTTAACAGCTTTGACACCTTAACTTGGAAAAATCAAAAGACTAACTTCCAGACCTCGAAATCGATCATGGCCGGACTTTTTGGAAAGCTCTTTCACTGAACTTCAATTTAGACTAAAAATTCGTGATCTAACTCATTTCCATCTATTAAATATCTTCATATCTTTACAGCCCTAATATTCTGTACAAACCCTAACTTGTAAACTAACGCGTTTTATGCTCAACTCTCTTTAGCAATCATCATACTATTATTAATTAATTATCCTAAAATGTTTAACATTATTAATTTACAGAAGTTTACAAACCCTAGATTCATCATACTTAATATTACATGAATTCGAATAATTAATCAAACAATTGAACATATGTTTAAAGAATTTTACCTTGATTCTTGATTATTGCTTCAAAATTATAAACCCTAATTTTTTCTTCCTTGTTTTTCTCCCTTGGGTCGATTGTTACAGCAAAGAAAAGGGTGTGAGGGTTTTTGTTTTGTATTTATACTACCCTGTTAATATTTTAGATAACCCTTCTAATTAGGTGTTATAATTGGACTTAAATTTTGTTTCTTTTTTCCCCTTGATCCCCCTTCTTGCAGAAATTATATACACACATACATATTTTTTTTATTTAATTAAATATTACACTTAAAACCTTGCATTTTGTTATTTTATAAAAGCCTATACCAAAACCTAACGTCTTACGCGATAAACCTTCATTTTACGACAAACCGGAAAAATTATCATTTTCAAAACAAAGTTTCAAAAAATAAAATTTCACACTTTCTATAAATATAACCCACAAAAATAACCTCCACGTAACTCACTAACGCCTAAATACTTGAACGAAAACTTGTTACACAAACCAACAAAACACCAAAAACTCCACAATTCATTTTAACACCACAAAGGTAATCAAAATGAACTTATCACAAAATCAACATCACCCACTCACAAAGATAACACCACACCAAGGGATTTAGTGCCAACATACGTACTTATCACTCATATATCACTTAGGACACACCAAACAAACGTCAACCGAGTCAAGACTATCAGTTAAACTGACCAGCTAAAACCACGGTTGTTACATCAGGCTTATGAATCCAATGGTCTCACGAAAAACTACTCTTGAAAGCCCGGCTAATGACTCAAAGAAGAGACATTCTTTGAACCGAAGGAAAGACATCTTCGTGAAGAAGAGCAGTCGCCAACAAAATCATGATTCACTCAATTATTCGATGCAAATTATACTAGTAGATCGAGCTTTATGTTTAGTATGGGCTGTTGGGGGAATTACCAAGTGTTAGAGATTACTTATTTTCTTGCTTTTCCGCTTGTTTTTATTATACAAAATGACTTTCTGCTAATATGTTTATTTTTAAACAGAATATTAGTTTTTAGAAAAATTATAAGACACTTCGGGTGTTTAGTTGAGGGGTAGAAAACAAGAAAAACAGAAATCACGTTCAAATCAACATTTTCTAATATAATGTTTTGCAAAACACAAAATTACTATTTCCTAAATTAACAAGGAAAATTACAAAACAAATTTTAGTTGTTTTCCTTGTTTTCCCTTGTAACCTACAACCTTCCCTCTCCTTCTTCAAAGTTCAAAATAGAAAGGGTAAAACGCAAAAATGGTCCCTAAACTATCACGAAATCGCAATAATGGGACCGAGACAAAAAGTCACGCAAAAAAGCCACTAACGTTATGTAAATGTGCAAAAAAACCACCGAGAGCCATTTTTCGTTAGTTTTCTCGTTAAGTGTCATGTCATTGAGGGTAGTATCATCTTTTTACTGTTCATACTTATTAAATTTGCCGCCATAATTAGCTTTGTGTTTGGGTATCGATTTGACATGACTTCAATGGCTAAATTTGCAAAGTAACTTAAAAGTTTTAACCCCATAAACCCCCTACAACCCACACTTGCAAATCACGACTTGAGATAACAGTAAAAAAAACACAGTTTGCAGAAAATGAAATCATCACCAAACACTGCAATAATCACCACTACCATAACCACAACCACCACCATAACCACAACCACCACCACCAACACACACCAAGAAACATCAACGTTGATCACAACAACGACTGTTAATCAAACCCCACAACAACTTTCATGTCCATGTTGTCATTCAGAAGACACAAAATTCTGTTACTACAACAACTACAGCACTTCACAGCCTCGTCACTTTTTCCGTAGCTGCCGTAGACATTGGACTCATGGTGGCGCTCTCCGGAACATCCCCGTTGGAGGTGGTACTCGAAAAAACAACAAAAGAAAAAAACCCATGAACCCCACCACCACTTCGGGTTATTGTGATACCACTTTTGCTCCGCCTAAGTACCAGGAGTACCAGGCATACCAATGCCATTTGACGCCTCCACATGTGGATGATGCCGAAAATGTGATGGTTCCGTTTGAACCCAATATGTTTGTGCCATCGCTGTTTGAGGGTGTTGGGTTTGAGGATCGTGTTTGGACATTTTGTGGCTGTTAAGCTAGTTTTTTTTGTTTAATGTTTGTCTTTTGTTTGTAGTGGTTGATGTAACCGATCTTTTGGTGAATGGTAAACTCTATGGTTTGTACAATATTGGCGGGAAACTAAAACTAACTAGCTAATAACTAACTGAGCCTTCTAGAACTACTTAGCTACAAAGGAGTGTTTGGTTCTGCAGTTATTAGCTTGACTTGAATGTTTTGACCCATGCTGAGTAGCATCCTCATTATCCCCCTCGCAAATTGGCAGTGTGTAAGGGTTACACAGAGCCAATTTGGATAAACAATTGTAGTGCATTGGTTTGCTTAGGCCCTTTGTGAGAATATCAGCCAATTGTGACTTAGTTGGTATGAAAGTGGGTAGAATTTGACCACCTCTAATCTTGTCTCTCACAAAGTGGCAATCAATTTCTATATGCTTAGCTCTAGCATGATGCACAAGGTTGGAAGCTAGAGCAATGACAGATGCATTATCACACATTATTGTGAGGTGTATTAAGTTGTCTTAAACCAGTTTGGAAGCTCTGTACAAAGGAGTGTTTAGTTTCGTAGTTATTAGCTTGACTTGACTGTTTTGACCCATGTTGAGTAGCATCCTCATTACAAATCTACCAAGTTTGACAATATAACATAGTTTGACACTATTTGTTTGACTTTTAACATAGCATCATAACATAAGTAACAAAGCAAAATAACATACTTAATCAACATAAAAGATAACATAATTGATAATATAACATAGTTTGATAAACAAAGAAACATAACATAGTTTTCTTTGACCACAAAACATTAAACTTCAAACAAACATAACATGATTGATAAAAAAAACCTTGAAAGAAACTCTAAAGTCCCTTGACAAATGCGTGCTGGTTGAAAAGCTTCAGCTTCGCATAGGCAATCTTCTTCTTCAATTCCAAAAGCTCGATAACGTCGGCCTTTTGAAGCTTCTTAAAATACTCCAAGCACTTGAACATCTGCACCGAGGGACGTACAAGTTCCATGTACTTGTTCCTTTGAATAACAATATCAAGCAACTCTTGAAATGCCTTAAAAAGATCTTTCGCATACTTCAGATCCCGCTGTGTCTCCCTAGCAAAATAAACCGACATCTGGTATGGTAACTTAGTTGAGTTAGCAGCCGCTGCAAGTTCCTGAAGAAGCACAAATTGAGACATTCTTACACCCTTTGATACAATTTATGTGTTTACTGTTTTTGTTACTGGATGAATGAGGAAATTACTTGTGTTGTGGAAATGTGTTTTAGGCATGTTTGGGTAATAAATGCTAAACGTTTGGGTTACCAACATACACATCACAAAATTGCCTAGTTTTTTGGCTTCCATTAGATTAGATAAAAGGTTATGCAACCATTGACCATAGTTAATATCACATAACTGGTAGATAAACTTGTTAATACAAATATCGCCTAAAAACGTTATTTATATTTTACGATCTTTGCTATGTTTTGCTAACGACAAAATGTAAACTTTAGTTTCTAAGTAAATCATAATCTTAGTTTTAAGACTTGCATAATTAGACATTTGCTACATTTTACATTTCACATAAAACACAACACTTTTTATTTCTTAAAATAGAAATGTCACATCACATTTATGGTAAGTTTGTCAAAATACATTTATGGAAAGACAGTGTGTTTGACTAACCATAAGTCTTCTTGCACAAGTTTGTGTTTGACAAGTTTTTATGAGATGTGACATTGTTTGGTTTGTATGATTTATTGCAAAACCAACTGCAAGCCTAGCGGAACCCTGGAGGTACACGGGCGGAACCCATCTGAGGGTTCCGCCGTATCCGCCAAACCTGCAGAAGGTTTTGCTATAAATACCAAGCCACATTTTTTGAATTTTGGTTTATCACTCTACATCATATTTTCACACACATTCATTCATTCTTTCATCTAACCCTTTAACATCTCATTTCATATGTGAAGTTTCTTTTTGTAGCAAAGAAGTTCACGAGTTCATAAAAAGTTACAAGTATTCAACACAACGTTGCAAGACTTGTTAGCTTAGCATTGTGTAGACTTGTGTAGTTTACACTTCATTTGATTGTGTATTTTTAGTAGTGATCGGTTAGTATTTTAGTCCTCAAAATACAAAGTGTGACGGGAATTGTTGTACCCTTGTAAAAGAACTCGACATCTAGCTTAGTGTTGGTAAACGTGTATAAGCGACGTGTAAGGTTTTCTCCGCCGGTGAAAGGAGCTTGTTGACTAGTGAAAGAAACTCTCGAGTTGGATACTCGGGGCGTGGACGTAGGGCAAGGAAAAAGAGTCCTTGTAGCCGAACCATGATAAATACTCGTGTTGTGGTTTGATCGTTTCTTTCTCTATACTTGCATGTTATATATTGTGTTTGTGTATATATCTTTGATTAAACGGAAAGTTTCAAAAGATAATTAAACAAGTTAAAAAGATTTTAAATGGTAAACTATTCAACCCCCCCTTCTAGTTTTCCACAATTGGCATCAATAGCTACGTTACTCAAGCTTTTAAAATATATTGTGTTTTAAAACTTGAAATGATCCATGGATTTTGAAAATTACAAAGAGGGGCAATCTATGCATAGACCACCACTTTTTGAAGCAAATGGTTTTATATATTGGAAAAACCGTTTTGAAACTTACGTGAAATCTAAAGATATAGATTTATGGTATATAATCATTGATGGTGATAATATAGCTACTAATAGTAAAGATGATGATCAAAAGAAATTGATTGCTAAAAATAATGAAGCTAAAATGATGCTTTACAATGCTTGGCCTAAGAAAGAATATGAAATAGTCTTTATGTGTAAAACCGCCAAAGATATTTGGCAATCTTTAATAGTCACTCATCAAGGAAACTCACAAGTTAAGGATAACAAAATTGATCTTCTTGTTCAACAATATGAACAATTTGTTATTCCCGAAGATGAGATTATTGATAATGCATTTGCTAGGTTTAACACTATTATTACTTCACTTAAAGCACTTGATGAAGCTTTTTGTAGTAAGAATTTTGTCAGGAAATTCCTTAGAGCACTCCATCCGAAGTGGAGAGCAAAAGTGATGGCAATTGAAGAATCCAAGGATCTTTCAAGCATGTCACTTGACGAGCTAATTAGAAACCTCAAAGTTCATGAAATGGTAATGGAAAAAGATTCGGAATTAGTTAGAGGCAAGAAAGAAAAAGTTAAGTCCATTGGCTTAAAAGCTAGAGTCCAATCAAGTGATGATGAAGAATCTACTTTGGATAGTGATGATGAGGAATATGCTATGGCCGTTAGAGACTTCAAGAAGTTCTTTCATAGATGAGGGAAGTTTGTAAGGCAACCTAAAGATGACAAGAAAACCTTCTGAAAAGATCGTGATGATAGGAAAGGAAAGGTTGAAAGGAAATGCAATAAGTGTGGAGACACAAGTCATCTCGTAGGAGAATGTCCAAAACCACCCAAGAGCAAGCCTCAACAAGCTTTTGTGGGTGGTGCTTGGAGTGACTATAAAGGAGATGACGATGAGCCAAAGAATGATGATATTGCTCTCATGGCTCACGACTCAAATGAGGTGTGCCTCAAAGTTTGTTTGGAACCGGATGAATTGATTAAAGATAGCGGTTGTTCAAGGTACATGACGGGTAACAAAAGCCTCTTCACTACTTATCACAAATGTGATGGAGGTAATGTTACGTTTGGTAGTAAAGCTAAGAGCAAAATCATCGAAAAAGGTACAATCTCTCATGACTCCCTTTCTATAGATAATGTAGCTCATGTTGATAACTTAGGTTTTAATCTCCTTAGTATTAGTCAACTTTGCCGTAATAAGTATAATGTCCTTTTTAGTGAAAACAGAAGTAAAATACTTAAAGATGCTATAACCATAGCCAAAGGTGTTCTTAAGAACAACATATACGTCATGAAGATGGATCCAACATCCAGAGACAAACTTTGTCTTACTTCATTAGATGAATCTTCAACTTTATGGCATAGACGTTTAGGACACGCTAACATGAGACTAATTCAAAACCTCTCCTCCAAAGACTTAGTTTGAAACCTACCTAAGTTGAAATATAACCAACACTTTTGTGATGCTTGCAAAGTCGGTAAACAAGTCCATATTAGCCATAAGGCTAAAAACTTGGTTTCTACATCTAGGTGTCTAGAACTTTTGCATATGGATTTATTTGGTCCATCCGCTATACAAAGTTATGGAGGTAACTTCTACACGTTGGTCATAGTCGATGATTACTCAAGATATACTTGGACAAAATTTTTGAAAAGTAAAAATGAAGCTTTTGATAAATTTGAGATTCTAAGTAAGAAAATTCAAAATCAAGTAGGGTCTAGTATTGTGTCTATTAGAACGGATTACGGTCGTGAATTTGATAATGAATTTCAATTTGGAAACTTTTGTGATATTAATGGTATTACTCAAAACTTTCGGCTCCACGTACTGATGAGGCGAAAAATGATCCGTTTTTAGGGGGTCATTTAAGCCCGAATCCGAATTTATTTGATCAAATATTGCCCTAAATCGTTCCTTTTGTGATTTTAGGTGTTTGGAGAGTGAATTCTGGAAAAGAAGCCATTTTGGACGTTTTTGGAGCATAAAAGTGAAGAAAACGGCTAAGTACCAAATTTCCATGCTGAAGATACAAGGTGACGGCGTCAAGACTACCATCTTGACGGCGTCAGACATGAAGAATTAAACACCGTAGGTGGTGACGGCGTCAGAAGGCTTCATGACGGCGTCAAAGTGGCAAGAATAAAATACCGTGGGTGGTGACGGCGTCACATAGGCCGTCATAAGTGGATCAAGGCCGTCCGAGGAAGTATATGGCGGCGAGGTGACGGCGTCACATGCAACTCTTGACGCCGTCAGCCTACTTTTCCTATATATAGTTTTCTAGTTTTTTCATTAAAAAAGAGAAGTTTTGGTGAAACCCTAAAGACGATTTTGGTGCTTCTTTTACAGGTTTTTCAAGGGTTCCAAACCCTTGAGACCTTGCATTGTAATTGAGATAAGTGTACTTTCAATTCAATCAATATGTCTATGTGTTGGTTGTTTATATCTTGTTCTTGTCTCAATTCTACTATGCTAGGCTAGATCTCTTTTGTGTTTGCTTAGATCTAATGAAACCTAGATGTTGATTATGTGTTGATTACTTGTCTATTCTTGTTTTGGATGAATGATATTATATGTTAGGCTTAAGAAAACTGGCAGATCTCCAAATGGTAACATGCTTGAACGTCTTAAGAAACATGAACCGAGGCGTACTAGGTCTTTATTGGTTGTATTTAATGCATGAGCCACTGTTTACAATCCCTATAGTTGTGCTGGGTCATGGTGTAGGAGGAGATAAGAGCTCATAGAGTTGGGGAGTTATGTATGCCACCCCACGAATGGTATTAAGGAATACAATCCGTCATCCATACAAGTGTAACAAGTAATTAACATATAAAAGATATCTAGGGAGTAATGAAGTCTAAGTAAACACAATTTCTCCAACCACTGCTCACAACCTTAGTATAATTTAGTTTAATTTCATTTTCAGTATTTTATTTTGATTATATATTAGTTTTGGGTTAGTTGATTAGCAACTAATTCCGCCCACTCTTCCAAAACCCGAGATTTTACCTGCTTTCATAAAAATATAAAAATACAAAAATAATCATCTTTCACCTCTAGAACTATTAATTAGGTTTTCTAATCCTAGCGACACTATTCCTAAGCTGAACGATCAATCCCCCGGTACTTGTCACTATACTATACTACAACGATCAGGTACACTGCCTGGTGGACGTTGCAAGAGATGAGTAGAACAATGCTTAATGAACAAAACATTCCACAAAAGTTTTGGTGTAATGCCGTTGACACATCAACGTACATTTTAAATCGAGTCTTAATTAGACCATTTTTGAATAAAACTCCTTATGAACTATATAAAGGTAAAAAGCCTACATTAGGATACTTCAGAGTGTTTGGGAGTAAATGCTTCATTCTTAACACCAAGGATTATCTCACCAAATTTGACCCAAAGTCTTATGAAGGTGTATTTCTTGGATATTCACAAAATAGTAAAGCTTACATTGTTTTGAACAAAGAAACCTTAAGAGTCGAGGAATCGTTGAACGTAACATTTGACAAGAGTCCACCTCCCTTTAAGACATCACCTTTGGTAGATGATGACTTAGTTGAAAGCCAAGCAATAGAAAGTCAAGAGATCTTAGGTAATGACAAGGAAGATGAACTATTAAACAAAGAAATTGTCAATGTCAAAGAATCTAAAAGTCATCCATTAGATGGTGTCATAGGCAACATTAACGAAAGAACACTAAGATCAAAAGTTCAAAATGAAAGCAACTACTTTTTTTTCGTGTCAACCTTTGAAACGAAAAACATTAATGAAGCCATTAAAGATGAGTCTTGGGTAATTGCAATGCAAGAAGAGTTAAACCAATTTGTTAGAAATGATGTATGGACATTAGTTCCTCAACCAAAGAGTCAAACAATAATTGGAACAAAATGGGTCTTTCGTAATAAAATGGATGAAAATGGAATTGTGTCTAGAAACAAAGTTAGGCTAGTTGCACAAGGATATAATCAACAAGAAGGCATTGACTACAATGAAACTTTTGCTCCAGTTGCAAGGCTCGAGTCAATTAGAATCTTACTTGCATATGCATGTGCACACAATTTTAAACTCTTTCAAATGGACGTCCAAAAGTGTATTTCTAAACGGAGTCATAAATGAAGAAGTGTATGTTGCTCAACCACCGGGCTTCATCGATTTAAAAAAAAAAAACAAATCATGTTTACAAACTTAAAAAGGCTCTTTACGGACTTAAGCAAGCTCCA
Source organism: Artemisia argyi (assembly GCA_030686995.1). Taxonomy (NCBI): domain Eukaryota; kingdom Viridiplantae; phylum Streptophyta; class Magnoliopsida; order Asterales; family Asteraceae; genus Artemisia; species Artemisia argyi. The sequence continues at coordinate 29,968,563 of CM060688.1, read as the reverse complement.
AAAGCATGGTATGATCGACTTAAAACCTTCCTAGTTGACCATAAGTATACCATGGGCTTAGTTGATAATACTCTCTTCACTAAGAAGAAAGATTCACATATTATCATAGTCCAAATCTATGTTGATGCCATTATATTCGGATCAACTTGTCAAGAATTATGTGTGGATTTCTCAAAAATCATGAATGACGAGTTTGAAATGAATATGATGGGAGAACTCAACTTTTTCCTAGGACTCCAAATTAAACAACTAGAAGATGGTATCTTCTTTAACCAATCTAAATGTATTAACGACATGCTTAAGAAATTTGGATTAGAAGATTCGAAACCAATCAAAACACCCATGTCCACGGAAACTAAACTCACCAAGGATGAGGAAAGTGAATCCGTAGATAGCACTAAATATAGAGGTATGATTGGAAGTCTACTTTACCTAATGGCTAGTAGACCCGACATTATGTTTAGTGTTTGTCTATGTGCTCGTTTTCAAGAAGATCCTAAGACAACTCATCTCGAAGCCGTTAAAAGGATTTTTAGGTATATTAAGGGCACTACACATTTAGGTTTATGGTATCCCAAAGGAACGGGAATAGACACAGTAGTGTATGCCGACTCAGATCATGCCGGTGACTATGTTGATAGAAAAAGCACAAGTGGTATTTGTACTTTTGTTGGACATTGTCTCACCTCATGGTTCTCTAAGAAGCAAACGGCTCTTGCTATCTCAACAACGGAAGCCGAGTACGTTTCGGCCGGAAAGGCGTGTCAACAAGCTCTTTGGATTAAGCAAGCTCTTGTCGACTACGGAATTCAACTTAACGACATCACCATTCTTTGCGACAACAAAGGAGCTATTGATCTTAGCAAAAAACCGGTTCAACATGCTCGTACCAAACATATTGAAATACGTCATCATTTCCTTCGTGACAACGTTCAAAAAGGAAATATCTCGATTGAGAAAGTTTCTTCCGAAGACAACATAGCAGACATTCTCACAAAACCCCTTAAACGAGAACCTTTTAACCTTCTTAGGCTAGGCTTAGGACTCATGGAACCTACGTTGTAGTTCTAGACATTAGACAAAAATCATAAAAATCAAAACAAATCTATAACTCTTTTTCTCAGCAGGGTCGGCGGAACCCTCAGCCACAACGGACGGAACCCATTTTTAGGTTCCGCCGTATCCGCCGACCTGCAGAACCATTTTCTTTGTTTATATTAAACCAAACACTCATTATCTCATACCACCACTTCCAAACTGCTACTGTTCACTTTACCATTCATCCATACCTACGATTTCTTGGTCTTCCTTTCACTCACATTACAAATCAATCATCATTGTAAGTATTCTAAACTTGATTACAATCCTGATCTGAGTCTAGGAATTCTATTTTTTGCACAAAAACAAAAACTTGGGGTTATGCATTAACTTGAGAAACTCATGCATGAAATTAGGTGTTTAACAAAACTAATCATGTTCCCCATAGTTAGGAATTGCATTCTAACTAAGTGTAAACATGTTTGCTAAAACACCCCATGTTAAATTCTTCCAAAAATTTCTCACAAATAGGACAAATATTTTTTTGTCTCACATTGTGAATACAAAATCAAAACGTTATGTTTAAAACATCACTTGCATAATGTCTCTTGAATGCTAAAGGGAATACATAACCAATATGTATTTTCGGGTACATTCAAACAAAGCTACATTGAACTAGGAGCGCTTGGGTTATCTTTTGTTTTATAACAAAACTTGCATTATAAAACGTTTTTGAAGCATCAAAATGAGTCAAGATAACTGCACCTCCACATTGTTTTCATATAGGCACACACTAGAACACCCACATTACAATAGTCGTTTACTTAGACTAAAATGTGAAATTTTGTTTTTCTAGGAATCATCATGCCTCCTCTAACCCACTACGACCACAAGGACACCATTAAGTACCTACCCAAACACCACAAAACCAAAGGTCTTACTCCAACTCAAATCGACATTTTCAAAGCCTTAGAAAAACGTTATGTCCATGAGGGTAGAATCATTAACCCGTCCTTCCTAGAAGGCACAAACCTCTACACGGAATTTGCCACAATCAACTTTGAGTGTCTCTTAGAAATTAACGAGCCTATTTGTCCTAGGTTCATTTTAGAATTCTATGCATCCGTCACCCTCTCCACGGATGAGTATGGTCGCATGTCTATTAACTTTAGGGCTAGTAGTCATCAATACTCCTTCACTCTCGAGGAGTTTGCTCAAATCCTAGGTGTCCCAAACCGTGGTACTTGCATCTACTCTGACTTGACCCCTCTCAACACTTGACATACTCTTTGACCGCATCCATCCCTATGACACCCCTCTTGTGTCCAAAGATGAACTTCGTAACCACCTCTTCATTAGGACAACTGTTAGGAATACGTTTATTCATTTGAAGACTCGGTCACCCCAAGTGTAGTTTAGCATATTGTAGCTCGTAGTAGTTGTCATATTAGTTAGTACGTAGTGTAGTATTAGTTAGTATTTGTGAAGTCGGGTCGGGTCTTTACCACTGTCAGCCCGCTCCACAGCTCGTTTCAAGGGGCGTTTCTATTGTAACTATATATACCCTTTCCTACCCAAGGGAAAGGGTTGGACCTTCATTTGCAATCTAACATTTCACTATTTTCTCTCAAAGGCTCCCATCTCTTTCTTTCTCTAGCTTCTCTTACTAGAAACCCTAACCTATAATCATCCTAATCACTAAACCATCCATGTTCTCATATTAGAGTATGCTACAATTGGTATCAGAGCCATGTTTCTATCCTAGGATTAGTGGTATGCTCGGATTTATTGCTTGGTTTATGTGTTTAGTTTGGTGTCGAATTGTTTAAGTGGTTTTCTCATTTGATTGATCTCGTTAGGCGTTTTTATTGGCATTCTTCTTGTACTTTCTTGCTTAGAAGTAGTGTAGACACCTTGTATTGCCTTTGGTTTAGTCATTTTAACATTGGTGTGGACATTGGTGGAATTTCGTGGCTCAATTCTTGGCGGCGAGTTGACATCTTTCTTGTAGAGAGTTGACAGCTTTAGTAGCGATTTGGGTGTAGAGGTTTGGCGGTTTGCTATTTTGGGATATAAAGCCAAATCGCTAGATAGTGACATTTTTGTCCTACTATTCTAGCGAGTTGTGACATCTGTTTCTAGCGATTTGATGAAGCTAGCGAGTTGGTGTGGATAGCAATTTGATCAGTCTAGCGAGTTACCATTTCCAGCGACTTGGTGTGGTCAGAGGGTTGATCAAGTGTAGCGAGTTGATCCTTCTCTAGCGAGTTGAGGTTATTGCTCTAGCGTGTTGATATCTGTAGCGAGTTGAGTACTATAGAGTGTTGATCATATCCAGTGGGTTGGTGAAAATAGTAGCGAGTTGTTGATCAAACTTGTGTGATTTGTGCTACTAAGTCTTATTTATTCACCTCAACATGACAAGTAGTCAATCTAGTGTTGTTTTGAATTCAACTGGACTGCCTTAAATCTCTGAAGGAGGTGCTGAATGCTTCAAGCTACTTCACTCCCACATTGAAAGACTCTTTGAAAAATCAGGCTACTCTGGAGGTTACCAACGTGCATTTGTGACACTCTTTGGACATGACATTGAATCATTCACAGTCACCATGACCCTGTACTTAGATCAACTGCAACTACAAATAAGCAAAGCTGATTTCTCTGAAAATAGTTGTACTGCAGCATTCGGGGTGATTCTTAAACAACTCCAAGCATTCATTGATTCAAGATTCACAATGGAGTACGACTATGACTCCTATATGATGAGTAAATGGTTTGTCGATCACACTGGATTAGATGTGGATGCCTTCAGAGTCACCGTACTTCAGATTACAGGGAATGTCAAGGAGTTTATCAAGGAACGTGCACACCTCCTATCAACAAGTGGGATTGTCGCTGCTGAAAGTACTTTTATTGAATCTCCTAATATCCTCTCTACACATGAGGTGGATGCTTCACACCAACAGGTCACAAGACAACATCCTGCCTCAGAGGTTCATGCTTCTAATTGTGACAAGGATCCTGATCAGTATTTACCCATTTATGATTCGTGTCCACTGGAAGAGACTGATAATAATGTCATGTCTAATTCAATCTACACGAATCCTGTTTGGGAGAATTGTGATCAGGATGCCACAATAGGTGATGTGTCAAATCCTTTGGTTTCAAACAAACTCACAAAATCAAATGAAACGGTTAACATACATGTTTTTAAAGAATTGTCCAACTGATTTTCTCAATTGGAAAAGCACTGCATTTCTCTTGAAATTGCAATGCAACAAAATGAAGAACAGTTTCTAATCAACCAACCACACAAGTATTCAGAACTTCCTGAACTTCGCGAATATTTCATGATTAACGAGTTAAAAGCTCAAATTGAAACCAAAGATCAGACAATCAACCGCCTAAAGCAACATATTAATGTGATGAATGCCATGTGTAGTAACCTTAAGGTCAATGCCAAACACAATTACAACACTGACTCTAAAACTTATGCTGAGTTAGTACACAAGGTAAAAGTGTTGCAGAATGAAAATGAATCTTTGAAAAGGCACAGAAAAACACTTAATGAATTTATCAAAGAAGAGAAATCTAAAACTGTCGCACACACAAAGTCTCTGATTGCACACAATGATGAGGTCAATACTAAACTTCAGAAGAAAAACCTCGAGATAACCACATTAAAACATGAATTGTGCAAACTGACCATGAAAGATGTGAACACTAAGTTTGATAAATCTTCCACTGTGGGAGCACCTTTGGACCTATCACATAGAAAATCCAGATCTACTAGGCAATTGTCTGCTTTTCGCACTAATAGATCCAAGTTTAATAAATCAAGGTGTGATCCCCAAAATGATACTAAACAAGAATTATCAAAACCAGTCACTTCACAATGTCATCATAAGGTTGTGCCGTATCACAAGAACCCCATCAGGAAAGACTGTGTAGCCAATGTAGGAATCCCAACTGTGGGTAGAATACCATTCCATAGGAACAAACATCTCATTGGGCTTAGTTCACTATCTATAAGGCAGTCCTCCAGTGGACTTGGAAGGTCAGACTATAAGCACTCCAAAACTTGCCTCAAGTGGGTCCCTACTGGTAGAATCTTTAAGTTGATTGGTCGTAGTTGGATACCAATGAGGTTTACTGAAAACCCCAATGTTAACTGTGTGACCACCACTGTACAGGACTCTAATAACACTAACTCATATCAAAACAAGCACTATCTTCATGTTGGTGTAGGGTCTTCTTGTTTATGTGCAGGATCTCTTTCAGAGAACCTCAAAGTTTGGCGACCTAAATGCTATCTGTCTACAGAGACAGGGATTCAGGTGATCAGACAATGTCGAACAGTGCATGATGACTCCTGGTTACTCTCTTATCAGGACTCGGACTTCAGTGATGGTGATGTGTAAGAACGAATGTGTTCGTTCCTTCGGTATCCTTTGTATATATATATATATATATATATATATATATATATATATATATATATATATATATATATATACACATATACAGTTAAATGTAGAAACAGGTTAATCATAAATCCTTGTGCTATCACAATTTTTTTTTTGCATTGGCAAGTCTTCTGGCATCGATAACATTTACGGTCCTAGATATGTCATTCAATAATGGCACGGGTCTTTAAATGAAGTTCGAACAGAAGTTTAAAACTTGCCATCATGGCTTGCTAATCGTTCTGATAGCAACCCGCTCTCTCACTGCTTACTCATGCATATCTCAGTCAATCAACAACCACTATTTTTGTTTTGTTCTCACACTATGGTCATTGATTGAGGGGGAGAGTGCATTCTGATATATGCATGCATCTCTGATGGTTTATGAGTAGGCTTCAGGAATGTTGATCATGTCTGTGTAGATTATGCATTTTATGTGTATCGACTGTGTGGGATACTTGTTTGTGGATCATGACTGTCTGATATGTTTAATGTGCATATATCTATGTTTAATGTGTTTAATGTGTAAATATCTATCTTGTTACTAAAGAGAGGGACCAGTTTGGCCAGTTTCTATAGTCGTATAGGGAGTACCTAATAGAGGGGCCATTATGTCATTCTTCGATAGTTCTAAAACAAATATATGTGTCATGATTAGCGAGTTGATCACATATGTTATCTCATCCAACATAACTCAACTCGCTGCTCCTATCATTGTGATTCCCTGTGATCGCTCATTTCATTACAACAATCCAGGTTTTAATTTTTCATTTGCTTCATGATCATCGCCAGGCGGTCTGGTTTAATTTGTGTTGTAATAGGCTTAGTTGATCTTTTCCAGGTCATGATACATCATCACTTGTGGTTTTGTGTGAATTGTTTGTTGATTCATCTCATTTTTTGGACTGTAATCTATTGAATGGTATGTCGATATCTCTCTTTTGGTTCTTAGGTTCTCTTTGAATCATCGCTTTTCTGCAAACCCTCGTATAATCTGAGATTTATCTCATTGTACATATATGTTTTGATTGTTGTATGTGTTATGTGGCGTCTATTGTTTGGATTGATTATATCGGGATGATTATTAGAGCTTCTCTCATGACAGCGAGTTGGTTATTAATCATGTTAGCGAGTTTGTCAATACCGTTAATTTGCGTAGTGATTGAAACGTTGTTAATGTTGTGATGTATGCATTTGTCAGCGTGTTTAGTGATGTTCTTGTTAGCTAGATTACCTGCTTAGGTGGTCTCTAGATTGGGTGTTGATTATATTCGTCATAGCGAGTTGGTCACTGTTCTTGTTGGCGGGTTGATGAATGTTCTTACTAGCGTGTTGACCAATGTTCATGATAGCGAGTTGATAGAATTTCTTGGTAGCGAGTTGATATGATTTCTTGGTAGCGAGTTGATCAAAGTTCTGGTAGCGAGTTGACTGACTCATCATTTTAGCGAGTTGAATGAATTACTTTATAGCGAGTTGATCAATCTTCTGGTAGCGAGTTGACTTACTCATCATTATAGCGAGTTGATATAATTCTTGTTAGCGAGTTGATGTAACTCTTAGTAGCGTGTTGACAGACATCCCTAATAGCGAGTTGACTAACTTTACTATTAGCGAGTTGATGGAAATCAGTTAATAGCGTGTTGAATGATATCATTTCTAGCGAGTTGATAAGAGTTTAACTAAAGCTCTTGTTAGCGAGTTGACAGGAATTTTCGTTAGCGTGTTGATTGAAACTCTTGGTAGCGAGTTGATTAACACTCGGTTAGCGAGTTGTGTGAAACTCCAAATTGTATGTATGTGCAGTATTTAATGGATGTGTGTTGTTTATGGCATGAATGTGTAATGTGACTCATGTCCCCATGTCATTGTTGTGTATCTCTAACTGATGAGCTGTCTAACCACTAACTATACATGTGTGCCTATTGTGGTGTGTTATGGTAATTGTGCAGATAAATGGCGGCTGCTAATATACCAACTGAATTGGGGTCTGTTACACCACCACCCACACGCACAGATGATGAGATATTACCACACAATGAATGGGTCTCTACTGGGAAGAGCAATCTCTATGACGTAGATAAACCTCAGAATAACCCCACCTACATGATTGCAGTGGATATTTTGAGAAACACGTCTTTCTTTAAGGCGTTCACAGTTTCATCATCTATTCCATCCATCTACATCCAGAAATTTTGGAACACCATGACCCATAACAAGGATAACAACACGTATCGTTGTCAACTCGATGAACAATGGTTTGAAATCAACAAAGAAACTCTCAGGAATACTCTCCAAATCAACCCAATCCTTCCTGACAAACCATTCTCATCTCCACCAAATCCTGAGACCCTCCTAAAGTTCGTCAATGATCTAGGATATCCTAAGGAGGTCACCACACTATCATCTATGTCCACCAATGAAATGTATCAACCATGGAGAGTGCTGATCACGCTTATCAACTTATGTCTCACGGGGAAGACATCGGGACATGAGAGACTGCGGGCTCCTGCACTACAGATACTGTGGGGTATTGTGAAAGGGAAAGATATCGATTTTGCTGAACGAATCTGGGAAGAATTTGCTCACTCTATTAATACCTTCTTAGAAGACAGGATGAAGCTGGAAACTCACAAAGAAAGCAAGAAATGGAAATCTAAATCTCTAATTCCAAGTATCAGATTCACCAAGCTCATTATACTTCACCTTCAACAATCTCATAATATACATCCTAGACCGGAATCTTCAGTGCATCTGGCATCTGATGAACACTGTGTGGGTAACCTCAAATTTGTCGCTAAAGGTACGGATCAGGAAATGTTTGGAATGGATATACCGGATGCTCTCATCACCAGCAATATCCTTGATGCACCATACTACAAGAGTTATCTGAACAAGGTTGGTGCATATCGCAATCAATCAACCACAAAGATCTCTACAGGCAAACCGACATCTAAGAAACGCAAAGAGGTCTCTACTACTGAAGTGGCATCTAGTGGAACTAAGAAACACAAACGTAGCAAAACCACCAGTAAATCCGGATCCAAGAAAACCAAGAAAGCACAAGCTACAGCTACCAACGACAACCCACTTGAAACAATATCACCAACAGAAGCAGCTGACATTCAGAAGGCTGTAGAAGAAAGTCTCAAACACAGTGAGACACATCCTGGTCCCCCATTGAAAGGAGTCATCATTAAAGAGCCGGAGTCTGGGAAACTTGAGAAATTACCAGAAACTATCGGGAAAGGAAAGAGTGTAATAACAGAAGTACAAGCTGCACATACGCTCCTTCACATCTCATCACCTGCTTCTAAATCTAAGGTACCTCAGTACGAATTCAGGAAACGATCCCCCGAACCGTCTAAGCCTAAGGAGGTGTACTCAGAAGACACACAGGAGCAGCCTCAAAGTCATGAACTCTTTATTGAATCCAGTGATTCAGAGTCCGATTTGAATGTTTCTAAGAATGAAGAAAAAGCTCCTGTAATTGCCACCATTGATAAGTCATCTAAGGACTCTCCTCCTCGTGAATTCGTACCCACTGGTGAACCTCACCCGACATTACAAGATGACTTTTTGGCATCTATTTATCCTGGGGTTCAAGTGAACTTAAAGATGAAATCCGACGAACAAAAGCTGCTTGTAGAACCTGACACTTCAATGGGAACTCTTTCCTTACTCAAACAGTTAGATCAGGATTTCACCTATGGAGATCTCGATGTTGATGATAATCCTGAGGGGAAGGAAGCTTCTAAACCCACCAATGAGAGCTCAGTTATCTCTATGGTAAATGTTCCCATAGAACAAGATGTGTTACTGTTCCCACAATGACTATACCCATTCCTACCACCGCATCTCCAAGAGATACTTCCACTGCTGCACCAACTACCACTATCCCTCCAAGTACTCATGAAAATCTGTCATCTCAAGTCGAAAGGGCCTTGTCTACTACTGAAAAAGCTCATGTTGAAATTCTTGACATCCGGCCTACACTTGAGAAGCACCGAGATGTACTTAAAGATCTCCAACAGCTCAATCTGCACCAAGTCATTAACCATCAAGCGTCCAGAATCTCTAAGCTCGAAAATCTCAATATTAATACATTGGTAAGTGAAGCTATTGAAGATCAAGTGTCAGATGCTGTTAAACGAGCCATGGATGCACCACTCAAAGCTAGATTCAGAGACCTGTCCACTTTTGACATGAAAGATCTACTACTTCAACGAATGTTTGAAACAGAACATTACAAAGAACATGAGGCACACCAACAGCTGTATGAGTCACTGGATCGCTCTATGACGATTGGCATTGCCAATGAACTTGAGAAAGACTTGGCTGAGGAACGAAGGAGAAAGAAGCGTAAGCCGAACATCCCTAAACCACCATCAAGAGATCCTCCTAAACCTCCTCCTCCTCCACCTCCATCAGGATCTGCTGGAGCACCGGGGTCATCTAGTGGAATTGGTTCACTCCAATCTATGCAACCACCTCATGCACAACAACCATCGTCACAGGAGAGTCAGCCTGACCCTACAACTGAATCCAGTCATCCCAAGTCTTCCTGACATATCACCTACAAAGCATGGACGACAACAGAAACGAGACATGCATCAGCAGTCACAGAGGAACCTGATACGGGCCATGATACTAAATTACCCGACAATGACCTTTCGTCTGCTGAGGAGGAAGATGATGACAATGTCCCTCACAAGTCTAAACGGGATCAATGGTGGAAATCGTTCACACGCAGTGATGGGTCTCTTAGTACTCCTGTAACCATTACTGAGGATGTCATCAACACATGGTGGAAACCAGATGAAGCAGATAAAGAGTCTCATACCCCTGAACCTGAATGGCTGATCACCTCCGATGATCTATCTGTCCCCGACAACAACTGGGCTTATGCTGTAGCTGATCATTATGTTCCACCTCCCACAAACTCACTACTAGCTCAGACAGGAGACATGGGTGCATTCATTCAATGGTATTGCAAGAAACAAGGAATCTCCGGACTCACCAAAAAGGACCTGGAGGGACCCGCTTACGAGATTGTCAAAGCTTTTCATCCTGATATAGTGCATCTACAGTATCAAATGGAAGAATGTCACAAGATGCTTACTGATCGAGTTGAAGACGACATCCTGGACTACAATCTCGGAAAACCACTCCCTCTTGGAGGATCACCAGGTCATCTCACTCTGCAAGCTGACTTCTTCTTCAACAAAGACCTTGAGTATCTTCGTTCTGGAAAAAAATTGCACTATCCATCACCAAGATGAAAGCTGCTCGGTATACCAATGTTGGCCTAGAACAGATGGTACCGGACACTATGTAGTGTGATGAAGAGTGCAAATATGATATTGCTGCATCCTTTGGTATCTCCCACTGGTGGTTCAAAAAGCATGAGTTCTACATTGCAAGACACACTGCAGCTGGTGATCCCAAAGCCGCCTACTCCAAGAAAAGGATTCTAAGTGTAATTCGAGTTGAGATCTTCCCCACATGTGGATACAATTACTTGAAAAAGATTGTTCTTAGATGTTCACGCTACTTGGAACATGTCATATCCGAAGGTGACTTCAAGCATCTACATTTTAATGACTTTGAAGATCTGTACTTGCTACATCTCCAGGGTAAACTGGATTACCTTCCTGCACTTGAGAGAAAAACTCTTGTTTCTGCTGTCACTTAATGGATCCGTGGGCTTGTCGTCAGACAAAGAGTTAAAGATTTCCAGCTAGGTATTGAAAGCTATCAGACTCAACTCAATGTTACTAGACCTCGATGGGAAGCCAGAGACATGGAATACAAGAAAGATTACTTGGTCGTTGAGTCACCTAGAGCGGTGGTCTTTACTGATTGCTTCAACACTCGAATGCTTATGAGACTTGATGAAATTCACCACTTCAGTGATGGAACGCTTACACAGGTGGAAGCTGCTCTGGATGTCAGGGATAAAGAATACAGAATTGCAAAGGATGGGAAGTACACTGCCTTCTGGACTGCAGAGGTGTTCCAAAGAAACAAGCACTTTCTTCATGCCATCAGGAAACTCTTGCTTGAAAGACGAATTTTCTGAAGTTTGGAATGCTTTGTTGGTGGGAGAATTCGTGAAGGGGACTACAGGCTCATGGAACCTACCATCTAATCATGTGTCATTATGATATGTAACAATTGTTTCTGTACTTTGTTGGTCTATAACTATATTATCATGTGAACTTATGTGTGGTTGCGTTCTTGATTAAGTTAATTTCAAAATGGTTTGCTATTACTTCAGATAGCAACCCGGTCTTTATATTGGAGAAAGTTCGTCACCAAAAAGACGACTGTTCCTAACAAAGGCATGAATTACTTTACATTCATGCCTTTCCAATCTGATGTACGCTTAAGTGCATCATTTCTGGTAAAAGAAGAGAAGTCTTCTTTGCATCTCAAATATTTTTCCTTCAATGATTCTTCGGGAAAATATTTGATCCAAACTTGGTGGTACCATGGTTTTTGAAGATCAAACAAACTTGTAATGTTGTTTAAAATTTGCTACTCAATCGATGCTAAAAGAATTAATACTTTGTGCACAATGTTTAACTTTAAAATGTGTCATCGATTGAGGGGGAGAACAATTTCAAAAACTATATATCATCAAAACAAGATCTTTGTACATAATTACAGTGGATTAAGTATAATTGTTATGTGTTAGTATATGAATCTTTCATGAGTTTCTTGCTAAACTCAAAACTATTTATAAACTCATCATCTCTAACACATAACATACTCCCTCAGGGTTTGAGGGGGAGCTAAAATGTCGTCTCAAAATCAGTCATTCTTAAAAATGTCACATCTTTCTCCAAAACTTTAAACTTATTTAAATCACTTGGGATCACAAATCTCAATTGGTTTGAAATTTTTGATTGGGGGAGAAGATGTGATTTAAATATGAAAAACTGATTACAACGTGATGTTTTGAACCTGAAAACAAAAATATGCTCTTTCCTATGTGCCAAACTCTTTCGTATATCAATGCACATATTGAGGGGGAGCAAAATGGTTTGTGTAAAAGGATCCTTGCATCTCATATGAGTGCATCTCAGTCTTGACTCATGAATTGATGAAACACAATTGTCCTGAATCAAAAGGACTAGTCCTGGACGGGTAATAACTTCAAGCTGGGTTAACCAGTGATGTAAGCATGTCTCGAAGAGGACTAGTTTAAGTAGAATGTACCATTTCGAGAAACCTTGGGTGAATCTGATCGGGCCGGGTAATAACTTCAAGCTAGTTTAACTAGTGATGTAAGCGTGTCTCGAATGCCCGGTCATGTTCAGTCAAGGTAGATCAATTCAAAAGTGCAACTCTTCCCGACATGTGCAAATTTTCAAATCAATACTTATGGGCACATGTTAAGGGGAGCATTTAAAAATGATAAAACTCTCAATGTGTTAACAAAATGTGTTTCTTAATCATAAGCACATTGAGAGAATTTTCAATGATTTGGTGTATGGCAACGTAGGATAGTCATGAAGTTATAAGGTGGCTAGGGTTAGGAAAACCGTCCTATGATCCGCCAGAGCCAGAGGGATCTACCCATGGACAATACCAAATAGATAGTATTAGAAAGTCCATAGGTATGATTATGAAAAAAGGAGAAATGTGAGAATGGAGAAAGAAGGGGTTGAAGAATTAAAAAGAAATGAAATGAGAAAGGGTGAAAAGAAATAGCCCTCCAATTATTCAACCTTAGGGCAGAAACCGGGTTCAATTCATAATCTACTGATGGTTGCTAAGGCAACATTGATATTGAAGACAAGACGTCATGGACCCAGTGACGCAATGCACTAAACCTTCTAGCCACTCAAGTTCTCTTAAAAGAACTTGTTTCATTCTCACGGGGAACCGGTGTAATCTATCAACGTATCTCTTAGAGATGGTTGATATTGAAGCAGGAGACCTCTCCCTAATCTCCGCATAGGAAAACCAAATGCACTTATTGAGTCTAGAGCCTCGAGATGCATAAAAAGATCTCATAGGAACACGTGCTATTTATACCCTGGTTGCTCAACATTAAGGACACCAGTGGTAAACTATGAGTCCTACGCAGATCTTAGCAATCTGCCAGAACATTTATGAGGGATGTTACTTCAGTAACTCCCAGTGATTGAATGGAAATTCCTGCCAGGGTCAACATCAAGCAGCCCTGAAAGCAGGTCACTTAGGTAATTCCTTGTGGATTACGCTTAGTGGTCGCGATGGTTAATAACGGTCAACAGTCATGGAGTGATCTCCAGCGACTCATACAATCGTTGATCTACTTTGGTAGTTCGTGTAAATCCTTTCAGGGTTTGCCGATTGGGAACGGTCATGGTAAGGGTTAGAAGGAGTCTCCACACTATGCTGTTGACGATCTCTAATTCCAAACCTATAAGTACCGGATGATTTGTTGCTAACTGTCTACTTGTAGGAATTTCTGACGGTTGCAGTTGATTGCTGAAAAGATGCTGATCCATAAACACATGCTCATACGTCAACATCACAATCTAAGAAATCATGATCATTGATTGGGCCTCACATATGCTTCCACAACTCTGATGCAGAAGATCATGATCCTGAAAAAGTGTGAGCATGCCAACACAAAGATGTTCATATCACATGGAGACGTTACTGCTCGAAGATGACCCTCTGACACTCATTTAGATGATGAAGCTGAAACTACTTCCAACGATTATCCATCACATTGAAGGTGTCATCTAGAGTCTACCACTTAATGCACAAAGATCTCAACAATGAAGAATCAAAAGGCTACGAGCTACAAAGATGTCATCAAAGACCTGAATGCTATGATTCAATATTTATTTTCCGGGGTGACCTCCATTAGGGGGAGATTGTTAGGAATACGTTTATTCATTTGAAGACTCGGTCACCCCAAGTGTAGTTTAGCATATTGTAGCTCGTAGTAGTTATCATATTAGTTAGTACGTAGTGTAGTATTAGTTAGTATTTGTGGAGTCGGGTCGGGTCTTTACCCACTGTCAGCCCGCTCCACAGCCCGTTTCAAGGGGCGTTTCTATTGTAACTATATATACCCTTTCCCACCCAAGGGAAAGGGTTGGACCTTCATTTGCAATCTAACATTTCACTATTTTCTCTCAAAGGCTCCCATCTCTTTCTCTCTCTAACTTCTCTTACTAGAAACCCTAACCTATAATCATCCTAATCACTAAACCATCCATGTTCTCTTATTAGAGTATGCTACAACAACCAACACTAGGAGAACCCGTTCGGGAAATGAGGTCGATAAGGACCCATATGGAATGGAACTTAATGAACTCAAGCCCCAATTCAAGAAATGGGAGGAAGTCCTTAGAGCCAATGTCATTAGCACCATAGGAAACCGAGATCATATAAATCTTTGCCTTTGCTACATGCTCTACTCCTTGTCCGTTAGGCAACCCTTCAACCTTGCCTACTACATGGCCAAGAGAATGGCCGACATTCTCGTGCATGGCACAACGGCTATGTCGTATGGAATGCTCTTGACCCGTCTCTTTAGGTTCATCTCTCCTATTCCACCAACTCCTAACGGTCTTCGCCTTTACTATTCTCTCATTCCACACACCTTTGTCCCACTAAGTGATAAGAGAGTTTACAAAGCCCAAGGAAAATGTCCTCATCCTCCTACCTCCTCATCATCATCCTCAATGAGTGAAGATGACACTTTGCCCAACTCTAGGCTCCCACCTCTAGAATACCTTTCCCAACTTCCGGATATTCCAAATGAGTCGGCGGAGTTCAAGCAAACAAAGGGGATGTTTAAGAATCTTGGGAGATTCCTTGGAAAGCTCAAGAAGAAGATTGACCGTCAATGAGTGCGGGTGTGTAGGAGTGTTTGGCACAAGGTACTATTTGAACAATTTGGTCGTTTAAGCAATGTTTGTCATGTATTTGTGTGTTGGTACAATATGTGATACTATTTGGAACATGTATTAACTAACTATGATGCAGGTAGACAACATTGGGCATGTTGTCAAATTTTCATGTTTATGAAATTTTCACAAAGTATAGTGAAATTCGCTAGCCCCCGGTCAAAGTCCAATGGTATGCGTGTTTACATGTCCATTTTTTGCATTTACTAACCATATATGAATTATATTTTTGATTTTAGGAGTTTTCAAAAAATTTGAAAATCGTCTCGCGGGTCAAAATCGCGGACTGCCTACTTTTTCAGGCCTGGCGGATCTAGCGGCACCCTCGAATGGGTTCCGCCAGTGTAATTTTTGGGCAACCCAGAAATGGCCCAACGGATCCAACGGAACCCTCACACGGGTTCCGCCTGTGTAATCTGAGGGTTCAGCCAGTTTTCCTTCAAATTTTTTTTAGCTTTCGACATTTCAGCATCCACTCAACAACAAACCATCCTTTTAGATAGAAATACATTCCCTACTATATTTTAAGCACATTAGGGTATTTCTCTTCCTCTAGAACTCATAGAAAACCATTTCCTGCCAAATTTCAAAATTTTCCTAACCACCTCAAAGAACCTTCACACATAAAGGAAGGAACCCTTCCAAAGGTTCCTTGAAATCCCTGAGACATATACCTTCAACCAATTTGCCAAAACCACTAAGCATTTAGTGCAAATCTACGTCTTCTTACTTCACCATTTTCATTGGATTGACTTCCATGATTTGACAACCCACATTAGTCTTCCAAATCATTAGGAACCTCCATTTTTGTATGGCTAAACATCAAATCCAAACACTCCTTCCCATACTTCTTCATCACTATAAATTGAACCATCTTAGAACACTATCAAATCACACCTTGCCCATCACAATCTCTGATCTTTAAACCATTTTAACAATGACTAAGTCAACTATCACCTCTCAACCATCAAGACCCGTTCGGAAAACCGCCCGGATAAGTGTCAAACCACTTTGGTCTAACCAATCCATCAACCTAAGCTCCTCATCCTCGGATGAATTCACCACAACAATCACAAATGAACATTTTCTAAACCTTGCATCTCCCCATCACCCAATGAGCTCACCACTCCACCACCAACAAATTCACCCATTGACCCAACTCCACCAAGTGCTCCAACCCAACCATCCAAAACTCCATCACCATTACCTAAACTTGAACCTATGGAGTTATTTGGGTCTCCTCCAACATCACCACATCCTTTTGTCCAAGATCTCAATGATCTTCCACCAAGACCAACACAACCACCACCTTTTACAAATGAAACACCAAGGTCATTTCTTGACCAAAATGAGTATTTTAACCACAACCAACCACCACAACAAGAGTACCACCAACCCAAACCATTGTTGTTTCACCCTATCTACCATGACATCCATGGTCCTCTTTAGGGAGAACCAAACTTTGAAAACCATGATCACCCAACTCCACCACATTCTCAAGCCCAAACCTTTGAGTCTTTCTTTCCTTCCTATGAGGAAATTCAAAGCATGGTCGAGAATCACCTCCATCAAGCAATGGAATTTCAAACCACCTTGCTTGACTCTATACCAAACCCATCCTCCACCCAAGAACCAAAAACCAACCCATCCTCAAACCAAGAACCCAAAACCAACCCATTTCCACCCACTCATCCCCATGTTTGCTCACATTATGAGCAAATGTTGAAAATGGGTGAAAGCATCAAATTGTTGCTTCACCAATTTCAAGACGAAACCCGTTTTGCATTCCAAGACTTCATAGAACGTTTGGATGATCTTTCCCACCCAAACAAATCCTAGACAACATTTGGAGGCCTTTTGCCCCATTTAGGAAAGTAGGATTTGATTTTTCTTTTATTTCTTGGTTATTTTTCTTTTTTTTTTTTTTTGAAGTAGGAGGATCATTTTCATTTCTTGTCTTTGACTTTTACAAGTCAAATTTTACTTGAAATGATATCTTTTACTACTTACTTACTTGCATTGTTGGTTGATCATTTTTAAGTTGTCATTGTGGTTGCATTATGTGTGGTAACTACAAGCTTGATTATATATATCACCAACTGATGCGTGGGAATCGCAACAGGCTTTACCTCTCGAGGGATCTCGAGAAGCTTACAACCCCCACCAGGCAGTGTACCTGATTGTTGTAGTATAGTATAGTGACAAGTACCGGGGGATTGATCGTTCAGCTTAGGAATAGTGTCGCTAGGATTAGAAAGCCTAAATACTAGTTCTAAAGGTGAGGGGTGATTATTTTTGTGTTTTTAAATTTTTCAGAAAGCAAGTAAAAATCTCGGGTTTTGGAAGAGTGGGCGGAATTAGTTGCTATTCAACTAACCCAAAACTAAGATGCAATCAAAATAAAATACTAAAAATGAAATTAAACTAATTTATACTAAGGTTGTGAGCAGTAATTGGAGAAAATGTGTTTACTTAGATTTCACTACTCCCTAGATATCTTTTACACGTTAATTACTTGTTATAATTACATGAATGACGGATTGTATTCCTTAATACCATTCATGGGGTGGCATACATAACTCCCCAATTCTATGAGCTCTTATCTCCTCCTACACCATGCCCAGCACAACTATAGGGATTGTAAACAGTGGCTCATGCATTAAATACAACCAATAAAGACCTAGTACGCCTCGGTTCATGTTTCTTAAGACGTTCAAGCATGTTACCATTTGGAGATCTGCCAGTTTTCTTAAGCCTAACATATAAATCATTCATCCAAGACAAGAATAAACAAGTAATCAACACATAATCAATATCTAGGTTTCATTAGATCTAAGCAAACACAAAAGAGATCTAGCCTAGCATGATAGAATTAAGACAAGAACAAGATATAGACAACCAACACATAGACATATTGATTGAATTGGAAGAACACTTATCTTAATTAATCATGCAAGGTATCAAGGGGTTGGAACCCTTGAAAAACCTGTAAAGTTACACCAAAATCGTCTTTAGGGTTTCTCCCAAAACTTCTCTCTTTTAATGTGAAAAACTAGAAAACTATATATAGGAAAATAGGGATGACGGCTTCAAGAACAAAGGTGTGACGCCGTCATCTCGCCGCCAAATACTTCCTCGGACGGCCTTGATCTACTTCTGACGCCGTCAAGGCCTAGGCCGTCACACAAATTACTCTTGACGCCCTGTGTGTGACGCCGTCATCAACTACGGATTTTAATTCTTGAGGTTTGACGCCGTCAGGAAGAACTCTTGACGCCTTCATGTACTGTTCCCAGCATGGAAAATTGAGACTTTGCCGTTTTCTTCACTTTTATGCTCCAAAAACGTCCAAAATGGCTTTTTTTCCAGAATTCACTCTCCAAGTACCAAAAATCACAAAAGGAACGATTTAGGGCAATATTTGATCAAATAAATTCGGATTCGGGCTTAAATGACCCCCTAAAAACGGATCATTTTTCGCCTCATCATATACCCTTACACTTGAGATTTGCTTGTCCTCAAGCAAATGCGCTTTTATTCTACTCAAAATACAAGTTAGGGGTCATTTAGCACTAATATAAAAGTAATTACAACAAATAATCGTTCCACTAAAGACCAATAGACAAGCTCGGAGGTCATATACAAGCACCTCACAAATAGTGTTTAGATACTCACATCTCTCGGGTGTAATAAAGTAATATAACATTATGGAAATGGAAGATATCTCTCACTACCTGTCATAGCAAAATAGATTACCATAGGCTTGGGAAAGGATCAAACCTCCACCACATGGCGTAAGCACCTAGGATAAACTATTAAAGAGGTCTTTTAAAAGGTTGTAACGTTAGGTATAGGGATATGAATTACACGGTTTTGTTGGATAAAGGAAGTTTTACTGGTGGCGAGTTAACAATCTTGGTTAATTACATGTACAAGATGGCGTTGCTAAGCCAAGACTAGACTCGACTTAAGCTAATAAATGAAAAATAACTAAAAACATAAAATGAACATAGAATGAAAAGGGATGGTAGTCCGTATGTTTTTTTTTTTTTTTTTTTTTTTTTTTTTTTTTTTTTGCATACACTCTTACCCTACCATCCAAAATAATACATCATAGGGAATGAACGTTCCCCTTACACTTGAATCTTTACATACTTTACAATTAACTAATCTAATGACTCGAATTAAGAAAATCAAAACACTTGGAGCACTTTTAAGATTAACGTACATATGGGGGTAATAAATGATGTTCTTCCCCATTACTCCATAAAATAAGTACTTACCCATGAGTCCCAATCGTCCCAAAACAATATGTACAAGGATATGACTCGACTTAGCAACCATGTAATCAATTAGAAAGTTAACTTAGGGTTTAACAAATAACAATAATGCACTAAAAATGAGTGCATACACGGAAGGCTAAGGCGATTTGGTTGTACATTTAAGTGGGGTGTAACAAATTCTTCCTTTAAGTAAGATGCTTAAAGTTAGAAACGAAAAGATAGGCTCGGAGGGGTGTACTAGGGGTATCGTGTACTAAAAATGAGTACAACGCTAAGGGTGTGGGAAAAATTAGTTGACTTAACTAGTCAAGTAGTATGACTTAAATGGTCAAGTAATTATGATACATGTTTAACACAAGGGTGATCCTAATGCCTCTTATCATGTAGTAAATCCTACCACACGAATGTAGTCTCACTAGCGGTCTTGGGATGCATCACTAACGCAAGTTCTAGAATCTAAATGCTACCGGTACACTCATAAGCACTAATAATGAATGCTTTTCCTATCAAATCTAAAGGCGAACCTCACATTTTTGGGTGGAAAATTTTTCTGAATATACGGTTATGTGCTAGTCATACAATCTCCTATCCATGAGACGCTTGCTATGGCTAAAGTTTCACTCCTAAATGTTGTAAAAAATTTTAAATTTGGCGCTAAAATTGCACTAACAAGTATTTCTCATAGTTTTATTACACATCTACCATTAAACACAACAAACTCAAGCGAAAGTACATATGTAAGGTATCATCTTTTTACCCTCCCCTTACACTTAAGATGAACATTGTCCCTAATGTTCAAGTAAAGAATGTAAAAGTGAAAAAGTAAAGAGAATGAAATCAAATACTCCCCTGATTCGCTCGGTATGGATAATAGGATGGCCAGGTTAAATCTTCCTCCAAGAAAATGAACAATCAAAGCTTCCCTTCCAGAATATAAATCATCTTCTTGTCATACATAACCTGTAAAACCTGACAAAATAGACAAGACAACCTCGCGTAAAATCGGCGGCATCCTATATAAGTTACTAAATCCTAGAAAACAAAGTAAGATATAATGCTTGTGGAATGAAGTTTGCAGATCTCCTGGAGATTATAAAACTTAATAATTCACAAAAACCATAAGACTCCGTTAGAAAAACAAAACCGGTAAAATTTCCAGATTTTAACTCCTGACGCCGTCAGAATGGACCTGCAGAAATTCTTATGTTAAGTTTCCGGAAAATTTCTGGAAAAACTTGGTCCTACTTCCTGGAAAATCCTGCAAAACTTCATTATGACTCAATACAAGCATTTGACTCTAACAAATACGAATATACATGTTCATTTAATATTGCGGAGAATCATGATCGGTTTGTTTTTTTTTTTTTAACATATTTGGGGTTTCCCCTTACACTTATCTTTTGCAAAAATACTTTTAGGTTGGAGTTAAGACTAGGCCAAACAACATAGTAAAGTATTTCCACATTTTAATTTAGAGACATGATCAACCAACAATAAAAATAAAACATGCATACGGAAGCAAATAACAATCAAATAAAATGAAAATCACATAAAACATGGGTTGCCTCCCAAGAAGCGCTTTTCTTTATTTACGAGTCTTGTAGCTAGACTCAAGGTCATGGGTTAACGCGTATCGCTTATGCTCACATAACCAAGTGTGAGCCATCTAATAGTCGCCTCATCTTTCTTATACCCGTCTCCTAACTCTACGTACCCGCGATAGTATTTTTTATTCTTTTCATGCGTGTACTTAAGTCCTTTTCTCTTATCATTCTCACTTAGCATCTCTATAGGCGGATACCTACTACACTTTTCCATGGAGAAATCCTTGAACCTAGGGTGTGTGCGGGGCATTTGATAGACAAATTCTTCATCCCCATCCGAGAATGTAATTAACCCTTCTATGAGTTTTTCATCGAGGTTGGTCAACCGTTTGAAGGGTTTTCCAAACACAACTTGGGTCAATTTATTATCAATAAACTCTCCTAGACTCTCCATAACCATGAACTCAACAAGATAAACCAAACTTCCTACAAACACATGCAATAGTATTGCCTTAGCCACAATATTTTCCCCTTTGTATTCTAACTCATCCACTATGATTTTATTATATTCATTGCGCGAGATTATGTTCATTGGGAGAGATGAGTTAAGATAGGCGTTAAAGCTCTTAAATCCGATCTTACAAGGAAATTGCATGTTAAACGAACTATCACACTCAATCCTAGTTCTAGGGTCAACATACCTAAGAGGGTTTATTTCCTCTTCCATTCTATCCTCATTAATCACGTCACCATCATCAAGATCTTCATCGGAGTCTAAATAGTAAAAAGGACTAGCCCTACGGTCATCATCATGATTAGACTCTTCTAGCTCAGAATTATTGTCAAAGTGGTGGTTGGGTGAGAGGTTAGGTGGGTTCTCATTTTCTGCTAAAGGACGTGGGGCGGGCATTTGGAAGATCCTGCGACGAAAAACACGAATAACAGGAATCAAACGATCAATGTTATTGTTATCCATCGAAATAGTTTACGAACAAAGACACAAAGAAATAAGATAGACTAAAGAAAACCTAAAAATAAAAATAAAATCTTACTAGAAAGGAATCTAGCAAGTAGACCTAATAAAAAGAAATCCTAACCTAGACAATAACTATTCCCCGGGCTGCGGCGCCAAAAACTTGATGCGCGGGAATCGCAACAGGCTTTACCTCTCGAGGGATCTCGAGAAGCTTACAACCCCCACCAGGCAGTGTACCTGATCGTTGTAGTATAGTATAGTGACAAGTACCGGGGGATTGATCGTTCAGCTTAGGAATAGTGTCGCTAGGATTAGAAAGCCTAAATACTAGTTCTAAAGGTGAGGGGTGATTATTTTTGTGTTTTTATATTTTTCAGAAAGCAAGTAAAAATCTCGGGTTTTGGAAGAGTGGGCGGAATTAGTTGCTATTCAACTAACCCAAAACTAAGATGCAATCAAAATAAAATACTAAAAATGAAATTAAACTAATTTATACTAAGGTTGTGAGCAGTAATTGGAGAAAATTTGTTTACTTAGATTTCACTACTCCCTAGATATCTTTTACACATTAATTACTTGTTATAATTGCATGAATAACGGATTGTATTCCTTAATACCATTCATGGGGTGGCATACATAACTCCCCAATTCTATGAGCTCTTATCTCCTCCTACACCATGCCCAGCACAACTATAGGGATTGTAAACAGTGGCTCATGCATTAAATACAACCAATAAAGACCTAGTACGCCTCGGTTCATGTTTCTTAAGACGTTCAAGCATGTTACCATTTGGAGATCTGCCAGTTTTCTTAAGCCTAACATATAAATCATTCATCCAAGACAAGAATAAACAAGTAATCAACACATAATCAATATCTAGGTTTCATTAGATCTAAGCAAACACAAAAGAGATCTAGCCTAGCATGATAGAATTAAGACAAGAACAAGATATAGACAACCAACACATAGACATATTGATTGAATTGGAAGAACACTTATCTTAATTAATCATGCAAGGTATCAAGGGGTTGGAACCCTTGAAAAACCTGTAAAGTTACACCAAAATCATCTTTAGGGTTTCTCCCAAAACTTCTCTCTTTTAATGTGAAAAACTAGAAAACTATATATAGGAAAATAGGGATGACGGCGTCAAGAACAAAGGTGTGACGCCATCATCTCGCCGCCAAATACTTCCTCGGACGGCCTTGATCTACTTCTGACGCCGTCATCAACTACGGATTTTAATTCTTGAGGTTTGACGCCGTCAGGAAGAACTCTTGACGCCTTCATGTACTGTTCCCAGCATAGAAAATTGAGACTTTGCCGTTTTCTTCACTTTTATGCTCCAAAAACGTCCAAAACGGCTTTTTTTTCCAGAATTCACTCTCCAAGTACCTAAAATCACAAAAGGAATGATTTAGGGCAATATTTGATCAAATAAATTCGGATTCGGGCTTAAATGACCCCTAAAAACGGATCATTTTTCGCCTCATCACCAACTAACCATTTTTTTGTAGGATCAAAATCCATGTTTCCCATCTTGGTACTCCTTTTAGGGGGAGTATTGACCAAGGGGGAGCACGTGCATTATTCCGCTTCGCTACTCTACTTTTTGTTTCGACAAAAAGGGGGAGAAACATATATTAAACCTTTAAACTTAAAATGATTTTCATCACTTAAGTAAAACAAGTTTAACATATTTTTTTTAAGTCTTAAACACTAAAATTTTGTGAGTTACTTAAAAACAAAGTTTATGTTTTGTCATCAACAAAAAGGGGGAGATTGTTAATACAAATATCGTCTAAAAACGTTATTTATATTTTACGATCTTTGCTAAGTTTTGTTAACGACAAAATGTAAACTTTAGTTTCTAAGTAAATCATAATCTTAGTTTTAAGACTTGCATAATTAGACATTTGCTACATTTTACATTTCACATAAAACACAATACTTTTTATTTCTTAAAATAGAAATGTCACATCACATTTATGGTAAGTTTGTCAATATACATTTATGGAAAGATAGTGTGTTTGACTAACCATAAGTCTTCTTGCACAAGTTTGTGTTTGACTAGTTTTTATGAGATGTGACATTGTTTGGTTTGTATGATTTATTGCAAAACCAACTGCAAGCCTGGCGGAACCCTGGGGGTACACGGGCGGAACCCATCTGAGGGTTCCGCCGTATCTGCCAGACCTGCAGAAGGTTTTGCTATAAATACCAAGCCACATGTTTGAATTTTGGTTTATCACTCTACATCATATTTTCACACATATTCATTCATTCTTTCATCTAACCCTTTAACATCTTATTTCATATGTGAAGTTTCTTTTTGTAGCAAAGAAGTTCACGAGTTCATAAAAAGTTACAAGTATTCAACACAACGTTGCAAGACTTGTTAGCTTAGCATTGTGTAGATTTGTGTAGTTTACACTTCATTTGATTGTGTATTTTCAGTAGTGATCGATTAGTATTTTAGTCCTCAAAATACAAAGTGTGACGGGAGTTGGTGTACCCTTGTAAAAGAACTAACGGGAGTGGTTGTACCCTTGTAAAAGAACTCGACATCTGGTTTAGTGTCGGTAAACGTGTATAAGCGACGTGTAAGGTTTTCTCCACCGATGAAAGGAGCTTGTTGACTAGTGAAAGAAACTCTCGAGTTGGATACTCGGGGCGTAGAGGTAGGGCAAGGAAAAAGAGTCCTTGTAGCCGAACCATGATAAATACTCGTGTTGTGGTTTGATCGTTTCTTTCTTTATACTTGCATGTTATATATTGTGTTTGTGTATATATCTTTGATTAAACGGAAAGTTTCAAAAGATAATTAAACAAGTTAAAAAGATTTTAAACGGTAAACTATTCAACCCCCCTTCTAGTTTTCCACAAAACTTTAGAAGCATAAAAGCATAACCATTATTTAGCATCATCCTTGGGTTTCTTGTCAGCATCATCCTTGGGTTTCTTGTCAGCATCATCCTTGGGTTTCTTGTCAGCCATCAGTCTTCGCCTCTTGATTGATCTTCCTTGGTCTTCAAACTTGTCCTCTGCAAGCACTCCATCTTGCCCAACTCCATTTTTTTCAAGCACTTTGATGCGTGGAATTGCGCCCTCACAAAAGGTTTTACCTCTCAAGGGATCTTGAGAAGCTTGCAATCCCCACCAGGCAGGGTACCTGACCGTTGTAGTATAGTATAGTGGCAAGTACCGGGGGATTGATCGTTCAACTCAAAGAATAGTGTTCGCTAGGGTTAAAACTCCCTAAAACTAGGTCTAGAGGTGAGGGATGATTCTTTTTCTATTTTTATGTTTTAAGGAAAGCAAGTAAAAATCTCGGTTTTGGAAGGAGTGGGCGGAATTAGTTGCTAATCAACTAACCCAAATAACTAAAGATGCAATCAAAATAAAATAAACTAAACTTAAACTAAATTATGGTGTAAACAATAATGAGATAAAATGTGTTTACTTAGATTTCACTACTCCCTAGCTATCTTTTACAGGTTGATTAGTTTGTTACAATTGCATGGATGACGGCTTATATTCCTTAATACCATTCGTAGGTCCGTGTACGATCTTCCCTAACTCTATAAGCTTCTACCTCTTCCTATCTCGAGCCGACTACAAGCTCCTAACATGGCCTCATTCATAGTTGCCTACGCATTAAATACAACCAATATATCGTAGTACACCTCCAATCATGTTTCTTAAGACGTTCAAGCAAGTTACCAATTGGAAGTCTTCCAGTTTTCTTAAGCCTAACATCGAATTCATTCATCCACAACAATTATAAACAAACAACCAACCCATAATCAATATCTAAGTTTCATTACATCTAAGCAAACACAAAGAAAACCTAGCCTAGCATGTTAAAGAGAAGACAAGCGTAAGATATAATCAAACAACACATAGATATATTGAATGATTTAATAAAAGACTTATCTTCAATTAAGCATGGAAGAAACAAAGGGTTGAAACCCTTAAAATAGCTGTAAATTTCGTCTAGGGTTTTCTCCCTTCAAAGTTGCACACAATGAATGAAAACTAGAAAACTATATATAGATTTTATATCCTGACGGTGTCAAGAGATAGGTGTGACACCGTCAACTCGTCGCCAAAATAAACTCGTATTGCCTAGATCCACTTCTGACGCCGTCACTCTTTATGGACTCTGGGCCGTCTCTCTTTGCAATTACTCATGATGGCCTTGACAACTTATAATGTGACGCCATCACGATCCTTTCAGAAAACATTCTGGTGCATCACGTGTAATTGATTTATCCACCCCCTTTGTCAAGTCATGACGTTGTCACTAGCAAGATGTGACGCCGTCAAGTGCAATTTCCAGCATGATTTTGAGACTTTGTCGTTTTCTTCACTTTTTCGCTCCAAAAACATCCAAAATGCTTCCTTTTGTAAGATTCCTCTCAAAAGTACCTAAAATGACAAAAGGAACGATTTAGGGCAATATTTGATTAAATAATCGCGACTTAGGCCTTAAATGACCCCCCAAAAGCGGTACACTTTTCGCTTCATCACATTTCATCTGGCTCATCTCCTTGTTTAGCATCTCCAACTACTTCAGCACACTGCTCATCTAGAATTACATCCTCATCACGAACTCTTTGTTCACCATCATCACCATCAACATCCACAAGTGCAACCAAACTGAAACTAATTGGTTCAGCAAAATGAGCATACACCTCTGTTCCTTCTCCAGTTGCAACTACGTCATCAAGTTCATCCAATGCTTGATCTATTTCAGCAAACATGCCACTAATCTCTTGAGGCTCTTCAGGCTCTTGAGGCTCTTCAATCGCATGCATCTCTTTAGGTTCAGGTACATCAACTAAATGGTATGGATCATCATGCCATTCAGCATTAGTTCCTTGATCAACCTCTTCATCATACCATTCAGCATTAGCTCCTTGATCAACCTCTTCATCACTTGTGTCATCATAATATGCATCATCAAAATCGAGATCATAAAAATTGAGCAAACCTATAGACTCCTCACTTGAATCCTCCACAGTAAAGTCTTGGTCAATCTCTTCCAATAACCTTCTGAATTGAAACTCATCACTCATCCTTTTTGTATGATTTGCAATCATTTTTTCGGCACAAAATGTTGGTGGGAAGTCACTGTCAGAATCAGTATCAAAAACAGGTCCAGCCTTCTTGGGTTGGCTTGTCTTATGCCACTCTAACAATAGTAATTTCCCACTATTTCCAGTCTCACCATCAACACCCTTTCCAGCAGCCTCATTCAAATCATCATTGATGAGTGCTCAAACACTCATCATTTTTGGTCAAATCCGAACTGCAAAACATCTGAAAACACTCAAATGTGCATCAAAATACTGAAAATATCCCGGGGATTGTGTTTTATATGTTTCAAATGCAAAATGATTGAAAACAGTTGAAAAACGAACAAAGTTTACGAAATTGGCAGTTTCAGTCCCTCAACTTTCAAAACTTGTCAAATTTAGTCCCTATGCATTTGTTTTATAAGAAAAGTCACAAAAGGTCCTTTTGAAATCATAAGTTATCATATTTAGTCCTTTGGTGAAAGATTTGAAAATTTACAATTTTGGTCCCTGTACTTTCAAAGTTGGCAAAAATAGTCCTTGGATTTTAAAATTTTGGAAAACTACATCAAGGGTCCTTGTGGAATTATAATATGGCAAGTGTGGTCCTTGTAAGACTTTGGGAAAGTTGCAGTTTAGGTCCTTGGATTTTCAGCCTTTGCAAAATTAGTCCTTGTACTTAACTTCCAATACCAAACGGACCCTTTAATATAATCCAAAACCAAAAATCCAATCCACACACAAACAGAACCAGCCCAATACCCTTTCCCAGCCCAAATCCACTCCACTAATAAAAATCCACCCCGTTTTATCCTTTCCCTCCCTCGGTCAAAATAAGTCAACCCAACCCCCACCTCCTTCCACTTGCCTTAAAAATTCAACCAACACTCCACATCCCCCCTCCTCTACCTCAACTTCTCCATACCCTGTTCCCTTGACTCTCAACAAAACTCCAAGAAACCTTAATTGTTTCATGTTGCCCTCACTCAACCCCTACCTAACAAAAGGAGAATTTGGCGCCAAAATGCCTTTCAAAGGCCAGGATTGAATCCAGTCATCCAAGGGCTAGGATTAATGGTGGGAAATGCTCAGAAAGTCAAGAAAACCCTAAGGGTTCCCTATATATTGAAAGAGAAGAAGCAGAGACAAGAGAGTAGTTTTTAACTTAGTTTTATTTTATGTCGTTATTATAAATTTTACCTTTCCAGTGCAATTTTCATTTCACAAGCAATGTATTAAGTGTTTCAGTTGTATTTTGAACTAATTTTCATCAATCAATGTCAGTTTTCTTTTGAAATTTAAATTATGCTTAACTTTATCAAAAATCTAAATTTAGTTTGAATGTTGGTATTAGTTGTTGTTATGGACTGAATAGATCATTTAGGTTCCTCATATAGCTTATGAAAGCTTTTAAACTCAGTTAAAATCAGGTTAAGTCCAAAAACAAAGAAATACAAGAAATTGGAATTAAATAAAGAAAAATATATTAAAAAAGAAGAAAAAGAATAATGGAGCAAGTTTAGGCTGAATGGAGTTGGTTTAGAGCTCATGGGAGCATCAGGGTAATAATGGATCCTTGTGGTGTCTTGATTTGAGCTGTGGACTTTTGTAAGCAATTATCTCATAAATTTTTAGCAAGTTTTTATGTTTGCTCTTCTGTTGTTATCTGTTGTTCATTGCTGTTTATTAGTGTTGATTTCATGTTAGTTTGAGTTAATTCAGTGTTTACATGGTCTAGTTCCTTGATTTGCTTATACAAATTGTTAAAACAGTTGCTAAGTGAGTGTTTGGTATAGCTTGTTTAACTGAGTATTTGTGGGAAGTATGGGCTAAAAACTATTCAAGTATCTTTCTTAGCACCTAATTGGACCAAAACATCAGAGATTTTAGGTGGTAGTAAGTTAGAAGTCAAAATCACTCAAAATCTCAACTCAGGATCACCCTGAGTGGATTCAAGTTGAACAAGGCCTCAAATCATCTCATTTTT
Source organism: Artemisia argyi (assembly GCA_030686995.1). Classification (NCBI taxonomy): domain Eukaryota; kingdom Viridiplantae; phylum Streptophyta; class Magnoliopsida; order Asterales; family Asteraceae; genus Artemisia; species Artemisia argyi. Next base: position 29,939,267 of record CM060688.1, on the reverse strand, counting down.
AGGAAAAGTATCTTAATTTGGCTTTATAGTAACTTCATTAAACATCTTTAATCATAAAATCAGTGTTTGAAGTTCAATTTAGTCAAAGTTCACAAAATCTCATAATGTCAAAATTGGTAGTTGTGCAGAAAACTCACTTTTTGTAGGAATTTTCTAGATTTTTGTGTTGAGATTTAGCTTTTAAATTTTTCAGAGATAAAAATATACCACTTGAACTACAGGAATCAGCATTTCTCTTATTTTTAGAATTATTTGTATGGCTTATGCACAAGCTGAAAGTAGGCTGCAGGGTGGAATACCTCCCCTGCACCAAGGTGACTGACCAACTTTCTTGGGACCCTTCTGGCTTATCTAGTGGACCCGACATTCAGCCCTTTGGCTTTTGAGTAGCCTAGTAGTATAGGTTTTCATAACTTAGCTTATTTTGGGCTATAGCTTATTTGCCCTTGGCTTATTTGGTCCACCTTTGCACCCTGACCTCAAGTCATACACTGAGACAGTCAGTGTTTGGGCCAAAGTTCTTAGACCTGCATCTTGTTATCTAGTGGGACCCACCTAAAGGTTTTTGGCTTATTGGAAACCCCAATAAGCCAATTTTATATATCATCACTTATTTTGAACCTTTGACCTCAGTTGACAGCAAACCAGGGCCTGTTAGTGGCCTGGTTCACCAAGCTTTTTTGTGACCACAGGTTTTTGAGCTTATTTCTAGGGCTTATTAGAGAGCCCTAGTGAGTGCTTATTGGCTTATTTAGAAGTCTCCCAGTCCACCTTGAAGGTCCAAGTTTAATTTTGGACTCCTGACCCTCCTAGTGGATCCCACATTAGCCTGCTACTTGGCCTGTGTGACCTGTTTGGTAATTGGATTTGCTTATTCACCTTATTGGCTTATTCAGTGCAATTACTTGCTTGTTTCTGCTTATTTCTAGTGTACTTAACTTAGTGTAGCTTATTTCACCCTTTCGTTTTTACTGTTTGGCTTTTTACAAGCTTATTCAAGCACCACAAAATCCTAATAAGCTTGAAAAGCTTAACTGCCTAAATCATAAGCTATTCATTCTGCTTATTTTTGGTTTCCATAAAAAGTTCCTTCATTAAAGTTACTAATATATATATATATATATATATATATATATATATATATATATATATATATATATATATATATATATATATATATATATATATATATATATATATATAAACAGGTTTTAAAAAGAAAAATTCAAAAAAGATAAACTTAATAGAAGTGATAGTTTCTATTTAAGCCCTTTGGCTTATTTTTCAGCTTATTTATAAGCAATTTTCATTTTTATATTTTTCTCAGGTTCCTGGTATCTTAAAGTATTTTTAGTAATTTTTTCAGACTTTTCTCTTTTCATTTGATACTTTTTATAATTTAATTTAGTTTTTATTAATTAATAATTAGTTAATAATTAATAACAATTAATTTAAAAGTCAGAAAAATACATATTTAATTTTAAAATTAGATTTAAGTTATTTTAGATTTTTCCAAATATTATTTTCATTTTTCTAGTGTAATTTTATAATTAGTTACAATTTAGGTTAATTTAGATAATTAAAAAGTAATTAGAAAATAGTAATTAATTAATAATAATTAATTAAAGGTGTAAAAAATATTTTTCTTTTTCTAAAAAATTTCTTTATTCATTAGGTTTGTAAAAATATCAATTTCATACCCGTAGCCTTTTTATTTCTTTAGATTCACTTTTTATCGCGTACGTCAGTATCCGTTTGTAATTAAAACGTACGTTTTTAGGTTTTAGCTCGTTTCTTCTTAATCTAAATTCACGTAATCAATCACATAGCTTTCCTAAGCTATTTCATTTTATAATTCTCAAATATTTCTCATCATACCCCTTTTCTGTGAAAATCACCCGATCACAAGCACGTTCAAATACAATTTACACCTCGTCAGGACATAACGACCCGGGGAAACACTATATTCCACGGAGCATTGACTCTAAGCTATCTGACCTTGTTGACCATTCACTTGGTTGATTTAGGTTGACCGTTTGGAACCAATCAACTTTTGGCGCCCACACTAAACTATTGCTAATCCCTAGCAATCTTTTATGAAAATTTAATGGATTTGAAGTCTCTTTACCAAAAGCCATTACTTCTGGAGTAGCCAAATGTTTCAGTTCAAGTAAGAACTATGGTACACTGATAACCATATGATTTTTAGCAAACCATAAGCTGTCAACAGTTTTGATTTGTCTTTACCAGAAGCCGTTTACTTCTGGACTAGCCAACTCTTTGATGGAATACAATCATCATTTTGGTGAGTTGATTTCCAATTATAGTTTTCCACTGCCTTTACCACAAGCCATAACCTTGCGGGCTAGCCAACTTCTTCACTTTTTAAGATATGGTGAGTTGAATACCATACAATTTTTGGCAAATTGTCAGCCATAAACGGATTTGAGATATCTTTACCAAGAGCCGTTTGCTCCTGGATTAGCCAGTCCTTTTGTGGTTTAGACATGGTGGACTGATAACCATAAAAATTTTGAAATAAAGTGAAAAAAATTTAAAATTTTTTGCCAAAAATGGGGTGCTAGAAGGTATAATGTGATACACTTAGAATTGAATATTGTCCTGATACGTAGGGATCGCACCCTCGCAACAGGTCTTACCTCTCAAGGGATCTCGAGAAGCTTACAACCCCCACCAGGCAGTGTGCCTGATCGTTGTAGTATAGTATAGTGACAAGTACCGGGGGATTGATCGTTCAACTCAGGAATAGTGTCGCTAGAATTGAAATTAATCTAACTAGGTCTAGAGGTGAGGGATGATTCTTTTTGTATTTTTATATTTTTTTGAAAAGCAAGTAAAAATCTCGGGTTTTGGAAGAAGGGGCGGAATTAGTTGCTAATCAACTAACCCAAAAGCTACTACTTAAACTAATGTATAGGAAAATAAACTAGGGTTCTACAAGGGAAGTGAAGCATGTCTACCTATGATATGTTACTCCTTGCTAGCTATCCAATTCTACCTATTGAATTGTCACACCTTGTTTTAATTGACGGGTTGTATTCCTTAATACTAGTCGTAGGGCCGTGTACGATCTTCCCTAACTCTATAAGCTCCTACTTCACTCCTATGTCGAGCCGTTAAAAGCTCCTAACATGGGATCATTAGAATTCACTTATGCATTAAATACAACCATGTAATCGTAGTACACCTCCGATCATGTTTCTTAAGACGTTCAAACAAGTTACCAATTGGAAGTCTGCCAGTTTTCTTAAGCATAACATCGAATTCAATCAACCAAACAAGAGACAATAGGAATCAAGAATTATAAGCTAAATCAACTAGACCTATTGAAGTTGTCACACCCTAATTGATGAAGATAGACACAAGAATCAACAAGAAATCAATAAGATCTAATCAATTATATACAAGTTTCACACAATCATAAGTAGACACAAGGTGAATTAGCCAAGCATAATCAATGGAAAACAAGCAACAATAATGAAAATTGAAGACATGAATTAAGATAGAATCATCAAACCATTACAAGATGTTTATGGAGTGATTGAAACCCTCTAAGTTGCTGGAAAAACACCTACCTAAATCCAGGAATCGACCTTAGGGTTTAGGGCTTAAAAAAAGTGAAGTTATGATGTTATATTTATAGGCTCTTTTCTGCCCGACCCATCTTGACGGCGTCAGCCCATAAGGATTGACGGCGTCATGACCATTTTTTCACCAAATCAAAGATTTTTTCGTCCCGATCGTTTCCTTTTTTGAATCGCTCAAATCTGAGTTCGTATGCAAAAGTTATGGCCAAAACAATGTCAGCTACTCCGCGCGCAAGTTATAATTGTCTTGGTCAACATGTGACGGTTTTACAAAGGTTTCTTCTTGTGTAAGCCTTCTTCCTAACGTCGTCACTCTATATCATCTGACGTCGTCAGGTTAAATCCTGACGCCGTCATGTATAAACGTGTTCTGGGCCGTCACATGTAACTTGCTCTTGACGGCCTTGGTGACGCCGTCATGTACAAAGGCCTTGAAATATTTCTGGCCCGTCACGTACAACTTGAATTATCCACCTCTTTATCCATGAATGACGGCGTCACCTTGTAGAGCTTGACGCCGTCAGGTACTGTTTCCAGCATGGATTCTTGATTTTCTCGTTTTCTTCATTCTTGAGCATAAAAACGTCGAAAAAGCTCCAAAATGCTTCATATTCCAGAAATCACATCCCAAGTACCTAAAATGACAAAAGGAACGATTTAGGGCAATATTTGATCAAATAATCACGGTTTAGGGCTTAAATGACCCCCTAAAAGCGGTACACTTTTCGCTTCATCATGTCCTCAATATTCAAAGTCCCGGCTATTATGCCGACTCTTTGAACGTAAAAAGGCAATATTACAAGCTAAATGTGGAAATACTATTTTTCACTTTATTTATATATATACAAACACATTTTTTATATACATATATACATTGCAAACAGCAGGGGACGGCCACTCCCCCACAATAGGGTGTTAGAAAATAGAAAGAAGTTAGAGACATGGGTGAAAACCCATGTTGTGCTACTGTTTTTGTTCACCGAGTCGCTAGCTTGACTCGGTCTCCGAATTCATTGGTTCTTAGGGAAAGTTTGGAGATCAGGGACAACCATGGATGGTATGTCCTCTCCAAAGTAATGTTTCAAACGATGCCCATTCACTTTGAAATTTGGTCCGTCATTTTGAGATAATTCAACGGTGCCATAAGGATAAACCTTTGTGATAGTGAATGGGCCAGTCCAACGGGTTTTGAGTTTGCCCGAGAAGATCTTGAGTCTAGAGTTGAAAAGAAGGACTCGGTCACCAATGTTGAAAACGCGGTTCTTGATTTTTGAGTCATGAATCTTCTTTGTCTTTTCCTTGTAGATCAAAGAGTTCTCGTAAGCTTGATCACGAAGTTTATTCAATTCATTCATTTGAACTTTCCGATGATCACCCGCAGTTTGGTGGTCAAAATTTGCATGCTTGAGAGCCCAATAGGCTTTGTGCTCAAGCTCAATCGGAAGATGGCATGCTTTCCCGTACACAAGCTTGTAAGGCATACACCCGATGGGTGTTTTGTAAGCTATACGGAAAGCCCAGAGTGCATCATCTAATTTATCCGACCACGATGCACGATTTTCACGTACAGTTCTTTCCAATATTCTTTTAATTCCTCGATTGGAAACTTCTACTTGTCCACTTGTTTGTGGGTGGTACGCAGTAGAAAGACGGTAAGTTACACCATACTTTTGCATGACTTTATCAAATTTGTCATTGCAAAAATGCGTACCACGATCACTGATAATAGCACGTGGAGTTCCAAATCGAGCAAAAAGAGCTTTCAAGAATTTCACAACAACTCAGGCATCATTAGTGGGTAAAGCTTTTGCTTCAACCCATTTTGACAAATAGTCAACAGCCACGAGTATGTACTTGTTTCCATGAGATGACGGAAATGGCCTCATAAAGTCGATACCCCACACGTCAAAGATTTCACAAACTTATATTGCATTTTGAGGCATTTCATTCTTTTGTGAAATATTCCCGTGACGTTGACAAGCGTCACAGGATTTGACTAATTCCTGGGCATCCTTGTAAATCGTGGGCCAGTAGAAACCGGAATCAAGCACCTTTTTGGCGGTGTAGTTTGGATTATGGTGGCCCCCCGTGGGACCAGCATGGCAAGCCTTGAGAATGTCATTGGCTTCCTGCCCATAAACACACCGCCGAATAACTTGATCCGCACATATTTTGAAAAGATAGGGGTCGTCCCAGAAGTAATGATTTACATCTTTAAAGAATTTATTTTTTTGTTGGGAGGACATCCCTTTCACAACAAAGTTACCCGCATGGTAATTTGCAAAGTCGGCAAACCATGGGGTAGTCGAATCTCCACAAAAAGAAACCGCATTGAGTGTTTCGAGAGGAAATGTTTCGTTTATTTCCTTTTTCTCGAAAGTATCTCGATGGGGGTTTTCTAGACGGGACAGATGATTAGCAGCCAGGTTCTCAGCTCCTTTTTTTATCACGTATAATGATATCAAATTCTTGTAGGAGGAGAACCCAACGGAGCAATCTCGGCTTGGCATCGTGTTTTGCAAAGAGATATTTTAGAGCAGAGTGATCCGTATATACTATGCACTTTGTTAAGATCAAGTATGGCCGAAACTTTTCAAATGCATACACCACAGCCAACAATTCTTTTTCTGTTGTGGTGTAATGAGCTTGAGCTTCGGTTAGAGTTTTGCTTGCATAGTGTATAGGCTGGAAATGCTTGGTTTTACGTTGCCCCAAGACTGCACCTATAGCGAAATCGCTTGCATCGCACATAAGTTCAAATGGAAGGTTCCAGTCGGGGGCAACAATAATTGGTGCTTCAGTAAGCTTTTTCTTCAATGTTTCAAAAGCTTCAATGCACTCGGGCGAGAAGATAAAAGGAGCATCCTTCTCGAGGAGATGGGTCATAAGCCGGGCGATTTTTGAGAAATCTTTGAATAAACCTACGATAAAAACCGACGTGACCCAAAAGCTCCTAATACCCTTGACGGTAGTGGGATGAGGTAATTTTGCGATGACATCAACTTTGGCTTTGTCAACCTCAATCCCGTTCTTTGAAATCTTATGGCCGAGGACAATGCCCTCTTTGACCATAAAGTGACTCTTCTCCCAATTTAGACATAACTTTGTGTCTTCACAACGTTTTAGCATGTTGTCTAAATGGGAGAGACATGATTGGAATGAATCCCCAATGACCGAGAAATCATTCATAAAGACCTCCATAGTTTTCCCGATAATGTCGGAAAATATGGCCATCATGCACCTTTGAAACGTGCCCGAAGCATTACATAAACAAAATGGCATACGTCTGTAGGCAAAAGTTCCGTAGGGGCACGTGAAAGTGGTCTTTTCTTGATCCTGCAGACAATGGGAATTTGGAAGTAACCCAAGAAACCATCGAGGAAGCAATAGTACTTATTCTCCGCTAATCTCTCGAGCATTTGGTCCATGAAGGGTAAAGGAAAGTGGTCTTTACGGGTGGCGTCATTTAACTTGCGATAGTCAATGCATACACGCCAACCCGTAACCAGCCGAGTTGGAATCAACTCGTTTTCTTCGTTTGTGACAACAGTAATGTCACCCTTTTTTGGAATGCAATGTATGGGACTAACTCAAGGACTGTCCGAGATAGGATAAATCAAACCGGCATCAAGAAGTTTTAAAACTTCTTGTTTGATGACCTTATGAATTTTTGGATTCACCCTTCTTTGTTGTTGGACTGCTCGTTTGAAGTTATCCTCCATTAAAATTTTGTGAGTACAAAATTTCGGGTCAATACCCTTGATGTCGGAGAGTCTCCAAGCAATTGCTTGCTTGTGTGACTTCAAAAATTTTATTAGAGCAGTTTTTTCCTCAACACTCAAATCCTTAGCAATTATGACGGGTAATTTATCATCACCCTCCAAAAATGCGCATTCAAGATGAGGCGGTAAGTCCTTAAGCTCGACCTCGGGAAAATCATTAGTTTTTTCAACATTTTTGATTTCCTCTTTATGAAGTACTTGTGGTAGAACAAGAAGAGGAGAGGGATCCTCGTTTAATAATTTCTCAAGTAGGAGAATATCCTTCTCGAGGTCAATCTCTTGGTGATCGATTCCATCGGGAATCGAATCACTCTTAAAAAAGGCATCAATTTCTTCTAAGACGAAGTCACTTCCCTCAAACGTAGTGAGGGAAGGAGAAGAATTGGCAATGATGGGATGAGAAGATGGAGTGGGGTTCCCACTCGGAGAATCATCGGTAAAACCTAAAACCTCTTGAGCGTACTCCTCAGAAGCAACATCAATGACATCTATTCGGTTAACCGATTCGGAATCATAATTTGAGGAGTACCTCGAAGTTTGATCGAGGTTAAAAGTCACCGCTTCATTACCAACACGAAGAGTTATTTCCTCTTCAAACACATCGATTAGAGCACGGCCCGTTCTCAGGAATCCTTTTCCAAGAATGAGAGGAACCCTTAGATCAACATCGAACTTAACAACAACGAAGTCAGCGGGGAAATGAAACTTTCCTACTTTTACGAACACGTCTTCAGCAATGCCGAGTGGACGAGAGATTGAACGATCGGCAAGCTCAAGAGTCATGCACGTAGGAGTAATTTCGGGAAGAGAGCATTTCTTCCACACAGAATATGGCATCAGGTTAATGCTAGCACCAAGATCGGCCAAGGCGAAGCATTCAACCATACCCGGAAATACACATGGAATTAGAAATTTTCCGGGATCTCCAAGCTTCTCGGGAAGCTTTTTCAAAAGAACTGCTGAGCAGTTCTCATTCAACGGAGTCTTTGCCATTTCATACAGTTTTTCCTTGTTGCTTAACAAGTTCTTGATCATAGATGCAAATGTGGGCATCAGAATGATAGCATCCGCGAGGCTTATGTCAAAATGCAGATCTTGAAAGATCTGATAGAACTTGTCCATTTGGTGACTAGCCTTTTCACGGAGCTTTTGCTCATTAAGTCGTGATGGGTAAGGTATTGAAGGTTTGGATTTAGGGTTCTCAACAGGAGTTATTGGTGGTTCAAAAACAACTCCTGGTTTGGTTTTTGGAACAAACTGAGGATGGACGTGTGCGGTACTTTGTGGGCTAGTAGATTGCACCTTGCCCTTGGTTGCCTCAGGCTCACTTTCCACTAATCATCCACTATTTCTTCTATCACCACACCCTTGCCCTTAGTCATCATTCGATCCATCATCTCACACTCAACAATTGAAACACCGGTTTCAATATACAACTCCAATTGTGTAAATATAGGAACATACTCCACAAGTGTCTTCACATCTTCGTCAGACTTTAGTGGTAGCAAACCATCATCCAGTGACTCCCCAGGTATCCTAAAGTGAGTAAACATAAGGGTACTATCCGAGTAACCTAAATCCTCTAACATTTCGCTAAATAATTCCATGGAGAAAACGTTAGAGTGAATTCCGTCAAACCAATCTTTATCTCCAAAGAGATACATTCTTCCTGGTTTTGAGGTAAATTCACCAAAGAAAACACCTTTTCATTCAAATCTGTGGAACACATAAAACATCAATTACTTCCAACAACAATAACAATTTTAAATGGAAAACATTAAAATGTAACAAAGTATTCTTACTATAAAGGATTCCTAAATCAGGTATCGGCGTACTGCGTGCATGATTTTGCCAAAGCTTAACCATTCTCAAGATATTTACTTGTGAAATTAATGTTCTCCTTGGAAAAAATTGAGCCACGTATATAAACTATTGTTCTAAAGGACTAAATTTGTAAAACAAAACACTGGCCAATTGAAGTTATTGGCGGGAAAGGGATAAAAAGACGATACTACCCTCAATGACATGACACTTAACGATGAAACTAACGGAAAATGGCTCTCGGTGGTTTTTTTTGCACATTTACGTAACGTTAGTGGCTTTTTTGCGTGACTTTTTGTCTCGGTCCCATTATTGCAATTTCTTGATAGTTTAGGGACCATTTTTGCATTTTACTCAAATAAAAAATACAAACATCAAATAAACGCGTTTTCTATATTTTCAAGTGTTTTATGAAAATAAATTTCCTTTCTAAATTTTTATAAAACTAAAGATATTTCTCCAACTAAATGCACCCTTCTTATTTCATGTAACTTATTTTATAGCATATTTGAATTTGTTTATACTCGCGCGTAAGCTATAGAATCATTACAATATTTTTAGTTTGAACATTATATATATATATATTCTAAAAGGCATTTGGGGGTTGTGAGTGTGATGCACTGTTCATGCTACAGTGCAGAACAGTGCAGCACAGTGCACCACTTTTTTTTTTTTTTTTCGTTTGCTACAGTGCAAAACAGTAATTTTTTTTTTTTTTTTTTTTTTTTAAATATAAAAGAGATGCACCGCCCTCTAATTAAATTTTCGTTTTAGACCATGAGGTTATGGATCTATTGCAAAGTTAGTCCGGCCGTTAATATTGTACAGAAGAAGGCCCTCATATTAACTTTTAATTTCAAAGTTAGTCCCTAAATACTAACTTTGCAACATACCGACAATCTCAGGCCGTAAAAAAAATACTATTTTCAGAAACACTTTACGAAAATAGTACTTACGGTTATCAACCTTTTGCATATTTAGTCCTTAATAACAAATTTTTTTTTATACAACCGTTTAATTTCAAGTTTAGATTAAACAAAACATTCCCGCAGCAACGCGCGGGTAAACCCACTCGTTTCTATCAAATTTAATACTATTTCCTTACTATTGTTGTATTCTTTTACAAAATAAACGGACGCACCAACTAGTTCAGAAAGTATCAATTCTTAATCAGCATATAAATATTCTTTTCTAAGAAGCAAAAATCAGGGAAAACACCCCATAAATGTTTTTGGGATGGTTTCTATCGATTAAATTTTTGAAAGCCAACATGGACAGATAAGATCAACGGTATTCATTTTAAGCTGACACGACATATATATAATAAGTTTGCTGGGGCTGCTGGCATAAATGGATAACTACTCAACTCCAAAAGAATATCTATCGCACGTCTATTCTCATAAAACGTACCAAACTTTTTGTCCTTGCAAATACGACTACACAAACCTCTAAAATAACAAATGGGATTGGTTATCCATACCTTTTTGAAATGATTACGTTTAACAAATCGATGATAGTCCATTAGATAGCTTACAAAGGTTCTTGGGTGGTGTGGGTGATGATTCAAGATTATGTGTGATAATAAAAGGCACCGAACTCCAAAAAAAAAAAAAAAAAAAAAAAAAAAACCGAATTAATTTACTGTGAATCACATGCTAAACGTTCTTAAAAAGTATGCCAACCAACCATGAAAAGAGATAAGATGCCATTCATGGGCACGAATACACCTACCCACCGGGTAGTTTACCCGGATGAGGTGACACTAATTCATTGGGAGAGAATGAATAATATTCTCTTTTTTCCTCCAACAAACCATTAATTGTGTTTTTATTGTGTTTTAATTCATAGTGGGTAGACTACCCTATGGGTAGATTAAGTTTTCTCCGCCATTCAGTCATTGAGAGAGAAGTAACAAAACATTAATTGTGTTTTATTCTTTTTATGCCACATATTACAAGCAATACCACATTGTTTGCCAATTTATATTGGTAGACTACCTAGTGGTGAATTAAGTTTTCTTCACATGAGAATGATCAGAACCGTTTTTGAATTTTTGAAAGCCCTATGCAAATTACATAATGAGGCCTAATATTATACTCTCTTTATTTCTAAAACCCGCAATTTTAAATTCACGATATACCTGTAACAAATTTGTATAAAGTTAGGGGGATTGATTCACACATTATATTTTTTGATAAAAACATTATTTTGTACAAGTTATATAACACACCGTACAATACTATAATGCACAAATTATAGGTGCTATCATGAGCCATAAAGTTCACATTTCTAAACATTAAATATTGTCTTCTTAACTAGGACGTCACCTTATGAACCATACATATATTTATGGTCTATGTACAAACATCGACCAATTAAGAGGCTGCCATTATCTAGCTGTTTATACCCTCTTATATAAACTTTACGAACCCAACTTTTTGAAAAGATATAAAGAAATGAACAACAACAACAAATGGTTAGCAACAGTTGCAAGCATATGGATCCAATGCACATCAGGCGCATCATATTGTTTTGCAATCTATTCATCAACTCTGAAATCATCCCAAGGCTATGACCAATCCACACTCGACACAGTTTCTGTCTTCAAAGACATCGGTGCCAACATAGGTGTTTTGTCTGGTTTACTTTACCATGCTGTAACCCAACGACAGCCCGGATCACGGTCTTTTGGATCCGGGCTGTCGTTGGTTTATATCGCGGGTGCCGTGCAGTGTTTTGTGGGGTATTTTTGCATGTGGTTGTCTGTTGTAGGAGTTATTGAGAAGCCTCATGTTTTGTTTATGTGTTTGTTTATGTTTATGGCTGCACACGCGCAGACGTTTTTTAATACTGCTAACGTTGTTGTTGCTGTTACGAATTTCCCGGATTATGGCGGGACTAGTGTTGGGATTATGAAGGTACGATGTTTTTTATATTTACTGTTTGTGAGTTGTTGGATGGAATGTTTGGTGGATGTTTTGTTGTTTAAGTTGTTAAAAACAGCAAAAAGTTAAAATAGGTCATGTTGCTACATTAGTTTAGAATGTGTTTGGGTTATTGTTCATGTTCGATATTTGTACAAGTTTTGACTTTTGAACCCAAAGTTTTGCCCCATAATTTAGGTTATGAACAACATAATTTTAGTTCTATAAGCTGCCTGTTTAATTTAGAACCTATAATACCTAAATGTAAGATAAACCCAATCCTTGTACTATAAGACTAATCGAACTAAGTTGAGCTGGACAATATTTTCATTTTCAAATGCTGTAACAAGTTTTTTCCTATTCAAATTGGCAGGGATTTTTGGGTCTAAGTGGAGCAATATTGATACAAATCTACCAGACAATGTTTGATGGCAAACCAACGACTTTCCTGCTTATGCTTGCTGTGTTTCCAGCACTTGTGCCTGTCCTACTCATGTCTTTGGTTCACGCAAACCCTTCCAACACGACAAATGACAAGCCTCATTTGAACCGGTTTTCCTTTATCGCCTTTGCTATAGCCATGTATCTAATGATCGTAATTATCTTTGAGAACATCTTTAGTTTCCCTTCATGGGCTCACATCCTCGCAACCACCGTTCTTATAATTCTGGTTTTATCACCTCTTCAAATCGCCCTCACTGCTAATAGAAACGAACAACAAACAGCGTCCCCTGCCATGGCACCATTGATCATGGCTTCAGAGGCTAACGAAGGGGCACCGGTTGAAATAGAAATGAATCTGGTACAAGCAATGGGGACCGCCAACTTTTGGTTGCTGTTTCTAGCCATGCTTTGTGCATTGGGGTCAGGGCTAGCGACTAGCAACAACTTTAGTCAAATTGGTGAATCTCTTGACTACTCAACAGTTGAGATCAACGCAATGGTTTCTTTATACAGTATTTGGAACTTTCTCGGCAGGTTTGGTGGTGGGTTTGTGTCAGATTTCTTCCTTCACAAATACGGATTGGGCCGACCACTGTTTATTTCACTTACACAAGCAGCAATGGTCGTTGGTCACTTAATTATTGGTTCTGGTGGGAGTTTGTACATTGGTTCAGTGATTGTGGGTGTTTGCTATGGATCACAGTGGTCTTTAATGCCAACAATTACTTCGGAAATATTTGGGGTGAAGCATATGGGAACTATTTTCAACACCATTGCTGCGGCTAACCCTCTTGGTTCGTATTTACTTTCTGTGCAAGTGGCTGGTAGGATCTATGACAAGGAAGCACGAGGAGGTGATTCGTGTTATGGGGTTCATTGCTTTATGCTTTCATTTTTCGTGTTTGCTGCGGTATGTGGTTTTGGAGTGTTTGTTTCATTGGTGTTGTTTTTCCGTACAAGGGGGTTTTATGCATTGATGATTCATAGACGGTCGAAGCAATTGCAGGAGTAGTGAGGAAAATATAGAGTACGAGTTCATTATTTATGCGTGATCAGTAAAGTAAAACAAAAACAATTACCGAAAAACCAAAGATCATGTAAATGAGTGTCATAAAACTCATGTTTCAGGATAACTGAGTTGTTAGAATAGATTGTCTGGGCTTTTAGACTCGGGTTTTATAAATCCATACCCGTTATTTAAACACATATGCGCGGCCTTGGCACTTGCTTGTGTCAAAGATGTTGAAGGCTACTTGGGAAAATTTCAAGAGAATAGGCTCTGAAGATCAAGTTAGGCGCAAGAAAATACAAGTAATGTTTTGTTGAAATATTGTTGGTGCACCTGGAAATGATATGTGTTGTACCATTCTTAAATTCATTTATTTGATTGATACTTATATTATCTTAATATGTTTAAAGGTATGGAATTTCCGTCGATAGGTAGCACGACCCCCAACGAGTCACAGATCAATTTATACAACATAAACGATGAAGCAAAAACTCAAAAGCGACAACAGGTGCCAATGGCCGGCGGCTGGATTGCCATGGCCGGTGGCCAAATGGTCTAAGAACCATAAACGGCCGGCGGCCAAAAGGCCTGATCAGCTCATTTTCTGCATTTGCTTCTCTTTTCCATTTCTAACTTCTAATTTCCTTCACATACAGGTTCTACATTTTACTTCATAAAAATCAGTGTTGTAAATATCGCTCGGCGGTACTGTGGCGGTCGACCCCCGCCAAGCGCCAAGACCGATATGGCGGTGATATATCAGTGATATATCGGAGAGCATAAATTATAAAGGAATTTTTTCTTTTTTAAAATATATACAATTTTTACTACTAATTTTTCAATGATATAACCAAATGTCCACTTAAATAACCAAATGTCCCTTTCAGCCCAACACAAGTAGTAATCTAAAAGCCCAATTGCAATAAAGCTAAACCCTAATTGTTCGGATATATAAGACCACACTCTACCCTAATAAAAAAGCAGTCACCACTCACCACTGATATATTACTATTATTTCTTCTTCTTCTTCCTTCAACATGCTCAATTAATTTACTCAATCCATACAACAAACACAGAGAGACTGAGTGAATACCAAAAAAATCAAAACATAGATAGATCCATCATCTCAACAAAACCAAACGCAGTCACCACTCACCAAAACCACATGGTTGATCCATAGTTGTAAGTACTTGGTGCTGATTTGTTCGTGGCTTCAAGATCGGTGCATAACCATCTTTTACGGGTCTCAGGTAGGTAGATGGTTGTTTTTCGTTGTTTTGTTTTGATCGAACGAAAACGGATCCGATTTTGACCGATTTTAGACCGGTGCTCAACCATCTTTCGCCGGAAAATGGATCCGATTTTAGACCGATTTTGACCAAACCGATTTTTTTGACCGATTAGTAAAATATCGTATCGGTTGACCACCGATAAGCGATATATCAGTGATATATCGGCCGCCAAGACCGATATTTACAACACTGATAAAAACTGTACATAACTTGTAGCATTCGGCTAGACCCGTACAAGCATCAAAGTGGGTCATTTTGGGTTAGAATGGGCTGAATGGGCACTATGCCAAATACCCTTTTAAACTATTAGAACATAACTTAACTACTTGTTTACCACACAATCCTGGATTTACATGATCATACATAAAAACATATTAACCTAGGGCGTTTCTTAGCAAAAGAGTGTGTAGGGAAATAAGCTCGATACCCACGAGCTCCACCGAGAGCTAAGTCTCGTCCTTCTTAAACGTGGATGCACTACCACTAGGTTTACATATAAAACAAAGTAAGACAAAGCAACGTAAGCAAGGCTTAGTGAGATAACATATAAGAGATTAAACATAAACATAACATGATACAATGGTTGCTTCGCGAGACAATAAGCACATGCTTGCCATTAAGTACTAGTCGTCCATAGTGGACGTTATGAACCTTTATTGATTCAACATAACTAGGAATGCTCTAGTCATCCACTTAGAATGTCTAAGTTACGTTTTGGAACATGTGATCACGTATTAGCACGTTTCGTCCACTTAGGACGTCTAAGTCCCATCTTTGGGTCGTAATGCATATAAATATGCAAATCATCCACTTAGGATGTCTATTCTCACCATGTCATCCAGGACGCTAAACAAGTATTAATACAATATTTTAGCTATAAATACATAACTAAGACCACATGGGTCATTACTGGCTGTTTTGACCCGTTTATTTTATTTCACATATAAACTTGTACCGCGTATCATAATATGCAAACATATTAACGTAAACTTGTAACACAAGTACAACAGATACACGTACTATAAAACTTGAACATGAGTACTTCTAACGAGCTACTAAGGACCCGTTTCTACTCTCATATATGTTATTCACCTTAAATATGCTTGGATACTAATGCAAGCTCCCTTGATGATGTCCCCGGTTAACACTTATAACCTAGGAACATGCAATTCACAAGGAGATTATTAGGAACATACCTAAGCTTATCATAATAAGCACTAAAGATAAATAAGCCATATGGGGAGTGTTTGGTTCATGGCTTATATAACCACATCAACATGATTTTTGAAATTAACACCATTAAATGGTGTTATGTGGTACTCTAATAAGGTACCCATCACATAACTAATGTCTTATACATGATTTCAACTGTTCTTGGTGATTTCTCAAAAATCATAATTTCACATAATCATGTAAAATTCTACTGAAATCCCATAAATGACTTAAAGATATGATGATCTTTAGGCTTTACCTACAAAAGAAAAGCCTTAAAACATGAATTTGAGAATAAGACATAATCTTTACCTCGTTTTGATTATTAGAAACTCTAGCTTATGCGTGTATAAGCTTATCTATACTATCTATAATAGAAAAATGGTCAAACTTGAAAAGTTGAGTATTGAAAGTCAAATGTGAGAGAAAATTAATGTAATTAATACTCTAATTAAAACACGTCATTATTTAAAAGTACAATAATTTACTCACATTGTACAACCAATTAAAAACATATCTATCAAATTAAATACAACCAATTAAAACACAAACCAGGTTGACCCGTTTTCGAACCAACCTAGCAAGTTGACCCGGTTTAAATCGACTCATTTTTCGACCGAAGCGGTTCAACCGGTTGAACTACCCGGGTCGAACCGGGTTTCAAAACATTATCCATTACTTAAAAGTACAATGATTTATTCACATTGTACAACCAATTTAAAACATATCTACCAAATTAAATACAACCAATTAAAACACAAACCGGGTTGACCCGGGATGCTTCAAACCCGGCGGATTGACCCGGTTTAATTTGACCCGTTTTCGACCCAACCTAGCAAGTTGACCCGGTTTAAATCGACCAATTTTTCGACCGGAACGGTTCAATCGGTTGAACCACCCGGGTCGAACCGGGTTTCAAAACATTATCTTTTACTTAAAAGTACAATGATTTATTCACATTGTACAACAATTAAAAAACATTATTACCAAATTAAATACAACCAATTAAAACACAAACCGGGTTGACCTGGGACGCTTCAAACCCAGCGGATTGACTCGGTTTAATTTGACCCGTTTTCGACCCAACCTAGCAAGTTGACCCGGTTTAAATCGACCTATTTTTCAACCGGAACGGTTCAACAGGTTGAACCACCCGGGTCGAACCGGGTTTCAAAACATTATTTTTTGTTTATAATCTATAAACTTTTTTTTATCAATAAACTATTTGTCGCTATAAAATCTCGTTGCTATGCACGGGTACTCGTCTAGTGTGTATATATATATATATATATATATATATATATATATATATATATATATATATATATATATATATATAGTGGAGCGTTCAAGTGAGAAGGGTTTTTTTTTGTGAGAATGCGAGAAGTAATCATGACTTTCCATTTAATCCCTCCTTTTTATAGATCTAACGGCCCGGATCAGTCATAATTTTTACACTAAAAAAGTAATTTTTACACTAAAGACCAATAAAACGTAAAAACACACACATCTCACTTTTAAAAGTGTGAAAAACACTGATACTCTCTCAAGTCTCAACATTCATCAACACCAATTTCCACCACAGTCATTGCCGGTTACCACCGTCCACCGCCGTAATCATTGCTGATAACCACCGTCCACCTCAATCATCGCCGATCACCTCAATCATTGCCGATACCCACTGTCCACTGCCATAATCATCGCCGATAACCACCGTTCACCGCCATAATCATCGCCGATCACCACCATCCACCGCCGATAATCATCATCATCAGTTATCACTATCAGCTTCATTAAAAAATAAATACTATTGAGGTATTGAGTAAGTCTAAATTAAGCTTTTGATTCATATATTTCTTTAGATTCAGTGATTAAAGATAAAAAAAATTTTTGTGTTTTATGTGTTTGATTTTATTATTAGTTATGTTCATGAATAATTTAGATCATTACGTAAACCTGATGAAAAAAAATGAAAGATGTACCTGTCTTTTGTTGATGGTTTGTCAATGTACACTATGTGTTCGATGAAATGCTAGTTGTTTTCACATGTGAAGAAAATGAAAGATGAACATGCCTTTTTGCTGATGGTTGATGTTTGTTAATCGGCACTGATTATTAGCTAAGTTCATGTACTAAAACCTCCCCTGAGTTCCAAGGTCATTGAAACTGATCAAGCTTTTTTATTAAATTATATTGCATATCGTCAACGTCTAGATGGTGTTAACACTAACAGGAAAGTGGTCATTAGTTATGTGATCTAGAAAATATGAAATAATATGCGTCATTTATGAAGTTGTTCGAATTTAATTTTCAAGTTGAATTTAATTCTGTCAACGCACACTAGGTGTTCGCTGAAATGCTAGAAGAATATTAAGTATATTAAAAGTATCTGCACTGGTGAAGAATATTGAGATTAGCGATTTTTTTGATTATTTAAGTATATTAAAAGTATCTGCACTTGTGAAGAATATTGAGATTAGCGATTTTTTTGATTATTTAAGTATCTGCACTTGTGAAGAATATTGAGATTAGCGATTTTTTTTTATTATTTAAGTATCTGCACTTGTGAAGAATATTGAGATTAGCGATTTTTTTGATTATTTAAGTATCTGCACTTGTGAAGAATATTGAGATTAGCGATTTTTTTTTTATTATTTAAGTATCTGCACTTGTGAAGAATATTGAGATTAGCGATTGTTTTGATTATTTAAGTATATTAAAAGTATCTGCACTTGTGAAGAATATGGAGATTAGCGATTTTTTTGATTATTTAAGTATATTAAAAGTATCTGCACTTGTGAAGAATATGGAGATTAGCGATTTTTTTGATTATTTAAGTATATTAAAAGTATCTGCACTTGTGAAGAATATTGAGAATAGCGATTTTTTTTATTATTTAAGTATCTACACTTGTGAAGAATATTGAGATTAGCTTTTTCACTATAGTATAGTAGTTAGTAGTTGGATCTATCTCATTGTCATTTGCTTGAACCCATCAGCTTATGGTTTATAGGTGTTTAGCATTACGTTTGTAAAGTGTTTATCTGATTATTCTGTTTTCAACTAAGCGATAGTATATCTCTAGTGTCTGGCTATAGTGTTAGGGGTCAAATATTCAGTTTATGAGTAGTTGCAACAAAACTGATTATGTGATTATTCGTTCGCAACTTTAAACAGGTGATGATCTGATAACATGTAAATTCTTAAATAATCAGAATTGCCAGATGGTCTAATTATCACGTCACGTCCAAACTCTATCTCATTATAGCTTCACATAATCACTATTAAAACTCAATGCCAAACACTTCTGCAACTTTACTGCTATGTATCTTGTTTAATTAGAACCTCAGCCTAAACTGACAATGAGGTACTAAATAAAGGTGCATGTAATACATGGATGGGCATGGGCTGGCACTCCAAACGAAGGTGCTGCTTGGCTATGTTTACAGAGGCTGGCTGGCACTTGGCACAGAATACTTCTGATACCAGTCACCGGAGGAGTCATAGTCGGGATGCTGCATGGTTTACTTGAAATACTAGACCAGATAAGGCAGTCAACTCCTGGACATGGTTCGAGTTTTCTTTCAGGTTTCTTTCCAGTAGTGAAGGCTATTCAAGCTGCAGTAACCTTAGGTACCGGTTGTTCTTTGGGTCCTGAAGGCCCTAGTGTAGATATTGGAAAATCGTGTGCCAATGGATGCTCGTTAATGATGGAAAATAATAAAGAACGTAGGATAGCCCTTGTTGCAGCCGGTTCTGCTGCTGGTATAGCTTCAGGTTTTAATGCAGCAGTTGCTGGTTCTTTTTTTGCCATTGAAACTGTTTTAAGACCTCTTCGTGCTGAAAACTCGCCTCCATTTACAACTACAATGATTATATTGGCTTCTGTTATTTCTTCCACTGTCTCAAATGCTGTACTCGGGGAGAAACAGGCGTTTACAGTGCCAACGTATGATTTGAAATCGGCTGCCGGTATATTATCATAAACTTCATTATTTACATGCTTATATATATTAGCGGTTCAGGGTGAATAGTGGTTTTAACTTTCATCCATTTGCGCCAAACTTTAAAATTTTAATTGGCATTTTTTTTTCTTTTTATGAAAAGCAAACTTATATTATATTGGCAATGTTTCTATCCATAGCAGAAAATGATTATATAACAAGGTGAAAAAATAATTTCTGTCAGCTCATCAAGAAATGGCCGATTAAACGGGTTGTAAGTTAAGAGTAGAGATGTTTGAATAAGATAAGAAGAGAGGTAAAGGGATCCTTTAGCATAGAAAATAAATAAATAAATAAATAAATAAAAAAGCTAAAGGATAAAAACATTGTCAAATACAGTAAAGTTTATGAGGTAAACCTTTAAATGGATGAAAATTTTGAGGACTATACCACTTTTAACCCTCCCCATACCTCTTTTAGACGGGATTGGGTATTGTTGTTGTTGTTGTATACCATATTTAACCCTATATAAGAACGTTGTTTACTTTTTAGATCATAAACTTCATTTTTGCTTGCAGAACTACCTCTGTACCTGATATTAGGTATGCTATGTTAGTGTATTATTCACCCGTTTAGTAACGTGGTTCAGTAATTTTTTTGAATATATCAAAGAACGGCTTGGACTTCCTTCTGTTGTCACACCGGCTTTAGGTGGTTTAGGAGCTGGGATAATTGCTCTTAAGTATCCTGGAGTTCTGTATTGGGGGTTCAATAATGTTGATGAAATTCTACTTACTGGAAAGATAGCTTCTGCACCTGGAATTTGGCTTCTGGCTCAGTTAGCTGCAGCTAAAGTTGTAGTCACGGCTCTATGCAAAGGTTCTGGGCTTGTTGGTGGTATGTATGCACCAAGTTTGATGATTGGTGCTGCAGTGGGTGCGGTGTTTGGTGGTTCAGCTGGACAGTTAATTAACTCAGCTATACCTGGGAACACTGCTATTGCTGAGCCACAAGCATATGCGTTGGTAATGCCATTACATTGTGTTACTTTCAAATTTTTTCTGCTTAGTTATTAAACATATTGGTGGTGAATCTGAATACAATCTTTTACTATAGGTTGGAATGGCTGCAACCTTGGCTTCAGTGTGTTCTGTTCCGTTGACTTCAGTTCTACTTCTATTCGAGCTGACAAAGGATTATAGGATCTTGCTTCCCCTCATGGTAAATTGTTTCTTCAAATAAGTTAATAAATTTGAATACCGGTTTCTGTTAATAAGGGGTTTTTGGTTGGATGGTTTGGGTCTGAGGGTATTGGTTTGTTAGTGTTTGAATATGTTTGTGTTAAGGGTATGAGATTGATACCCATAAAATTAGGCATCCTGCATACCCACCTAAAGGGTCGGGATTAGAATTCCATGCCTATATTCAATCCCATTCCTGCTCAAACCATACCTACAGTGCTTCTTTAGTGCAAACCAAACACCAACTCATATCGTGTTGAATGTTGTGTTTTCAGGGGGCTGTTGGTTTAGCAATATGGGTACCATCTGTGGCAAACCAGTCGAAGGAGAGTGAGGGATCTGATTCAAAAAGAGGCTATGCTATGCTTTCACCAGTTGACAAATTTGAGAACTGGAGACAACAAATGGGTGATGGAGATGACTTAGAGCTTTGTGTAATGGGACCGGATGATAACCATGAAGCAGTTGATGAAGATTTTATTCTCGAGGATTTGAAGGTTTATATTTTCTTTTGGTGACGATACAAATACACTCTGTTGCATGGCGCTCATTTTATTTATTTTATTGTTTAAACAGGTTTCACAGGCTATGTCAACCAACTACCTTCATGTTGGATTATCATCAACTATTCAGTAGGCTGTACAACGTATGGACAACGGGCATCAAACATGTGTGCTTGTTATTGATACTGAAGAGCATTTAGAAGGGATTTTGACGTATGGTGACATTAAACGTGGCATGATGAGGGAATATGATGAAGTCGAGGGTGCCTCTTCAACTCCAGATGTATGTCATATACTCATATCGCTATTTTATATATTTGCGTATGCTTGTTGTAGCCTTATATTCGCGCACATACCCATTATATTAAATATTTTTTAACCGAATAATTATGCAGTTTGGCGAGTGTCTTGTTTCTTCTGTATGTACTCGTGGGATAAGTTATCATGGGAGAAAACGTGGACTTTTAACGTGTTATCCAGATACGGATTTGGCAATTGCTAAAAAGCTAATGGAGGCTAAAGGAATAAAACAGTTGTCTGTGGTCCAGCATGCGGTCGATTTTCAAGAAGAACGAAAGCGACGAATTGTTGCTATTCTGTATTACCATTCAGTCTGGAACTGTCTCAGGTGAAATAACTGCTTTCAGTTTAAGTTCATTCATGTTTCTTCAGGTTCTGATGGCATTGCATTTTGATAGTGATTATCTGATTATTGTGTTTGATGAAAAGTTTCTCATGTGTGGGTATAGTGAAATTATTTCTGATTATTTAGGGGTCAAATAGTTAATTTAAGAGTAGCTGCAACGAAACTGATATTATTAAGGTGGTCATATAACATGTGAATCTGTTTATGTCACAACTAAAGCATCCAAACACTACTTCCTACAGGAGTTTTTGTTCCGAGTTTTCTAATATCACATAATCAATTCAAAACGTAATGCCAAACACCCTGTACTATCTTTTAAACTAATCTTTAACATCGCTGTGTAGAGAGGAGATGAATCGCAGGGGACAAGAGTATCAGCCGAGGTCGGAAGACCATATTGAAGCTAGAGCTTCAAACGGCCATTAGTTCAGGTTACTTGCCACGCTGAAGGTTACAAGTGTCACTTGACAAACCGAGAGCCCATGCAGAAATCATAGTTTTGAAACAATAGTCATCACAATGACGCAAGGATATACTACTATTTTCAGGAGTTTTGGAGGTGGAGATCGTTTACATATTTACGTAGGATTCAAATGTGATCAATCAAGATGTCATATTATACGTGTAATGTAATATACGGATACAATTTTCTAACCTTAGTTGTAGAAAATTATTGGGAAAATATGGTGAATAAAGCTCAATTTGTATCTTTTGTTGTTAAAAGTTGTGCTTGTATTTTTTCCATCTTTTGATGGATGCCATTCATCAATTTCTATACAATATGATTCTCATTTATATAGTTCCTCTGTTTTCTCCTAGTATTTAGCTGGTTTCAGATTTTAGTAGCTAACCACTTTACAAAAGCAGCCTCTAATTTTTACACTGCTTATGTGAATATCTTATCAGCCACTTACAACTGCTTATTTGCTTTGGAAGTTGCAGAAAAACACTTGCATAAGCAATTCCTAAGAGACTCAAAAATTGGCTATAAGACCTACTTTAATAAAAGTTTAGGCGTATACAACCATCTCCGAGGTGGCCTAATACGTCATAGAGAAGTCAAGTTAGACCGCGTACATCTGAGTGAAAAATGCTCAACTTTCACAAGTATATCAACCACAAACATATAGAGGCAAAAGTATGATATATCATACTGTCTAATTTTAAAGACTAACCCGATATCAAACCACTCAAGGGGTAGGTCAACGGGTTAAACAGCTTGTGATTATAAAATTTAAAAGGTGAGATGTCTCAAGTTAAAATTTATTTTGCTTGGTCCAACCTCCTTAAAAGGGGATGAAACTTTACATGGTTTAAACCCTATATATTAGTCGGCCAAAATCAGAAAGTAAGATCACCGAAAAAAAAAAAACAGGATATCAAGTTAAAACTCATATACTTTTCAACAAAGAATTTCCCAATATAGTTTTAACATAAGTAGTTTAAAGGATATGACATAATTTCATCATCAGAGACCATATAATAATATAAATTTTAGACATTTCTACACTTTCCGAATAACCAACAAAAATTTACATGTGAGGTCCGAGCGGCATCCTATTCATCATTTGATGATGGTAAACAGACGAACCGTTCAAACCAGGATCCGACACAGGCTCCACCTTTGGCTCTCCCTTTGGCATCATCATCCCTTGTCCAAGATACTGATTAGGCCCCAACCCAGCCATCGCCATTTGACCCAGTCCTGGTCCTGGTAGGTTCATCCCATAACCATAGCCGTGAGGACCGAAGCCTTGACCAAAATGGGGCCTTTCATACCTAGCCATGGGGTTCTGGATTTAAGACGGTTGAATGGCCTGAGCTTGTGAATTGTTGTGGCTGCTGTTACGAGCTGCAGGGACATCATGATTGTGTTTTCCTTCGTATGTTGTGATCACTGACTTGAGGTCGTGTGAAGCCCTTTCCACATGTTTGCTTACTGTGCATCCCGTGCTTGTGCACTTGTAGCAACTCCTGAATCATAAATAGTAACACATAACGTTATCTACCATCCAAATTTTGTAGAACCACCAAACTAATCGATTTCTGGCACTTAAAAAAAAAAAAAAAAAAAAAAAAAAAAAAAAAAAAAAAAAAAAAAAAAAAAATTGCAATGGTTTAGTCCCTTGACTATTTTTGCATCATTTTCTTGCAAATAACTTAGCAAACAAAGTTTAAGAATTAAATCACAGCATAGAACAAAGTTAAGTGACTTTAGTGATTTAATAATGATAGTTGGGTGGTCAAATCTAAGCAAAAAAGTTAACGGAGCGAACTGTTGTGAAAATAAGCTCTGGAATTAAGCTGCCAAAATGGGGAAACTTAGTGGTTTTACGATTAGTAAACCCTTTCATAAATATAAAATTATATAAGTAACCTTGGATTTGGATTTCCTTTCATGACTTTCTGCCCATACTTGCGCCAGCGGTACCCATCATCAAGAATATCCACTTCACTCGTTGTTTGCACAACTACTCTTGGTTCTCTAATGGCTCGGCTTGCCCCACTTACTTCTGCTGCATAAGCTTCAACCTTTCTGAAGTATCAAACAACATTCAGATTAAAAAAAAATGCTGCCTAGAACGTGTTGCAGAATGCTAGACATTGACCCTTTTCCTACAGCAGACAGAGAATGATCTACAATATATAACTGTATCATTATAAGAAAAATTACCATGTTCACTGCCCTTAGCATTGTTATCTTTTTCTGAACCCAGCGTAGGGAAATCACCAGAACTCAAAGAGAAATCATTAGCCTTGGAGGGTATAGACTGCACAAAAGAGGAAGACTGTTTAATAATCATGAGTTATGTTTCACCATGTACTTGTGAATGAGTATGGAAGCAAAAGACCAGCACCCGGAAAAAATGAGCATATCTGTTATATAGTTATATGGGAAAAAATGCATCGGCTTAATGACTTACCAGCTTATCCGCATTACCATTGGGACCCCACGCCATTGAATTATCATATACAGGCTCAGCAAAACGAGATAAGCTTGAGCTGCCCGGTCTTGTCTCTGCACTGAGTGGACGTGATGTTAGTGATGACTGGTTCGATGTCAATATCCCCGAAGCTGATGAAGGTAAAATTCTACGAGACATTATTTTCACATGTGAAGATAATCTTACTAAACTTAAATCATCAAAAATTTTGCTAATAACATCAAAACTTAATTCCTTGCTAATATTTTCACATGTGCAGAGAATCTTACTAAACTCAAATCATCAAAAATTCCGCTAATAACATCAAAACTTAATTCTTTGCTAATATTTTCACATGTGCAGAGAATCTTACTAAACTCAAATCATCAAAAATTCCGCTAATAACATCAAAACTTAATTCCTCGCTAATATTTTCACATGTGCAGATAATCTTACTAAACTCAAATCATCAAAAATTCCGCTAATAACATCAAAACTTAATTCCTTGCTAATATTTTCACATGTGCAGAGAATCTTACTAAACTCAAATCATCAAAAATTCCGCTAATAACATCAAAACTTAATTCCTTGCTAATATTTTCACATGTGCAGAGAATCTTACTAAACTCAAATCATCAAAAATTCCGCTAATAACATTAAAACTTAATTCCTTGCTAATATTTTCACATGTGCAGAGAATCTTACTAAACTCAAACCATCAAAAATTCCTCTAATAACATCAAAACTTAATTCCTCGCTAATATTTTCACATGTGCAGATAATCTTACTAAACTCAAATCATCAAAAATTCCGCTAATAACATCAAAACTTAATTCCTTGCTAATATTTTCACATGTGCAGATAATCTTACTAAACTCAAATCATCAAAAATTCCGCTAATTCATCAAAGCTTTATTCCTTGCTAATATTTTCACATGTGAAGATAATCTTACTAAACTTAAATCATCAAAATTCCATTAGTAACATCAAAACTTAATTCCTTTCTCATATCTTCAGGCGCGAAGATAATCTACTAAACTTAAATCATCAAAAATTCCTCTAATTAACTAGCTTTTAACATTTAAAACCTAATTAGTAATCTATATATTCACATGTGAATTATGTACAAATTAAACAATTATAATAAGTTCAAACACATAATAATTATAAATTATACAATAAAATTTAATCAAAAATAACAAATTAAATAGTTACTATCAGTTTCTGTGTAGTCTGAATGAAAAAGTTAATCTTCTTTCATCAAATTCAGCTTTTGTTGACCTAATTTCATTGACATCTCCTTCTTCATCAATAATATTTGCCGAATGTCATGTTTTTATGATCAATTAATACTCCGGTGATGATTCCGGTAGCAATTCCGGTAGAAAACAGTTGATTAGGATGAATAACAGCGCAACATTGAGGGGAAAACAGTTGAAATGATGAAAGTTAGTTGACTGTGATAACACCAAGAAAGAGTCCAATAGAAATTTTACAAGAGAGGAAACGGAAGCAGACGACAACACAAATTTCACCAAAAACAAAAATTAGAGATTCAACATACATGTTCGCTAGACATTGAATATGTGTGATGAGCATCCAACAAACTAGTACTTGGTAAGGTCCTTTATATCACCACACCATCTTAAATAGTCTTATCGTATTCCTTTTTCCTTTTCCAGCTATTGCTTGATAACAGAAGGTAGCAGATAGAATGGGATACAACTGAGGGGGAAGCTAGCACCTATCTATTGTCCTAACTACACATTCCTTGCGAGGTTTACCCTGTTGCTTAGCAAAGTGTTTTTTAGAAAGAAAGTTTATCTATACAGCAGTGCAATAGTCAGTATGTTTATTCGTCCAGGCTCTAGCAACTGTAATGCAATGCTCACCAGAAAAGCAAATCTGATAAACCTAAAGAAACACTGCGCCTACAGAAAGATAACATGATACAAATACAAGCTTTGATGAATAAGCTGAATTTTTGGATATCAAGGCATAACTAGTATTTTGTTTAATTAACCTGGTGATATCACTATGCGACTGACACAATATAAAAGACAATAAAGATAGATATCAAACAGATATAAGTACACTATTATTACCATTGAAATAGCAGCATGCGTTATCTGCAGGACATCCACACAGGGGCGGATGTATGTAGAAGCCAGGGGTAGCGGTCGCTACCCCTGAACTTTTACCCGGTAGTGTAATTTTAGCGATTTTTGGCGATTTTTTGGCGATTTCGCGACCCCTGAAGCAAATTTTCGCTACCCCTAAACAAATTTTCGTATTTCGCTACCCCTAAACTTGGCTCCTAGTTCCGCCCCTGCATCCACACATGTTACGACGTTCCCATCTGCCAAAAAAAGGGATAAGAATCCAATGCAAATTGATACTTATATCGTTAGTTGAAAGGCATATCACACCTTTGTCTACAACTGGAAGATGTAAGAATTTCCCATCATGCATTATATGCAATGCCTCCAGGATTGTTGTGTCAACTGTTGCATATTCTAGATTTGGTGTTATAACCTTAAAAAAGAACATATGCCACTTAGATCATAGGGGTGTTTGTCGGTGTCTTTAAAAAGTAAGTACGCGATACCGTAACAAATAAAATCAGATAGCCCGTCATAATAAAGTGTATTATTGCCATAATGTACTACCATCTACTACATGTGGCAAGGTTCACTCGTTAACAAACCTTACAACATCCTCAAACTCAGACATCTGAACCTCACTAGATAAAATATGCTTTGCTTTTTCTTCTAAACGCACAGCTTGAGCAAGGACACCAGAAATTTTCTTGAACACCTTCTCATTCTCAATTTGTAGTCTGAATGACATCAGCATACAATTACTAATATTAATAGAAATGTAACAGTAAAAAATGCTGCAAGTATCAAGCCAAGAACTCTTACTCAGTGGCCACAACCATGACTTGCTGTACTGATTCCAACGACATTTTACTGCAAAGCACCTGTAGAAATAGAAATAGAGTAGATGAGATTACGATCCCACAGAAAATAGATTGTAGTTTCCCAAAATGTAAGTTTATGCATAAAAACTCCTTATTCAAAAAATCATATTATTATATATATTTTGCTATAATATTTGACAACTAGTCCTATATATGAATAAAAAATCTGGATAAAAAGTGTATCTAGTCAACCGAACTCAAGTCGGCCTATTTGGAGTCTTGCAAAATATAACTAAATTACATATGCGAGAATTACCTTCCAAGCTTCTACCCTACAAGAAGCCTTCTTTGACTCCACATCAACGAGGAGCAACTCATCAACTACTTGAAAAAATGACCACATACTCAGAAACGTAATCAAACATAACAAGTGTATCGGTAATATGATTGAAATAGAAATTTTGTAAGAGAAGCATGAAACAGACCTTTAACTTTCAATAAGCAAATTTCTTCACATGTGAAGGTTTCGATACCTAATTTCTTCACATGTGAAGGTTTCGATACCTAATTTCTTCACATGTGAAGGTATCAATTTGGGCGGATTCAAGTGAGAATTCCCTACCAAATCAACATTTTCCGAAAATAACAAACTAACAAGTGAAGGTATTCGATACCTAAGTTCTTCACATGTGTAATCATATCCACTCGAGGACGCTGCACCAGCTTCTGAGTCTGTGTAATGATATCCATTCCACCAACAATAACCTCACATCTCAAATGCAAACACGACCCAAGTGCCTTAAACTGTTCCACTAGCTGACTAAAAAAAAATCAAGATTTACTATTAGAGGTGGCAAGATGGGCAGGCCAGCAGATTATTGGGTTTAGGCAGGTAACTTTTTAGTACGGGTTTCCCAACATACACTTTATTGTCCATTTTTATTAATGCGCTCGTTATGATAACACACACAATAATGTTCCAACAATAATCTCCCAAAAATTTCAACTATAACGGTTCAACTGACATTTAATCTTTAAAATAAAAGATAGCATAAATGGCAACTACAACGAAACCATTCACGAACGCGGTTCATATGGTACTATTCTCGTCAATGCTGTAGATTTCAGGTTACAACCACAAAAGAGACTAACAAACTAAACCCTTCATCGCCCTTAATTCATTTCCACAAATCTCCCCAAGATATATCCATTTATCGCTACTACAAGATCCTATGATAGGTTCAGTAAGGTGAAAGACGCACTCATTGACTGAACCAATGTGACCAGGAAGCTTATAGAGTATGTTTCTATGAGTGGTTTCCCAAATATAAACCAATGTGTTTCTGTTCCACATTGTGCTGGTGTCCCTACATTATCTTGATGCAACGATTCTGTGATGCATACAGACGCAAATCTCATATACGAAGGGTACAATCCATCCCATTGGTAAGAAGGTAAGAGCCATCAGGGCTTAGTTGCATACCCCCGTTATTATATTCTGATGACCTTTAAGCGTCATGGAGACCTCATTTCTCCTAAGATCCGACACCTTGATAACATTGTCGATTCCACCACTGTAAATCTTATATGAAGTCTCAGAGAAGGCGACAGCCGTGACCTGGTATTTATCCGGAAGTGTCTGGATAGCACCTGTTTGACGCAGATCCCAGAGCTTAGCAGTACCATAATTGGATCAGCTGACAACAAGAGGCGGGCCTCTTCGAGAAGATCAGCATGAGTTGACAAAAGATGAGTATTCTGCCATCTTCTTAATATGTTTCCTGGTCTCTACATCCCATGTCTTGAGCGTCTTGTCTGACTGGCTGAGATAATCTGTGAGCCGTCACTAGTCCACTGAAGATCCAACACAACATTCTTGTACCCTTTGAGTATAAGTTCTTTCATTCACCGCTGACATGCCAAAGGAAGATCTCTCTGTCATGAGAGCCGGAAGCAGTGTCTGTTCCAGATGGGTGTTGAACTTCAAGGTATAGACGGCATTCTGATGACCTGTGAGCAACATGATACGCGACAAGAGACTTGATGTTCGTTGTTTAACATTTGGAGGCGTGTTCTGGTGAGCAGTGTAAGATGATGAAATGTCCATTGGGCGTACACCCATAACATAAAGCGCACCTTCACCTGCTTGCATCATTTTGACTTGTTTAGTCCCAGATAATTGTAGTACATCACTAAAGTTTCCCTTCGCAGAAGATAAGACCATCTCAACCCTTTTCTTCAACATCTGATATGTACATGGCGAGTAAATTAAGCGATCAAACTAGAGATTATTTTCACACGCGAAAATACTCTTACTAAACTTAAATCATCAAAAAATCTGCTAATAACTTTGAAACTTCATTTCTTGCTGATTTTTTCACGCGTGGAGATACTTTTACTAAATATAAATAATCAAAAAATCCGCTAGTAACATCAAAACTTCATTCCTTACTGATTTTTTTCATGTGTGAAGATACTCTTACTATACTTGGGTAATCAAAAATGGTGGTTACTTGTTTAGGTTGGTTCCGGTTAAGCTTGCATGGGATATTGGCTATATTGCTGCAAGGTTTGGGCATGAAACGTTTCCTGAAGAATTATTTATGAGCCAGCACTCATGTTCTGAACTTTTGCTTGAAGGTGTACTAAATATGACTTTTTTCACTTAGTACTAAATATGACTTTTTTCAACCCTCTCATTTTGCCAACCCGTCCCAACCAATTTCAGTTAGTACTAAATATGACTTTTTTCAACCCTCTCATTTTGCCTCTAGTCTGAAACAAAGATGATTTTGCAGGATGGGCTTCTCGAGCATATTTTTCATACAATGGATCTACGACAATCAGAATTGCTCTCAAGATGGCGTTTAGGAAATTCTTAGTTGATAATAAATTGCTGCTAGTAGAGAGATCAGTTTCTAATAGACTATTTACAATCAAAGTACCTAGGATACTAATACTGTATAACCATCTACGTGAAGCATACCACATTCGCACACCAGTCTATCAATTTCTAAAAGTAGTAAACACAACAAACAGGAAATACAGTAGACACGTGCCTGACTTAAAAAGGTGGAGTCAAACTTGTCTTTTGGCCCGTTGATGCAAACATCCAAGAGGTCAAACCTTCATGCAAAGATGAATATTAGATTGAGTATTTATAGAAACAGTTAACACATTTAAGATGATTTAAAGCATTAAAGTATTGAAAAGAATTATTGAACTCACCCTAAGATTTCATTTTCCTTTCTGTACAACAATGCAGCAGCTCCCACCTTTTGAGCCTCCTGTCCCATTTCAATGGCTTGCGCACCCTGCAACAAAAATGATATAAAATGACGCAAAAGGCGCTTAACTAGATATTAGAAAAACTGATTAAACATTTTACGTCAAACATGTTTGTGCTGTACACAAGATTTGTGTTTTAGATGTGAATTACTGTAATTCATTATACTAAACTATCAATAACAAGAATATATTGAACTAAAAAACTACAAAACTCGTCCATGTCAAATCAAAAGTTGGATTGGTTTTCTCAGATATTCGACTACTAGGAAAAACCAAGCAAAAAACCAACTTTAGTCTTACTATACTTAGGTAATAAAAAAATAGGCTAATAACATCTAAACTTCATTCCTTGATGATTTTTTTCACATGTGAAGATACTCTAAATAATCAAAAAATCCACTAATAACATCAAAACTTCATTCCTTACTTATTTTTCACACGCGAAGACACTCCTACTAAACTTTTTCACAAGCGAAGATACACTATTACTAAACTTTTTCACATGCAAAGATACTATTAATGTACTTTAATCACCAAAAATTCATCTAATAACATCAAAACTTTTATTCCTAGCTGATATTTTCACATGCGAAGATACTCGTACTATACTTAAATGATCAAAAAATCCGCTAATAACATCCAAATTTCATTCCTTGATGATATTTTCACACACGAAAATACTTACTAAACTTAAAAATCTGCTAGTAAGATCAAAAATTTCCTTCGATATTCTACTCAAGACCTAATTAGTAATCTATACATTCACATGTGACATATTTACAATTAAAACAATGATACTAACTTCAAACACATAATAATTCAAAATTCTACAATAAAATTTTATCAAAAATAATAGTTACTTGAAATTTCTGTGTAGTCTGATCTGAACTTCAATTGACCTAATTCCATTAACATCTTCTTCTTCTTCATTCATATTTGTCGAATTGTTTGTATTTTATGATCGATGATGATTCCAGTTGTGATTCCGGAGATGATTCCGGTAGTAGACGGTGGTATAAGGTGGTAGAATCTGGAAGACGGTCGGAGATGGTGGTCGAAAGTTTTAATTTAAACGGTTATTACAGCTATAATTGTGGCGGTGTAGTTGTGGTTTGAATGGCGGTGAATATTGGCGGTTTAATCTGCGGTGGTTTGATGGCCGATGATGAAGCCAGTTATGATCGGAGAGAGGATTTGAGTTGATTTCACCGTAATTGCAGGACTTCTATGTGTTTTTTTATATATATATTAAGTGGATAAAATACCTTTATCTAAATTAATAGTTAGTGTAAATGGTGGGATTGATCACAGCCATTAGATCTAAAAAAAATAAGGGATTAGATGGAGGGCTAGGATCTCTTCTCGCGTTCTCACAAAAATTAGATTTCTCACATAAATGCCCTATATATATATATATATATATATATATATATATATATATATATATATATATATGTAGTTTCCTTGCTTAAACTAGGCTTGAAATCAACTTAAGAGAGAAAAACGTGAAGTAAGTGTTAAATTTTAAGTTTCACCTTTTGGCTAAACCCTTTTTGGCAAAACTAGTCCCTACTAAGAGGACTATTGCAAAGTAGTCCTATTTGCTTTAAGCTTATTTCAGAGGACCTTTAAGAGCATTAGGTGTAGATGGGGAGGCTTGTCTCCCCATTCGGGTCCCACCCTTGCCACATCACCAAACACCTCAACTTCAACTATCCACAACAAACCCCCTTACCAAACAACAAACCTCAACTTCCTCATTAGGGTCCCACCTCTTACACATTTATTTTTTTATTCATTTCATTAAATAAATTAAATTCATTTCACAAATACTAAAAAATAACAAAACATACTAATTTTATTTCATCAAATAAAAAAGTTACAATACAAAAAAAAAATACGATACGGAAAAAAAAATACAACACATACGACACTAAAAAACGAACCTAATTATTACTATTTCGTTGAATTTCTTCCCATTGTTGTTGTTGCCAAATATGCTCGATGAGACATAGTTGAAGCCTTGAGTGTGTGCGTTTATCATGTAGTTCTTTGGTTTTTCTTCTTTGCGTTGCGCAACGTTCGACCCATGACTGTTGCATATTTGGTGTCGGCGGAATATATATTTCGGAAGCGTCGGATATATCAAAATTTTGATCTTTCAAAATCATGTTATGCATTATGATGCACGAGTACATGATTCTCCGTAACTTGCCCACAGTAAATGCACGCGCCGGTTGGGCAATAATATGCCAACGTCCTTGTAGGACACCAAAAGCTCTTTCGATATCTTTTCGCGCACTTTCTTGTTTCGCTTTCCATGCGGCGTGTTTTGGGTTGTTTGCAACAGTAAAGGACTTGACAAACGATGCCCACTGTGGGTAAATTCCATCTGCTAGATAATACCCATTTTTAAATGTACGTCCGTATACTTCAAACGGAACTTGAGGGCCAATATCGTCAATCAGGTCGTCGAATAACCGAGAATTATATAAAACGGTCAGATCGTTATTCGCACCTGCCACACCAAAAAACGCATGCCAAATCCACAAATCATAAGACGCAACAGCTTCAAGCATTATAGTTGGATATTTTTTATCACCTCTGTGAAATTGCCCTTGCCATTCTTTTGGGCAATTCTTTCATTCCCAGTGCATACAATCGATGCTTCCCAACATTCCCGGAATCTTATGAACAATGCTATGTGTGTGGTATAAGTTACGAACGTCGTCCTCAGTTGGTTTTCTTAAAAACTCCTTCCCAAACAACTGGATTATGCACATAGTAAAAAAATCTAGACAATCACGTGCACAGTGTTCACATATTTGTAAATACTCATCTAATGACTCAGGTGATATCCCGTACACCAATTGGCGTAGGGCACATGTGCATTTCATAATCACACTAAAACTCATTAGACCCGTAGCATTGGGTCGTTGTCTAAAGAAATCAAAATGAGCAGGAAGGGGATCATGAGTGTCAATATATGTTTCAATACCTTCGACTATTTCTAAGAATAGTTTACGGCTCATACGGTAACGACGTCGAAAATTGTCTTCAGGATATTTTGGTTGGTCACCAAAATAGTCGGCCCATAGACGTGCTTCAGCAACGTCACGTTCACGCCGAATGTATTTACGGCGATGTGAAGGACCGGCTGCTTGATTTTGCAACTCTTGCTCGTTTTCGAACTCTTGGATAATCAACTCTAGCTTATGTATCTCTTCAAAGTCACTAACTTCGGAATAAGATGATTCACTCATTGTTTTTGCTTTGGAATGAAATGTGTTAGGTTTTTTGGAATGAAATGTGTGAAATATGTGTAATATATATAGGGATAATATGTTATGGTTTTAGGGGGTTAAAAAAAATTAAAAAAAAAAAAAAAAAAAAAAAAAAAAAAAGGACGAACGTTTAAATTAAAACGTTACACAACGTTTAAAAATTCCAAAAAGCTGCAACATTTGCTTTTTCACCTTCGCCGTAGCCACGGGGAGTTCTCCAACGAAGAGGAACGGCGAGCCTCATCTGGTGTAGAGGCGAGCAACGGCTCGCCGTTGAGCATGCCAGGTCGGACGGCGAGTCTCAACGACGAGCCTACACCTAATGCTCTAAGCTAACAAGAGTATATATGCTAATAACGGAAACAGACTAGGAAGCTTATAAAATAATGATAAATCATTACATGAAAAAGTTAGGGTGTTACATATTCGCATCATCCATCATTTTGTAAAAGAAAATAGAAAAAATTGTAAAAAAGATAGAATAAGGTTGATAGCGTTGTTAAACAATCTCTTAGCCAAAATAAAACATTTAAAAATTGTTATTTGAATTGAATTATCGTATATTACTGCATTTTTCAACTAAATTTGTATTATTTTACGATGTATGGATAAACATTACTCGAAAAAGTTAACCGACTATCATAATTATAAATATTTGCCGCTATAAATTACTAAGGTATACTAATATCTCTATTCATATTCCATTTTAGGGCAAATTATTTAAAAAATTATTATACTTGGCACTGTTTCATCTTCTGGGTAGCGAACAACTTTGTTTACTTTTGAGGGTAATTTTCTTTCAAATTCATCCTCTTTAGAGTAATATGTGACATTTTTGCCCTTTGAGAAAAAAAAAATTGTATAAACTAAGAAGGGCAAAAATGTCAAAAAATTTCGCAAAATATCCTAAAAATGATGAATTTAAAAGAAATTTACCTTCAAAAGCAAAAAATTTGTTCGTTACCCAAAAAAAGAAACAATGGCAAGTATAATTTTTTTTTTAATAATTTGCCCTCAATTTTATACTAAGGTGTACTAATTTCTCTATTCATATACTTGCTTTTCAGGTTTCAATTCTAGATTATGTTTTGTTTCCGTGTTGATTGGAGCATTTGTATGTTTGGTTATAGACTTTATGGTTGTTTGGATTTAAGTCATCTTTCTGCTATTTTGAAAATATCTATATTTCCAGTGTGTATGATGTATGATCACATGCTATTTTGTAAGTAATTTAGTATTGTAAAGGCATATTATTATATTTCCCGTGTGTATCACATGATATTATTAATTTTAGCGTGTTATTATATGCCGATTTTAAGAGTTGAAAGTTGATAAGCTAGAAAGCTTCCAAAGATGACAAATGATAATTTAAGAAGTACAGGTGGGAATGGGATCATGGAGATCACGATAATCTCTTATAACACACATAAAAAAAAAAAAATGCTTATATAGTTTTAAAATAAAAACAATATCTGATTTGATTTACACTTAGGCAGTTTGGCTGTAATAGTTTTATCTTTAAAATCAACACATGTTAGAATAATCTTAAGAGAACAAGTTGCAATTTCTCACCATTTCATTGCTAGTCAACTTACATATGATTAATCTCTACAAGATAGTTTCTCAACCCTCATAACTTTGGGTACGAAAAGTCGATACCCTCCAGCTCCTATATATACCATCATTCACTGGTACGTGCTCTACTCGTACCAATGGAAAACAGCAAATGGATAGCTACGGTGGCAAGCATATGGATCCAATGTAGCTGCGGCCCAAGTTACGCCTTTGGTATATACTCTGCAGTCCTCAAATCAAGCCAAGGTTATGATCAATCCACTTTAGACACAGTGTCTGTCTTCAAGGACATTGGTGCTAATATTGGAGTTTTATCCGGTCTACTCTATCACACGGTCACATATAACAAAAATGGTTCATCTAGGTGGATGTCACGTTTTGGATCAGGTCTGCCTTTGGTTTATTTGGCTGGAGCAGTTCAGTTTTTCGCGGGTTACTTTTGTCTGTGGTTGACTGTTACGGGAGTCATTGAGAAGCCTCATGTGCTGCTCGTGTGCTTCTTCATGTTCATGGCTGCACACGCTCAGACCTTCTACAATACTGCTAATATCGTTGTTGCTGTTAGGAACTTCCCTGATTACAGTGGAACCACCGTTGGCATTATGAAGGTAACTTCACGCAAATTATAATGATCGATATAACATTTTTAAGATAATCTTGAAGCCATATAATAAGTTTCTATGTGTCCATTACAACTAGTTAGGGGAAATCGTGGTTGGTACCTTTAATATAACGTACGTGACAGAAATATATTTCGAGGATAAAAGTTTGCATTTAATTTAGTTAAGGTATATTTACATGTACTCTTCCGTAAATAGTATAGGTGTTAGAACAAGTTACACCACACTAATTTACTTCATGTTAATGTTAATTTGAGGGGAGCCTATTAAGTAACGACCATTCTTACTTGCGTAAAATTTCATCTATTTCTCAGGGCTTTCTTGGTCTAAGCGGAGCAATACTGATACAAATTTACCAAATGTTATTTGATGGCAACCCAACGACATTCCTACTGATGATCGCCGTGTTTCCAACACTCGTGTCTCTTTTACTCATGTCTTTTGTCCACGTAAACCCTGCAAACACAACCAATGACAAACATCATCTGAATGGCTTCTCAATGATAGCGATTATCGTTGCTGCATATCTAATGATCATAATCATCTTTCAAAACACGTTCACATTCCCACCATGGGCTCACATCTTAACAACCATTGTTCTTCTAATAATGGTGTCATCCCCTTTACATGTCGCACTCAAAGCTAAAAAAGATGAACAAAACACACTCTCGCCCTCTATGACTCCATTGATTGTTTCTTCAGAGGCTCAAGAAGATGCATTGGTTGAAATGAATCTACTACAAGCTGTATGCACCATCAACTTTTGGTTATTGTTTGTACCTTTGGTTTTTGCAATGGGGTCAGGATTGGCTACAATAAACAACATTACTCAAATAGGCGAGTCTCTTGATTACTCAACAACAGAAATCAACACAATGGTTTCTCTATGGAGTATATGGAATTTTCTTGGGCGTTTTGGTGGTGGATTTGTGTCTGATTACTTTCTTCACAAACATGGTTTGGGACGACCATTATTTATTTCGCTTACACAAGCAACAATGGTACTGGGTCATTTGATCATCGGTTCTGGTGGAAATCTATACGTTGCTTCAGTGATTGTTGGTATTTGTTATGGATCACAATGGTCTTTAATGCCTACAATTACTT
This sequence comes from Artemisia argyi, assembly GCA_030686995.1. NCBI lineage: Eukaryota > Viridiplantae > Streptophyta > Magnoliopsida > Asterales > Asteraceae > Artemisia > Artemisia argyi. The sequence goes on along the minus strand of CM060688.1, from coordinate 29,901,120 downwards.
AGGAAATATTTGGGGTGAAACATATGGGGACTATTTTTAACACCATTGCTGCAGCTAATCCAATAGGTTCTTATTTACTTTCTGTAAGAGTGATTGGTAGCATTTACGATAAGGAGACGCTAGTAGGAGTGAGTTCGTGTCATGGGATTCATTGCTTCATGCTTTCGTATTATATATTTGCGGGTACTTGCGTGTTTGGTTTTCTTATTTCCTTGGTGTTGTTTTTTCGCACAAGGGGGTTTTATTCATTGATTTTGCAAAGACGATTGAAGAAACTTGAAGTGTAGCAAGGAATCTGAATGAGTCAGTCTTGTATGATTGATCCGAGCAACGAATGTGTGAGGATTTCAGAACTTGAGTTTATTCATTATTCATTATTACATTGTTTATTCACAGAAAGAACTTACGATTTACGAAGACCCGTGTACTATTGTACTAATTATTAATGTAATCAAGCATTATTTTCTCTAATAAATCAGGCTTAGCATTTCGTTACTAGCCTTGCAATTCCTTTGCAAAACATATAACTCGAATGAGATTATTCAAGTTTTAGCGCAAATGCTAATAAGATATCTGATCTAGAGTTGTGTCATATATGGATTGAAGGTTCACACATCGAGAAGATGAATACTTGTAAAATATAATAAGAACACAAGATAGAATCCAACCACTCACCCTTTGATTCAAAGTAAGAGTTATAAGTTCAATACAAGAAGTACAGAATAAGTATGTGAACAATCACATACAATACAGATACAAAAGAGATGAGATCAAGAATGATTAGAATTCATCAATACAAGAGATATTATGCCAAAGATTATAGAGCCGTTAGAAGAGGCTGAGATATATGTTAGAGACAAAACCCTAGCAGGGAAGAGGCAATATATAGCCACGCCATCTTTGTACTTGACCACCTTAGGCCCCTGCACAATACAGCACAAGACAAACATGGAAAGACAAATGAATTAAAAGTTAGAAAGGTTCAGTAAATGACAGAACCAGCCCCCTGAACATTATGAGGGAAAGGTTTGACCAACACATTCAACACCCTCCCTCAAACCTTTAACCCTGAACATGTCCAGCATAACAAGCCTATCACACAGGAACTTGTGTTGCTCAGTACCCAGAGCTTTAGTCAGGATATCAGCAATCTGCTGAGAAGTATGAATTTTCTCAGTTTTTATCACACCAGCAGAGACCTTTTCTCTAACAAGATGAACATCAATTTCAAAGTGCTTAGTTTTCTCATGGAAAACAGGATTGCCAACAATCTGTAAAGCAGAGTGATATTGCGTTTTAGCGTGCGTATCAAAAATATACAAGATAGACGTGAGTGGAATTCACTAATCAATCTTTAGGAAAAGGGAGACTTGCGAAAACTCGTGAATACAATATATATGTGTGATACCGGGTAAGTGATTACCCGGGTCGTGTCCCAACGAGGTGTGAATTGACAATATCGTGTGAGATTCGGAGATTAAAATGCTTGTAAGGAATGGTTAAGAGATTATTTGGTATTGTGGAATTACGAGAAATTAAATAACGTACGAAAAATAAAATAGAAGCAATAAAAATGCAAATCAAACAAGGAATGACAAATAAAACTTAAAAACTATTTAAAAGACTACGGGAAACATGGTAGGGAATTTGGGAAATCCTAAAACGTAAACTAACATAAAAACGTAAAAGTTGATTTTAAAAAAAACGCGAGGGCGCAAGATAAAACGCGAATTAAATGCTACACTAGTCCTACGGGCATAAAAATTATATTTCTAGCATCCTAATGATAAAAGAAAATTTTGTAAAAAAGAAAATTACTTTTTTTTTGAGTTTTTAATTATTTATTATTAATTAAATACTAATTAAACTAAATTAATTAACTAAAAATACTAAATTGCTTTGGAAAAATATGAAATTTTTTTGGAAATTAATTAACACTAACATTAACCTAGGAAAAATAAAATTATGAAATAAGCAGTTGAAATAAGCTGGAAATAAGCAAAATACTAAAACTGAGTAAATAAGCAAGATTATTAACTACATAAATACTAAATTAATTATAACTTAACAAGAGAAGTCACTAGCACAGTTGGTTGGGGAGTGGTGTTTGTGTGTTCTCTTTGTGCCAAGAGGTCAGGGGGTCGAATCCCTCAAACCACAATTTTTTGCAAAATTCTTTTTTAATTTTCTTTTTGAAATTTTCTTTTTGCAATCCCTTAATCAAAACACAAACACAACTTTTATAAAAAAAAAAAAAAAAAAAAAAAAAAAAAAAAAAAAAAAAAAACTGAGGAGCTTGTGAGCAGCTTGTGAAGGCTGAAAAACCAATCAGTGGGTTTTAGTGTTTAAAATGGGTTTTAGAAAAGCTAAAAGCTAGCTAGATGAACTGATAAGCCAAAGCCTAAATAAAAACTCATAAACACCATCACAAGTAACCATAATTCAACTCATAACAATAATTCAACAACAAGAACATCAACCAAGAACAAAGATTAAGCTCAGTGTTGTACACTGTTGAGCAGCAGCACAGTGGCCAAAGAGGCAAGTTAGGGACACAAAATAAGCTAAAAAATAAGCACTACGGGGCAAACAAAAGCACAGGCAACTTAACAGTACTAGTGGGGAATCTAAATCATCCAAAATCAAGTAACCATAATTCAACTCATAACAATAATTCAACAACAAGAACATCAACCAAGAACAAAGATTAAGCTCAGTGTTGTACACTGATGAGCAGCAGCACAGTGGCCAAAAAGGCAAGTTAGGGACACAAAATAAGCTAAAAAATAAACACTATGGGGCAAACAAAAGCACATGCAATTTAACAGTACTAGTGGGGAATCTAAATCATCCAAAATCAAGACTTAAACTCAATCTTGGAGCAAGTTATGGACATTTGAAATAAGGACAGAGCAACAAAAAATGGGTGCAAGGAAGAAAAACAAGAAATCCAAAAGTTATCAATAAGGTGGAATAAGCTAAACTAAAAAGGAGCATGCAAGATGGATAATGGGGATCCTAAAAAAAAACTATACTAAACAGATAAGCAGTTATGAATAAGCCTAGAAATCGAATTAGCTAAAAGAACTAGTCTAGGCTGCAAATGGGTAAAACAGTCAACGGGGCAACTTTGGACTAATGCACAAGCTACAGAAAAAAATTCTAAAATTTATCTAAAATTACGAACATGTTCACAAGCTAGCAAACTGACCGCAAACCAAGTTCAAGGTCAAATCGCTAAGGATTAAACACATTAAAAATACTTTTCTATGGATGTATTGAAGACAAATTGGACTGATTAGCAGACCTAGTGGGGGGGGGGTTTATGCAGCCCACTTTAACTAAGAAAACAAGTTTGGATGTGAAAATAATGTGACTAACTAATAGTCTACCTAGTTTCGAACACTAATTCTCACTACTCCTCACCTAAATCTAAAGGCGAAAAGGGAAGTTTGGGGTAATGGACTGCTGATGCAGCAGGTAGTTGGGTGAAAAAAAAATGGTTTGGCTAAAAAAAAACTAAGCTTACTAGATAACTAAAACTTGCAATATCCTATAGAAAACTAGTTTGAAGCAACTAAAACACTACAAGAGCAAAGTCTAAAAATCCATCCTAACTTCTAATTAAAAATAATTGAATTTAAAATTTTAGAAAACAAATGCAAGGGCTTGTAAACAACTTGAACCTACTGATTTCTACTCTAAAACTACTAATAACAATGGTAAAAAGCTGATTCAAATCTAAGCCTGGAACAAAAATAGTTTTTAGCTAAAAAAAAGAGTTGTGCCAAACACTACTTAAAGTGGTGACTGTTTGAATTTTTTGCTAAACAAAGAGGTTTTTGAAACTAGAACTTGTGAGGAAATGACATATTAAGTTAAGATTTAATTGAATAAGCAAAAGCAAACAGTAAATAAGCAATTGAAAATAAATTTAAAGGGACTTTTTGAAGAAACTTGAATTGCATTAATTTGAAAAGTGAATACAGGGGAACATAAAAAACATTGAAGACTTGAATTAAAAAAAACTAAAACCTAACTACTGACTACTACTAAAACCTAATTGCAAAGATATGGCTACATTCGACATCTTTTTATACTAAAAATAAAAATAAAACTTTCTTCTTTCCTTGGATGCTTCTGTTGTGCCTCCTCTTGTAGTCATCACAGCCATTGATTTGCTTGTAGATTCATCACAGCCCTTAATCAGTTTTGGCGCTCAAATATGGTCGTGGATAGATGAGGTGGCATGGCAACCCGTGAAGGGTTTGGTATCATGTGAAGGTTGGGTTTTTGAGGTATTGGGGGAAGGGGTGGATGGTGATTGTTTGGCGTGTAACTGGAAAAGGGTGGAGGTGGTTTGTACTTTGGGTAAACGAGAGATGGGGAAGGCAGGTTTTTATGTTTGACTAGGTCAAAAAAATGGGAGGGGGCGTTTTATTATTAGGCGTATAAGGGTTTTGGAAGTGGGCTTTGGTGGGATGGGCCAAGGGTAGTAATTGGTGGATTGGATTGGTTTTAGGATTGTTTGTGTAGTGGGCTTATATAAAAGGTGTAACAAATTTATGTAGGATCCGTTTGGTATTATATCAAATGAACACGAGGACCAAATCTGTAATTTGCTGAATCTTGAGGATTACTTCTGCCACATTTTGAAACTGCTTCCAAGGGTCAAACTTGACAAGTTATAATTCCACAAGACTTATAAAATCATTTTTCTCCAAAATGTAATTCCCGAGGACCACTTTTGTCATTATTCAAACTATAGGGACCAAACATGTAAACTTGTTCATTTTTGAAAGATTTTTCACCCAAAGATCATTATTTGGTATTTTTTGGTTTTTAAGAACTTGGTTTGAATTTTCTTTCAAAATAAACGCTCAGGGGCTAGTTTTGACAAATTTTAAAAGTTGGGGGACTGAAACTGCCAATTATGCAAACTTTATTCGTTTTTCGTTTGTTTTCACTCGTTTTGCATCAGAAACATATAAAATACGATCTTTGGGATTTCTTTCGTATTTTGGTGCGTTTTTTAGTGTTTTTGATCATTTTGCAGCTCAGATTTGACTAAAAATAACGAGTATTTACACACTCATCAATCCCCCACACTAAACTATTGCTAGTCCCTAGCAATCTTTTTGAGAAAAATTAATAGATTTGAAGTCTCTTTACCAAAAGCCAGCACTTCTGGAGTAGCCGGATGTTTTGGGTTCAAGTAAGAGTTATGGTCCATCCGATGACCATGTGATTTTTAGCAAACCACCAGCTTTCAACGGTTTTGATTTGTCTTTACCAAAAGCCGTTTGCTTATGGACTAGCCAACTCTTGATGGACACAGTCAACATCTTGGTGAGTTGATTACCAATTATGGTTTTTCCACTGCCTTTACCACAAGCCATAATCTTGCGGGCTAGCCAACTCATTTGCTTTTGAGGATATGGGGAGTTGAGGAACCATACAATTTTGGGCAAATTGCAAGCCATCAACGGGTTTGATATATCTTTACCAAGAGCCGTTTGCTCCTGGATTAGCCAATCCTTTTGTCGGTTAGACATGGCGGACTGAGAACCACAAAAAATTTAGAACTTTAGTGAAAATTTTTTAAAATTTTTGCCAAAAACGGGGGTATAAGATAGTAAAATGTGATAAAATTCGCTAGAATAGCGAAATACCCCCCCCCCCCCCACTTAGAATTGAATATTGTCCTCAATATTCAAAGTCCCGGCTATTATGCCGACTCTTTGAACATAAAAGAGAAACATTACAAGCTAAATGTGGAAAACACCATTTTGTTTTTGATTCCTCCCGAACCAGCCAGGTTTTATCACACAAGTCAACCGCTTGTGAACGGTCAACCGTAACAAAGGCCCTGAGCAGCCCGGGAGGAAAAGCAATTGTGAACGAGGAGTATAGTTATTCCTAGGTCGTTATGTCCCAACGAGGTGTGAATTCTGTAATACAACGAATGTATGCGATGTTGAAATTAAATATAAAAACAGGAATCTGACTGACTAACACTAGCAATGTGAATAGTAAATAGCTCTTGTCACAGCTATTTCAGTAAAAACGTGCAATCAGAAACCCTAAAATGTAAAAGGATATACAAACATACGTTTAGGTTCAGATAAACGTAAACGTACAAAAACAAAGTGGGGAATTATAACAAAAGATGGATTTGCATGCCTTAGCGGCTTAAATGCAAATTAAACAAACTTAAAATATTTATTTATTAATTACAAACTTATTTAAATATTAAGAAAACCTAAAAACCTAAAAATGTGAAAAGTAATAAAAATGTACGTTTAAATTAAATCAAACGTAAACGTACTAAAATAAAACTGAAAACTGATCAATACAAATCCCACAAATGTGAAATTTATATTTTTGTGATCCTAATAATATAAGAAAATTAATTATGAATTAAAATTATTTTTACAAGTTCTTATGTAATTACTATTAATTAAAAACTATTTATTTATTATTTAACTAATTAAACTGATTTAAAATATTACACATACTAAAAAGACTTAGATAATTAAGAAGATTTTTATAAATCTTATTAACCATCACAGGAATCCTAAAAAATTATAAAAAATTAGTTTTATGTATTTTTAATTTATTTTACTAATTATTATTCTAATTATTAATTAATATCTAATTAAACTATTTAATTATAAAAAATAGAAAATGAACAATAAAAATTCTAGAAAAATTCCTAAAATTATATTATACTATATATAAGCTAGGAAAAATATAAAAACTAGATACTACTTTATAAAAACTAATTATGCTATTTAAAACTTAATTGTTAATTAAAAACTAAATATACTAATTTTAAATCTAAAAATTAGAAAACTAAAAGTGAAAACTGCAAAAGTATTTTTTACATATGCTAAATAACTTAATAAAGTTAGAAAAATTATAAAAAATTATCTAGGATAAAATTTAAATACTAGAACTAATTTATTTTTGGCTTTTTCATTTAAACTAATTAAATTAAAATTAAATCTAAAAACTATCTAATGAACAGTAAAAAATTTGAAAAAATTATGGAAAGTAATTTACATAATAAAGAAGCTGGGAAAAAATTATGAAGTTCATAGCTTATCCAGATAAGCTGTAATAAGCCAAACAGCTCGTATAAGCTTATTTGAATAAGCTAAGATGTTTGATACTATAAGAATAAAAATGTGCAAAGTAATAACTGAGAAGTGAGCTAGCCTAGGTGGGTTATGCAGTGAACTTGTCACCAAGGGAACCTAGGTTCGAATCCCATACACAACCTTTTTGCCATTTTATTTTATTTTTCATTTTTCTTTTTGCAAAACTGTACATTAAGCTATAATATTAAACTTTAACAAAGACAACTTTTCCAAAACTTGGAAATAAGCTGTGTGAGAGCTTATTTCCATCTCAGTTGGCTTTTTAAGCTTAAAGCTTCTAAATAGAAGCTATCACTTAGTGTTAAAGCTTGGTTTTTGGTATTTTCTTTTTCTGGATTATACTAATACTATTATTATACATATATAAGGACAATGGAAATTTATAGACAAAGAAAATAAGCAGTTTAAGTGCTTATGGATCATTCAGTTAAGCAATAAGCTCACAGTGGATCCATAAGCTCTTAACAAGCTTGAAAAGGTAAAATAAAAGGAAAGATAAATTTGTACAAGTTTAATGGATAAGAATATATAAGCTTGTGCACTGAAATTGGCAAATAAGCTTGAAACAAGCAAATAAGCACTTCCAGTGCACTGCAGATCCAAACACCCCTGCAACTCTTTTGCTTGGCAAAATAAGCTTAGTGAATAAGCTTCAAAGGCCAAACTAAGTATTGGAGTAGCAAGCTGAGGTGGATGGCTTTCCAAAAAACCCAAGTTCACTCTGTGAGGTTCACAGATGAGCTTGTAAGAAGATTATGAAAATCCCTCCATTTCACTGAATATGATGGTTACCTAGGACACTTAGTAAAATGGGACAAACAAAAAGCTCATTGCAGCCCTATTAAATAAGCTGCAAGATAGAAATTAAGCACTGGACCTTATAGTTTGGTTGATAAGCTTTTCAAAGAAGCAAATCTCACAAGCTAGGTCCACAGGAATAGCTTTTTGTGAGCTTATGAAATATAGTGATTATGGTAAGGTATGCTAAGGACTCAGCATAGCTTTTCACATGGTGATAAGTCTAAGCTACTTGCAGCCCTGGTTAATAAGCTACAAGATGAATTTTAAGTGTAGGATCCTAAAGCTGGGTTGCTAAACTTCCTAAAAAGCCAAGCCACACAAGCTTGTGATCACTAATGAGCTTTTTAGAAGCTTGTGGAAATGGTGTAATACCACTGAATGCTCAGGGGTATGTTGTGAGTGGGCAAACAACAAGCTCTCATTTACTTATCTAATAAGCTAATAATAGCTCAACAAGCACTGAGTTATTGAGATGGGTAGTTGAGCTTTGTAAAAAGCCAAAAACCACAAGCTTAAGCTCAGTGAGGAGCTTTTTATGAGCTTAGGAAATAGTACTCACCTTCACTGTTTGCTTCAGTGAAGGGAGTAGGGTGTACAAAAAGGTGGGGTGGTTTAAGCTACCTAAATAAGCTACAAACAGGAAATAAGCATACACATAATAATTATGCCACTAGGGCATCACAAAGAAGCCAAGTGCACAGAATAAGGTCAAGTCATGAGACTTATGTAAGCTCATGAACTTGACAGACCATTAGTGACACAGGGCAAAAACAAGCTACAATAAGCATTAATTTAAGCTATTAAACAGCTGAACTAAAAATTGACAAAAATCATACATAAAGATGAGCAACAAAACTAAAACATACTACAAGCACAAGTTCTAAAACTAAATAACAAGATCACACTAAAATCAGACATTTATTCAAAAACCTGAAAAACTAACATTTGACTTTTTCTATTTTATGATCAAATTTGACTTTGATCAACTTTGATCTGAATTTAAAGAACAAATATGACATATTAGACCATGAGAACATGAAACTAACAAATCTAAACAACATTCAAACACATATGGTGGATTTGGACAGTTAAATCATCACAGTGATCAAATGAGTGATCCAAATTGTAAATTTTGACTTTTATATAAGTACTAAATAGGTTTGATGGTTTGTCTGACCTCAAAGAACTTAGAGTACCTTATAGCAACCAAAAATAACAACTTAGGCTTATTCAAACATCCTTGAATCAGTAATACCAAACACACCTTAAATTAACCTAAAATAAGATTTCCATTTCAAAAGTTTGTATAAACCAATTTTATCGAATTCAGAGGCTTTCATCTGTTGAATTAGGACCTTTTAAGCTTAAACAAGTAGTCACACAAGGTTTAAACCATGATTATCAAAAATTAAGTATATGACAGTTAAAATGGATTTTCAAGCAAAAATCAAAATTCAAAACATACATACCTATAATTATGCTAGATTATCACTAACAACTAACAATTAAACAAGAAAACATACAAATAAAATAAATTAACAACAAGAACAGTAAACATTCAGAATATAAGAAAATGGAAAAATGGATCAAATTTGAGGTTTTCAAAACATAGGATTGTGTAAACTCAATCCATCATATCCAAGGATTAGTCTATGCATAATCCAACCCCTTTCAGCATAGACAAGTGATTAAACCAGTCTAGGCCTAGAATTGACAAAGTTGAGCAAATGACAGTCAAATGAGATTTCAAAGAACAAATCCAATCCAAAGCTCAATTACCTAAAATTACACTAAAACATGATTAACTAACAACTATGAAACAAGAATACATGAAAATTAAAGCATATAGGCACATGAACAGTAAAATGACAAAAATAAAGGAAAATGCTTACAAAAGCATCCAAGCTGAGAACACAAGGAACAAGGCCTAAGAACACATCCTATAGCCTCCCATGAGGCCCTAAACCAGAAACCTTCCAAAATCAACCCTGCTCCATGCTTGCATCATCATGAACACACATTTTTTTATTTTCTTTTCTATTTTCTTGATTATTTTCTATTTTTGATTTTTGAAAGATTAAAACTAAGTAAAGGTTTCTAAAAGCTTAAAAGCTTTGTCAGGAGCTTATATGACTTAATGAATCCATTAAACAACACTAATCAACAAGAAATAAAATGACATGAAATTTAAAGATAATCAAGTAAAAACTTGAAACTGAAAGATAACTTGAAATTAAACTGTAAACAGAGTTCCATTACACTAATTTGAGGATCATTACACTAATTAAAACTGTAAATGACATTAATTTAAATAAAGCATTAAGCTAAATTACACTACGAGACCTAGGCTAATCCAAAGGTGGGTATTCCTCTGCTCCTTCTCTTCTTTTTTATACCCTCTGAGTTCCTTGGTGCTCACTTATCAAATCCCATCACTAATCTTGGCCGTTGGATGTGCAGAGATGATCCTAGCCATTTAAATGGCTTTTGGCGCCAAAAAAGTCTTGGCGGCTGTGGTTGCGTGGAGAGGATTTCAAGGCAATTAATGGGGTTTGGGGTGTTGTGTGAGGTGGAGGGATAAGGTAGGATGAGTGGGGATCAAGTTGGGGGTGAAACCAGTGAGGTGGTGAAGTGGTATGTGAGTCTGTGTGGTGGTGATATTGGGAGGGAAGGGTAAAAGGGGTGGTGGTGTTTGACTGGTATGTTTGACCCGGTTTTATTATTAAAAGGGTGGACTGGGCTGGTAGTTGGGCTGGACAAAAAGAAAGGGTAGGGGTGGGCTTGGTTAGGTGTTGGGTTTATTTTGGTTTTGGGTTTTATTAAACATAAGGATCTGTTTGGTTTGTTAAGAAATAAATCACAAGGACCAATTTTGTAATTTGGTAAAAGATGAAGGGTTGGTATTGTGATATTTCCAAAGTTCTCATAAGGACCAAACTTGACAAGGATGAATAGTACAAGGGTATTTTTGATGTTTTTTCATTATTTATTTATCCGGGGACTATTTTTGCCAAACTGCCAAACTTGAGGGACCAATTATGTAATTCCACCAAACTTCACACCAAGGACCATTCCTGCAAAATATTAATAGCACAAGGACCAATATTTATTTTTCTCAAAGTTTTTACATCCCAGGGACCATTTATGTCAATTTCCAAAGTACAGGGACTAAACTTGTAATTTTGTGAAACTTTGCACCAAAGGACTAAATATGTAACTTTATGATTAAAAAGGACCTTTGGTGACATTTTCATGCTTTTAGAATAACCAGGGACTAGTTTTGCCAATTTATGAAACTTGAGGGACTGAAACTGCCAATTATGCAAACTTTGTACGTTTTTCATCTGTTTTTGCATATTTTGCATTTGAAACATATAAAACACACTTTTAAGATATTTACAGTATTTTTGATGCATATTTGAGTGTTTTTGGATGTTTTGGCAGCTCAGATTGGTATAAAATGATGAGTATTTAAACACTCATCAGTTTTTCACTTTAATTGTAACCATAGTAGGGGTAATTCCCCCACACTTAGGGTGAAAACCCTATAAGCATGCTACTGTTTTTGTTTACCGAGTCGCTAGCTTGACTCGACCCCGAATTCATTTGTCCTTGGGGAAGCATGATGTGGAAGAAGGAATCTCCATCGGACTTTCATTCAAGATGTTTGGACAAACATTTGAAGCACGTGAAAGTTCCACACCGATGAGATAAGTACCCGGCTCAAGAGAATGATAAATGAAAATGCCGGGGTCAAAAATAGTGTCTTCAGTCCCGAAGGAGTGAAGAAGAGAGGACGTCACGGGATAGGTGAAGAAAAGAATGAAACTCATGATGAAAATCATGATTAACTCGTCATCACCCACGAGAGAATTCATAATTTCTAGATTATGAATCTCATCATTTAAGCTCGCTTGATCAAGACATATCCCGGGTGTGTCATGATCAAAATGGAAGTTATCATACTCCGGTGGAGATATGATATGAGTGAGTTCATCGGAGAACTCCTCGCTAAGAGAATCAATCACAAGATGTAAATCTGTGAACTCATGTTCCGGAGTAGACTAATCACAATCCTCAATCTGAGTACCAAAGGTTGGATTATCAGAAATCAAGGTGAATTCGGATTCGAATTCAAATAGAGGATTGGTGAGAGTTGTTTTGAATGCTTCAGGAACAAAGTGATTAATATTCTCACTTGGACTGCTGGGATAAGAACTGAGTGACTGATCATGATAGAGGAGACTTTCAATTTCTCCAAGATCGGCTTCAAAGTCAATGAGATCATCGTCACTTCCCGTTGGAAGTGGATTGATGTGAGTGAGTTCATCGGCGAACTCCTCAAGAAGATGATCAGCATCAGAATGTGGAACTGATGCCTCAACATACTCGATGTCTCCATAAGATGCACAATCTTCGCTACAATCAGAGAAAGTCTCAATTTGATCTTCTGGACACTCAAGAGGAAAAGGTAAACCACATATATGATCAAAAGTTCCCTGTGACTCTCCTGGGATTGGGACAAGGTCCTCAACACTAGACTTTATGAATTCGTCCGATTCCTTACCATGAACAGTGCTAAGATGCTCATCCCCCATGTTTAGAGAGTGAGTGTGAACTTCGGGTGTGATAATAATAGACTGATCTTTTATGGAAGGAACCACAATTGATGAATTTGATGAGCCTTGACGAATATCAAGGGTATCTTCATCATAACTATCGTCATCGTCATCGTAGATGATAGTTTTACGCATTCGAAATCTTACTCTAGCTGCTTCTTCTGCTTCTTCAGCTAGAATTTCTTTGTAAGACTTCGGACGAGGTTCTTCCGGAGCAGGTTTGTTAACCAAATTCTTAAGGTCATTTAGAGTATTTAAAACATTTTTAAAAAGTTCTTAAGGAAATGGTTGAGGTTGTGTTTCAAAAGTTTGGTATTGTGGAGGTTGGTCGTGATAATTGTTGTCACAAGGAAAAAGATTCCTAGTTTGACAATCGGTGCTAAAATGCGGACCTCCACAATACTCACAACCGTATTGTTGTGAAGTTGGTGCATTTTGAAACGATTCGGCATTGCAATTTTGATAATACGGATTATGCTCATATGAAATGAAATTGTTGTACACTGATGAGCAGCAGCACAGTGGCCAAAGAGGCAAGTTAGGGACACAAAATAAGCTAAAAAATAAGCACTACGGGGCAAACAAAAGCACAGGCAACTTAACAGTACTAGTGGGGAATCTAAATCATCCAAAATCAAGACTTAAACTCAATCTTGGAGCAAGTTATGGACATTTGAAATAAGGACAGAGCAACAAAAATGGGTGCAAGGAAGAAAAACAAGAAATCCAAAAGTTATCAATAAGGTGGAATAAGCTAAACTAAAAAGGAGCATGCAAGATGGATAATGGGGATCCTAAAAAAACTATATTAAACAGATAAGCAGTTATGAATAAGCCTAGAAATCAAATTAGCTAAAAGAACTAGTCTAGGCTGCAAATGGGTAAAACAGTCAACGGGGCAACTTTGGACTAATGCACAAGCTACAGAAAAAATTCTAAAATTTATCTAAAATTACGAACATGTTCACAAGCTAGCAAACTGACCGCAAACCAAGTTCAAGGTCAAATTGCTAAGGATTAAACACATTAAAAATACTTTTCTATGGATGTATTGAAGACAAATTGGACTGATTAGCAGACCTAGTGGGGGGGGGGGGGTTATGCAGCCCACTTTAACTAAGAAAACAAATTTGGATGTGAAAATAATGCGACTAACTGATAGTCTACCTAGATTCGAACACTAATTCTCACTACTCCTCACCTAAATCTAAGGGCGAAAAGGGAAGTTTGGGGTAATGGACTGCTGATGCAGCAGGTAGTTGGGTAAAAAAAAAATGGTTTGGCTAAAAAAAAACTAAGCTTACTAGAAACTAAAACTTGCAATATCCTATAGAAAACTAGTTTGAAGCAACTAAAACACTACAAGAGCAAAGTCTAAAAATCCATCCTAACTTCTAATTAAAAATAATTGAATTTAAAATTTTAGAAAACAAATGCAAGGGCTTGTAAACAACTTGAACCTACTGATTGCTACTCTAAAACTACTAATAACAATGGTAAAATGCTAATTCAAATCCAAGCCTGGAACAAAAATAGTTTTTAGCTAAAAAAAAGAGTTGTGCCAAACACTACTTAAAGTGGTGACTGTTTGAATTTTTTGCTAAACAAAGAGGTTTTTGAAACTAGAACTTGTGAGGAAATGACATATTAAGCTAAGATTTAATTGAATAAGCAAAAGCAAACAGTAAATAAGCAATTGGAAATAAATTTAAAGGGACTTTTTGAAGAAACTTGAATTGCATTAATTTGAAAAGTGAATACAGGGGAATATAAAAAACATTGAAGACTTGAATTAAAAAAAACTAAAACCTAACTACTGACTACTACTAAAACCTAATTGCCAAGATATGGCTACATTCGACATCTTTTTATACTAAAAATAAAAATAAAACTTTCTTCTTTCCTTGGATGCTTTTGTTGTGCCTCCTCTTGTAGTCATCACAACCATTGATTTGCTTGTAGATTCATCACAGCCCTTAATCAGTTTTGGCGCTCAAATATGGTCGTGGATAGATGAGGTGGCATGGCAACCCGTGAAGGGTTTGGTATCATGTGAAGGTTGGGTTTTTGAGGTATTGGGGGAAGGGGTGGATGGTGATTGTTTGGCGTGTAACTTGAAAAGGGTGGAGGTGGTTTGTACTCTAGGTAAACGAGAGATGGGGAAGACAGGTTTTTATGTTTGACTAGGTCAAAAAAATGGGAGGGGCGTTTTATTATTAGGCGTATAAGGGTTTTGGAAGTGGGCTTTGGTGGGATGGGCCAAGGGTAGTAATTGGTGGATTGGATTGGTTTTAGGATTGTTTGTGTAGTGGGCTTATATAAAAGGTGTAACAAATTTATGTAGGATCCGTTTGGTATTATATCAAATGAACACGAGGACCAAATCTGTAATTTGCTGAATCTTGAGGATTACTTCTGCTACATTTTGAAACTGCTTCCAAGGGTCACTTGACAAGTAATAATTCCACAAGACTTATAAAATCATTTTTCTCCAAAATGTAATTCCCGAGGACCACTTTTGTCATTATTCAAACTGCAGGGACCAAACATGTAAACTTGTTCATTTTTGAAAGATTTTTCACCCAAAGATCATTATTTGGTATTTTTTGGTTTTTAAGAACTTGGTTTGAATTTTCTTTCAAAATAAACGCTCAGGGACTAGTTTTGAAAATTTTTAAAAGTTGGGGGACTGAAACTGCCAATTATGCAAACTTTATTCGTTTTTCGTTTGTTTTCACTCGTTTTGCATCAGAAACATATAAAATCCGATCTTTGGGATTTCTTTCGTATTTTGGTGCATTTTTTAGTGTTTTTGATCGTTTTGCAGCTCAGATTTAACTAAAAATGATGAGTATTTACACACTCATCACAGAGTTATTATCACAATGCAACACCACAGGCAACAGGTTTTTAACACCCATTTCACCAAGAAGATTTGCAAGCCATATGATTTCACAAGTGGCAGAAGCCATGCTTCTATATTCTGCTTCAGTAGAAGACCTGGACAAAGTAGATTGTTTTTTACTTTTCCAGGTCACTAAGGAATCACCCAGAAACACACAATATCCAGAGACAGATTTTCTAGTAACAGGGCATCTAGCCCAATCAGAATCAGCATAAGCTTTGAGCTTAAGGTTTCCATGTTTACTGATTTGAATGCCATTGCCAGGAGAGGCCTTTAAGTATCTCAATACTCTAAGAGCAGCCTCAAGATGAGACTGCAAAGGAGCATGCATGTGTTGGCTAAGACAGTGAACAGAGTAAGCAATGTCAGGTCTAGTATTCGTTAAGTAGATCAACTTCCCAACCAATTTTTGATAATTTCCAACATTAGACAAGGCTTTATCATCTTCTGTTTCTATATGATTTAAGGTAGTGTTTTCAGGCAAAGGGGCATCAACATGTTTGGCTGCAAGCAAACCATATTCATGTAAGAGATCAAGGCAGTACTTCCTTTGACTTAGGCAAACACCATTTTCATTTTCCAGAACTTCAATTCCAACAAAGTACTTGAGTTTTCCCAAATCTTTAATTTGAAACTTGTTTTTTAGGAAAACTTTAAATCTTTCAATTTCATTAACATCATTGCCAGTAATGACAATGTCATCAACATACACAAGTAAAACCATAAACATATTCCCAGAACTCTTAGTAAATAAAGAATAATCAAATTTGGACTGTATAAAGCCATGTTCACTAAGAGTCTTAGTTAATTTGGCATTCCATTGCCTGGGAGCCTGTTTAAGCCCATACAAGGACTTATTAAGCTTCACAACTTTAGACTTATGATCATCAAAGCCAGGAGGGAGGGTCATATAAACATCCTCAGTTAAGTCACCATATAGAAAAGCATTATTAACATCTAATTGAAAGATGCTCCAATTATTACAAATAGCAACATTAATCATGCATCTGACAGTGGACATTTTAACAACAGGACTGAAAGTTTCCATATAATCAAATCCCTCCCTCTGACTAAAGCCTCTGACAACCAATCTAGCTTTATATTTATCTACTTCACCAGTAGATTTATACTTGATTTTCCATTACCATTTACTACTAACAGGTTTTCTTCCTTCAGGAAGATCACACTCAGTCCAAGTATTGTTCTTTTTTAAAGTACATACCTCATTGTTCATGGCCTGATTCCAGTGAGCATATTTAGAGGCCTCTTCATAAGAAGTGGGCTCAACAGATTTGTTCAGAGTAGTGGAGAAACAGTAATTGGCAGAATCAAGATTAGAATAAGACACATATTTTTCAAGGCCATATTTTACATTGCTACTCACAACATAATCATTGAACTTAGCAGGAGCTTTGACAGTTCTGCTAGACCTTCTAAGAGGAGGTTGCACAGGACTCAAGTTTTGAGTGGGAAGAGCTTGTGTATTTTCATGGTCAGAATTGGATGGGACATTTCCCTCAGATGGAGTTTTATCACCCATAGATGTTGCGTTGCCATTAGTCTCACTATCACTAGAAGTATTTGTACTTCTAGGGTAAGAAGAGGCATCACCTCCATCATTGGGTGTATTTGGGCCTCTCCTTTCATCAATGGGATTAGAATGATTTTCATTAAAGAAATTTTGATCATTTAGAGTAGCATCATAATTCTGATCAGTTTGAAGACTAGAATTCATTTTGAAAGGGACAATAGTTTCATAAAATTGAACATCTCTAGAGTAAGAAACCATTTTAGATTCAAGACTGTAAACTTTGTAAGCCTTTTTTGTTGTAGAGAAACCAATTAAAACACATTTTTCAGATCTGAGAGACAACTTATCTGAATTATTAAGCACAGAGGAGAAACATAGGCAACCAAAGCATCTCAGATGAGATAGTTTAGGTTTTTGACCATACACAAGCTCAAAAGGAGATTTTCCACTCGGAACAGAAGACGGCAACCTGTTAATTAGATAGGCAGCAGTTAAAATGCATTCAGGCCATATACTTAGAGGAATGCCACTTTGAAACAACAAACTCCTAGCAACATTTAGGAGATGCCTATGCTTTCTCTCAGCAATCCCATTTTGCTGAGGAGTGTAAGCACAAGTAGTTTGATGGATAATACCAAGACTGCTAAACAAATTGCTCATTTTATAGTCCCATTGTCTGATCTCACAGTTTTAATACCACATTTAAATTGGTTGAGAATCAGATTGACAAAGTTAATGAACAAGTTATAAACTTCATCTTTAGTTTTGACAAGATATATCCAAACAACCCTGGTAAAATCATCAACAATGGTCATAAAATATCGAAAACCTTCTCTACTAGTGACCTTGTAAGGACCCCATAGGTCTATATGAACAAGATCACCAATGGCAGAACTCTTATGGTCACTAAGAGGAAAAGGTTCCCTGGTCTATTTGGCCTTGTGACATATGTCATAGGGAGACACATGAGATCCCTTGGTGATCTTAAGATAAGATAGAAGCATGTCAACAGCTTGGTCAGAGGGATGACCAAGCCTGTTATGCCACAAATTTTTTGAAACATAGCAAGTAACAGACAAATTACCCATTGTTTGATATTTAGGAGCAATAGGAGAGGGTGTATCAAACAAATAGAGGCCACCATTTTCACTACCAGTCCCCATGATTTTGTTTTGAGTCAAATCCTGAATGTAACACTTAGATTCATCAAAACCAACAAACATACTGTTGTCCTTGATAAGTTTATGTACAGACAAAAGACTAACACAATATTCAGGAACCTCCAACACATCATATAAGATGACTTTATCAGAAAGTTTTAGATTGCCAATGTATTTGATTTTAGCAAGGGTACCATTGGGGTGACCCACAGTAAGATTTAGGCCAGAAATATCAACAATACTAAACATATTAAGAGTGTTAATAGTCATGTGTTGATTTGCCCCTGAATCAATAATCCACCCAATACTGACTTTACATAAGGCAGTATTGTGATTATAAAACTTGTGAAAATTTATGTTGAAGAAAACATTATTGTTCATAAAACTTGATATACCTGACATATTGGCTTGTGCATTGCTAGAAGGCATTTCATTGATAAGGTTCATAAGTTTCAACATCTGCTCATTGGTAAAAGTCATGAAAGAGCTATTTTCAACAGATGTAGAGCTAGAATTAGCATGATAAGAAGGTTTGAAGTTGGTTTGTTTTTTGCCAGGATTTTTGTTATAACCAGGAGGGTATCCATTGAGTTCAAAACATCTGTCAACAGTGTAACCAATTTTATTACAATGAGTGCAAAGCAAGCTTGGATTAGGTCTTCTGTTCCCATTCTTGTTCCCAGTATTAACAAAATTTTTATTATCAGAGTTAAAAACCTTCTTATTATCAAATCTTTTATTCCCATTATTAGTCCAATTAGTTTTAGAAGCAAAACTAGCAATTTGGGATTTAGAATCAGAACCAGAGGAGGAAGAAGAGGCAATGCCTCTATGAGACTCTTTTCTGGAGACAATAGCAAAAGCATCTTTCACATCAGGAAGTGTTTCTCTAGAGAGAATACTACTCCTGATTGGTTGATAAACATCATTAAGACCCATGAGAAATTGCATAAGTTTCATCAGTTGATTGTGTTTTAACACATCTTCTCTAGCAGCACATATACACATAGGCAACTTGGTCATGATATCAAATTCTCTCCACAAAGAATTCAGTTTATGATAATACTCAGAAACAGATAATTCACCTTGTTTGAAGTTATTAATTTTTTGCATAAGGTTTAGAATTATGGATCCATCAAGTTTATCATAGGTTTCCTTAAGTTCAGTCCAGACATCATGAGCATTCACAGAGAACATTTGATCAAGATATAATTCTTCATACACAGAATTAAGCAACCAAGATAACACAATAGAGTTACATCTTTCCCATTGATTCGCCAAAACTTCACTAGAAACATAAGCGGCCTTAGTACAAGTACCATCAATAAATCCAGATTTATTTCTAGTATTAATGGCAAGTTTCATAGCAGTGGACCAAACTCTATAATTTTCAGTTCCAGTAAGTTTCACAGATATAATAGAACTGGTACTAACATCATTAGCATGCAAGTATAAAGGACTACTCAAATCAAGACTGCTAATGAGAGTCTCATTACTGCCACTGGCAGCTATTTAGAGCAAATAAGTAACAGATAAACAAGAGTTACAGGGCCAAGCCTAGAGGACTGAGTGTGACCAGAGCAGGTATTCACACCTCTCAGGGAGGCAGATCAAGATGTTAGCCACACCGTTTGCACCCTCTAAACTAAAAACCAAGTAATCTTATAAGAAAGGGAAGAATCTTACAGTGCTATACAGTAAAGAGATGCGGAAGAGAATCACAATACTCTTAATTCACTTAGTTAAGAGATATTGTGAATGAATCAGGTCCCAATAAACACCAGAAACCTTCAGAAACAGGAATCCCCAAATCCAGAAAATTAGGGTTTCTAATATCAGACCCTAATTCACCAGATCCAGTCACCACCAACAAGTAACCTAACAAGAAGTGTCGAATTACCCACGAATCAACCAGATCTCACTCCAATTAAGGAAACCCCCAAAAATCAGATGAAACCCTAGAGATCCAAATCACCAGCATACACTATAATCAAAAGCCGTGGCTCTGATACCATGTAAAATATAATAAGAACACAAGATAGAATCCAACCACCCACCCGTTGATTCAAAGTAAGAGTTATAAGTTCAATACAAGAAGTACAGAATAAGTATGTGAACAATCACATACAATACAGATACAAAAGAGATGAGATCAAGAATGATTAGAACTCATCAATACAAGAGATATTATGCCAAAGATTATAGAGCCGTCAGAAGAGGCTGAGATATATGTTAGAGGCAAAACCCTAGCAGGGAAGAGGCAATATATAACCACACCATCTTTGCACTTGACCACCTTAGGCCCCTGCCCAATACAGCACAAGACAAACATGGAAAGACAAATGAATTAAGAGTTAGAAAGGTTCAGTAAATGACAGAACCATCCCCAGAACATTATGAGGGAAAGGTTTGACCAACACATTCAACAATACTACAAATAACGCAGGTAAAATTTGTTCCCACTGGTTTACAATGATGTACAACGGCCTCATTACCTGACGTGTAGATTCTATGGTGGTGTATAAATTGGCAACATCACCCTCTCATTGGTTTGGACTGATTGAGGCAAAAGCAGTCAACTAAAGTCAACCACGGATGTGGTCAATATACTCAAACTCCTTAGGCTCAATGCTCCACGGAATATAGTGTTTCCCCGGGTCGTTATGTCCCGACGAGGTGTGGATGGTTATCAAACGGCTCTGTGATCGGGTGAATTTGGACAAGAAAGGGTTTTGTGATTGGTTTGAACTAAGGAATATACGAAGATATAGCTTAAACAAGATATATGAACAAGACTTGAAATTAGGAAAAACCAGAAACGTTTAAAACCTAAAATGCGTACGTTTAATTTAAATTTACGTAAACGTACAAAATAAAACGTGAAAACTGAAATCTGAAAACCCCCATGGGGTGAAAATGACTTTTTTACAAACTTAAAGATAAAAGAAAATTTTTAGAAAAAGAAAATTAATTTTTACACTATTTAATTATTTATTATTAATTAATTACTAATTATTAATTACTTAACTAATTTTAATTAATTTAAATTATTAAAAATAACAAACTAACTTATAAAATTATGAAAAATTTTACAAATCTAATTAACCATCACAGGAATCCTAAAAAATTATAAAAAGTTTGTTTTATAAGTTTTTACATTATTTTACTAATTATTATATTAAATATTAATTAATTACTAATTAAACTATTTAAATTATAAAAAATAGAAAATGAACAGTAAAAATTCTAGAAAAATTCCTAAAATTATATTATATTATATAAAAGCTAGGAAAAATATAAAAACTAGGTGTCACTTTGTAAAAACTAATTATGCTATTTAAAACTTAATTATTAATTAAACTAATATTAAATCTAATAAATATTAAATGACAAAATAAAAATCTGAGAAAATTACTAGAATTACTTTAATATAAAAGGAATTTAATAAAAATATAAAAAAGCTAAGTGCTTAACAAAAATTTAAAAATTAAAATTAAAAATTTAAATTACATTAAATAGAAAAATTTGTCTTTTCTGGATTTTCTTTTACAAAACTCTAAAAATACTTAAAACATAAAAATTTTGTGAAAACAAAATTGCCAAAGCTTAAAAATAAGCCAAATGCAAGCAATAAGCTTACACAGTTGACTATTGTTGACCAAATAGGAAAATAAGCTCAAATAGACTTAAGTGGGACCCACAAAGGTAGATTCTGATCTAAATAAGTTATGTGGACATGGTTAAGCAAGATTTGAACAAATAAGCACACAAGTTAAGCCAATAAGCTGATTAAGTTACTCCAAAAACCAAACAGGCCACTCAGAAAAGGGACAAGTTTGTGGGGTGATTCCAAGTGGGTCCCAGAAGGTTTGAGGTCAAACTTATTGTCAAACCTTGAAGAGGGGTAGGAGGGGGGTTGAAGGGACCAAAAATGGGGTAGTGGGTCCCACTGTGGTGGCTAGTATCTGCAGCAGCAGGGCAAGGGGTTTCCCTGCAGCCTACTTTGGGTGAAGGTGGGGCCCAGAATAAAAATCCTAAAAATATAACAAAGGTGGGAACTCAAAGTTGAGCTGGTAAACTATGATTCCTAAAAAAACACAAGGTCTGAAACCTATCCTAAAAATCACAAAAATTCATGCAAGATTTGGAAAATATGAGTAAATGCTATTTTGACTTTTTGATGAAACTTGATAAATTGACTTTGATGAACTTTGGAAGAGATTTAATGACAGAAAATGTTAATTTATACTATATTAAGACTAAAATAAGTTAAATATACAACTTATGAACCAATGAGCATGATTTATGGATCTCAAATCCCTCACAGTTGACTGTGAGGGAAGATCAAAGGTGCTTTGACTTTTTTAGCAAAGGGGACTTGGTTTTGAGACTACACTAGACCTAAACTGACCTAAGGCTAAACATAACAAGAGACTAAAGCAGCAATGGGCAACTAGAACTCTCAACACACCCTGAACCAAACACCCCTTTAAAAACTGAAAATGAATTGTAAGGCTGCAAATCTGTAGTTTAGGGTAGGGTTTAGATTCAAAACAGTTTCTCAGGTTCCCAAAACACCATATAGATAAGAATTAACCACATTCAAATAAGAAACAACAAAGATCAAAGGAATTGCAGTAATGGCTAAATAAGGCAGTAGCCTGCAAATAACTTAAACAAAGAACATTTAATCCATCAATTGAGCATATCTAACACTAAAATACTCAATTAGGCTTAAAATCACAGACTAGAACAACAAAGACCAAAGCTACAGTAAAAGGTTAAATATTGTGGAAAATGCTTACAAAGTTTCCTGTGAGCATTCAAAACCAAGAACCATGAACCAAATCTTGTCCTAAAAGCTCCCATGAGCCTCTAAAACCAAAAGCCATCCATCTTTCATCCTGCTTCTTGCTTCTTGATTTATTTTTTTATTTCTACTCTATTTTTTATTTATTTCTTTGATTTTTGGAATAATGAACTAGGACTTGTTTTTAATGAAACTAAACTATTAGAAACTTATTAGAGAGCTAATACAAGCTTATATAACAACATTTAATAAGTAAAGGTGAGATTGAGATTTTGAGTGAAAATTGGCAAAAACTACATTCAACTGAAAATACTTAAATTAATGCTTAAAATAAGTTTAAAGTACACTAAAAACAATTATTACAACATTTTTAAGCTAAGAATTACACTGGGGAAGTAAAGTTTATAAAAACGACATTAAAACTAATTTTCTACACTACTACTACTGTAACTGCCTTCTCTCTTGCTTCTTTTTTTACTTATAAGGCTTCTCCCAGTCCTCTCTCTCTTTCCCACTTCCATTTGGACCATAGGATGCATTAGGTTTGATCCTGGCCTTCTATTCAGTTTTGGCGGGAAATTGACTTTTGGCAGTTGTGGGATTTCTTGGAGCAATTTGAGGTTATTAAATGTAGTTTGGTTGTTTGTGGGAACAAGTGATGGGTTGGTGAGTTGGAGGAGGGGGGTTGGCAGGGAGTTGGTATTTGCAGGATTACAAGTGGGGGGGTTGAGGTGGAAGGAGGGTGAAGGTCAAAGGGTTATTTGACTGAGTGGGAAGTATTAAAACTGGGGGAGTGGGTTTGACTTGGGTTGACCGGGTTTATATTTTGGAGTTGAGCCTGTTAGTGGTGGGGTTTTGTGGGAGGTATAAGGTTGGGCTGATGAGGGTGTTTGGTGTTTGGGATTTGTAGTAAAAAAGGGTCCATTTTGGTTAATAAATATATCACAAGGACCATAGATGTAATTTACTGAAATTCCAAGGGGTTGTTTTGCCCAATCTCCAAACTTATTTCAAGGGTAATCCTGCCAAGTATGAATAGTCCATGTATAATAAATGAGATTTTTCACATTTGGTCCTTCAGGGACTAAAACTGTCAATTAATGAAACTTGAGGGACCAAAATGCAAATTCTTTCAAACTTTCATTCCAAGTACTGTTTTTGATAATTTGTGACTTCCCAAGGTCCTAAGTTGACTTTTTATCCAAAAATTATTTCCCAGGGACCAAAACTGCCAAGTTTCAAATTACAGGGACCAAACTTGTAATTTTCCAAAACTTTTGATATTTTTCACCAAAGGACTAAATATGACATCTTATGATTTTAAAAGGACCTTTGGTGATAATTTTCCATATTTTGAATGACCAGGGACTAGTTTTGACATTTTATGAAAGTTGGGGGACTGAAACTGCCAATTTTGCAAACTTTGTACGTTTTTTATCTGTTTTTACTCATTTTGCATCTAAAACATATAAAACACAATTTTGAAATATTTTCAGTATTTTGATGCATTTCTGAGTGTTTTTGTATGTTTTGCAGTTCAGATTAAACTAAAAATGATGAGTGTTTGAGCACTCATCATGGACCATAGATGATTGTGAGGCTTGCCTAATTTATACCGAAATATACGTGCTATTGTTTTCTTAATTTTTATTTACAGCTCGCTCATTGTTCTCGACGTGTCACATGCTGCCTCTTGAACGTTCACCCTTTCTCGAATCCATCTGTTGTATTTATGTTGCAAGTTTAGTCTTTATATTAGCATGTCATTATGTCTAAGGTGTTAAGTATCCGTTATTCTTAGTCAAGTAAGGTCGTTGGGTTAGCTTGTGTCCCAAGCCCAACCCGTTATCACAGCCGACATTAGGACTCATTGTTAGAGTCGGTTTACCCTCCCCTCATCTCTATAAAAGGAGGTGAGGGGGGACGAGTCATGTACGCATTCTTTCAATACTTAATCTAATAATCGATTAAGGGTAATTACCTTGTGCATCGTTCTTTACTTTTCTGTCGACATCTTATCTTCACGGCCGAGTTATCCGTGCTAGTGACCAGGGGTTGTAGGTTATCGAATATCTACAAGTGGTATCAAGAGCTCAGGTCGCGGAGTTGGCTAGTTATCTAGGATCGATCAAGAAGGGTTTACTTGTTGTTCGTTAGTCAACAGCAAGGGTTCTTGGTGTTCGGGTTCGCGGACGTCAAGGAGCAGCAAGGGTATCGATAGTAAAAAGTTCTTGGGTCTTCGATTGTCCGGGTTTGTAACAAGGTGTAGAAGATCTAAGGGTTTGTTGAAGATCAACTTTCTCTGGTGGTTGTTTTTCTTTCTTTGACATGATAAACTAAGGAGAAGGAAAACAAGATCTGTTATTTTTTTCTTGTTGGCATATTGAAGACGAATGAGAGAAAGCAATCAGTTTATAAGTCAACAAACATTATCTTCAAAGATCTATTATTATTATTATTATTATTATTATTATTATTATTATTATTATTATTATTATTATTATTATTATTATTATTATTATTATTATTATTATTATTATTATTATTATTATTATTATTGAATAATTATTTTTATTGAATAATAATAATAAGGCTAGTGTTATTTTATTCAATAAAGGATTAAATAATTTGAAGGGTATTGCACAAAGGACTTTATTAGTTTGTGATTGTGAGGTTTTTTCACAAGGTTTAGCAAATTAATAAAAGGATTAAAGAATGACGGGAGCCAAGTTTGAGATCGAGAAATTTGATGGAACTGGTGATTTCAGGTTATGGAGAGTCAAGATGCATGCTTTATTAATCCAACATGGATGTGAAGCAGCTCTGGAGGTTTTACCCGCGAATATGGATGCTACAGCGAAAGCTGAGCTAAACAAGAAAGCTCACAGTGCCATGATTTTGTGTTTAGGTAACAAGGTTCTGAGAGAGGTTACCGGGGAGACGACTGCAGTGGGGGTTTGGACCAAGCTTGAGATTTTGTACATGACAAAGTCCTTGGCCAACAAGTTGTACCTGAAGAAGAAGTTGTATACATTCTACATGCCGGCTGGACGTACGATTTTCGAGCATATTGATGAGTTCAACAAAATCGTTCTTGATTTAGCAAATATTGAGGTAGAATTCGAGGATGAAGATCTTGCTTTATTATTACTCACTTCTTTACCGGCATCATACGAACACTTTGTGGATACCTTGCTTTATGGACGGGAAGCTTTGACTTTGGAGGATGTGATGGCCACACTGAATTCAAAGGAAATCAAAGAAAGATCTAAGGCGAAGGGGGATGATGGTGAAGGGTTATACGTGACGGGAAGAACTGATCGCAGGAATTCGCATCAGTCTAGGGGAAAGTCAAGATCGAAGTATCGACGTGGAAGACTCAAGTGCTTTATTTGCCAATCTGAGGAGCACTTGAAGAGAAACTGTCCAAAGAATAATCGCAAGAAGTTAAATGGTTTCGTCAAGAAAGAAGATCAACCAAGCTCTAGTGGTTCGATTTATGACGGTTCTGAGGTGATGATGGTGATGGGTGCAGAGGCTCTGCTAGATTGGATCATGGATTCAGGAGGTTCTTATCACATGACACCGAGGTTAGATATATTTTTTGATTTTCTGGAATGCGATGGAGGCAGGGTACTGTTGGGTGACAACAGGGAGTGCAAGATCAGAGGTATTGGCAAGGTCATGTTACAACTGAAAGATGGGTCAAGTTTTGTATTACACAATGTCAGGTATATTCCTGAATTGAAAAGAAACTTGATATCGCTGGGAACTCTTGAAAAAGAGGGATATACAGTAAAAATGCAGTCGGGCAAAATAAGGTGATCAATGGTTCTAGGGTTATTTTATCTGGAACCCGAAGGGATAATTGCGTATACTCTTTGGATGGCCATGCAGTGACGGGTGAGCTTAATGCTAGTGTTGAAGAAAAAGACAGTCTTGCGTAGGTTTGGCACAAAAGACTGGGACATATCAGTGAGGCGGGACTTCAGGTGCTAGAAAAGCAGGAGCTGTTTGGAAAGAAAAGTCTAGGTAAGCTTGATTTTTGTGAGAATTGTGTTCTGGGAAAGTCACATCGAGTCAGTTTCGGTGTAGGAAGGCACACTACTCATGGAGTGATAGACTATGTTCATTCAGACTTATGGGGTCCGTTTCAGGTGGAATCATTGGGAGGTAAGAGGTATTTCTTATCTATTGTTGATGATTATTCCCGAAGGGTATGGGTTTATATTCTCACGTTCAAACATGAAGCATTTGGAAAGTTCAAAGAGTGGAAGCAGTGAGTAGAGAATCAGACAGGGAGGACGGTTAAGAAGCTTAGAACGGATAATGGTCTTGAGTTCTGTAACCGAGAGTTTGAGCAGCTATGTACTGAGAGTGGGATTGCTAGACATTTGACAGTTGCCGGGACGCCGCAGCAGAATGGATTAGCAGAACGGATGAACAGAACTCTCATGGATAAGGTACGCTGTTTATTAATTCAGTCTGGATTGCCCAAGACCTTTTGGGCGGAAGCGACACGTACGGCCGCATATCTTATAAATAGGTCACCATCGACAGCAATTGAGAAAAAGACACCTATGGAGATGTGGTCGGGACATCCAAGTGATTATGGGATGTTGAGAATTTTCGGTTGTGTCGCATATTCACATGTTAAACAAGGTAAGCTCGAGCCAAGAGTGGTAAAATGCGTTCTTTTAGGGTATCCTGAAGGTGTGAAGGGGTACATACTATATAGGCTTGATAACGAACCACCTAAAATAGTCACTAGCAGGAACGTGGTCTTCAATGAAAGTGTCATGTATAAAGACACGTTGAAGGATTCTGGTGCAGGTAATGATAAGTCTGATGAGGAATTACAGGTTGAGGTGGAACTGCAGAGGTTAAATAATCATTCGCTTGAGGAAGATCTGATTGATGGTCAGGAAGATGACGATGATGAAGATGCAGGGGATCAGGATCATGATCAAACACCGGATCTCACAGATTATCAGTTGGTTCAGGATAGAGAGCCAAGGACAAGAACGAAACCATTGAGGTTTCGAGATGAAAGTAATATGGTTGCTTACGCGTTTGCTGCAGCAAAGGAAGAAGATACTCGTGAACCATTGACATACCAGGAGGTAGTTGCTTGTAAAGATAGATCTAAGTGGAAAGATGCTATGGATGAAGAGGTGGATTCTCTGAAGAAGAATGAGACCTATGAGTTAGTGGATCATCCAGCTGGGCAAAAGCTGGTGAGCTACAAATGGCTGTTCAAAATAAAGGAAGGGATTGAAGGTGTTCAAAAGCCTAGGTACAAGGCGAGGTTGGTGGCTCATGGATTCACACAAAGGGCAGGTATTGACTATAATGAAGTATTTTTGCCGGTAGTTCGACACACATCTATTCGGGTTATACTTGCATTAACTGCGTGTAGAGATTATAAGCTGGAGCAGCTTGATGTAAAGACAACATTTTTACATGGGAATCTTGAAGAAGTGATCTACATGAGGCAACCACCGGGATATGAACAAGGTAACAAGGTATGTTTGTTAAAGAAATCCCTTTATGGTTTGAAGCAGTCACCTAGGCAATGGTATAAGAGGTTTGATGAGTACATGCTGAGCAACGGGTTCAAGCCTAGCAGTTACGACAGCTGCGTATATTACAGGAGTTATGCACCAGGTGAGTATATCTATCTACTGTTATATGTAGATGATATGCTGATTGCTTGTAAAAGCAAGGCTGAGATTGGGTCTATCAAGTCTTTGCTTAAAAAGGAGTTTGACATGAAAGAGCTCGGGGAAGCAAAGAAGATTCTTGGTATGGAGATCATCAGGGATCGGAGTCGCAAGATTCTGAGGGTGTCACAATCCGGGTACGTTTCTAAGATTTTAAATAATTATAGAATAGACAATGGGAAATCGGTTAAGATGCCATTGGGTGGGCACTTCAAGCTGTCGTTGAAGGATTGTTCGGTTACGGATTGTGATGTTGAAAGGATGAGTAGGGTGCCATATGCAAATGCGGTTGGGAGCTTAATGTACTTGATGGTGTGCACGAGGCCAGACATAGCGTATGCGGTAAGTGTTGTTAGCAGATATTTGGCGAATCCAGGTAAAAAGCATTGGGAAGCAATGAAGTGGATTTTGAAATATTTGCAGGGTACTGCAAACGTGGGTTTGGTGTATGGGACAGATCGTAGCAACCATGTGTACGTAACAAGTTTTGTTGATTCAGACTACGCTAAGGATCCGGATAAAGGTAGGTCAATCACAGGTTACGCGTTTTAGTACAGGGATGTGTTGTAAGCTAGAAGGCAACGCTACAACACGTGGTGGCTCTTTCAACTACAGAGGCGGAGTATATGGCCCTTACGGAGGCTGTGAAGGAAGCTATTTGGCTAAGGGGACTCTTGGAAGAGTTGGGCGTGGAGCTTAACACTGTGGCAGTTAATTATGATAATCAGGGCGCGATTCACTTATCTCGGAATCATGTTTTTCATGAAAGGACTAAGCACATCAATGTGCGCTATCACTTTATCAGAGATGTCTCGAAAGCAAAGACGGTTGAAGTTCTGAAGGTGGGTACTAAACACAATGCTGCAGATGCCTTGACGAAGGTGGTACCTGGACTAAAGTTTCAGCACTGCTTGGAGTTGTTGAGTATCGGTGTAGGCTAATATAAAGCCTAAGGTGGAAATTGTTGCAAGTTTAGTCTCTATATTAGCATGTCATTATGTCTAGGGTGTTAAGTATCTGTTATTCTTAGTCAAGTAAGGTCGTTGGGTTAGCTTGTGTCCCAAGCCCAACCCGTTATCACAGCCAACATTAGGACTCATTGTTAGAGTCGGTTTACCCTACCCCTCATCTCTATAAAAGGAGGTGAGGGGGGGACGAGTCATGTACGCATTCTTTCAATACTTAATCTAATAATCGATTAAGTGTAATTACCTTGTGCATCGTTCTTTACTTTTCTGTTTGACATCTTATCTTCACGGTCGAGTTATCCGTGCTAGTGACCAGGGGTTGTAGGTTATCGAATATCTACAATTTATTTTCTGTTATTGTGTCTTTTTATTTTCTGATTTCTTTTCACCTATTATTATTACAGCAATGATAGTTTTTGCTGGTTGGTTTCTATAATTTCATTATCAAGATGGATGATAAAGCTTCATTGTTCGTGTATAGCGAGGATTGTAGTTTGTATTGAATAGTAAAGATTGGAAACGGCTTTCTTCTCATGTGTTAGAGGACTTTTAACTTCGGGTGTGTTTGTTTTAAAAAAAAAAACGTCTTACTGCCTCTGACATCTGACCGGTCAGACATTTTGTCTGTTTGTTTTTCGCTTGTGAATCAGACGCAGTAAGACCTAAAAGCTCTAAACTCAGTAAGATGCGGTGGTAACATCTAACTGCCTCTTAACGACCCTCACATCCCTTCACCCTATTGACAAAAGAAAATTGTATCTCTTTTTTCCAGGGGGAATAAAAGTGAAAAGCAACAGAATATGGGTATTTGTGATTTGCAAATTTGTTAACATAATCGAACAAATCAAACATCAAGTTAAAGAGAAAAGTTAGGTAACTGAACGCTACACGAGTGCTTGTTTTTCATGTGTTATAATATCAACATCAAAAATCAAATCGTGGGTTTATTTGTTTGAGAGAGGTTTGGTGGCTGAACATTTGTTAAAGAGAAAAGTTAGGTGAAAAAGGAGTGTTGTGGCTGCGTATGTGAGGAGTATATTAGGGTTATGGATCTTATAACTTATATATACCTAGGTTTATGGGTTTAGTTTATAATCCTTTTGGGCCTAATAGTACAACTTATATATACCTAGGTTTATAGGTTTAGTTTATAAATCTTTTTGCCCTAATAATATTTCAACATGTGGGACAGACAATGAGAGTCGTATGTCAAATCTTGACTTAAAGTCGAGAGAAAACGGAAGTTGCATGGCATGTGATACTTTTACTCTATTTGAAGATAATGAAACAACATAGACAATATACACACATAGGTTCAATGTATTATGTATATATGTCATTTTAGACAACGTTATCTAGATGTAATAAAATATGATTAATTTACGAGATAAAATCACGGTACAAATTATGAAAGCTAGGTCTTGAACTATTTGGTATTAGATAAGTTACTTAATAGTTGTTTCATTGCGTTAAACTTATGCTTTATTTTAAAATAATTTATTTAGTGGTTTATAATTGTGATAAATTTATGATAAAAAAGTTTTGTTTCAAGTTTACACAAGCTACATATTTATCATATTGCTATGTTTTAATATATACTTAAAAAACGGACAATTAAAACCATTCAGATAATTATAAAAAACAAAAAACAAACAACATTATTTCATTCAGATTCAGACTTTATAGCCACCTCTTACCAGTAAGAGGTGGTAGTTAGATTCAGACTTGAAACATATTAATGAAACAAACACACCCTTCGTCTTTGGTTCTAATGTTGATCATAGTTAGTAATTTTTTGGAAATGGTTAGTGGGCTTTCTTCTCATGTGTTAAGAGGACTTTTAACTTTGTCCGACCACCCGAGTTAAACCATCCAAACTAGCAGGCCTCGGGACCCGAACTACTAGGAGAAACCCGCGAAGGGAAACCCCTAGAATTCACGGCTTCGCACTAAGAGGAAAATCTGGATTAGAGTAAACCCGCGCATGAACAACTATATATGGATACCTATTTGTACAAAGGTACGCACAAAACCCTACTTGACCACCCCTAACTCCCTAAGTCCGTATATATAATTAGTGTCTGGACAAGTAACCCGTATTATTTTATCTAATATACTCAACGAGTTCATGCGAAGTATATTATGCTCGAACGGTCGGACTACATTAGAACCGAAATAATACATACTCGCTTAGTTTGTTGATTGTGATTTCTGATAACAAGCGATGAGGCGGACATAGTTCGTCATAGGACATTGACATAATAATAATAATAACGACAGTCCAGAATACCGAGCAAATAACAAAATTCGATGCAAGAGACTAGTATGAGGTCGATCCAAGAGGCCTTGATCAATCTTCAAAGTCGTAAAAAGAACATGGTTTAGCCATAACACGGACGAGTTCAAACTATACGTCTGATAGAAATTCATGACCGAAACATGATACGCGGGTCCATAAACAATTCAGGACGTGCAACGAGAAACAAGGTTGGGAGATGGCTGTGTTTAATAACGTGAAATGAAGTCGTCGTGAATCGAAGGGAGCAACATTAGTAGTAGCAAACTTAAAAAAGATTATTTTAAAAGAAATCACACAATCAAGAGACTGAATTCAAAGTAGGGTCAGAAATGTTTTTAGCGTGAGTTGTTGACCGTTGACTGTTGAGTATGTAGAATGGATGATAAATCATTTCTTATTGCATTTTCACAAGGTATTTTCAACGTTTATTTAATTGAGAAAATTACAATAAAAAAAAGTCCCTTACAAAATATCTTAAAAAAATGTGATGAAAAGGAATTGAACATCATTGTGCTAGATTATGAAAAAAGAAACAAAATAATCATCACATTTATCTAATCTTTTGTACATTCCATAATCTATACTGTATACAAAGAGTATCATTTTTTTCTTTAATTTTGAAATTTAAGAAAAACTTAATATGGTAAGAAAATTTAAAATGTTGGTAACAATAAGTCTCGGAAGATCAGGTGTCACAAAACTTCTATCACAACAATACAAGAACTATCACAATAATATCTTGCGACTTGGGCAGAGTTTTCTTTCGTAAACAGTGGGTAACCAAAAGCTTCGCAAAGCAAGTATCACAACAATTTCTATCGCAACCCAAACTATAACTATCGCAACACAAACCAACTGCTATCGCAGTCACCTATCGCAACCAAAACAGCTATCACAACTGTTTTTAGGCCAACTGTTGCAACAAAACCCTTAATTTTGCGAGCAAAAATTTTACGAACAAAATGATAAACTCTATTTTTACGAGAA
The DNA here is from genome assembly GCA_030686995.1 of Artemisia argyi. Lineage (NCBI taxonomy): Eukaryota > Viridiplantae > Streptophyta > Magnoliopsida > Asterales > Asteraceae > Artemisia > Artemisia argyi. Next base: position 29,868,154 of record CM060688.1, on the reverse strand, counting down.
AAAAAATACATTTTTCAAAAACTCTTAAACCATATTTTTAGCTTAAACCTTCACTAAATTCATAAAAATTTTGTATAGAATGATAAAAGCTCTTTCTTTTTCTACAAATATGTTATCCTAACACACGTTTTATAAGATTAAACACGCTTAAAAGTAATCTTTATACTACGAATGAGAATAAAGATATTCTAGAGAAAGAATGTTCTTGAATTCTATAAAAACCAAAACTTTTACTACTAATGAAAATTGAAACAAAACTAAAACACAACTACATGAAACAACGAATCATATTTGGCTCTTGATACCAATTGTTGTTCCAATAATGTCACATCCACTCTAATAATCTTAGTGAGATAAAGTGGATGTGAACACTTTAGTTTAGAGAAAGAAACGAGAGAAATAAAGTAAAATCTCGCATAGATGATAGAAAGAACACACACCTCATAACCCATGAGGTAGGGGATTTTATACACATACACTAGTCAAGCATACTATCGCAACTATACAAGTGTTGCGATAGTGTTATGATGTCGCAACAACACAAAGTTACACAACATACCCTATACTAATACAAAAGATAAATAGAAGTCCATGCACTAATGATTTACACTTTTTGTGTTCCAACAGTTTCCTTTATGCACAAATGAGCACATGGTTTCACTTAGTGGTGGGGTTCAAACCAAGTCCAAGACAAAAATATGTGAGATATGATTGTTATGTATTTGGAGAAGGGGACAAAATTTGTTACAAAACAACCAAGGATCCCATGTGGTGGGTGGTGGGGTTCGTCCGAATAGGGACAAAGAGGGGGTGAGGGAGTTTTTATTTTCAATTTTTTTAGTATTGGATGTGTGTAGTGATGTTTAATGCAAAGGTGACGGGTCGATTGGGCGTTTTCAAGCACACGCGAGTTAAAAATAAGAATGTATTGTTTTTATGCAAAAATTATAAACTTAATCATATGACTTATAAAATGAGGTTATAAATGTTATAATGTACTAATTTAATGTGAAACATAAATAGTTTAGTGCCGGTACGCGTTTGGGGTCGTCTTTCACAGTAAGCGAGATAACTTCCCGGCTTTGAGTTAAATGAGCACTTAAATGTTCAAAAAGAATGTTGAGGCAACATTATCAAGATCTCCTAATGTTTTAATGATAACAAATAAACATACGAAACACATAAAATATCAAACGGTAGCCAAATTCCCCGGAGCCCATATCTGCTCCTAGCGCGCTGCCCGCGCGTCAACGTGCGGGTGACGCGCCAGGCCACTGTATGGCTTCGGGCAAAATTTGAAAGTCGGCTTTCCCCTTACCCGACAAATGTGGATCTTTCAATACAGGTATGAATATGTTATGTGCTTAATTGAGAATACTCGAAACGAGTTTTGGGATTAGAGAGATCCAACTTTTAAAGCACCCATTTACGGGAAAACGCCAACTCATGTTTTCTAACTATCGCCTCTAGCCAAGGCTTTTCTAAACTTAGGGAGCTTATATACTTCATGTAACATCATGTGAAAGCATCCATATGATCATATCCCGTGCTTACGTCTTCTCTAATTACGTAATGTGTTTACTTTCTTATTGGTCAAACTAAGTCAAAGGTCACTTTGCGTAAACGCATCCTTTCCCACTTGGGTTATGCTTTACATCTAGTCAAAGCACTTAACTTGTTTGAACCAAGGTATTAGTTGAGAACGTCGAGTCGTGGAAAGTCACGAGATATGAAACTATGGATTCTCGACGTTGTGTTACTTGAACTTATAAGTAATCTATGATTTTCTCAACTCATAATCTTAATTGTCTAAACTTTCTCTTCTTAATGAAAATTAGATTATTTCTTAATCTTCCTCTTAATCTCATTTTACAAAAGACAACAAAATCAAATCTCCCACAATCCTTCCCAAATATCCCTCTCCAACATTCTCTGACACCCATCTTACAATGTGTACCTTGTGTCTCCCCATACTCACATACAACCTTCACATACTCACACACAATATTCCCTCTCCATATACAATCTTTATACACACACTTATACACCTTGTGTACACACACTTGATTTCAAGATACACACACTACTCTCACAACCATCTCCTCTCTACACACACTAGCCAACTCATCATATCTGTGGAAAACTAGAAGGGGGGAGGGGTTGAATAGTTTTACGTCCTTTTAAAATTTATAAACACAAGTTTGTTTTAAAAACTTCGATTCTAGTTTATGTGAATTCAATACTTGCACTATATGAACAATTGTATGATAACTAACTAACAAAACTAATATAGTAAAGGTAAATAAATAAGTAATGAGAAGAGTTAGAAAGATCAAACCACAACACAAGGATTTATAGTGGTTCGGCTACAAGGACACCTTCCTTGTTCCTACTCCACTCCCCGAGTCACATACTCGAGAGTTTTCTTCACTATGTCAACAAACTCCCTTATGGCGGAGAAAACCGTACACACCAATATACACACCAATTTACACACCAATCTTCACACCAATCTACACACCAATCTACACACCAATCTTCACACCAATCTACACACCAATCTACACACCAATCTTCACACCAATTTGCTACACACCAATCTTCACAACTATCCTACCTCACTACTAATCAACTTCTACTATCTACACAACTTCTATATCTTCTAAACAATTAATCACAAGCACAACACAATATTCACAAATGAATATATATACACTATACACAACTACTCTTCAACACTTCTTGAACTTGGTTGTAGAGAGTTCTTCTTTTGCACTTAGAATGAGAATGGATGATGAGGGATTGAATCACTTGAAACAAGGATTAATATACAAATGATCAAAGGGTTTTGGATGAGTTTTAGATGGTTATAGATCTGAAAATTTCGTGCAAAAGGTGGGGAAAAATTCCAGAATTAAGGTGGTATTTATAGGAGAAGAAATCTGACAGTTTCTGACAGGGGAGCGTGGCCGGTCCCCTTAAAGCATGGCCGGCCCCCTTAAAATTAAGGGGACCGCCCCTTATAATTAAGGGGGCCGCCCAACTGTAACAGCCAGAAAACTTGTCTTTTAGTGGGGAAAGTTTATTTGGTGAAAAACTAACTGATTTTGGTTAAATATTTGAAATCATATATTTAGTATGATTAAAACATTTTTCCTTATTACCAAAAGTGTTTTTCAAAAATATATAATAAGATTATATAATTAAATAAACTTTGTATTAGTTAATTAAATACCCCTTTGATCATGAGATGTATTAAGCACTTGTTTATCCATACCTTAAGTGATTAAGTTGGATATAATGATATAAACTAGCTTAATACTTGTTTACGTAGTAATCAAACGATTGACTAGTTTACATTTTGTGATTGTCAAAATATAGAGATATCGAAAAATATAAATAACGTTTTCATACATTATTTATGTCAACAATCTCCCCCTTTTTGATGATTACAAAATTTAAACTCATTAGTCGAAAATTAGTCTATATACAAGTATTAGAGTGAGTTTATATCACTTCTCCCCCCTTTTTGTTAGCATCAAAAAGGTTATCTCGTGTTAATGGAAGCTCCCCCTTGATGTAAGCTCCCCCTCGTTTTGAGGCCAAAAGGAATCGAGATATGGATATCTTGCAAAAATATTTAGTAGCAAGCAACATATATATGTATATAGCGTGCAAAAGTATAAACTAAACATAACCATAACATTAATCAAGTGAAATTAATACATCAAGCATTACATCAACAAATGAAACAAGTAATGCTACAAACAAAAGCCTTAAAGGCTTACAATCATCACATAACAAATAAACCAAAGCTCAAACATAAGAGTCCTCTCTAGAGCTTGCCATCCAAAATGGTTTGAGGTACTTTTATTTGTAAGTCACCAAGCATGTTTAATTGGGAGGAATTGATGGTGAACATGGAGATGGTGATGGAGGAGGAGTGTTTGTTGATGGTGGTGGAGGGGTTGTGTTTATAGGTTGTGGATGCAACAAGTTCTCAATATGAGAAAACATGTATTGCATTTCATCTCTTAGTCCGAACACAATTGTTCGGTTATGGATGCAACAAAGGCAAGTGTCACCATGAGCTTCAAGTAAGCTCCATGGGACGGGGTTATAGGTTGGTGGATTGATAGGGGATGATGAGAAATGTGCATCAAGAGGTGTTAATGGTGATAATGAGAGGGTTAATGCAAGGGTGGAGTGTTCATTGGTAGGTTGTGATGGTTGAACCATTGGTGGAGGATATAAGTGGGTGTTTATGTAGTCATTAATGGATGAAGTGGATGGTATGGAGGAAGTAGAATTTCCATTTGTTGAGGGTGTTTTGGAGGGTGCATTTGGTGCACTAGGAGATGAACATTGAGGTTGTGGTGATGGGGTGGTGTTGTCTTCATTTGTAAGATCAATGAAGAGTTGTTTGGGTGGTATAATGACAAGTTTTTGTTTCTTGGCATTATTTGAATGGGTGGTTCTTGGTGATGACATGATGATGGTTTATGAATGATGAGGATGATGAATTATGAATTAAACATGCATGGGGATTATATAGTGGGAAAACATGTTTAGAAGTGGAATTATTTTGAAATTGTAATGTTATATTCCAAAATCAGTTTGGTTTTTAAGAGTAATGATAGCTGGGACTAGCAAAAGGGATCACAGGATGCAAAAGAAAACAGTGTAAAAACTGTTTCAGATGGCCGGTCCCCTTAAATGGTTGTCGGTCCCCTTAATTTTAAGGGGGCCGCCCTTTATGATTTAAGGGGGCCGCCCATCTGACGACCCAGAAACCAAAAATTTTCAAAAATTTTCTGGAAAGATGTTATGTTCTGGTTTGAATGTGCAGCAAGCTCAATTTGGACATTTCACATTTGTTTTGGTTTATTAGAAAGCATACATGTCATATAGTTATATAAACATTAACTAATCATGCAAACATATATATAGATCAAGAGAAACATGCATAAAAATATCAAAGACAATCAAGTTATCATCCTAAACACATATTCAAATAACAAGTATTTCCGAATAAACTTCGGACAAATAGCACACAAGACATAAAAAATAAAACATTGTTTAACAAACATAATCCGACCATATCATTTCTTTTTCTTCCCGAAGATACCCTTCAAAGTCTTCCCAATAGATTTGAAGCCACCTCTAACTTCTTCGTGCAAGCTCTTTTGTCTTCTAAGCATCTCGGTAGTTCGTTCATGAAGCACTTCTTCAGTTTGATCACTTGGAGATGGAGTAGAATAGTTGGGATAGTCAAGATCCTCTAAATCGTCAACGAACTCAGAAAACGAAGGGGTACTAGCATCATGGATGTTTTCCTCCTCATCGTCATCATCTTGCCTTGAGGATGATCCATGAAAGCTATGACGACGAGGTTTACCCTTGTCACTTCGAGTTCGTCGAGCTTGTTTTAGAGCGAGAGTACGTAGAGTGGGGTAGATGGACTCATAAATACTATTGTCAAGATCGGGGTAGTACTCGATAACATGACGATAGATACGAGTAAGGAACATTCCATATGGAAGGTTGGCTTTGGGAGTTTTTCTAGCACACTCAATCCGTTTGATAAAGAAGTAGGCCAAATTGTATGGCTTTTCGACAGCTATACAATACAACATGTGAGCAAGGCTAGCCGGGAGATGGTCCTGGTGACCTCCAGTACCAAACGCATTCTCACGAATGAGTTCTTCCCAACGCTTCATGTGAGGGCTTAATTCTTTGAGGAGAAGTTGGTATGGAGAGATTTGAACGTTTTTGGATTTTATTTTTCGACTTGTGGTGGCACGATCTATACCAAGGACTTGACGAATTTCGTCGGGATGAGGAATTTCGTCGAGATATGGACCGAAGGTTGGTCGATAGCGATTAAGAGATTCGAGGTCCCACTCGTTTGAGAAAACGGCTTGACCTCTAAATGGAATTTGGAGGATATGACCAAATTGTTCGAGAGTTAGGGTGATAAATTCATTTTGAATCATGAAAGAGATGGTGATGAAACCAAGATCATTGGTTTGGACGGTGACTTGGCTATAGAAATCCATAATGAAGCGAGGAATAATAGGTTCATTTATTTCATAAAGACAATTGAAGTTGATGCTTGAAAACAAGCGATTTATGTACTCGGATTGAGCAAAAGCAAGATCTACTACACGTCCCTCATGAATATTTCTATCTTCAATTTGACGATAGATAAGTCCAATGGAAGGAGATGTGGTAGGGAGTTGAGAAACTTTGGGAATGTAGTTTTTAGTGTGAGAAAGATCTTCGGTAGTTGCTTTGGGCATTTTCACCTAAACACATCAACAATACAAAAAGACCAAAATAAATATAAAGAAAGATAAAAGTATATGTTTATTGTTAAGGCTTATGTTGGAACGTAAACATACTTCGTCACTAATCCTAAGAAGTAGATTACCATGTTCCTTAATGTTGTTTTTAACTCGTTCTAGATATATTTTACGAAGTTTAATGGGTGGTTATGGACAAGTCCAAACGCCCTTTAAACATCTATATATATCATGAAATTTGCTAGATTTACATTAGATTGTAAAACTAGCTATTTCTTGCGAGTTTCTTATGCATGTAATTTGTTTTTGAAAAAGATGGTTTGTATTTTTACTTAAAAATGTCATTTTTAGTAATAAACCAAACGCTTCCTTAACTAGTGACTTATAACTCAAGTGCGTCAATATACATATGAATTATATATCTTGACGAGTTCGATAAACAATTTTAAGGTTTATAATTATAACAAAGTTTTATAAAAATTATAATGACTATGTTTTGATATTATTTGGACATAATCCAAACACCCCTATATTGTGAACCAACATAGTTTTTCTTAGTCGAAAAAATGTAATTTCAAGTTTTACAAGTTACACAAGTATAATGTAATTAGTTTTAACACGTTTTCAAATCATTATTCAACAATAAGTTTACTAAAATTTTTGAAAAGGAGTGTATGAAATTTTTCAAAAATTTTCGACATGATAGTTTATAATAACTAGTTTCTAGTGTTAATCAATCATCCTAATCCTAGGTGAAGCATTTGGTAATGAAGTTTTAAGGCTTAATTCGAAATAAATTATGAAATTTGACGAATTTTATAAAACATGCATAATCATGAATATGATCAAATAAGATGAAATTAGATGAAATGTGTTATGAAAAGCTTACAATATGTAGTGGTGATTGTGTTAGATGAATTTGCCCTTTGCGAATTAACCCGAATTATGTGATTTGGAAGTGATTTGAGAGGTTTTTGGGTTTTGAATTTCGTCACAGCAGAGGCAGGGAAAGAGAGGGATGAAAAAGTGGAGTGTTTGGCAAAAGGAAGAAAGGGAAAAACGGGCTTGAGCTCTCAGAGGGCCGGTCCCCTTAAACATTAAGGGGGTCGCCCTTGTATTGGCTGCCGGTCCCCTTAAACATTAAGGGGGCCGCCCTTAAAAATTTGATATTTCAAGTTTTGGTTTCTGGAACAAACAAGAAAATATTTATATATATATATACTAGATTTATATTAAATCAAAAATACGTTGAAGAGTATACGCACGAGAGGAATTACTTGACATTTTGTCAATAAAATTTTCTTGATCGTTTCGGATGAGATTCATCAAGTTGTCAAGCAAACGAGAAAGTTGTGTAAGGTTTATAAGTATATGTATATATATTATATAGTATAGGCTTATAAGACGAGAACATAGGAGGGAGACGTATGCAACGGAAGCCGGGAGTTTGTTTCATCCATAGATTTTTCGACTCATCTCACTTTATCAGCATGAGTGTTGATTGAACATTAAAGTTCAATAAGGCAAATGGGGAAAAGAAATGTTCGTAAACGAACAATCTCTAGTTCTAGAAAATCAACAAATGAATTTCCTAGGTTATAAGATCCTAAATATAGCTAAGTATATATATATATATATATATATATATATATATATATATATATATATATATATATATATATATATATATATATATATATATATATGTATATTTAGATATAATATAGTTAAAAAAAAAATTAATAAGACAAGTAAAATCACATGAATATAACACACTAAACTAAACATGCATTTCTAGACAAGGAACTTAAAAGGAAATGTGTACCTTTTGTCTTTAATGCGTTAATCTTCAAGGTCTTCAAGAAGTAAATCGGACAAGAGGTGACAATGAAAAGTTCCATGTTTGGATGGCGAATATTATTTACGTTGGTGCCCATTGTTTCATTTGTCCAAAGTTATTTGGTCCGAACATGTTTTGTATTTGACTTGGATGCATATAAGGTGGAAACATTCCCCACGGATTGAAGTTCCACATTTGTTGATTATAGTTAAAGTTTCGTCTATTATGGTTTGTTCTTGGTTGAGGTGTTTTAGGTCTAGGATAAGTATTATTTGGTTTCCTAGGTGGTGGAGTTTTAGATCTTGCTTTAGGTTTAGATGATCCAACTTCGGTTTTTAAAGATGGTTTTATTTCTTCATTACTAGCGATAGGTATTATTTTATTTTTTATGAGTAAATGTTTAGGATTAAGTATTGAAGGTTTTGGTTCATTTTCAAATTTAACGTTTTTAGCTCCACTTGTTGAAGATTCAGTTAAGTTAAATCCTAGTCCGGTTTTATCTCCTGATATTCTTTGAATACTTATAATTTTACTAAGTGAGTTACTACTATTTTCAAATTTATCAAGTTTGCAAATTTCATCCTTAAGTATGTTGTTTTCACTTTTAAGCTCTTGACATGTTTTACATTCTTCAACAATTTCTTTTCCTTTTTCAAGTTGATGTATTTTAATTTTTAGTTCAAGCACTTCATTTTCTAGTTGGTTGTTTATGTATTTTAGTGATTTATTTTTAGCCATAACTAGTTGTCCTATTTTACATAATCTATTGTATTCACTATCTAAATCTTTTTCATCTAATGATAGATTTTCATCACTAAAGTATTCGGATTCGGAACGTACCTCACTTGATGATTTTGCCATGAGACACTTTTCATCCTTTGTTGTTTCATTCTCATCTTCATCACTATCACTCCAAGCACCTCCAACGAATGCTCTTTGATTTTGATCTCTTGTCATCATTGGACATTTTCCAATGAGGTGATTCGAATCACCACACTTGAAACACTTTCTCTCATTCTTGCTATACTTGTCATCATTATTCTTTTGAGGTGTTCTTCTTTCATCGTGTGGTTGTCTAACGAATCTCCCTCGCCTTTTGAAGAATTTCTTGAAATCTCTTACGGCCATGGCATATTCTTCGTCATCACTATCGGAAGATGAGCAATCTTCGTTGTTAAATTCCTTTCTAGCTTTCAAGGCGATTGACTTGCTTTGTTCACGTTTTTCTTTAACCATTTCGGAGTCCTTCTTTATAATTGCTTCATAGACTTTCAAATTTCCAATTAATTCGTCAAGTTGTAGCGTTGACAAATTCTTTGATTCTTCAATGGCCGTCACTTTAGCTCGCCATTTTGGGTGAAGAGCTCTAAGAAACTTCCTAACAAAATTCTTACTAGAAAAATTCTCATCAAGTGCTTTTAAACTTGTGATGATAGTGTTAAATCTAGCAAAAGCATTATCAATTGATTCCTCTTCCGGAATCGTGAATTGCTCATATTGTTGAACAAGTAGATCTATTTTGTTATCTTTGACTTGATTATTACCTTGGTGAGTTATTAATAAAGAGTTCCAAATTTCTTTTACGGTTTCACACATAAAGATCCTTTCGTAGTCTTTACGTGGTAGCGCATTATAAATAACCATTTTTGCTTCATTATTTTTAGCAAGTTTTCTTTTTAAATCATCATTTTGTTTTTCAAAAGGTACGATTTCATCTTTCTTAGTTTCGGGGTTATTTTGAATAGGTAAAAAATCACCATTGGTAATAACATGCCAAAGATCTAGATCTTTTGATTTCACATAAGTTTCGAATCGATTTTTCCAATATAGAAATCCATCACTCTCAAATAGTGGTGGTCTTTGCATAGATTGCCCTTCTAAATATTTTTCAGATTCCATAGATCGTTACAAGTTTTAAAATACAATATATTTTAAAAATCTTGCTAGACGTGGCTCTGATACCAATTGTGGAAAACTAGAAGGGGGGGTTGAATAGTTTTACGTCCTTTTAAAATTTATAAACACAAGTTTGTTTTAAAAACTTCGATTCTAGTTTATGTGAATTCAATACTTGCACTATATGAACAATTGTATGATAACTAACTAACAAAACTAATATAGTAAAGGTAAATAAATAAGTAATGAGAAGAGTTAGAAAGATCAAACCACAACACAAGGATTTATAGTGGTTCGGCTACAAGGACACCTTCCTTGTTCCTACTCCACTCCCCGAGTCACCTACTCGAGAGTTTTCTTCACTATGTCAACAAACTCCCTTATGGCGGAGAAAACCGTACACACCAATATACACACCAATTTACACACCAATCTTCACACCAATCTACACACCAATCTACACACCAATCTTCACACCAATCTACACACCAATCTACACACCAATCTTCACACCAATTTGCTACGAATGAGCGTGGCCGGTCCCCTTAAAGCATGGTCGGCCCCCTTAAAATTAAGGGGACCGCCCCTTATAATTAAGGGGGCCGCCCAACTGTAACGGCCAGAAAACTTGTCTTTTAGTGGGGAAAGTTTATTTGGTGAAAAACTAACTGATTTTGGTTAAATATTTGAAATCATATATTTAGTATGATTAAAACATTTTTCCTTATTACCAAAAGTGTTTTTCAAAAATATATAATAAGATTATATAATTAAATAAACTTTGTATTAGTTAATTAAATACCCCTTTGATCATGAGATGTATTAAGCACTTGTTTATCCATACCTTAAGTGATTAAGTTCGATATAATGATATAAACTAGCTTAATACTTGTTTACGTAGTAATCAAACGATTGACGAGTTTACATTTTGTGATTGTCAAAATATAGAGATATCGAAAAATATAAATAACGTTTTCATACATTATTTATGTCAACAATATCTTACCATATCCAACCCATATATTCTCTTACACAAATCTCTTACATATTCCCTTACACCCTTTCACATCCCATCCATACAACTCATCACCTCCTCTCTAATTCAAAACATGGGATTTAAATTTGAAATCCAAACATAGGCTCCCTTTGATCCTAGCCATCCATTTCAAATAAACACATCTCAACCCTCCATATTTCCCACATGCCAAATAGTTTGAAATCCAAAGGAGGCTCCCTTATATCTCAACCATTCAATTCAAACTAAAATCATCTCAACCATCCATCTTATTTCTTCCCCTCATGTTTTGGAATATTCCACTAGCATATTCTTTCTTTCTCTTCATTCTATCACATAGAAATAATCTCAACCATCCAATTCAAACCATCTCATCTCAAACATCCATCCTACACTTTCCCCCCAAGGATGGAATATATCTTGGCATATTCTTTCTCTCTTTTCTATGCCACTTGAGGAATACCCAATCTACCCTTACCAAATTACCCTTTCTACTCTTGTACCCTTGGTATTTGGTTTTCTAATAAACACTTCACAAAATGATTTTCTAATTGGCTATTTGTGTTGGTAAACCTTAGATTGATTAATGTTAAGTTTTAGTGTGAAGTACAATTGGGGGTTTAGCAAGGTAAGGTATTTAAAAGGCCAAAAACCCAAGCTTTGGGAAAATTGTTACTGGGTGTCTGGCGCGTCACCCACGCGTTGACGTGTGGGCAACGCGCCGTGCTCGATAAAATTTTTCCAAGTTGGGTTTTTGCCTATAAATACCATGCCTTGCCTCTTGTATTCCTCACCCCTTGCCATCACTCTTTCTCTCTACATTCTTTCTCTCTAAACACTCTCAAATCTCTCTATCTCTAATTTTGTGTTCTTGATTCTCACTCTAACATCTTTGAAAGAATACATCTCCTTGCAAGGGAAGAATCACAAGAACCTAATCTACTCTTGTGATTGTGTCGAGGGTCTTCTTCCTTATACCCTTTCTATTACAATCGAGTCTCTAGGTTAGGTTAGGGCTTGATTGAACAAACACTTATTCATTCATTCAATTTTTTGTAAGGGAAGTCTTGTATCTTGGTGACCAAGCCTAGATCATTGGGGATCTAGTTGGGGTTTGATACTTCCGGTGGGAAGTCTTGGTAGTGGTCTTGGTGACCCTTAGGTGAAGTCGAATCACGAGATTCTTTTGGGTGGTTTCCGAGGGCGGAATACCGTGGGAGTAACTCCTTCTTTGTGAGCATCGATATTGGTGAATATCGGTGGAGTGAATTGTAACGGTTTGTAGTCCACCGAAAGGATTATACTAGTGAATAGTATCGTGTCGTGGATTCGCAACTGGACGTACGGATGGTATAAACCTCCCATCCCAAACCAGTATATATCATGGTGTTCTTTACTAGCTTTATATACTTGTGATTGTGTTTGTGGTTGTTCCTACTTAGACCACTTGGTTGTCTTCGTGGCTTAAAGTTTTTAAACATTCTAAAAGCCGAAGAAACCGTATTCACCCCCTCCCCCCTCTACGGTTCTACGAAGAAATAATTCGAGTTTCTGGTAAATATTAACCTGTAAAATTGCTGGTTGTTATAGTTGCTATTATATTATCTGCTAAACGGATCAAAGTCAGGTTGTGTTGAGGAAGATATTGAGTTTGCGGATGAAGGTGTAGCGGGATTTGACGAAAATGATGAATTTGGATGTTGCGACATCCCGATAAGGTTTTTGAAGAAAGCATCATTTGGATATTGAGACATTTTAGTATGTGATATAGTAAAGAACTGAAAGTGGAAATGGAAGTAAAAGATTTTAGTTTGTGTGTAAATTTGGTTGTGTAAAAGGGTTTATATAGAGTGAAAAATGGTTGTGTTTAAAATTAAAGTACTAACTTTTTTGGAAAACAAAAGGTGAAGTAGCCGTTACATTTTGCAATGATCAAAAAATTTGCATTTATTACAATCTCACATACGCCACTCGAGTGGCTTGGCTTTTAGTGAGGTTCACCTTCGATGTAGTGGCGAGCCATATCGGGAGAGCCATGTTGGATTGTCGAGGGTGGCAAGCGCCCTCTAAGGTCACTAGGGAAGTAAAATGAAGATGTTGAGGATATTTGGTGTATATATGATGAGGCGAAAAGTGAACCATTTTTAAGGGGTCATTTAAGCCCCAAGTTGAGATTATTTGATCAAATATTGCTGATTGGTGCTAAACGGTCAACCTAAATTGACCAAGGAAATGGTCAATAAGGTCAAACTACCTAGACCAAATCTCCGTGGAAGTATAGTGTTTCCCCGGGTCATTATCTCCCAGCGAGGTGTGATGGTAATCAAAACGGGTTTGTGATCGGATGAATTTGGACAAGAATAGGGTAAAAGGGGTTTCAATGATTACACTAAGGAAATACGAATGAGAACGATTTAAACGAACTATATTAACAATAACGTGAAACCTAGTTAACCTAAAACGTAATATAAAACTTAAAATCAGAGTTTGCTTGTAAATAAGCAGAAAAATAAGCCAAACGGCTTAAATAGAAGCTATCACTTTATTTATATTCTTGGTTTTTCTTTATTTAACAAACTACTTTTACTAATGTAACCCAAATTTAAAAACGTAAAAGTTAATTAAATAAAACGCGAGTGCGCGAAATAAAAAGTGAAATTTGAGCTACACTAACCCTACGGACATAAAAATTACATTTTTACGAACCTAATAATCAAAGAAAAATTTAGAAAAAAGAAAATTATTTTTTTGACTTTTTAATTATTTATTATTAAATAAATACTAATTATACTAATTTAAATTAGAAAAAATACTAAATGAAAAGTAAAAATTACAAAACTATTTCTAAAAATACTTAGTAATATCAGTAGACTAGAAAAAATGTAAAAGTGATGAAAAGCTTATTAATAAGCTAGTAAATAAGCTGAAAAGGAAAATTAGCTTAAAAGGACTTACACTAGTATATAAATAAAAGTGGAAAACAATGACACTAATATACACCTGGCCCAGATGGTGCATGGCTATGGCGTGGGTTTTGACCAGTCAACCCAAGAGGTCAGGGGATCAAACCACACCCCTGGCACATTTTGCAAATCTTTTTATTTTTGATATTTTCTTTTTACTAACCTTAAAAATAAGTAAAAATGGGAAGCTTTAATGAAGGGAACTTTTTTAGATTACAAGAATAAGCACTGTGGGAGCTTTTTAGCACCACAGTCAATCCTAATAGGCTAAAAAGGATTTTTGCAACTGAAAAAGCAAATCAATAAGCCGTACACTGAACACTTAGGGAAATAAAAGGTTAACTGATGATGGGGGGAACCAAAATAAACAGAAACAAGTGACAAAGCATTGGAATAAGCAAAAAAAAGGAATAAGCAAATCCTATCCCACCAAACAGCAAGCAGGCCTGCAGTAGACTTCAAAGGCAAATTTAGCTTATGAAAGAAGCTGAAAAGCCCAATAAAAGCGCTGAGGAAGCAAGTTAGGTTGGTGGGGTTTCCAGAATTCCCAAGCTTTCACTGAGGGACTCACAAATGAGCTTATGGAAGGCTTTTGAAAAAGCTTTAAATACACTGAATTGATTAGTGTACACAGGAAATGGACAAGTTGCAAAGCTCAGACAAGCTTATCTAATAAGCTGAAAAGCTCAAATTAAGTTTAGAACCAACAATGATGACAGCAAAGCTTGCCAAAGAGCTAATTAACAAAATCTAACATACACTAAGGAACAAGATTTGAGCTTGTGAAAAATACCTTATGCAAACAGACCCCCCCTGGTGCAGGGCATGAACATGTCCAACAGGTCACTTTGGGGATCAATTTAAGGTTAGCAAATGATGTTCAAATTGAAATTTTATTATTGTCTCAGTTGCACAAGCTACAAATGAACATGAAACAACAATAAACAAGCATTTACAACTTGTATTGAATCCTAGAGCTCATCTGATGTTCTGTCCCATTCCCACAGGTTTAGAAATTTGACTTTTTAGAAAAACACTAGGGTTTGACTTTTGTGGATTTTTATCACTTCTAATCTACTGAGAGGGTAATAATAAGCTATGATAAAACTAAATTAAGTTAAAACAACTACTTTTGAATTAAAATGATGGGATTTAGAACTAAAAAGCTTGACAGTGAAACTGAAATTTAGATTAAAAATAGAATTTGACTTTAAACAAAAGGCTTACTGTTTTAATGACTGAACTATGCTATCTAAGCCTAATGTAACTTGTGGAAAAAAAAAAACAACAGCAGATTCACCCTAAATCACAGGGTACATACTTGTGCCAAACACCCCTATAAAACTAATTGTTTGAGGTTTTCAAGTCATTCCAGTGATTTAATCCATAAATCATTTTCTCCAAGTCATGATATGACAGAACAAGCTCATTTAAGTGTAATGTTACCACTTTTAACATCATATTCCCAAGAACTCATGTTTATGCTAATATGGACTATTAAGCAAGTTAAAATTAGGAAATAGAGATTGAGCAATCAAATGAGCTTACATTAACTTGAACTAAACCTAAATACATTACCTAAACCTAAAAACACTAAGTTACACAGGAATAAGCTGCTTTATAGTAAATTCTAAAGATTGAGAGTTTAGCTTACAAATGGCATCCTGACACAACACTGAGAACCCAGGCCAAAGAACACCCTATAGCTCTCCACAGAGCACTAATAAACCCAATCCAATTTCTGAATCATCTCTGCACCATCTCTTTCTTCTTCTCTTCTTTTTTTTATATTTCTTTTTCAAGTATTTTTACTATTTTTGAACATTTTAAGGTAAACTGAGTTAGCACTGGATTTTAAGCTTAGGATGCTTAGAAAAGCTTTTGAGTGATTAGCTGAGCTTAAAGGACAATAACAAGCCACTTTTAACAACATTGAACTTAAAATGGGATTTTTACCAAAAATAGCATAAACGGAATATTGAATGAGAACTTGAAATGAAGATTAAATAAACTTGAGAGTACACTTAAAAAAAAACTACACTACTAAAAACCAACTGTCCTTCTTTGTTCCTTCTTTCTTTACTTTTGTAGCCCAGTGTGGGTCCCACTGCAAATCCCAGTAATAAACAGAGCCACAGGAAGATTTTTGACTCAATCTTGACCCTTACTAGTTTTGGCGGGAAAAGGAAGGATTGCGAAATTTGGCACTTAGCTTGTGTCTGGTGTAGGATTTGGAGTTTTCTTGTTGGTTTCAGGTGAGTAGGAGGGGGGTGGAGTGTGACAGAGGTGGTGATGATGAGGGTGCAGGGTGGTTTTGCAGGGATAAGGTGGTTTGGGAGGGAAGTGGTATTGAGGGAGGTAGTATTTAGATAGGTCAAAGGGTAAGGTTTGACCCGTTTTATTATTAAAACGGGGAGTGTGGGTGGTGGTGGGCTTGGAGGGTATGGGCCTGGTGGATTGTGGAGTGGGCTGGTGGTGTGTTGTATTTTTTTGGGTTTGAATTTGGATTAAATGGGAGTAATAATATTGGAGTGGTCCATTTGGTTTTTATGAAATTTAATCACAAGGAACATTTTGTAACATTCTGAAAATTCAAGGGCTGATGTGTAATTTTTCCAAAACAGTAACAAAGGACTAAATTTGCCATATAATAATAACCAAAGACCATAATCTCAATTTTCCAAATTTTGAAACCCCGAGGACCAATTTTGTCATTTTTCAAACTGCAGGGACCAAACGTGTAATTTTCTCAAACTTTTCACCCAAGGATCGTTTTTGATAATTTTTTACTTTTAAATGCCTTGGGTTGACTTTTTGTTTGTTTTAAACTTTCAGGGACTAGTTTTGTCAATTTTTGAAACTTGAAGGACTGAAACTGCCAATTGTGCAAACTTTGTTCGTTTTTCATTTGTTTTTAAACATTTTGCATCTAAAACATATAAAACACACTTTTGGGATAATTTCTGAATTTTGATGCATTTCTGAGTGTTTTTGGATGTTTTGGCAGTTCAGATACGATAAAAATGATGAGTATTTACACACTCATCAATTGCCCTAAATCATTCCTTTTGTCATTTTAGGTACTTTTGGAGTGAAATCTGGAAAAGGAAGCATTTTGGACGTTTTTGGAGCATAAAAGTGAAGAAAACGGTAAAGTCTTAATTTTCCTTGCTGGGAACAGTACCTGACGGCGTCACAAGTTCCGTAATGACGGCGTCAAGAGTTACAAAAGAGGTAGAAGTGGAAGATACACGTGACGGTCCAGAGTGTTTTCAAGCATAGGAGATGACGGTGTCACCCAAGGCCGTCATGGTCCAAGTATTAGTGACGGCCCAGAAGAAAACCACACATGACGGCGTCAAAAGTGGATCTAGGCAATCCAATTTCATTATAGGCGGCGAGTTGACGGCGTCACATGTTTACATATGACGCCGTCATCCTGTAAAATCTATATATAGTTTTCCAAATTTCATTCATTAGTGTGCAATTTTGAGGGAAAAACCCTAGGTCGAATTTTCCAACTTTTTCAAGGGTTTCAACCCTTTGAAACTTTCATGTTCCATTTGAGATAAGTACTCTTTCAATTCAATCAATATGTCTATATGTTGTTTGAATATATCTTACGCTTGTCTTCAATTTAACATGCTCGGCTAGATTTCTTTTGTGTTTGCTTAGATGTAGTGAAACCTAGATGTTAATTATGGGTTGACTATCTCATGGAAAAACAAAAGAGGCCTTTGAGTCCTAGACGGGCAACAGTCAATTTGGTCTCAAATACGATTCCGACACCGTTTTCTGAGTCACCTTCTAGAGAGAATGTCGAAACCTTTCAAAATTATACTCCACCTTATTCACCTCCTCAAAGCCTTAGCCCAGAATTCGAAGCTCGAGTGAGAGAGTATATAGTAACCCATTCTGAGCAGCTTGCTAAATTCGAGGAAGCTGTTTATAAACAAAAGGAGGAGATGCAAGAGAAAATGAAGGAGATGATGAGCCTAGTGGAGGAATACGCAAACCAAAAAACCCCAGAAATGATGTTACTAAGAAAAGAAAGCGCTACCCCCACTACCCGATTTGTTAATTCTATCACAATTGTCGACGAGGATAATGAGGAAAACGAAACCCCTAGTGAACAAACCATTGAGGAACCGCCAAAATCCCAATCATTAGGTTACTACCTAAAACATGATATAAATGAGAATACCATAACAAATTGGATAAAAGGTGACGAGCATAACCAATCCTCCAAACAGGTTTCAAAGAAGGAGAAAGAGGGGAAGATGAGTATGATACATTACCTGGGGGACCGGTATTCGAGAAACTACTTGTACAAAAAGTGGCTACTAAGAAGATGGCTTGTGGGAACTTTGAGATACCAGCCAGCATTGGGAATTTGCAATATCTGAATGCTTTCGCCGATCAAGGATCGAAATTAAATCTTATGCCCCTAACTATTTACACCTAACTAATCTCAGAAATGCCAGCCACCACCCGTGTTAGGCTATCTTTCGCTGGTCACTCTTATGTGTACCCTTTGGGAATTGCAGAGGATGTGCTGGTCAATGTTGCAGGATTCATGTATCCCGTTGATTTCATGATCATCGATGATAAAGGAGGTGGATGCATGCCAATAATCCTTGGAGCACCAATCCTCACCACCACAAGAGCTGTTATTAGGTATGAAAAAAGGGAAATTGAGCTTAAGTCAGGGAAAAGAAAGATTAGCTTTCTCATGACCCCACGATGTGCACAAGAAAGCTTGATGAAGAGAAAGCTCAAAAACAATATTGACACATTGCCTAATCATGTTCAAGAAAAAATTCTTGCATGGGAAACAAGGATCAAAAGTTACAAAGAAACTGAGCCTGAGAGAGGCAAAAGCTACAATAAAGTTCATGTCAAGTTTGAATGTAGTCAACCGACGGAGAATCATGTACCATTCGCGAAAGGAGACCTGGTACTCTTAAGACACTCAGAGATAACAGTACCTCCCGATAAGCCAAGTCCTTGGTGGTATGGACCATTCAAAATTGAAAGCGTACGCCAAGATGGGATAGCTACTTTGAGCAGTAAAGGAGGGGGAGGTGACTATGAGTGTCGATCGATTGAAACATCACTACTACGATAGTGAGGATCATAATTATATGGGATACGTCATCTCGAGAGATGAGGTCACGTAATTGCCCATGACCTTGAGTCTAGCTACAAGACTCGTAAAATAAAGAAAAGCGCTTCTTGGGAGGCAACCCATGTTTTGTGTGATTTTTAATTGTTTGAATGTTATTTGCTTCCGTATGCATGCTTTATTTTTATTGTTGGTAGATCATGTTTCAAACTAAAATTGTGAAAATGCTTTATTTTGTTGTTTAACTTCGTCTTAACTTCATATAAAGGTATTTTGCAAAATCTAAGTGTAAGGGGAAACCCCAAATTTGTTTCTAAGAACGAAATTGATCTTGATTCGCCACAATATTAAATGAGCATGTGTATTAGTACTTGTTATAGTCAAATGCTTGTATCGAGTCATAATGATGTTTTGCAGGATTTTCCAGGAAGTAGGACATAAGTTTTTTCCACAAATTTATGGAAACTTAACGTAAAGATTTCTGCAGGTCACTTCTTACGGCGTCAGGAGTTAACTCCTGACGGTGTCATGTGTAAAATTCTGGAAATTTTGCGAGTTTTGTTTTTCTAATGGAGTCTTAAAGTTTTTGTTAATTCTTTAGTTTTATAAACTCCAAGAAATCTGCAAACATTCATTCCACAAGCATTATATCTTAATTTGCTTTCTAGAACTTGTTAGTATATATAGATTGCCGCCCATTTTACGTGAGGTTGCCTTGTTTGTTTTCTCAGGTTTAACAGGTTATATATGACAAGAAGATGATTTATTTTTCTGCAAGGGAAGCTTTGAATGTTCATTTTCTTGGAGGAAGATCTAACCTTGTTGACACACTATCCACACCGAACGAATCAGGGGAGTATTTGTTTTCATTCTTTTACCTATTTTACTTTTACATTCTTTAATTGAACATTGGGGACAATGTTCATCCTAAGTGTAAGAGGAGGGTAAATGATGATACCTTATAGGATACTATTGCACTTGAGTTTGTTTGTTTGATGGTAGGTGTGTAATAAAACTAAGAGAAATACTTGTTAGTGTAATTTTAGCGCCAAATTTAAAATTTTTTACAACATTTAGGAGTGAAACTTTAGCCTTAGCAAGCATCTCATGGATAGGAGTTGTATGACTAGTACAAAACCGTACTATTCAGAAAAATTTTTCACCCAAATATGTGAGGCTCGCCTTTAGATTTGATAGGAAAAGCATTTACTATTAGTGCTTATGAGTGTACCGGTAGCATTTAGATTCTAGAACTTGCGTTAGTGATGCATCCCGAGACCGCTAGTGAGACTACATTCGTGTAGTAGGATTTACTACATGATAAGAGGCATTAGGATCACCCTTGTGTTAAACCCGTATCATAATTACTTGACCATTTAAGTCATATTACTTGACTAGTAAAGTCAACTAATTTTTCCCACACCTTAGCGTCGTACTCATTTTTAGTACACGAAACCCCTAGTACACCCCTCCGATCCTATCTTTTCGTTTCTAACTTTAAGCATCTTACTTAAAGGAAGAATTTGTTACAACCCACCCAAATGTGCAACCAAATCGCCTTAGCCTTCCGTGTATGCACTCATTTTTAGTGCATTGTTGTTACATGTTTAAAACCTTAGTTAATTTTCTAATTGATTACATGGTTGCTAAGTCGAATCATATCTTGTACATATTGTTTTAGGACGATAGGGACTCATAGGTAAAGTACTTATGTTATGGGGTAATGGGGAAGAACATCATTTATTATCCTCATATGTGCGTTAATCTTAAAAAATACTCCAAGTGTTTTAATTATCTTAATTCGAGTCATTAGATTAGTTTATTGTAAAGTATGTAAAAATTCAAGTGTAAGGGAAATGTACATTCCCTATGATGTAAAATCGAAAAATTAAGAAAAAGAAAAAAATAGAAAAAGAAAAGAGAAAAAACATACGGACTACCATCCCGTTTCATTTTATGTTTGTTTTATGTTTTTGTTATTTTTGATTTATTAGCTTAAGTCGAGTCGAGTCTTGGCTTAGCAACGCCATATTGTACATGTAATTAACCAAGATGATTAACTCGCCACCAGTAAATATTGCCTTTATCCAACAAAACCGTGTTTTTCATATCCCTACACCTAACGTTATAACCCTTTGAAAGACCTCCTTGATAGTTTATCCAAGGTGCTTACGCCAAGTGGTGGAGGTTTGATCCTTTCCCAAGCCTATGGTAATCTATTTTGCTATGACAGGTAGTGAGAGATATTTTCCATTTCCATATTGTGATATATACTTTATTACACCCGAGAGATGTGAGTATCTAAACATTATTTGTGAGGTGCTAGTATATGACCTCCGTGCTTGTCTTTGGTCTTTAGTGGAACGATTATTTGTTGTAATTACTTTTATATTAGTGTTAAATGACCCCTAACTTGTATTTTGATTTGAATAAAAGCGCATTTGCTTGAGGACAAGCAAATCTCAAGTGTAAAGGTATTTGATGAGGCGAAAAGTGAACCGTTTTTAAGGGGTCATTTAAGCCCGAAGTTGAGATTATTTGATCAAATATTGCCCTAAATCGTTCCTTTTGTCATTTTAGGTACTTTTGGAGTGAAATCTGGAAAAGGAAGCATTTTGGACGTTTTTGGAGCATAAAAGTGAGGAAAACGACAAAGTCTTAATTTTCCTTGCTGGAAACAGTACCTAACGGCGTCACAAGTTCCTTAATGACGGCGTCAAGAGTTACAAAAGAGGTGGAAGTGGAAGATACACGTGACGGTCCAGAGTGTTTTCAAGCATAGGAGATGACGGCGTCACCCAAGGCCGTCATGGTCCAAGTATTAGTGACGGCTCAGAAGAAAATCACACATGACGGCATCAAAAGTGGATCTAGGCAATCCGATTTCATTATATGCGGCAAGTTGACGGCGTCACATGTTTACACATGACGCCGTCATCCTGTAAAATCTATATATAGTTTTCCAAATTTCATTTGTGGAAAACTAGAAGGGGGGGTTGAATAGTTTTACCTCCTTTTAAAAGTTTATTACCAAAATATTTTGTAGCTTATTAAAAACTTTCGATTCGATCTCAAGTGAATTCAAATGACAACTAATATAAGCAATTCTAATGTAATAATGAAAGTATTGAAATGTAATGAAGAAAAGATAGAGTTAGAAAGATCAAACCACAACACGCGAATTTATAGTGGTTCGGCTACAAGGACACCTTCCTTGCCCTACTCCACTCCCCGAGTACCACACTCGAGAGTTTTCTTCACTATGTCAACAAACTCCTTATGGTGGAGAAACCTAACACACCTTGGCTTACACGAGTTAACGACACTAAGCTAAATGTCGAGTTCTAATCGTAGCTAGAACCAATCTCACGACTTCTTCAAGGCTTCACACCTTCTTCACAACTTCACGACTTCTTCAAGGCTTCACACCTTCACAACTTCACACCTTCTTCTATGCACAACTAATTCACAACTACTAAACTACTTTACAACACACCTAGTTTCTACAATCAACAAATTTACACAACACTTTTACAAATATCTAACACAACTACAATATGAAACTAGCTATTCACAACACTACTACAATTTGATGGATGTAGAGAAGTGTTCTTCTTCTTGCACTTGAATGGATGAAGCTTTGGATCACTTGGAAACAAAGACTTATGAATTATATGATCAAAAGATTTTAGATCTAGAAATGGAAGTTGGATCAGAAAGTTTATAGTGCAAAAAGGTGAGGAAAATGTGTGATATGATCCAATATTTATAGGGCCAGATTTTACTGTTCGGGAGCGTGCCGGTCCCCTTAATTAGAGGCCGGTCCCCTTAATCATTAAGGGGGCCGCCTAGTAAAATTAAGGGGGCCGCCCTCCTGAACGTTGGAAAAGTTTTTCTGGATAAAATTTGCCCTTTTTGGTTGGAAATTTGAAATCATATCTTTGTGGTTTAATATAGCATTACCAAAAATGATTTACAAATATATATAAAATGTTAATATCATTTTATAAGATGTTATGTCTTAAGACAAAATTTCCTTTGATCATGTAATGCATAAGATGCTTAGTTTATTCATACCTTAAGTGATATTAGATGTAGAAGTAAATATTTGTTACCAAATACTTGTTTACTTCTTAATCTTGACTTAATTTGATTTAAGTTTTGTGATTATCAAAACATAGGTTTATTGAGAGATATTAATAACCTTTTTAAGCATTATTTATATCAATAATCTCCCCCTTTTTGATGATTACAAAACTTAAACTCATTAACTCAAAAATTAATTTTTAAACAAGTATTTTAGTGAGTTTATATTTACTTCTCCCCCTTTTTGTAGAATCAAAAAGGTTTTGCCGACAATCTTCAAACGTGAAAAATTGACGGGTAGAAACTCCCCCTTGATGTGTACTCCCCCTCGTTTGGGGGCACCAAGAGAACGAGCTATGGAATGCTTTGCAAAAAAATATTAGAAGCACAAGTATATGCATGCAAACATGTATAAGGTGATAAAAAAAAATAAAGCATGTTTGAAAAGAAAGCATTCATATTAAATAAGTGGTTGTGTCAAGACACAACATACAACTAGCAATTTGAATTACAAGTAGAAAAGCTAGTTTACAAATAAGCAACTAGGAAAATACATCATCATGCAAAAAGTACATGGTCTTCATAGAGCTTGCAAGCAAAAGGGTGGTAGAGGCTTTATTTATTAAGCATATGAGATGCTTAATTAGGAGAGCATGACGGTGAGGGTGAAGGAATGGGTGAGAATTGTGGTGGAGGAATGATTGGAGAGGATGGTGGAGTTGGTGGTGGTGGTGGGTTGGTAAGCAAATGTTCAATATATGAAAACATATATTGAATTTCATCTCTAAGGCCAAAGATGACCGTGCGGTTGTGGATGCAACAAAGACAAGTATCCCCATGGGATTCAAGTAGCCTCCAAGGCACGGGATTGGCAAAGAATGGTGGTGTAATTGGTGGGGATGAGAGATGAGCATCAAGTGGTGTTATTGGTGAAAGTGAGATGGTAAGATGGGTGGACATGGGTTCTTGTGTAGGAGGTGGTGATGATACTTGTGGTGACAAGTGTGAGTTGATGTAGTCATTGATTGATGAGGTTGAGGGTATGGAGGATGAGGAAGTTCCATGAGTGGAAGGTGTTTTAGATGGTGCATTGGGTGCACTTGGGGATGAGCATTTGGGTGGAGGTGATGGTGTTTTGTTGTCTTCATTTGTTAAGTCAATGAAGAGTTGTTTTGGGGGGATGACCACAAGTTTTTGTTTCTTGGAGGTTTTGGAGTGTGAGGTGCTTGGTGGAGTCATGATGATTAAGATGGTGAGTGATGAGATGAAGAATGGTGATTGTGGAGGGAATTTATAGTATGGAAATGGTTGATTTAGGTATGTATTTGAAATGGTTGAATGAGATTCTAAAATCAGTTGGGTTAAAATGGGAAATGGTAGCTGAAACTAGAGAAAAGGTTCACAAGATGCAAAAGAAAACAGTGAATCCAGTTCCAGATGGCCGGTCCCCTTAATTGTATGACGGCCCCCTTAATAATTAAGGGGACCGCCTAGGGAATTAAGGGGGCCGCCCATCTGGTGTTTTCCCGGAAGACCAGAAACCCAAAATTTGCAAAATTTGGTGATTTTTCAAGTGTGTTTTTCCAGCAAGCTCTATTAGAAGTACATACTCTAGGAATGATGATATATAAACATATATATATATATATATATATATATATATATATATATATATATATATATATATATATATATATATATATATATATATATATATATATATATATATATATATATATATATATATATATATATATATATAATCAAATTTTGCATGGAAATTAACATATTAAAATCTATCTTGAAAAGAAGCATGGCATAATATTATGATAGAAGCATGATAATAATAAAAGCCTAAACATCATTCCAAATAACACAAGTATTTCCGAATAAATCGGACAAATAGCAAACCATACAAATGTCTAAAATAAACAAGCAATAACAAGTAGCAACATGTCAATATCTTCTACTTCTTTTTCTTTCCAAGCATCTTCCCAACGGATTTGAATCCTCCTCGAAGTTCTTCATGCATTTGTTTTTTACGGTTGATGATAGACGTTTGACGAGTGAAGAGAAGCTTATCGGTACGTTCATGAGGAAGAGGAATTTGATACTCGGTATCATCAATATCGGAAAGATCTTCAACAAAGGTCGTGGGGGATGGAGTACTAACACGTGAGGTGTTTTCCTCATCATCATCGTCATCACGATGAGATGTAGAACCACGAGCCCTAGAGTACAAAGGAACACGAGATTTTCCTTTGTCATTACGAGGACGACGAGTACGAACACGAGTAAGTTGGTTCAAAGTAGGAAGGATATGAGCGTAGTAGTCTCTTTGAAGATGTGGGTAATGTTCCATCACATAACGATAAAGTCGTGTGAGAAACATACCGTAAGGAAGATTGGCATTTGGGGTGTTTTTGGCGGACATGATTCGATGAACAAAAAGATAAGCCAAATTGTATTGCTCTTCAGCAATAACACAATAAAGCATGTGGGCAATGCTCGCCGTGACATGATCACGGTGACCATCGGTACCAAACGCATTCTCTCGAATGAGTTCTTCCCACTTCTTCATATCTTGGCTTAGCTCTTTGAGGAGGATTTGATTTGCATGAATATCGACATTCTTCGACTTGATTACTCGACTAGTCGTACGACGTTCTAGTTCAAGCATTCGACGAATATCTTCAGGACTAGGAATCTCAAAATAGTAGGGGCCATCCTGAGGACGATTTCTTTCAAGAGTGGAGAGATCCCATTCATTTGAGAAAACGGCTTGGCCGTTGAATGGGATTCTAAGAATTTGTCCAAATTGAGCAAGAGTAAGAGTAATGAATTGATTTTGAATCATGAAGGAAATGAGGAGATGACCATAGGGATCGGTTTGCACCGTCACTTGGCTATAGAAGTCGAGGATAAAACGAGGAATGATAGGTTCGGTGATTTGGAAAAGACATTCAAAACGAATATTGGAGAACATTCATTCCGTGTCATCAGATTCATAGAAAGATGGATCGACAATTCTTCCTTCGTGAATGTTTCTATTTTCAATAGGACGATAGAAACATGCAACCGAAGGAGACATGCCGGGAGTAGAAGAGACATTTGGAATGTATTGTCTGGTTTTGGATACATCACCAACCGTGGTCTTAGGCATTTTCACCTAAACAATATAACAACAAAAATAGAATTAATATAAAAACAACTATCATGCATATGTTATATATATGTATATATAATTATATGCAAATTATGTGGAACGAAATTCTACTTCGAAAAAAAAAAATATTCAATGAAGTAGTTTCATAATGTTCCTTTTATTTTAATTTTAAACTCGTTTAGAATATATAATATCAAGGAGTATGATATCATAATTCATTTCGAAATACGGCTAGATATATATTAGATTATATATCTTCCATTTCGTAAGAGTTTGACACAACATAAGCTTGTTTAAAAGATTAAAATGCGAATTTTAGTTTTCAAAAATATCATTTTCGAGATAAACAAAACGCTCCCTTTACTAGATAAAAACATCCTAAAACATCAATATATATATTGATTATATATCTTGATGACGTCTATTGATTTTAGTAGTATTAACAAGTTTTATGAACAAGTTTTAAGTTTCAAATAACTACATATAGTTATAGTTTGTTCATGAACCAAACGCCCATGTTGTCTTCATGAACCATTTTCTAATAAATTGAAAAGTATGTTTTGATTGTTTAGGACGTTAAAACAATGTAATGTAGTAAGTTTTAAGTGGTTTTTGAGAGTTATATCAACAATGTGCCTCTTGAACAATAAAATTTAACAATGGTTTATGGGCGATTAATGATTTTGACAAAATGATATGTTATACTAAATTTGAGTTGCAATACATCATTCTAATCCTATAGGAAGCATTTGGTAGTTCAATTTCTAGCTTCTATTGCAGTTAAATTTGAATTAAAATAAATTTTAATAAAGTGCATAATAATTGATTAGACACCAAATCGAATGAAATGTGATGAAATGCATGTTGGAAAACTTACAAAAGATGTTGTTATATGTTTGGTTGATGTTTGCCCCTTGCAAAACAACCCCGGATTGGTGATATGATGGAGGATTTTGATGTTTTTGGGTGTTTTGGTTCGTACTCAGCAGCAGTGGGGAAGAACAAATGAGTAAATGGAGTGTTTGGGAATGGAATTCAGGAGGAGAAACAGATTTAGAAGTGTCAGATGGCCGGTCCCCTTAAACATTAAGGGGACCGCCCTCGATAACAAGCCGGTCCCCTTAATTATTAAGGGGGCCGCCTTTGAAATTTTCCAAATTTCGCGGAATTAGTTTCTGGAACAAAAATATTTATACGTATATAATTAGATTTATAATATATCAAAAATACGTAAACGTTTATTGGCACGATGATAAAATTCTTAACAATTTTTAATTACCGTTTCGATAATTAAAATATACCTTTGACAATTTTGGATAAAATGATCAAAGTGTTAAGTTGATGAAGGGTTTGAGGTGTGTTCGGGAATATGTGAATAAGTGTGTGTATATATATATATATATATATATATATATATATATATATATATATATATATATATATGTATATATATATAAAAGTATAAGTGTGAGTGAAAAATGGGTTGATGTAAATGGGTTGAAAGATAGTAGCGGGGATATGATAACGTCTGCGAGAGGAGTTTGTTTCATCCATAGTATTGGCATGCGAAGGCGTTCTTGCATGATAAAAGTCCACTTTGACTCATATCCCTTCATCATCATGAGTCTCCTAAAAGAGAACTTAATAGACTAACGCGAGGGGGGAAAGAAAGGGTTCGATAAAGAAAAATTTCCTGGAGTTCTAGAAAGTCAACTAATGACGTATCTAGGTTATGTGCAAGCAATTATATATATATATATATATATATATATATATATATATATATATATATATATATATATATATATATATATATATATATATATATATATATATATATATATATATATATATATATATATGTATTAAGTATAAGAGTATATATATGATCGAACAAGTAGAGAGAAGAAAGCAAACTATATCTATGCAAACAATGTAATCAACTAAAGCATATTTATGTAAGCATGGCAATGAGTTATGAAAGAATGGCGTACCCAGTGGTCTTAAAAAAAAATCTTCAAAATCATCAATATGACATATAGACTTTGAAAAAGTCTATGTTGAGAGAAACTTCAAAATTGCTTCAAGGAAAGTTCATCTAGCCATTCGATCCCCATTGTCTCTTTGGTCCAAAGTTGTTTGGTCCAAACATGTTTAACATTTGACTAGGATGCATGAAAGGTGGTAGTATACCCCAAGGATTGTAGCTTTGTTGGTAGTTCTACATTTGATTACTATTGTTATTATAGTTTTGCCTATTTTGGTTTCTTCTTGGTTGAGGTGTTTTAGACCTAGGTTTAGAATTATTTGATTTTCTAGGTGGTGGTGTTTTAGATCTTGTCTTAGATTTAGAAGATCCTACCTCGTTTTTTTAAGACGGTTTATAAAAAACTTTTACTTCTTCATTGTTGGCAAGAGGTATTTTTCTATCATTTACAAGTATATACTTAGGATTAGATTTTAGAGGTTTTTGTTCGTTAGGTTCATTTTCGAATTTAACATTTTTAATCTCGCTTGTTGAAGCTTCATTTGAGTTAAATCCTAAACCGGTTTTATCTCCGGATGTTCTTTGAACACTTATTATTTTATTAAGTGAGCGACTACTATTTTCAAATTTATTAAGTTTGCGAATTTCTTCCCTAAGTATTTCGTTTTCATCTTTAAGCATTTGACATGACTTGCATTCTTCAAAAATTTCTTTACCTTTTTCAAGTTGATGTATTTTAATTTTTAGTTCAAGTACTTCATTTTACAATTGATTGTTTATGTATTTTAGTGATTTGTTTTTAGCCATTACTAGTTGTCCTAATTTGCATAGCCTATTATATTCATTATCTAGATCTTTCATCTAATGATAAACTTTCATCACTAAAATATTCGGTTTCGGAACGTACCTCATTTGATGTATTCGCCATAAGACACTTTTCTTCTTTTGTCGTTTCTTTCTCATCTTCGTCACTATCACTCCAAGCACCTCCAACAAAGGCTCTTTGATTTTGATCTCTTGTCATCATTGGACATTTTCCGATGAGGTGATTTGGATCACCACACTTGAAACACTTTCTTTCAATCTTGTTGTTCTTGTCATCTTTACTCTTTTGAAATGTTTTCTTTTCATCATACGGTTGTCTTACGAATCTTCCTCGCCTTTTGAAGAATTTCTTGAAATCTCTTACGGCCATGGCGTATTCTTCATCATCACTTTCGGAAGATGAGCTATCTTCGATACTAGATTCCTTTCTAGCTTTCAAGGCGATTGACTTGCTTTGCTCTCGTTTTTCTTTGACCATTTCAGAGTCCTTCTTAATGATGACTTCGTAAACTTTTAGATTTCCAATTAATTCATCAAGTTGCAATGTTGACAAATTCTTCGATTCTTCAATAGCCGTCACTTTAGCTCGCCATTTTGGATGAAAAGCCCTAAGAAACTTCCTAACAAAATTCTTACTAGAAAAATTCTCATCAAGTGCTTTTAAACTTGTGATGATAGTGTTAAATCTAGCAAAAGCATTATCAATTGATTCCTCTTCAGGAATCGTGAATTGCTCATATTGTTGAACAAGTAGATCTATCTTATTATCTTTGACTTGACTATTACCTTGGTGAGTTATTAGTAAAGAGTTCCAAATTTCTTTTGCGGTTTCACACATAAAGATCCTTTCGTACTCTTTACGTGGTAGCGCATTATAAATAACCATTTTTGCTTCATTATTTTTAGCAAGTTTTCTTTTTAAATCATCATTTTGTTTTTCAAAAGGTACGATTTCATCTTTCTTAGTTTCCGGGTTATTTTGAATAGGTAAAAAATCACCATTAGTAATAACATGCCAAAGATCTAGATCTTTTGACTTCACATAAGTTTCAAATCGATTTTTCCAATATAAAAATCCATCACTTTCAAATAGTGGTGATCTTTGCATAGATTGCCCTTCTAAATATTTTTCAGATTTCATAGATCGTTACAAGTTTTAAAATACAATATATTTTAAAGATCTTGCTAGACGTGGCTCCTGATACCAATTGTGGAAAACTAGAAGGGGGGTTGAATAGTTTTACCTCCTTTTAAAAGTTTATTACCAAAATATTTTGTAGCTTATTAAAAACTTTCGATTCGATCTCAAGTGAATTCAAATGACAACTAATATAAGCAATTCTAATGTAATAATGAAAGTATTGAAATGTAATGAAGAAAAGATAGAGTTAGAAAGATCAAACCACAACACGCGAATTTATAGTGGTTCGGCTACAAGGACACCTTCCTTGCCCTACTCCACTCCCCGAGTACCACACTCGAGAGTTTTCTTCACTATGTCAACAAACTCCTTATGGTGGAGAAACCTTACACACCTTGGCTTACACGAGTTAACGACACTAAGCTAAATGTCGAGTTTTAATCGTAGCTAGAACCAATCTCACGACTTCTTCAAGGCTTCACACCTTCTTCACAACTTCATGACTTCTTCAAGGCTTCACACCTTCACAACTTCACACCTTCTTCTATGCACAACTAATTCATAACTACTAAACTACTTTACAACACACCTAGTTTCTACAATCAACAAATTTACACAACACTTTTACAAATACCTAACACAACTACAATATGAAACTAGCTATTCACAACACTACTACAATTTGATGGATGTAGAGAAGTGTTCTTCTTCTTGCACTTGAATGGGTGAAGCTTTGGATCACTTGGAAACAAAGACTTATGAATTATATGATCAAAGGATTTTAGATCTAGAAATGGAAGTTGGATCAGAAAGTTTATAGTGCAAAAAGGTGAGGAAAATGTGTGAAATGATCCAATATTTATAGGGCCAGATTTTACTGTTCGGGAGCGTGTCGGTCCCCTTAATTAGAGGCCGGTCCCCTTAATCATTAAGGGGGCCGCCTAGTAAAATTACGGGGGTCGCCCTCCTGAACGTTAGAAAAGTTTTTCTGGATAAAATTTGCCCTTTTTGGTTGGAAATTTGAAATCATATCTTTGTGGTTTAATATAGCATTACCAAAAATGATTTACAAATATATATAAAATGTTTATATCATTTTATAAGATGTTATGTCTTAAGACAAAATTTCCTTTGATCATGTAATGCATAAGATGCTTAGTTTATGCATACCTTAAGTGATATTAGATGTAGAAGTAAATATTTGTTACCAAATACTTGTTTACTTCTTAATCTTGACTTAATTTGATTTAAGTTTTGTGATTATCAAAACATAGGTTTATTGAGAGATATTAATAACCTTTTTAAGCATTGTTTATATCAACATCATTCATTAGTGTGCAACTTTGAGGGAAAAACCCTAGGTCTAATTTTCCAGCTTTTTCAAGGGTTTCAACTCTTTGAAACTTTCATGTTCAATTTGAGATAAGTACTCTTTCAATTCAATCAATATGTCTATGTGTTGTTTGAATATATCTTACGCTTGTTTTCAATTTAACATGCTCAGCTAGATTTCTTTTGTGTTTGCTTAGATGTAGTGAAACCTAGATGTTAATTATGGGTTGATTGTTTGTTTATAGTTGTTACGGATGATTGTGTTCGATGTTAGGCTTAAGAAAACTGGCAGACTTCCATTGGTAACTTGCTTGAACGTCTTAAGAAACATGATCGGAGGTGTACTACGATATTTGGTTGTATTTAATGCGTAGGAGAATTCTAATGATCCCATGTTAGGAGCTTCTAACGGCTCGACATAGGAGTGAAGTAGGATCCTATAGAGTTACGGAATATTGTACACAGCCCTACGACTAGTATTAAGGAATATGACCCGTCATCCATGCAATTGTAACAAGCTATCAACCTGTAAAAGATATCTAGGGAGTAATGAAACCTAAGTAAACACAACTTTCTCCATTATTGTTACACCACATTAGTATAATTAGATTTATTTTCATTTCTGTTATTTTATTTTGATTGCATCTTTAGTTATTGCATTAGTTGGCTAGCAACTAATTCCGCCCACTCTTCCAAAAACCAGAGATTTTAATTGCTTTTATAAAACATAAAAATACAAAAAGAATCATCCCTCACCTCTAGACTTAGTTTAGAAGACTTTCTAATCCTAGCGACACTATTCCTGAGTTGAATGATCAATCCCCCGGTACTTGTCACTATACTATACTACAACGATTAGGTACACTGCCTGGTGGGGGTTGTAAGCTTCTCGAGAGGTAAAGCTGGTGTGATTCCCACATATCAATATATTTCGAATTTAAGATGAAACATTTATTATGGTTACGATTTGTATTTTACGCAAAATTTTATAACTAAAAACTTATAGCGAAAATAAATTTATGCAATGAGAAAGTTTGTATTAAACAAAAATTAGTAAGTAGTATCATCTTCTTCTTGTTCATCATCATTATTAATTCTTCATCAGTTCTTCATTCTTCTTCTTGATAAGTTCTTCTTTATCTTCATCTTCTTCACTTCTTCAGCAGTCTTGATGAGTTTTCATTATTTTCTTGATAAATTTAGCTAACTAGGGTTTCTACCAAATGTACATTCATTTTAATCGAATCTTGTAGATGAAATTTACTTTCTTGATATATATTACAATATTAATTAAGGAGGTTGATGATGATTATGTATTATAGTATTATCAATCTTTAAACATATGCCCTGTTGGATTTTGATGGTACCACTTAATTAAGGATTATCAAGATTTGAACACATTCATGTTTTCCTTCATGATATAAATATATATCATGTTATATATAAACAAGGGTTTACTGTGATTTCTTAATTCTTGTGATATATATAATCATTGCAGTTTCACTACCTAAAATACATTTTCTTTTAGCAATACTTAACAAAATACAAATTAAGCAGTAGATACATAGTAGTTACACACAATAAATCCTATAATCGTTTAAAAATCAGATAATTTAATTACCAGTTTATATTAACAAAATGCATCAATCCATGAATGTGTGGTTCCCTCCACGACCCCTTCCATTTAAAGATATAGAGAACATGTTGAGGGATACCACATGTTTTGTCACTCCTCTTTTCTTGTACTTGTGTACGGCCCATTTTCTAGCGGCATTAGCTCCAACGAGCAATGGTGAACAAGCAGTTGAAAGAATTGCAACATATCATGATATTGAATCTTGTTTTTGAGAGAAATGGGGCTAATATACAACTTAAAACTTTCTCCCTTTCATATAAACAAAAGTTTTGGATATCAAATTAATAACTTAAAACGTTAACTTATTAATATTTTATATTTTTCTTAAAAACCAAAAATAATAATAATTTGAAATTGGGAGTTTGGTTTACCCGACCTTTACTTACTACTTTAAACCGTAAAGTAAAATACTTTTATAAATGCAACATTTATAATATCTATAATACTTAAAGCTTATCCCACTTAATTTAATTTACAGTGGGGGTTGTGCACAAAAGAAAGCACTGTACAACCTCTTTCAAGCACCCTCTCAAAGCCCTTTTCAATACAATCGGCCTTCAATTCGTTCAATTGAATGTCATTACTCCTCCATGAAGATGGATATGAAAGGTCTGCAGCAATTAAGATGAATATGAATGCATCAATTAAGATTAATATGAAGGGTACCTGCCAAACCCACCGCCCCATTATTTCTTCTACTGTCTTCCTCATAAAAAATCCATATCACACATACACACATCACCCCCGAAATATTCATAATTCAAGATGTGAAGAAGGAGATCGGAAATTATCCTCATTCATAAGATGTGTTTGATGTTTTTCTCTCTACCTTGAATAAAGATTGTTAAGCTATTGTTGGATAATTCATTCGTTAATTCTGATGCTTTAAATCATCATAAACAAGTAAGTGTTTTTTTTCTTCTAAAAAAGCTTATATTTTTTATTTTATTTTTCAGATTTTAGTAAGGATTTGGGGTCTCCGCAGCAGGTTTCGGTTCATGAAACCTCAAATGAAAGCAGAAAGTAACTCAGGTCATGTTTATGCTAATTGTTGTTGTGTTAATATATTTTTGTTAATCAAGTTTATGAGTTTATAAGGGTCTTTAGGTTGCTTAAGGCAAGATAAGAGCTCTTCAAGCGGCATAATTTAATCAAATGAGGCTGAATACTTCTCCAGGTATGTGTTTGTAAGTGGCGCAATCGGTTAGGTTGATCTTATTATTCTACATCTTGATATCAAAAAAGGAAAAGTGTGTTGTTTTTCTTTGTTTTTCATATCATATATTAAAAATGCATTGAGCTATCTTATAACTTTTGTCATAAAAAAACTATTCATCACATACAAGTCGAGTGTAAAGGTCACCCGTGATAGTGGTGAGCCTTTACCGTAAAAAAACCTCACTCGCTTTTATTTCAGCGTTACATTATTCACCTTATTTTTGCGCCCCACTAATTATAATAAGCTTTTTTTGTCTTCAGGTTGACGCTTATGAGTCCATTTATCAAGCATCAGAGAATGAGGTGCTAAAGTTGGAGAATTCTTATCCTGACCATAACTTTATTCACTATCTTTATGTTACTAATGATTTTTTTTTTTTTTTTCCTACTTATAAAGTAGGAGCATTGCGTTTATAGTGACTAAGCATTAACTAACAGTAGTTTTATATGATTTTGAGTTTATGGATGTCAGCACATGTATTTTATGCAATTTAGGGGGTGTTTGGGTAAGCTTATATTAAGTGATTTAAAGTTTATTAAAGGCGCTTGGTTAAGCTAAACGACAAGTGTTAAATCATTTTTGGGAACAAAATAACCTAATAAGCAGAAACTGTTAAGGTTGCGGGTTTTTTATAACATGTAAGCTTACCCAAATAACCCCTTGATATAAATATACAGATATACCTATGCTATAGAGAAGGCGGAAAAGGGTACAAAGCAGCTGAGGCAAAAGTAGGCGATGGGTTTAGCGTTTGCCAAAAAGGTACTTACGTTTAAAAGTTATTTATTTTTATTCTTCTGACTCTGTTCTTCTGTAGTTGGGCCTTTAACAGTGCTAAATGACAGCCTAACCTTTGTATCATCAAGTTAAAGAAGTGTTTGGGTTAGCTAATTTACTTGGCTTATGGGCCTATTTCATTTTGGAAAAACAGATAATCTCGCTTTTTTAAGCTAACGCACAGTTCAAGGAGGTTGGGTTATGGGTCAAAACTGCCTTGGTGCGAACGACTCAGGTAACCCAGGACATTTTTAGACAAAAATTTACGATTATAGATACATCGTTTGTAATATATGTAAGTGTATATGTATACTACTACTATACCATCCTTACTGTATACTAACACATGTCTCTCCATTATTATTGCCATTTTTTTACAGCGGATAACTTGGTATAAATTGTACGTGCATACAGAGGCTCTCAACAAAGTTTCGCCTTCTAAGGTGTTTCGACATTCCTTACTTGATTTGCAAACTGCGTGGAGTCAACACACATATTGACTTTTTATTCGCATGTGTAATCATTTATTTTGATTAGGGGCAAATAGTCATTTTTTGTCTTTCAATGGTAGGTATCCCGAGCCCAAGGCCCCATCCAACATTATCTTGGATATAAACTACAATGGTTAGAGCCGAAAGCGTTGCACCTCCCATACAAAAATAGTACCAGTTGAAGAAGTTAGGACCAGCACTACTCGGGTTTGACTTGCCAGTAGTCATGTCGAACTGATCAGCTGCAAATGTGACAACGTTAGGACGAATGGCACCTGAACCAAGAGTGGTTAGGAGAAGGCAAAAGTAGAGTATCCATAGTTAAGATGAAGAGGCTTCTGTGCAGTTTTCTTTAGTGGGGCAAGGTGGTGGTCTTAGTTGTGGTAGGATTGAAGTAGTTATGATACATACCATCCCCTGCACATTGAACATAAGTCAATTTTGACTTATATTGCATCATAGACTGAAGTCAATAGGTATCTGCAGTAACAGTTTTGAAGGGAAAGGTTCTTCGTTCTTTCACATGTTTTTAATAGTAACTGAATTATGTTGAAAGAACGTTATATTAGATGTGTGGTGATGAAAAAAAAAGTGCATTTGCAAAAGTTTACACACTTTGTAGAATTCCCTAAGTATATGAAGTTATGCAACTTTTACTGATCATACTATTGAAGACATAGAAAAAAGACACCATCTTTCAGGTTGAATTGTTGTTCTCCTATATTGAAAGTTATGCAACTTTTACTAATCAAACTAGAAAGGGTGAAAGATAGTGGTAAAATTAACATACTATTGAAGACATAGAAAAAAGATGTAATATGAATTTATGTTTTTATCTAACACCATAAGCTACAATGGGTCTTACTCAAATAGTCAAATGTCACGAAACAGGTGACCAATTTGATTTTTTTTGGAAAAATATAAGTACCTTAATGCAAGGGGTGTCAAATTGGTCAAGTCGAGTTCAAAGGTTGGTTAATGAATCAAAACATATCTCGGTTACAGTTTGTAATTTTTTTCTTAATACCTAAATCGACATATTCATTATGTAAGTAAATAGATCTAAATTACCATAACCAGGTATGTACGTAAATGTACATCTAAATAATATAGAGTAATATATCGAAACAGTAAGAAAACTCACCAATAAGTATATAAGCAGACCGACGACGATTGTATAGAACCGGCCAGCCCAAGAATCGGCAATCAAAGCTCCGATAAGAGTCATGAAACTTGATGTGCCACCAAAATTGGTCAGTATGTTTGAAGTCCTCACCAAAGGAAGGTTCAATTGTTGAGTAGGGTAGGTTAATGTAAACATGCCTTAAGTAAGTAGCTTAATTATTGTTTAACTGTTCAATAAGAGTATACTAAATGAGCCAGAATGGCCACCAGCATTACGTACAAAATACGTAGACATTCAACCAAAAACCGTGCAACGCACGGGTTGGATAAAGCCTCGTTTTGTTCATATGTTTAAATATAAGGACCATAATCTCCTCCGGAAAAATGAAATAAATAATAAAAGCACTAAGATAACGCATAAATTATACGATAATATTTAATTGTTATCAAAACTAAGTAAAAAGTCTAAGACATTAAAGAAAAGTTTCAAAGATGTTATTGCATATGAAAAGGTAAGTCCATTTTTAATACTAGTTTAACATTTTAAACCATTTTTGTTGATAAATTAGTTGTATGTCAGTTTTCAACATTTGGATTGTTACAACAAAAGAAAGTGGATTAACATGAAAACCATGGTCTCAAAAGGTTAATTAACTAGAATAGTTACACATAACTATGGAAGAAATTATTTTCAAAGCTTAGGTAATTCGGTTGGTTTCTTTTTATTGAGTGGATACTCTAAATATATATTCGATCTCTTTAACACTTAAAAAAAAATAATAATAATAAAAAATAAAATAAAATAAAATAAAATCCATTCAACATAAATGCAAAGCTATTGACCCCTTAGGTGTTTGTTCGGTTCTTTACAGCACCACTTTTGAACAATAAAGTTTAGTTTTCTCTTATTGTCTTATTTTCTCCAAACTTTAACATGATTCTCAAATTTTAATTGGTGTTTTTATTTCATAGTCGGACGTTATATTAATTTAAGTAGCTGTAAAGCTAAAAGTATGCAAAGAAAAAAAATCAAAAAAGCCCCAAATTAGTTTACGATGGCTTGAGCCACCCATTAGCACTACAAGTATGAAAAGTCAATAACTATCAATATCAACTACTTATAATATCTGTGCACGCACAGGGTTTTTAAAATTTTGATTTGATTATGTATTATTATCGATTAAAAAGTGAACCACTTAACATGTTTCAAATAGTTTTACTTAGTGGACTAAAGATAAAAAAATCATATGTATATATGTTCTAATCTACCTATTATTTTAGGAGAATACTTTTGGATTAAAAATTATATTTTATTATTCAAGCAAAATCACATGATAATACTTGACTTGCATGAGATGTTAGTAATATATGCTTTTAGTTTTGCAAACCCGTGCTATCAATTTACGATGTGTTTTGTAATTGTGGTATTTCTTTTACTTATATTTTCGTTATGTAGTTTTTCTTTTTTTTTTTTTTTATTTAGAAGGTGATTCTTATCAAATAAGGATTGTGATGCGTGCATTTTTTTATAATTTAAAGAAAACACCTTCTATATTAAAAAATGACTATCTAACCGATGTGTTTTTGTTTGTTTTTTTTAATAATTAACTTTGTATAACATTTTTAACTGACAGAGATGTTGAGTTTGAGGTTAATATTGTTATTTAACTTTAACTATTGATATCATGTTGTACAAAATGTGCGAATTTAGTGGCACATAATGAGCGTTGATGAAGTTAAAATATGCTCCGTAAAGTTTTTAAAATGTTTTTATGGATATCCATATATAAGTTTTAAATAACAATTTCATGAGTCGTTGTTATAAGTAGAATCGCGTATATTTATTTTCATATCAAAGTAACTCATGCTTACCATTTGATATTTATATTACCGTTACTAATAATTTAGCCGTATTTCAAATCTGTGTACGCATAAATTAAACTTTTATATAGTAACATGAGTCCTTATTTTTTTTAAAAAAATATTCTAATGGATGAAAGTTTAAAACTAACGTTAGTTTAAAAAATATTTAACGTATATTAAAACTAATTCGCATATTTACTAAATTTACTTTAATTGATGAAAGTAAAAAAAAAAAAAAAAAAAAAAAAAAAAAAAAAAAAAAAAAAAGCCTAACTAACTATTACTCATATAATTTTAAACAAAGTTAACATTATAAAGTATAGGGGTTAATTGTTTATTACCTAAAGTTATTAAAAAATATGGAGACTTATAATTTTATACTTAACTCTAATATATTTAAAATTCAACCACTAAGGTTTTATTAATTACCTCCTCTTTTCTTAAGTTTTTATTTTCATAAATTTGACACCTATATTTTTATGTGTTTTTTTATCAATCAAATTCTCCACAAAATTTATTAAAGTTTGACCAAAATCAATTCAATTTTGACTTTTTATTGGCCAATCATATTGCTTGATTTCGCTTATGTGTAAAAATCGAGCTCTCCTATTGGTCCAATTTTTTTTTCAATGAGAAGGGTTTGCAAAAACACTCCGAAATGATGTAATTCTTGTATTATATAAAAGATATTTAAAGGATGCATAAAAGAAGGCTTTTATAGTGTTAATATCTCAACTTTGATGCGGTACCAATAATGCATCTAGTTATAATAAAAACGTTTGTTTCTTGAAAAACTCTAGAGCATTACACATATACTCCGTTAATAATCTTATGGAATGTTTCAAGCATTAAACGTGTAATGCTCCAAAGATAATATACCACACACATTTATAAACCACAATCATGAGTCCACTCAGTAACCTAAAAAGATATAATAAAGAGGTAAACTTCGAGGGAATGATTCAAATGTAAGTGATTTAACTGAAGTATCTTGTGGCCATTTACAATTTTTTTTCCCTAGCCACCCACACATACGTACTTAGCCAAAAAGTTCGAGTATTTTGGACGATCAAGTGCGTTATCGGGTGACCTACTAAAATTTATGATACATATCTTAGAAATATAGCTTTTTTTGTTAAAGTGACATTGCGTTACTCAAACGATCTTCCGTTACCGAATACTACATTTGACATTGTTCAATTAAAGTTACCCTACTTTGCGCGACCGGATCTTACCAAGGTACATATTTCGTACTATTTTTAGCTTTTTGATGTTTGCGCAACCGAGCTTGTCAACCTTTCGATTCTTTTCCATCTATTTAAAGACGTGTGTTGTTAATTTAAATGAACCTCGTGTGTTAGTACAATCAATTGCGCTAAAGATTAAGTATACCGATCAAAGAACATTTCTCTTTTTTATAATCTTAATCCAATAATTAAGTAATTCAGGCCAAGAAGACAACTCTTCCTATTTTTGAAGTAATTTAATATTTTAAAGGAAAGTGTGTCACATGATATTAACAAATGGATTGAGATCCTCTCATGTTCTATTTGAACATGAGATGTTATGTTGAAGTTTATGTGAATAAAGAAAAAATAAATAAATTAATCATTGTGGAACCATCATTAACATGACCTGATTGACCATCTCAATCCCAATACAGCATGTTATCAAACTGACTTACCTCTGTTGGCCACGTGAGTTTCTTCTGGAGCTTGAGGGGTTTTACCCGGGTTCGAGTCTCGCAAGTGACAAAGAAAATCTGGATTTTCTTCTCAATGCGAAGCCTTGAGTTCTAGGGTTTCCTTCGCGGGTAAAAAAAACAACGTGCTATATACTTATTGTAAAATAATAGATAGTTTTATTGATTGAATGCCCAATTACATAAGATAGGATGTCTATTTATAATACACATAGCTTGGAGAATAAGTCAACTAACCCTAAACCTAATGGACTCAAACCCACAACCGGGTTTGGGCCATAATCTAATCGTCTAATACTCCCCCGCAGTTTGAACGGCAGCATTGTGGACGGACAAACTGGAATGAATGTTGAAAGCCGCTTCTTCTTTTCTTCATCTTCTTTTTATGTTTGTTCGAGCGGAAGCATAATTGTATTTGGCTGCATAGTTGTGTATTGCTTGCGGCATCCTTCTTTGCGTGACGATTGCTTTTACGTCATAGTTTGCTTTGCCTTTAGAAGGGAGTGGGAATTTGATGATCAACTTTTGTTGTCAAGAACAATAATTTTCGACAATAAAAACAAATAGATGATGAAGAAAAAAAATATAGTGTGGCAACTTAACATTTTTTTTTACGGCTAGAGTTTAGGGTTTATAAATAAAATACGAAAATAAAATCCTAAATAAAAAAACAATAAAGCGGGAAAAAAAATTGATCCCTTCGAATCACCGATAAGTAGCCGATGACCGGAGGTTAACAACTTTTATTGGTGGAACTTACCTAGAGCTGTGATACCATGTAAGATAATAGATAGTTTTATTGATTGAATGTCCAATTACATAAGAGGTATCGGATCCCTTAGAAAGGGAAACAAATTTAAAAAGTATAAAAAGTAACCAGCAAGCGACATGTGTCCCCAACATATTTTATTTAAAATATCCGTTTAGGGGCAAAATCGTAATTTTACTCGTTTTTTACTTTTCCACCTCAATTTTCAAACGCTTTTAAACGACAAACTTTTAGAGAAAACCGATTTCATCATAATTTTTAAAATTTAATCCTCTTTAAATTGGTATAAATCTTGTTGAATATTTCAAACTTTTTTTTTTTTTTTACATATCAAATGGTTAGTGATTTTCTTGATTTTTTTGTCATTTTCGGCCCTATTTTTTACCCTCATAAATGTCGAATCGTTAAAAACTTAAAACTTGAAAGTTTTTTATTTTGATTCATTCTTTACACAGGTTTTTGAATCAATCAAATCCGATGTCATACGAGTAAGATATCACACGCGAAAGTTGACGTTTTAATCATATTTGTTGCACACAATGTGTTTGATGAAATGTCTAGCTTAGAATTTTAGTGTTAAAATTGTGTTAAATGCATTAATTTTTGTACCACGGCGCATCACTAATCGTTTTATTAATATAAGATTCAAAAAGTTTTTTTTTTTTTTTTAACCGATGAACCATATTAACTGATGAACCTTATTAACCGATGAACCATATTAACTGATGAACCTTGTTCATCAGTTACTTTGGTTCATCAATTTCAGGTTCATCAATTTTTACAGATTCATCAATTTCAGGTTCATCAAATTTGATCAAATGTTTGGGTTCATCATTTTTTTCAGGTTCATCAATTTCATGTTCATCAAATTTTATCAAATGTTTGGGTTCATCAAATTGATCACAATTTTTCAGGTTCATCAAATGTCAGGTTCATCAATTTTTTCAGGTTCATCAATTTGATCAAATGTCTCTTAACTTGAATTAGTATCTTTGTACAATGTCTTTTAACTTGAATTAGTTTTGACACGCCACATGACTTGAACCAATGTTATATTAAACAACCAGACCACTGTAACACATACATCTGATAGATTAATAAAAGCCACAATATCTTTATTTACATTACAGTAGTTTAACACAAGAATACTTATACAATTCAACCAAACTAAGAGTTACACATCATATGAGGTACAAATGAACTATTTAAATCAACTAATTAATTAGCAATATATTGTCTAACACAAAAAGGACATGCCCACCATTTAATAAACCACCGGTGTACCCCAAATATAATTCAACCAAATTGAGAGTTTCCTCAACGATCGAGTACTCCTGCTTCTTTCACCATCATTTAGAAGGTAGTCTCACATATCAAGTACAGCTTCTATGAGTTCATTCCTGAATTTCATACTCTCTTGTGCATCAGCCAGTTTTTCTTCATCTCCCCTATCTTGTGAATCTGGAACTCTCCACCATTCGTTGTTCTTCAACCACTGATGAACAATTAATTTTAATTAATTGGTTTTACAAGATATAACTGATGAACATATAGTAAAGTTATATGTTCATCAATTCATAGTACAATATAACTGATGAACATATAGTAAAGTTATATGTTCATCAATTTATAATACATCATACGCTTGTATGTTCATCGGTTCATCATAAGCTTATATGTTCATCAGCTCATAACATAATAAAAATGATGAACATATAGTAACTGATGAACCTATTTTTAAATAACTGATGAACAAACGCATTAGCAATAACTGATGAACCTATTTTTCAAATAACTGATGATCAAACATACTAGCAATAACTGATGAACCTATTTTCAAATAACTGATGAACCTCATTCTTATGTATTCTATAAAGTTACTCTATCGAATCCGCAAGCTACTAAGTAAACCATGATCCAATCAATAACTGATGAACCTCATTCTAATCTATTCCAACAAGTTACTCTATCGAACCAGCAAGCTACTAAGTAAACCATGATCCAATCAATAACTGATGAGCCTTATTCTAACATATTCTAACAAGTTACTCTATCGAACCCGCAAACTAGTAAGTGAACAAAAAATGCACTAAATGATGAACCTGAAGATCATCAATCGCCACTAAAACCAGATTTCTATCACATTTATGACCTGAATCTAGTTGAAGCATTTCATCGAGCACTTGGTGTGCATCATTATATCGATCACATTTCAACAACAGATCTTGTTTATTTTTTATTTTCTAAAAAATATGCATTTTTTTCAAAAAAAATATAATTCTTATGCATTTAATTTTGTAAAAAATACTTTCTTTTAGGCTACCCACAGTAAGGGGATTCAATCCCCTTACTTTTTCCTGCCACGTCAGCTTTCTCTCTCCAGCGGCCTGCAGGCGATTCAGTGCCCCAGTAAGGGCGACGAAATAAAGGGCAAAAAAATAAATGAAAGTAGTCGGTCTAGTAGTCGACCGGTTTGTGTTTTTGTCATGCAACGACCGACTAGCCACATAAGTGGTGATCGAGTGTAATCGATCAACTATCTTGATCGTCCACTCCTTCTGTCAGTAGCCTTATGCACAAACTAAAAAAATTAAAAAAAAAAAAAAAAAAAAAAAAATAACCCTAAAAATTAAATTAATCTAAAATTACCAGTTAGATTCATCTTTTCCGAGTGTATAATGTGTTTTAATCAATTACAGATGATCGGAAATTGAAACCCTAGTTTTTTCCCCAAATTTTGATT
Source organism: Artemisia argyi (assembly GCA_030686995.1). Taxonomy (NCBI): domain Eukaryota; kingdom Viridiplantae; phylum Streptophyta; class Magnoliopsida; order Asterales; family Asteraceae; genus Artemisia; species Artemisia argyi. The sequence continues at coordinate 29,824,148 of CM060688.1, read as the reverse complement.
GGAAATTGACGGTTTTTGTGTGTGTGAATTAGTGTGTGAAATGAATGTGAGAGTAGAGAAGTTGTTTGGTGGGAAGAAGGAAGAGAGTGGGGGTTGTAAATTTACACTTATACCCCTTCTATTAGAAAGAGCGTGTTTTTTTTTTTCTCATTTAAATCTGGACCGTGTGATTAGTTTTGGTCAACCATTTGACTGATCGGATGATGGAAAAATGTTTTTAGCCTTTTTAATTTGCATCCCCTTTTTAGGGGATCGCAACTCTTACATAAGATATGATGTCTATTTATGATAGACATAGCTTAGAGAATAAGCCTAACAATAAACTTAATGGACTCAAACCCACAACCGGTTTTGGGCCATAATATAATCATCTAATACTTATATGCCGAATAGAGGTTTAATTACTAAATATTAGTACCATTGAAAGTTGGAAAGGGAGCTTTCAAACATGATTAACAAAGATAAGATAGGATCATGGAAATCACGATAGTTTTTTTTATCCCGGACTTGAAAAATGCTCTTTCTTCTGAAATTGTAACAAACAGTGTTAACTTTCATGTGAGATACACCAAAGTCCCTTTTATAAATTTTAGGACATCTTTTTTCATCACAGTAAATTCATACTTCATGTCTATATGACAAGAAAAAAAGTTCTAAAAATCTTGAGCAGTTTAAAATCTCAAGAATATGATTCATATAATGTATCTAAATCATCCTATAGAATGTAAGAACTTTTATAAGTAATCCATGTACCATAAACATGACAAAATTATGCATATTTTAAATGAGATTTAGATGCGGGTATTGTTTATTGTTTATTGTGTTTCGATCCAAAAAAATTAGGCTAAACTTATATGGAGTAAATTAACTTAAAGAATAATCCAGGTATATAACTTGCAAGCAACAATTTGTCACTATTTTATTACTAGTCAACCTTGTAATAAACTCTACAATAAATAGTCTATCTAACTCTGCAATCATGATGATGTAATTGGCCTGCAAACCACAAAATTAAGTTCTAACAAATCAGCAGAATGGAAAACAGCAAATGGATAGCTACGGTAGCGAGCATATGGATCCAGTGCACCTGCGGCCCAACGTACGCCTTTGGTATCTACTCTGCAGCCCTCAAATCAAGCCAAGGTTATGATCAATCCACTCTGGATACAGTCTCAGTCTTCAAAGACATTGGTGCTAATATTGGAGTCTTGTCTGGTATCCTTCACCACGCGGTCACGTATAACAAAAATGGTTCGCCTAGGAGGATGTCGCGTTTTGGGTCAGGTCTGCCTTTGGTATATTTGGCTGGAGCGGTTCAGTTTTTTGCGGGTTATTTTTGTATGTGGTTGACTGTTACAGGAGTCATTGAGAAGCCTCATGTGCTGGTCGTGTGCTTCTTCATGTTCATGGCAGCACACGCGCAGACGTTTTATAACACTGCTGATGTCGTTGTTGCCGTTAGTAACTTCCCTGATTATAGTGGAACAACCATTGGCATTATGAAGGTATACTTAATTTATGTCTCATTTTGAATGATCAGTTGGTTAGCAATGTTATGATTATAAAAGTGGCAAACTTTTTATAAGAACCATTTAACTGAACTAAAAGTAAATTTCGCCTCATTCCCAGGGCTTTATTGGTCTAAGCGGAGCGATACTAATACAAATTTACCAAATGCTATTCGATGGCAACCCAACGGCCATCTTACTGATGCTTGCTGTGTTACCAACACTCATGTCTCTTATACTCATGTCCTTTGTCCACGTAAACCCTGCGAACACAACCAATGACAAACAGCATTTGAATGGCTTCTCACTTATCGCACTTAGTGTTGCTGCATATCTAATGATCATAATCATCTTTCAAAACACCTTCACATTCCCATCATGGGCTCACATCCTAACAACCGTTGTTCTTCTGGTTATGTTGTCATCTCCCCTTCATGTCGCACTTAAAGCTAAGAAACAAGAACAACAAACACTATCGCCCACTATGGCTCCACTGATCACACATTTAGAGCCTCTAGAGGATGTGTTGGTTGAAATGAATCTACTACAAGCCGTATGCACCATAAACTTTTGGTTATTGTTTGTACCCTTGGTTTTCGGTATGGGGTCAGGGTTAGCAACAATAAATAACATTGCTCAGATAGGAGAGTCTCTCGATTACTCAACAATAGAAATCAACACAATGGTTTCTCTATGGAGTATATGGAACTTTCTTGGGCGGTTTGGTGGTGGATTTGTGTCTGATTACTTCCTTCACAAATATGGTTTGGGACGACCATTGTTTATTTCGATTACACACGCAGCAATAGTCCTCGGACATTTGATAATTGGTTCTGGTGGAAATCTATACGTTGCTTCAGTGATTGTTGGTACTTGTTATGGAGCATATTGGTCTTTAATGCCTACAATCACTTCAGAAATATTTGGGGTGAAGCATATGGGGACTATTTTTAACACCATCACTGCAGCTAACCCAATTGGTTCTTATTTACTTTCTGTGAGAGTTATAGGCAGCATTTACGACAAGGAAACACAGGCAGGAGGGGGTTCATGTTACGGGCTTCATTGCTTTATGCTTTCATATTTTATATTTGCAGGGGTTTGTGTCTTTGGATTTCTTATTTCGTTAATGTTGTTTTTCCGCACAAGGGGGTTTTATTCGTTGATTTTGCAAAGACGATTGAAGAAACTTCAAGTGTAGCAAGAAAGAAAAGAGAACGAGTTTGGGCCGTACAATTGATTAAGCACCCGTCGGGATTCTATAAAAATCTACTCATTATTGTTGATTCATGTAATGAACTTTTAACAGCAATATAATTTATTTATTCATGTAATGAACTTATTTACACCATCAAAGATTACATTTCATTTCTTTCTACAAAACCGACATTACTAACAAGCTTTATGTACACACTTTTACATTTCGGGCTGGTCTGTTTATTTCAGCTAGAACCTCGATCTCTCTTTAGTACAATTTGCTCATAAAACCTTCTTGTCCGTACAAACAGCCACAAAGCAATGGCAAACCCCACAACTGTGGTAAACGCCATAATAAGAAATGATGAACGAAAACAGTGAGTTCCAGTGCAGTACTCTGTCCCTCCACGAGCCACTTCTCTGTCATAAAGAAAACCAATCACCCTCACAGAAAAGAAATAAGATCCAACGGGGCCAGCAATTGTGATAGTGTTAAATATCGTCCCAAAATGTGAAACCCCAAAAATCTCAGAAACAATTGTTGGCATTAACGACCATTGAGAACCATAAAAAATACCAAGCAAAACTGAACCCACATAAAGAGCCCCAGGGAAACCAGAAGCAATCACACAATGACCAACGCTCATAAGTCCTAAAGTGATGGCTATGAACACTGGTCTAGCCCATTTCTTTGTATAAAGAATGTGATCCGAGACATAACCCGCACCAAACCGGCCCACGAAGTTCCATATGCTCCATAAAGAGACTAAAGTACTAGTTTCAAAGGTGGTGTAACCGAGAGACTCACCCACCTGGGCTAAGTTGTTTATAGTGGCTAGACCTGTACCCATGCCAGCAGCTGTTGTAAGAAACAAACACCAAAAGTTAACCGTACATACAGCTTGCACCAGATTCTTATCATCTTCTACATCTTCTTCCAGGAAATCTTGATTATCTGAAACGTCGTTCAGTAATTGGTTTGTATCTGCAAGGTTTTCCATTGACCGTGCTTTGATTGCAACATATAGAGGTGATGCTAGCAATATGACAAGCACCAAGAACACAACAATACGTGCAGGTATATTTAGAGTAACTACTTGCTCTATGATTATTATCGAAAAGAGATATGCTGCTATAATAATGGAAATGAGTGATAAACCATTGAGATGTTTCTTTTCGTTGATTTCATTTGCTTGATAAGCCTTCACACTAGACATGAACAGCAATGTGTTCAGAAACGGAAGCAAAGCTAACATGAGAATGTATGAGGTCGGTCCGGCATTGAATACTGTTTGATATACTTGAAGTAATATCGCTCCACTCAAGCCAAGAAACCCCTGCTCATAGAACAAAAATGAGCCAAAACACGAAGGCAAAGCATCTCCATATGACCATATTATTAGATCATCACGATAACTATTGGTTGACTTAACACACATCATATTGCAACATCCTAAGAACAAATGTCAAATAAGACCTTTTTGTTACAAGTTACAATATGTTGACTTTAAGGTCAAAACTCGAAAGAACTCACACTCAACTTCAAACTTAAGGCACTTTTTTTTTTTTTTTTTCCTGGTAATTTCAAGTAAAGATTGATGATTTTGTTAGAAATATAGTAAAAATGCTAACCAGTTACTATAAGATTCGTGTACAAAACTACTGTTGCGATGAATTTTGAACTTAAAAATAACAATTTTGATCTGAAAGTCAAAGGGTGTCTAATGGAGAGTTTGGGATTGCTTATTTTTCTGCTTATGCTTCAGCTAGTACTACTAATAAGCTGCTTCTTCTGGAAATGGTATTTAAATTAGCGCAGTTTGTAAAAAATGCAAGAATACTAAAAAAAAGTACTAGTTAATATATTTCAATCACATTCATATATCAAAAAATTCAAGTGAAACATCTTTATGAAAAAACAATATTAATTTCAGCTAAATAAGCACTTTAAAATAAGCAGCTATTTTACTTGCTTATGAGAACCTGCTTACTTTACCTAAATATACGGAGATAAGCAGAAAACGGATTGTGCTTAAAAATAAGCCATCCCAAACACCCCCTAGTTTAGTAAACCAAAAATATCAGTGTAACAATACCTTCATGATGCCAACAATAGTCCCACTATGCCTCCTAAAATTCATGACACCAGTAACAACATTAGCAGTATTCAAAAAAGTCACCCCATGAGCAGCAAGCAACATAAACAAACACATAACCCAAACAGGCACCACAACTCCACCAAAGGCCCCACTAACACAAACCCACATCATAAAATAGCCCACAAAGCACTGAACAGCACCAACTAACAAAACAACCCATGGCCCACCAAATCTTGTTTTTGCTACTGATGTGTAGAGTAGACCTGATAAGATGCCTATGTTTGCACCAAAGTCTTTGAAGACAGAGATTGTGTCTAGGGTGGACTGTGTGTAGTGTTGGGAGGTTTTGAGGGAGGGTGAGTAGAAGGAGAAGGTGTAGAGTGAGCCGCTGGTGGATTGGATCCATATGCTTGCTGCTGTTGCAGTCCATTTGTTGTTACTCATCATCATTTTCCGATCACTAGCACAGGCGGTCAAAATTTGTAAGAGAGTGAGATCATTATTGTTTATCCTTAAAAAAATATTATTATTTGTCTTTTAATGTCTTGTTTTTTAACATGTTTGAAATTAAGGATACGAGGATACAGGATACGTAGCATGTGGTATGACCAAAATATCAAATTGAGTCCCTACCTTTTCAATTGCACCAATTGAGTCTTTATTTTGAAATAATGTAACACTGTTTGTCCTTATTGCTAACTGCCATTATCTTCTCCGTTAGCTCTCAGTCCTCAAGCGGCAACATTAGTCCATTAACCAAACGTTGTCTAGAGATGAGGGATGATTCTTTTTGTATTTTTATATTTTTTAGAAAGTAAGTAAAAATCTCGGGTTTGAAGGAGTTTGGCGGAATTAGTTGCTAGTCAACTAACCCAATACTAAAGATGCAATCAAAATAAAATACTAAAAATGAAATTAAACTATATTAAACTAAAGTTGTGAGCAATATGTGGGAAAAATGTGTTTACTTATATTTCACTACTCCATAGATATCTTTTACACGTTAATTACTTGTTATAGTTGCGTGAATGACGGATTGTATTCCTTAATACCATTCATGGGGTGGCGTACTTACTTCCCCAATCCTATGAGCGCCTACTTCACTCCTATGTCGAGCCGGCTAAGAAGCTCCTAACATGGGATCACTAGAATTTACTCATGCATTAAATACAACCAATAAAACCTAGTACACATCGGTTCATGTTTCCTAAGACGTTCAAGCATGTTACACAATGGAAATCTGCCAGTTTTCTTAAGCCTAACATTGAAATCATTCATCCAATACAACCATAAACAAGTAATTAACACATAGTTAACATCTAGGTTTCATTAGATCCAAGCAAACACAAGATAGATCTAGCCTAGCATGTTGAAATCAAGACAAGCATAAGATATAATCAACCAACACATAGACATATTGATTGAATTAAGAGAAGACTTGTCTCAATAGCACATGAAAGGATTCAAAGGTTGAAAACCCTTGAAAGTACTGTAAAATATTAGCTAGGGTTTACAAAGTTCGGCCCTAGTTTCTCCACACAAGTTCCTTTTTTTTTTTAATGAAAAATTAGAAAACTATATATAGAGTTTGACAGGTGATGGCGTCAAGAACAAATGTCTGACGCCGTCATCTCGCCGCCAAATAGTTCCTCGGACTGCCTAGATCTGGGTCTGACGCCGTCATGTATTCTCCTTATGCAGGCCGTCGCCAAAAATACTCTTGACGCCCTTGTTGTGACGCCGTCAGGTTTGCACTGGGTCGTCACCACTTTAACTCTTGACGCCGTCATGGTTTTCCTCTTGACGCCGTCAGGTACTGTTCTCAACATGGAAAATTAAGTCTTTGGCGTTTTCTTCACTTTTATGCTCCAAAAACGTCCGAATTGCTTCCTTTTCCAGATTTCACTCCCAAAGTACCTAAATCACAAAAGGAACGATTTAGGGTAATATTTGATCAAATAAATTCAATTCCGGGCTTAAATGACCCCCTAAAAGTGGTTCATTTTTCGCCTCATCATATACCCTTACACTTGAGATTTGCTTGTCCTCAAGCAAATGCGCTTTTATTCTAATCAAAATACAAGTTAGGGGTCATTTAACACTAATATAAAAGTAATTACAACAAATAATCGTTCCACTAAAGACCAAAGACAAGCACGGAGGTCATATACTAGCAACTCACAAATAGTGTTTAGATACTCACATCTCTCGGGTGTAATAAAGTATATATCACAATATGGAAACAGAAAATATCTCTCACTACCTGTCATAGCAAAATAGATTACCATAGGCTTGGGAAATGATCAAACCTCCACCACATGGCGTAAGCACCTAGGATAAACTATCAAAGAGGTCTTTTTAAAGGGTTGTAACGTTAGGTGTAGGGATATGGAATACACGGTTTTGTTGGATATAGGCAGTCTTTACTGGTGGCGAGTTAACAATCTTGGTTAATTACATGTATGATATGGCGTTGCTAAGCCAAGATTAGACTCGACTTAAGCTAATAAAAAAAATTACAAAAACATAAAATGAACATAGAATGAAAAGGGATGGTAGTCCGTTTTTTTTTTTTTTTTTTTTTTTTTTTTTTTTTTTTTTTTTGCATACACTCTTACCCTACCATCTAAAATAATACATCATAGGGAATGAACATTCCCCTTACACTTGAATTTTTACATACTTTACAATAAACTAAACTAATGACTCGAATTAAGATAATCAAAACACTTGGAGTACTTTTAAGATTAACGCACATACGGGGGTAATATATGATGTTCTTCCCCATTACTCCATAAAATAAGTACTTTACCCATGAGTCTCAATCGTCCCAAAACAATATGTACAAGGATATGACTCGACTTAGCAACCATGTAATCAATTAGATAATTAACTTAGGGTTTAACAAATAACAATAATGCACTAAAGATGAGTGCATACACGGAAGGCTAAGGCGATTTGGGTGTACATTTAAGTGGGGTGTAACAAATTCTTCCTTTAAGTAAGATGCTTAAAGTTAGAAACGAAAAGATAGGCTCGGAGGGGTGTACTAGGGGTTTCGTGTACTAAAAATGAGTACAACGCTAAGGGTGTGGGAAAAATTAGTTGACTTAACTAGCCAAGTAATATGACTTAAGTGGTCAAGTAATTATGATAGGGGTTTAACACAAGGGTGATCCTAATGCCTCTTATCATGTAATAAATCCTACTACACGAATGTAGTCTCACTAGCGGTCTCGGGATGCATCACTAACGCAAGTTCTAGAATCTAAATGCTACCGGTACACTCAAAAGCACTAATAATAAATGTTTTTCCTATCAAATCTAAAGGCGAACCTCACATATTTGGGTGGAAAATTTTTCTGAATAGTACGGTTTTGTACTAGTCATACAATCTCCTATCCATGAGACGCTTGCTATGGCTAAAGTTTCACTCCTAAATGTTGTAAAAAAATTTAAATTTGGCGCTAAAATTGCACTAACAAGTATTTCTCATAGTTTTATTACACATCTACTATCAAACAAACAAACTCAAGCGAAAGTGTATTTGTAAGGTATCATCATTTTACCCTCCCCTTACACTTAAGATGAACATTGTCCTCAATGTTCAAGTAAAGAATGTAAAAGTGAAATAAGTAAAACAAATGAAATCAAATACTCCCCTGATTCGCTCGGTATGGATAATAAGGTGGTCAGGTTAGATCTTCCTCCAAGAAAATGAACAATCAAAGCTTCCCTTCCAGAATAATAATCATCTTCTTGTCATACATAACCTGTAAATCCTGAGAAAACAGACAAGGCAATCTCGCATAAAATCGGCGGCAATCTACATATGCTAACAAATCCTAGAAAACAAAATAAGATATAATGCTTGTGGAATGATGTTTGCAGATTTCCTGGAGATTATAAAACTAATAATTCAACAAAAACTTTAAGACTCCGTTAGAAAAACAAAACTGGTAAAATTTCCAGATTTTTACACGTGACGCTGTCAAGAGTAAACTCGTGACGCCGTCAGAAGTGACCTGCAGAAATTCTTATGTTAAGTTTCCGGAAAATTTCTGGAAAAACTTCGTCCTACTTCCTGGAAAATCCTGCAAAACTTCATTATGACTCGATACAAGCATTTGACTCTAACAAATACGAATATACATGTTCACTTAATATTGTGGAGAATCATGATCGGTTTTGTTTCTTAAAAACATATTTGGGGTTTCCCCTTACACTTATATTTTGCAAAAATACCTTTAGATGAAGTTAAGACTAGGCTAAACAACAAAGTAACGTACTTCCACTATTTAGTTTTGAAACATGATCTACCAACAATAAAAATAAAGCATGCATACGGAAGCAAATAACAAACAAACAAAAATAAAAATCACACAAAGCATGGGTTGCCTCCCAAGAAGCGCTTTTCTTTATTTACGAGTCTTGTAGCTAGACTCAAGGTCATGGGTTACTACGTGATATGGGTGAGTTCCTCATTGAGGACATCTTTGGGATCAAACTTAGGTTTTAGCTTCCTATCGGTTTTCTTAGTATGGTATGACCTTGCAAACTTTTCTCCATCCGGATCATACAAAGTCATCTTCATATGCCATGATCCGTCACCTTCTTTAGGTGGCTTGTCCCACCTCCATTTACACTTATCTCCCTCTCTTTTCCACTTATTCATCTCTATATTAATAGGCATTACGTTTAAGAACTCAATCATCTTCCTAAAGACTAAGGGGTCCTCAAAAGGATCTAACTCTTCATCTCTAGCTATGAGTTGTTCCACCGAATGTGTCTTTTCGATGAAATCTTTTTCTAGATAGAATGGGCGTTGAGGTCCTATAAAGTTCCTTTCTATCCAAGGTCCATATCTAGATGGTCTTCTATTCATCTCTACCCAATGTGGTGTCGGTTCATCATCACAATCATAACTATGCTTCTTAACATCATATACCGACCAAGTATCGCCTTCACCTACCGCTATCTTAGACTCCTTGCAATCTATCATGGCGCTAGCGGTTGCTAAAAATCCTCTTCCTACCAACAATGGGCATGTAGTGTCACTAACCATGTCTAGGACGTGAAAATCCGCTAAGATAGTTAACTTTCCTACGTGACCAACTACATCCTTAATCATTCCAATCGGGTGGGCAATACTCCCATCTGCTAGACCTATCAATACCTCTGTCTCCTCTAACTTTCCTAGCTTGAGAGTGGTGAAAAGGGATAAGGGAATCAAGTTGAGGCTTGACCCTAAATCAGCTAATGTGTCGAAAGCTTCAGATCTTCCTATCTTACAAGGCAGAACAAATATACCCGGATCATCAAGCTTTTTAGGCAACTTGTTTTGAACGAAGGCGGTCCCGTTTTTACCTAGTTTAAACTTCTCATACTTTTCTAGGAGTAGTAGGGAGCACGGGCTAAGACATCAATGACGGGGCGTTCAAGGTGAAGTTCCTTGAATTCATCGTCAAGGTCTTGCGTAGGAGGTTTTTCAACTATGCTTTTGACCGGTTCTATATCGGGTGTTTTATTCGATTGGTCCTTTTGAAGAATTTGGTTTTGTTTGAAACACGTGCTCATAGATTTGACCGAGTAGTATTGTGGACAAGAAGTGGGTGACGAAACTGATGAAATGGAATTAACGTTTAGTTTAGGGTTCTTGACCGTGTCGCTTGGGAGTGCTCCCATTTCTCGGTCATTGAGAACTTTCAACAATGTGTCAATTTTGGTGGTTATCTCGCTTTGCTTTTGTTTGAAATCAGCTTCAAACTTAGATATGCGAGCTTCTTGAGATGCCATAAACTTGGACATCAATCATTCAAGTTTGTTGGTACTACCATAGTTGTTAGAAGGATTGTTGTTGAAAGTACGGTTGGAGGGTGGACTGTTAGGTTGGTAACGATTAGGCGGATTGGAAGAATTGGTTTGGTTTTGTTTCCACCTAAGGTTTGGGTGATTTTTCCAAGAGGGGTTATAGGAATCACCGTAAGGGTTTGGCTCGGGTTTGAAAGTATACCACTTATCTCCCGCTTCGTCGGTACGCGAGGATGCGTAGTCCGCAAAAGCTGTTCCGGGGAGTTCCATACAATCACGAGTGTCATGGGGACCACTACATAATTCGCATGAAGAAGTGATTTTGTTCACTTGGATTGAAGGCTTAGGAGCTTCGTAAGATTTCATGAGAAACTTGACTTGCTCTTCAAGTTCCATGATCCTACGGTCGGGAGTGCTAGAGTTGTTCGAAGGCAAAGATATTGCCTTGACCGTTTTGTTCAAATCACGGGGATCATTCCAACTTTCGTTGTCATAGAGAGCAAGATCTTCTATGAGTTCCCATGATTGTTCCGCACTTAGATCACGTAGCTTACCACCGGCCGATTGGTCAATGGCTCGCCTTTTGGAGAGATCGATATGGTCATAAAAGATTTGGACTTGGAGCCAAAGATCTATGCCATGATGAGGGACTTTTTGGAGTAAGTCCTTGAATCGAGTCCATGCTTCATAAAGAGTTTCACCTTAACGTTGTTGGAACATCAAGATATCATTTCTAAGCTTGGTAGTTCTCCCCGGTGGGAAAAATTGAGCAAGGAAACGAGTGGTGAGATCATCCCATGAGGTGATGGATCCCGCGGGTAAACGTTCAAGCCATTGACTAGCTTGATCACGTAGAGAGAATTGGAATAGGCGTAATCGGGTTGACTCTCTAGTTGTAACATCAAGGTCTATAGAATCTACGATTTTAAGGAAGTCCTTGAGATGTTGGTTTGGATCTTCGGAACGAAGTCCATGGAATGCACATCCGTTTTGCACCAATCGGATGGTGTTGGATCGCAAGGGGGTCACATTGGCTCCGGTGAGCTCAATGGTGTTTCGGTAGCCTTGGTGGCTAGGTCGGGAATACTCTCCTAAGGTTCGGGGCCTAAGAGGTTCTAGTGGTGGGTTTTGTTGTGGTGGGATGACGGGTTCAAAGATGTTCCCATCGTCCATGATGTCGGGTGGTGAAGAGTTACGAACAAAAACACGAAGAAATAAGATAGACTAAAGAGAACCTAAAAAATAAAAATAAAATCTTACTAGAAAGGAATCTAGCAAGTAGACCTAATAAAAAGATATTCTAACCTAGACAATAACTATTCCCCGGGCTGCGGCGCCAAAAACTTGATGCGTGGGGTTTGCACCAGGCTTCGGATCTCGAGAAGCTTACAACCCCCACCAGGCAGTGTACCTGATCGTTGTAGTATAGTATAGTGACAAGTACCGAGGGATTGATCGTTCAACTCAGGAATAGTGTCGTTAGGATTGAAAATTAGTCTAACTAGGTCTAAAGGTGAAGGATGATTCTTTTTATGTTTTTATATTCTTTAGAAAGCAAGTAAAAATCTCGGGTTTGAAGGACTTTGGCGGAATTAGTTGCTAGTCAACTAACCCGATACTAAAGATGCAATCAAAATAAAATACTAAAAATGAAATTAAACTATATTAAACTAAAGTTGTGAGCAATATGTGGGAAAAATGTGTTTACTTATATTTCACTACTCCCTAGGTATCTTTTACACGTTAATTACTTGTTATAGTTGCGTGGATGACGGATTGTATTCCTTAATACCATTCATGGGGTGGCGTACTTACTTCCCCAATCCTATGAGCGCCTACTTCACTCCTATGTCGAGCCGGCTAAGAAGCTCCTAACATGGGATCACTAGAATTTACTCATGCATTAAATACAACCAATAAAACCTAGTACACATCGGTTCATGTTTCCTAAGACGTTCAAGCATGTTACACAATGGAGATCTGCCAGTTTTCTTAAGCCTAACATTGAAATCATTCATCCAATACAACCATAAACAAGTAATTAACACATAATTAACATCTAGGTTTCATTAGATCCAAGCAAACACAAGATAGATCTAGCCTAGCATGTTGAAATCAAGACAAGCATAAGATATAATCAACCAACACATAGACATATTGATTGAATTAAGAGAAGACTTATCTCAATAGCACATGAAATGATTCAAGGGTTGAAAACCCTTGAAAGTACTGTAAAATATTAGCTAGGGTTTACAAAGTTCGGCCCTAGTTTCTCCACACAAGTTCCTTTTTTTTTGAATAAAAAATTAGAAAACTATATATAGAGTTTGATAGGTGACGGCGTCAAGAACAAATGTCTGACGCCGTCATCTCGCTGCCAAATAGTTCCTCGGACTGCCTAGATCTGGGTCTGACGCCGTCATGTATTCTCCTTATGCAGGCCGTCGCCAAAAATACTCTTGACGCCCTTGTTGTGACGTCGTCAGGTTTGCACTGGGTCGTCACCACTTTTACTCTTGACGCCGTCATGGTTTTCCTCTTGACGCCGTCAGGTACTGTTCTCAGCATAGAAAATTAAGTCTTTGGCGTTAAGGTCTAAATGTGTGAAGTACAATTGGGGGTTTAGCAAGGTTGGGTATTTACAAGACCAAGTTCCCACAATGGAAAATTTCATCAGAGTGCCTGGCGCGCTGCTGGTGCTCTGACGCGCCAGCCTCAGTAAAATTTTCCCAAATGTGATCTTGGCGTATAAATACCCACCCTTTCCTCTTGTATTCCTCATCCATTGCCATTATTCTTTCTCTCTAATCCTCTAATTCTATCTTGTGTTATTAATCTCTCACATTAACATTATTTGAAAGAGCACATCTCCTTACAAAGGAAAAATCACAAGAACCTAATTCACTCTTGTGATTGTGTCGAGGGTCTTCTTATCTTTACCCTTTCTACTACAATCAAGTCTCTAAGTTAGGCTAGGGCTTGGTTGAACAAACAAACACTTATTCTGTATATTTGTTTGTAAGGGAAGTCTTGTGTCTTGGTGACCAAGCCTAGATCATTGGGGATCAGGTTGGGGTTTGATACGTTCGGTGGGAAGTCTTGGTAGTGGTCTTAATGACCTTAGTGGAAGTCGAATCGCGATATTCTTTTGGGTGGTTTTCGTGAATGGAATAGGTTGGGAATAGCTCCTTCTTAGTGAGCATCGATATTTAGTAATATCGGTCGAGTGAAGTTGTAAAGGTTTGTAGTCCACCGAGAGGAATATACTTAGTGAATAGTATCGGTGTCGTGGATTCGCAACTGGACGTACGGATGGTATAAACCCCCCTATCCCGAACCAGTATATATCGTGGTGTCTCTTTAATTGCTTTATATACTTTGGTTGTGTTTGTGGTTGTTGGATTCTTGTACAACCACCTGTTGATCTTTGAGGCTTGAAGTCTTTAAACTTCGAAGAAGCCGAAAAGACCGTATTCACCCCCCCCCCCCCCCCCTCTACGGTTCTACAAACCGTTTAGTCATACTTTTTCCAACAATTTAAAAAAAAAAAAAAAAAAAAGAAAAAAGAAAGAAATAAAAAAAAAGTGAAATTCTCACTTTCTAAATTTCAACTAGAAAAGGAAAATCCTAATTCACCATTCTTCATTTTTTTCTCTCTCTAAAAGAAAAAAAAAATCTACTATTCAAGTATCACATATTAACCCTAGTCACCATTGGTAATATCTTCACCTTTCATCCTCACCGTCGTCACCCGCCGTCGTTGCATGTTGTCGCAATTTGAGATATTCTTTTTATAAAAGAAAAAATATATAACTTCTTCTAAACAAGTTTTTAAAATTTTCAACCCTTCTTTATAGAAGAAAAAACATTCTCTTTTCAAAGAATATGAAAAAAAAATATAAAACTAAAAATCTATAACTAAACTATAGCTTAACTCCTTAACGGTGTTCGGTTGGTAAAAATATAAATACATACATTTTAAACTCCATACAATTTATAATTGGGAAGATATATAAATTACAAGATTTGAAAACCTTTGACATGTTTGGTAGATAGAGTTTTCAAATCAATTAAACATAAATTACATAATTGCCTTAATCATTAATATAATTAAGTGAGAAAGGAAAGAAATAAAGAGCATTTGTGTCTACTAAACGGTTTATTGGCCCCACTAATATTAAAATACATTACTTACTTAGAGATTAAAAGAAAAAAAAAAATCACTCTTTTAGCACTAGTTGTCCCACTAGATTTAAGGTTGTTGGTATATACTGTATTTAATAATACCAAACTCTCTAAAAAGCACAGTAAATAATTGTAAGATTGTTTGTAAGTTGTTGAAGAAGTAGCATGTTAGGACTTATGAGGGCCAATTGATTAGAATTTTGTGTTTTGTTAACGAAATTTTAAACTATTTTACTTTATTTGTTGAAATAAACTAATATTATTGTGATTTGGTGTAATGATGTTTAATTTGCTAGTTTCAGACATATGTTTAAGTATTTTACAAACATGATATTTCGGAAATTTATATGATGTCTTATTACACAGTTGCATAATTAGTTTTAATATCATGACTTTTTGCTTTTGTTACATTTCACTAAGCCATGAGTTTACTAATGGGCAACATATACCCGCAAGCATAGGCATGGATAGAAAATTGTACCTATTGACAGGTGACGGGTTAGAGGGTGCCTTCCCTATTTTTAAGGCAACATAATTGTATGGTAAAGCCCAAAAGCTAGGCCCAATTTACAATCGGGCTAGGCTATTAGGCTAATGAGGCGGTGTTAGATAAGAAAAACGTAAAGAAATATCGAAATATCAGGTTCAGTACCCCCCCTTTTTGAAGGAGGGTTTTGAGGTTGAAGAAGATCAATAATCAATCAGCTCCTTGTTTCTATTTGATTTGCATCATTCAATTCAATTGAAGCAGATATATATAAGTCTGATTGATTGATTGATAAAGATTAGAAGATAGATAAAAATGACAAAGACAACAAAGGGAGGGAAAACTATGAACCCTACCGATGCTTATCGCAAAGAGCTTCGCAAGAAAGAATTAAAAAGAGTACGTGTCTTCAATTCATTATCTTATTCCTGTATTTATTTATTATTATCGTGTTCATTCTAATTAGATCTGTTTTTGCCCTAATCTAATTTGCAATTCCCGAATTTATATATTTTTATTTAACTAGAGGTTAAATTTAGGAATTCGTCAACTTTACATATAACGTTATTAAAAGTATTTAAAACTGATAACAAAACACAGGCAACTGTTTGCAAATTATGGTTATTTAAGGATTTAACAAGTAATCTAGTCAGTATGATTCGTAAATAAAGAAATAATCATATGTAGTTTGTTTCTATCCAAACATTCTTAAGGGGGTGTTTGTTTCGGCTTATATAGCCGGCTTATGGCTTATTTGGTTCTGGGCTTATGTTACATAAGCTCACCTTTTGTGGCTTATTTTGAAACTTTCCGGCTTATATAAGCTCGTTATGTAATAATGGCTTATATAAGCTGGAAAGTTTTAAAATAAGCCACGAAAAGTGAGCTTATTTTAAGGCCAAAACCAAATAAGTCATAAGCCGAAACAAACACCCCCTAAGCATAAAGATTGTTAATTTCTGAAAATCCTTCCTATGCTAAGAAGTGCGTTAAGGTTTCATTTGTTTTCTTTACAAAGTTTGTGGGGTTTAAAATGATGTGACGTGATGGCATTGTACCGCTTAATGCTGAAACTATAGGTGGATAGCGGTTATACGTGTTTATTCTGTCATGGGTGGTATGGATATATCTACTCCGCTTATAGTTTTTTGCATATGTTTTTAACAGAACAAGAAGGAAAGGAAGAAGGTACGAGAGGTAGGGATATTGAAGAAGGATCCTGAAACCCTCAAGGATCAAATTGGCAAGTTGGAAGCCATGAGTAAGTTCCAACTACTTTTAATCTTATCCAACTAACTTATATCTCACTGATTTGTTGATATCAAGAACCTGATTTGAATCTTCATTCATTTCTTTGACATATAAATGGGGTTTAATGTCTGAGTACGAACAACATGACGAAATATGTGAAGTTACGTGAATAGGGTACTAGTTTAACATTGGATAGTATCTTCCGGGTCCTTTTGATTTTTTTTTAATTGTCTTATAGACTGATGTAACAGTAGGTGGTATTTGGTAATAGTAACTGAACTTAGTTTTAGGTTCTGACTAGAATCTTGACTTTTCAGTTGTGTTAACCTCTTATTAAGCTTACACAAGTCAAGTATAAATAGCTTATATCATCTCATAATAGAAAGAGAAAAAAAATGTGAATTGATAAAAGGAGTGATACATGGGCAAGAGATTTAACAAAGTAAGACTCAGTTGTTTGTTGACTGTTTCATTTTTTTCTTCTGCCACAAATTTTTGCTGTAGCCTTTGAGCTTTTAGTGGATGGTTAGTCCTTAAAGATTATATGATCAACTTTAGCAGAAATAAATTTTATATGTGTGTTACGGTACTATTTTTTTTTTTAAGTTTTAAAGCATTAATATTTTGACAAATTTGTTTTCTGTAGTTCTATTTTGGCACCATGATCCTGCTCCTACATATAATGTCCAGGTCGTGTCGGAATGTATTTGGAGTTCATCCTAAACATATATAAAAGGGGTGGTGTTGTTTATATGCTTGTCATGTACCACTGTTGTAGTACATTTTGGCGACTTTTAAACCAATACACGAAACCTTAACCTTGTAAAATCACAGTTTACTGTGCATTTTACTCCTTAGATGAACCGGTATATCAAAATCTGTGATAACAGATATGAACGCTATACCTGGACATAAAAATATATTATTCTTCTGCCATATAGGACTTGAATCCTTTAGACACATCATCATTATTCAGAGTCATGTGCATATTTTTATGCTTGTCTTGCTTATCTACATCTGGGAAATGGATGCACTGCTGATATGAGAAAAACTCAAGACTGTTTATGTGAGTTTTTTTTAAATAAACTTGTACATCTAACTATACGCGAAAAGTTCAAAATGGAGTTTGTAAATTATTTTCGTGTTTGGTTATAATATAGAGAATATAAGTTTGACCACTTAATTATGATTCTTATTTGCTCACTATTAATTGGTGCAGAGGCAGATGGTGCTTTGGACAAAGCCAGAAAGCACAAAAAAAGACAACTTGAAGACACGTTGAATCTTGTTATTAAGAAAAGGAAGGTAAGCATATGATCACAACATTGTATTACAGAATATCATTTATTATAAGTTATACATGATATAATTAGTTAAACTCGATTATTTTCCACCACTATGCAACATATATATTCTAACTTGTAATTTACATTTATGGGC
Organism: Artemisia argyi; assembly: GCA_030686995.1. Taxonomy (NCBI): domain Eukaryota; kingdom Viridiplantae; phylum Streptophyta; class Magnoliopsida; order Asterales; family Asteraceae; genus Artemisia; species Artemisia argyi. The sequence goes on along the minus strand of CM060688.1, from coordinate 29,806,170 downwards.
AGGAATATGAAGATAAAATGAAGGAAAAAGGCGAAGCTCCATTAATGTTCAGGTTAGATTTCTCAAATGTAGCTGAATCTTAATAGTTATATAGCCAAATATAGGACCTACTGATACATTATTAATTATTTTCTTTTTTAGTTTAAGTGTATAATGTTGTCTTGCAGTCACCTCGGACCTCCTCGAAGACGGACTGCAGAGGAAGAAGAGAGAGCTCAGCACCCACAACCAGAGGTAATGTTTAAAACATGTTCAAGTTAGCAAATCGTAAGATTCTCCACTATTTGAGCCTAAGTTCAAGAGTTATGTTTGCAGGATTCTGTTTATTATCATCCTCAATGGAACCCAACTGGTGCTCCTCCCCCTGGAAAGCCGCCAATGTACAATTCTTCAATAGGACCGGCAGTTCCATTAATAGAAGGTTCATCAAGTGGTGTTGGTGGTGAAGCAGATGATGTTGATTCATCCATTCCTCCTCCTCCACCGCCACCTCCTTTGCCACTTGGCGATACAGAGTCTAATGACGATGCTTCTTTACCTGCAACTCTTCCTTTACCACCTCCTCCTCCGATGCCACCAAAGCCTGCCACATCAGAGTTGGGTGCCATGTTACCGCCACCTCTTCCTGGATCTTCTTCATCTAAAGAACAAGCTCCAGGTCACCATGTACTTCCTCCCCCTCCTCCACCGCCACAATCCGCTCCCCCACCGCCACCTGGCACCGCAAGAACCAATTTGGAGAAAGGTCAGTCATCAAATCCAGATGAATCGGTTTCTACAAAGCTTCCTCCGCCTCCACCGCCAGGGTTGCCGCCAAAGTTGGCTGGAAATCAATCCGAAGGTGCTTCAGAAACCAAAGTGTTTTCTAATATGATACCACCTCCACCTCCTCCAACACAACAGCCAATTAGCATGGTTCATGCCTTACCAGTTGAGATGCTACCGCCTGGAATGTCTCGTTTCCCACCACCACCACCTCCTTCAGACATGCGCCCACCAATAGGAATACCTGGTCAACAGCCTCCTCTTCCTCCAGGAATGATGCCGCCCATGATGCCAAGGCCACCTTTTGGGCCTCCCCCAATGATGAGACCGCCACTTCCTCCTGGCCCCCCTCCTCTTCCCCCAATGGAAGATTTTTATAGACCAACTGTACCTCAAAAACCTTCGTATGTAAAATCAGCTGCATCCACTGTTGTTAAGAGGCCTTTGGCTCAACATACTCCACAATTAACAGCCATGGTGAGTCTGAGTCTGAGCCAATTGTTATCAACTGTTTTTTCTTTTTATTTTGTTATATTTTGACACTCAGATTTATCCTATTTTTGATGTTTTTAGTTGGTGTTCTGTGTATTACAGGTCCCAGCATCAGTACGGGTGAGGAGAGAGTCGGCTGCACCAAAGACAAAACCGAAACCATCTGTTTCATCAGCATCAGTAGCTTCCCAGCCTGCACTAACTCCAACTGTTCTGAAACAGCCAACAGTAAAACCACCATCTTCATCAGCAGCGAAACCTGCAAGTGTAGATGATTCATACATGGCATTCTTGGAGGACATGAAAGCTCTTGGTGCTCTTGACAGCTGATACGACTTAGAAGGGAATGGGTACAGGATATAGCAACGTTGGCCTGTGGGGTTAATGGTAGTTTTAGGGATTAATATATTTCTTGTGATCCCCTTGATACCATTGTCCTTCATTTCACTGCAATCTAAGGCTTTTAACTGTTCCTTTAATTTGAGATTGTGGTTAAACTTTGTGCTAGGAAAATCAACTGTAAACGTTTTTTTTTTTTGTTTTTGTTTTTTTTTTTTTTTTAATGAACTCCATAAATTAGTTTTTCAAGATTAATCTGGGTTAATTCTGAACCTAGTGGATAAGCAAATGTTCTGGAAATCATGATGGTCCAAGCAGGTTTCACGTTTAATGCAATGTTTGAGGTACTTGCAAGTGTTAACGGGTGGCCGTTGTGTGTTGAGTACAATTGATGTGGGTTTATTATGCAAATATAAAAGTATGCTCTTGTTTTGTAAATGTTGAGCAATAGAAAAGTAGCACAATACAAACATTATATGAGTTGATTTATGCCCTAAAGTGAGGTGCACATTCGGTTCTAAACCCTAAACCGAACCGGTTTAAAACCGGTTTTGGTTCAGTCAACGGTCAAAACCCGGTTTTGACTCAAACCGGTTCGGTTTGAAACCTGTTTTTGACATGAAAAAGTGGTTCGTTGACATCTAAACATGCAACCCGGTTTTCAAACCGCCAGTTCGGTTTTTCAAAAACCTTTTTTTTTTTTTCCTGATTCGGTTTAGTTCAAAAACCAGTAATTTGTGAACTTTAAGCTAAAGATGCCACATTATCTAACTTACACGTAAATTAGTTAAATAAACTTATGTGTGGCAAGAAATATTTTTTGCTACTAATTTGTTACTAAATGACATGGTTAACATGTTGGCATCACGATATTACACTAATCACTTGTAACTTTGTAATATACTCATCCTATTGGGGTCAACTCTAACACGTGTAGCTGAGTTGGTTCTTGGTTGTAAGAGAACTTTCTCAAACACATTCCTTAATATATGCACATGTCCTTTTAGGCGAAACATAATTTCATCATTATACACCAATAGTCTAGTACTATGCTTATCTTTACAAGTGGGGAATTTCTTCAATGATACCACACTCCCACCGCAAACATACCAAATAGGCCGTGAGGAAATAAGTCACGAATTAAATCTTAAAATCTGACAAACGGTCACTTGAACATTCTTGCTCTCGTTTTCTTGGACTATGTCTTTGGGGAAGAGTTTTCCGGCACCTAAAAAGAGACGCACAGAGTCAGAGTTTCCCCGCCGATTAAACTTTTTTGAGTAATGAGTAAAAAAAAAAATCATTTTGTGTTGTGATGTAGAAAAATGAAATTCACAAAGTTGAGCCCAATAGCAAGTAAAAGAGGCCGGGCCAAAAGTTAAGCCCAAAAGAGCGTAGCATAACCCTAGAAATGAAAATTAGGGCATTACAAAACCCTTGTTGTTTACACATTTGGTGGCTTCACATCATCAAGAGCAGCAGCCTTTTGTTTCTTCTCATCGTCCCGAACTGAACTCCAAGCTCTTTAGGAATTCGTATGCCCTCATCTCTTTTATTTATAAACATTATTTTATAATCATACTTATTCTTGTTTTTACTATTAATGATCATTTTCTGTTGATTTGTGTTGCTTTTATGTTTTAGTTTATAACTGATTATTATTGTTTTGATGCTGTTTGTTGGAATCTTAAAATGTGATCTATAATTTTATCAGTAGATTTTTTTAGTGGAGTTATATAAGTTTAGTTTGTAATTAGGGGGTGTTTGGATTAGCTTATTTATCTGGCTTATGGGCTTATTTGAACATGGAAAAACCTCATAACCCCACTCTTTAGAGCTTATTAACTTGACCTTATTGGCCTTAGCCAATAAGCTCAAGATGATAACGTCATAAGCTCCAAAGAATGAGCTTATTTTCCATATTCAAATAAGCCCATAAGTCAGATAAATAAGCTAACCCAAACACCCCCTTAGGGAGCCTCGAGTGAAGGACGGGTGAGCCTATAGCTTTGTTCTTCTCATAGCGCTCCCCATATTTATCATTAAGCCTAAAATTAAATATGAAAATAGAGCTTTTACTTCTGTTTTTTACATTTTTTTGGGCATATATGTTTGGATTTTACCATGTTACTGCTTTACACAGTATCGTGTTACACGTAAATGATGATCGAGCATTTTCTGTTCGGCGATGGTTTTTAGTTTGTATAATGTGGCCCTATGATATTTGACATTGTTGTTATAAGTATGAACCCCATACCCCGCTCCGACTGGATTGGGTATGTTGTTGTTGTTGTTGTTATAAGTATGAAAGTTGCGTATAGTATCGTCTTAGAAAATGTATAGCTCAACGCTATTAGTTTTTCTAAAGCTTACTTTATTTTATAATTTAGTGAGTATAATGTGTTAAATAAGTTAATTAGAGCCAAGCTGTTTTTAGAAATGTTGAACATGTAGTCGTTAAATTGCTTGTTTAAGTATGTTTGTGCATTGAAATTAAAGTGTGCTTGTAAGCTGCTATGATGAAAATTTGTAGAGTTGTTTAGTTGTGTATATGTTTTGTGGTGTTATAAATGCTTACAAGTTTTGTGTATTGAAATTAAAGTGTGCTTGTAAGCTGCTATGATGGAAATTTGTAGACTTGTTTAGTTGTGTATATGTTTTGTGGTGTTATAAATGCTTACAAGTTTTGTGTATTGAAATTAAAGTGTGCTTGTAAGCTGCTATGATGGAAATTTGTAGACTTGTTTAGTTGTGTATATGTTTTGTGGTGTTATAAATGCTTACAAGTTTTGTGTATTGAAATTAAAGTGTGCTTGTAAGCTGCTATGATGGAAATTTGTAGACTTGTTTAGTTGTGTATATGTTTTGTGGTGTTATAAATGCTTACAAGTTTTGTGTATTGAAATTAAAGTGTGCTTGTAAGCTGCTATGATGGAAATTTGTAGACTTGTTTAGTTGTGTATATGTTTTGTGGTATTATGAATGCTTACAAGTTTTGTTTCAAATGATTTCCGTTTGCAAATCAGATCTTCAAGATGTATACCTCAATGAAGAAGATCCAAAAGGACAAGGATGTCGAGCCCACTGAGTTTGAGCAGAGCGTTGCTCAGGTAACATCATTCTTCCAAACTTGTTTAAATTGCCTAGTTAGTACAGTTGGAAATTGGTTTTTGTTCTGATTGACAAGTGTATATTTTATCATTGCAGGCATTGTTTGACTTGGAGAACACACACCAAGAGCTCAAGAGCGACTTGAAGGACTTGTACATCAACTCTGCAAGGTACTGATTGCACAAATGCAGGGTTATATTCATGTGAATTATTATTTTGTTTGTACTTCATTATGCTAATCCTGCATTTGTTGTTCGCGGTACAGTCAAATTGATATCTCTGGAAACAAAAAGGCGGTTGTGGTCCATGTTCCATACAGATTGAGGAAACCATTCCGCAAGATCCATACCAAGCTTGTTAGGGAGCTCGAGAAGAAGTTCAGTGGAAAGGTATTTTGTCGTGATTCTAATGTTGCAGGAGTATCTGATTTTGGTAAATGAAAATAAGCTTAAACTAATATTCATATTGCTGTCAGGATGTGGTTTTCATTGCCACCAGAAGGATAGTTAGGCCACCAAAGAAGGGTTCTGCAGCCCAAAGACCTCGTTCCCGTACCCTGACATCAGTGCATGATGCCATGCTTGAGGATGTTTGCCACCCAGCTGAGATTGTTGGAAAACGTGTTCGATTCAGGCTCGATGGCTCAAAGATCATTAAGGTGATTGCTTATTTACTTGTTATATATTTGGATGTTATTAATATTTTTTTTTTGCTTGTGTTATAACTTTGACATGTATGTTTTTGCAGATCTACTTGGACCCAAAGGCCCGTAATGACACCGAGTACAAGCTGGAAACATTCAGTGGAGTCTACAGGAAGCTTTCTGGTAAAGACGTTGTGTTTGAGTACCCCATGACAGATGCTTAAGATGTGTTAGCTAGCTAGGCGTTTTGAGTCTGTTGCTTTATATTTTATGTTGAAATATGACAAATGTTATTTTCGCTTTTGGAAATTTTGGCTAATACTATATCAGCTTCTTTTCTATGTTTCTTCCTGAACTCAGATTCTATTGGCTGTTAGTTAATTAATGTTTGTTTTTAGATATCATGTGTGTAGTTACCCAACTGTATTAATAACTGTTCTTAGTCGGCAAGTAGGTTGGTGGACTTTTAGGCTTTCACGTTTAAACGTTCTTAGCTGGTTTTTCTAGGTTTTTTGAAAATAAAACTAGAAAGTATTATTTCTATTATTTTGTGAAGAAGGTTGAAAACTCATTTCACATGCAAAGTCCAAGTGGCTTCACTATCAAACAATTATATAACTCTAAATAAATATATTCGTGAGTATATTCTGCTTCTGTTTTTTAAAACAAGAATACAATATTGATTTCGACATATACAAAGTAGAAGAAATGTATACCAAGAAAACTTTAAAAGATTTTCCTTAAACAAAAAAATACGGAGTATAGTCATTTCTATAGAAAAATAAACATTGTACAATAAAAAACAAGATACCTATTTTTCTCAAGAACAAAGATATCTTTGTTTATACCAGAAAATACTATTCTAATAGATTTTCTTCAAATAAAAACTAGATAATGCAAGAGAGACAGAAAGTCTACCATACATAAATTATGACATATTCATAACCACCTTTTTTCTTTATGATTAATGTATCCTTCAACAATTGAATTATGCCGCTGTGTCTCATATATATCACTATCTTCTACGAGTATTTTATAATATTCTTTTAATTAATATAGTAATAACAACTTGCGAGTTATGTCATGCATGATCTATATGTAACACTTCCATTTTTCAAGGTTCAAACAGAAGCATATCCACATGAGGGAATCAATGTTGTTCACAAGACTCAAAAAACAACCAAAGATCTTTCTTAATCCTTGTTTTAACTTTTTGGTCCCAAGATATTTAAAATAAGTTAGTTTTTTTAAGTGTTTATAGACAGATATACCCAACTTTCCAACTTTATTCGCTTAAGTTATCAAACTTTTTGCAATGGATAAAAACGTAAGAAACGTATAAAACGAAAAAAAAAAAAAAAAAAAACATAAGAAAACGAACGAAAACATATAAAAATGGACGAAAATATATAAAAACGGATCGAGACGAGGAAAAACGGAAGAAAATTGATAAAAACGTAAGAAAACGGATGAAAGCTATAAAACGGACCAAAACGGATAAAAACGTAAGAATACGGACGAAGACGTATAAAACGGATCGAGACGAGGAAAAATGGACGAAAATAGATAAAAACGTAAGAAAATAGACGAAGACGTATAAAAACGGACGGAAACGGATAAAAACATAAGAAACGGATGAAAACGTATAAAAACAAATGAAAATGTATAAACACGGACGAAAACTTACGAAAACGTAATAAAAATGAAAACTAGACTGAATCCATAACACCGGGCAAACCACAGGGACCATTTATGTAGTTAACAAAAATGAAAATGAGGGTATTTTCGTTAGTTTAGTCATTCTGATTGAACACCTTTGAGTTTTGAAGTTAAGTAACTTGAATGTCAACACTGTATAGTCCAATAACCCGTTTGCGCGCGCGCGCGCAAAAGAGGAAAAAAAAAAAAAAAAAAAAAAAAAAAAAAAAAAGTCTAGTAACTTAGGCGAAGAGAGTATGCAGTTAACGTCAAACTATCAAAAATCACTAAAAAAATACGCTACAAATGCTTTTCGAAAGGTATGCAATGCATACCCTCTGCGTCAAGTATGTACGCCTCTCTACATGCTTGACTCCCAAGTTAAAACTAAAACTTGCTTAAAACCAAAATAACAATCAAACAATAATGAACATTTATTTATAGCAAAACAAGATACAGTGGTCAAAGAAGAAAGCAAGAAATCTTGGTGCCATACCAACTACCATACACATATAATTGAAACAAAACTTAAATGAGCAAAAGTCAACTATGAACACTCCTTACATGATTCATGAAAATATTATGCCATCACAATCACAAGTCAAATGGCTCATTACTGTCATCAGGATATCATGACTAGCTAGATAAAGTGACAAAAACATTTGTTTCAGCCATATCCGTTACTCCTATGATGAACATTAGCATGTTGAACATCATATTCTTAACTGTAACTTTGTTACAGTTGCTCATTAATCCTGCTCATTCACTTCCATTGTGTACTGATTCAAGTAAGTGTTTGTTTAAACATTTTTTAGTATGATTTTAGTTATATATGTTTGTAATGAGTATTCTGGAATTACATGTAACAGGTGCACCACTTCCACCCAAGACTCCTTTGGTGTTTTGTAAGTACAATGGCAGCTCATGTTGTGATTCTGTCCAAGATTCGAATATACAGAAGCAGTTTGAGTCCATGAATGTGTCTCAACCAGCTTGTGCTTCACTTCTGAAATCTATCCTATGTTCGGTATGATGTTGTTTATGTTCTTGGAAGTTTACTTTTGGTGTATAGGATTGCTTATTAAGGACTACTTGCTTGCTTAGTTAAACAATTTTGAAGGTGTCTCAAATTGCTTATCAAATAGTTTGGAATTGCTTACCTTTTGAGTCTATATATCTTATCTTCATATTTTGGAGTAAATAAGCAGTTTAGAATAACCAAGTTGGTACCTTCTTATCTTTAAGCAGATGAGCTGTTTAAAATAAGGAGTTACAGACCCCACTATACTTTCTTTGAATATAAGCACATACCAACATTTTCGTATTAAGTGCTTGTATCATTAGGGGTTGGAATTGCTTGTATGCTTTAGAACAATGCAATAGGCGTATAAGTACCTAAATAAGCAATCCAAAACACCCCTTAGCTGTTTAAAATAAGCAGTTTAATAAGCAATTGAAAACATCCCTTGTGCTGATTCCAGTCAAACATATTAGATCTAATACTTTCAAACTTCTGATTTTGAGTTGATTCCTCTGTAAATTAAAAAGAACTTGGCCCCTGATCTTGCAATGTTTCCATTTTCAGAGATGTGATCCATTTTCAGCAGAGCTTTACACGATTAAGACTACAGCTCGACAAGTTCCCGTGCTTTGCAATTCTACTGTTTCATCAAATTCATCACAAACCAACCAAGCCGAAAACAGTTATTGTAAGACAGTATGGGATACATGTCAAAACATACCAATAAGAAATTCACCATTTTCGCCATCGTTACAAGGCCAGGCTCCCACACCGACAAATTCAACCAGCAAACTCAGCGATACTTGGCAATCAAGTTCCGATTTTTGTAACATAGTAGGCGGACCTTCACTCGACAATTCCGTTTGTTTTGATGGCCAAAAAGTTACTTTAAACAAAACTACAAACGGCACTAAATCTTCCCCTAGCGGCATGTGTTTGGAAAAGATTGGTAACGGTTCATACCTTGATATGGTGCCTCATACCGATGGTTCAAACCGCGCGTTTTTCTCAAACCAAAAAGGCCAAATATGGTTGGCTACAATCCCAGAAGTTGGGTCTGGACGCGGGTTGGAACTTGATGAGTCCAGCCCTTACCTTGATCTGACAGATGAGGTTCTTTTTGATACACAGTTTGGGTTGATGTCAATAGCATTGCACCCAAATTTTGCACAAAATGGGAGGTTTTTTGCTTCGTTTAACTGTGATAAATCTAAGTCACCAAGCTGTGGAGGAAGGTGTGCTTGTAATTCTGATGTGGATTGTGATCCGTCTAAGTTAACTTCTGATACTGCAGCTGAGCCTTGCCAGTATCAAAGTGTAGTTGCGGAATATACTGTTAACGGGACATCATCCTCACGAGCATCAGTAGTAAGTTATCTTTAACTAACTAACTAATCCTTAAATAACATACGTGTCAAATACCTGAATATTTTATTGATTTGATGTTTGTTTTTTTTGTCTAGATTCCAACTGCTTCGCCGGTGGAAGTGAGGAGGATATTCACAATGGGTCTTCCATTCACGTCTCACCATGCAGGACAGATAATTTTTGGACCAAATGACGGGTACTTATATTTCATGATGGGAGATGGTGGTGCAGGTGATCCTTACAATTTTGCACAGAACAAGAAGTCATTGCTTGGCAAGATTATGAGATTTGACGTTGATACCATACCGAGTAAGTAAAATTGCAGTTTATGAGGTCAAGGTTACCAATTTTAAAACTTCAAAGTTGAGTCAAACTGTTTGACTTGTTAGGATTTCTTGCCAATAATATTCATATTTATTTCGAAACTGCAAAAAGTAATAGCTGGTGTTTAATTTCATGATAAATATCCAACATGAACTTTGATTTTAGAAGGTCACGGTTTGACCTCAAATGTCAATATGCACAATCTGTTTACTACAGATCATGAGACTTAAAACTTTAAATCCAGGTGAAGCAGATATAGCACGCCTTGGCCTATGGGGAAACTATTCTATCCCAAGGGACAATCCTTACATCAATGATAAAGATTTGCTGCCAGAAATCTGGGCCCTAGGATTTAGTAATCCATGGCGCTGTAGTTTTGACGCAGAAAGACCATCTTATTTCATGTGTGCAGATGTAGGCCAGGTATATTAAACATTCCCCTTCAACTTATTATACTGTATTTCTTGATGAAGTATATTAAATCTTTCTTTTATCACAAGAATGATTACGAAGAAGTAGATGTAATCACTAAAAACGGGAACTATGGATGGCGTGTTTATGAAGGAGACACTCTTTACACTCCTGAGCAAGCGACACCTGGAGGAAACACATCTGCAGGATCCATTAACCCAATTTTCCCGGTAATGGGATATAAACATTCTGATGTAAACAAGAACGAAGGTTCAGCTTCCATCACTGGAGGGTTCTTCTATCGGTCCACAACTGATCCATGCTTATCTGGAAGGTAAACTGGTCAAGATTATATGAAATGTTTAATTTTTAATCTAAACTAGCTTAAATTTCAAAAGATAAACAGAAAAAGCGATTGCTAATTTCCGGATGTTGGTGATTTGCAGTTACTTGTTTGGGGATTTATACGCTCACAATATGTGGGCAGGCGTTGAAACGCCTGAAAATAGTGGGAATTTCACAAAGAGTGGTATTACTTTTGGTTGTGCTAAGGATTCACCTGAACTATGTAGTCTTGTTCCCGGAAGTGAACTTCCTGCATTGGGTTACCTCTTTTCGTTTGCGCAAGATAACAACAAAGATGTATATTTGTTAACTAGTAGTGGCGTGTATAGGATTGTTCCTCCAAGCCGTTGTGGATACACTTGTGCCTTAGAAAGTACAACCACAGATTCAAATCCGGCTCCACCATCCCCTCGTGGTTCAAGTGCAAACATGTTGAAGGGTTCAACCAAGATTCTACTGGTGCTCGTCTTGTTTTTCCTTGGGTTAGGGTACTAAACTTCACCATAAGTTCAAGAATACTAACCTTTTGTTTTACACGTACGATTTATAAAGTATATTATCATGTATCATTTTTCCAGTCTTTTTTGCATATCTTCCGTAATATTAACTACAGCATTGATGTCTACTTATGCTCTCTTTAATCTTGAAAGACACTTTTCCTTTGTCTTAAATTTTTAGAAAAGACTTTGTATACTAAATAGGGTTAAGGGTGGTTGAACAACCATTAACCACTGCATAACAATTCTACTAAACAGGACTTGATCGATTACATGACGAAATTTTGAAGCCAAAATGGTGAAAGCTGAGTAGTTTCGCCATACAAAACATTACATAACTTATCAAAAGTGTGCATCATTTTACACCTCGTACATACATCACCAACAGAAGATTATCATTAAAAAGGGGAAAGATGCATTTTTTAGATTAAAATCCAACAAAATCCTTCAATCTAGTTTAAGTTCTACAGTAAATTACAACGAAAAAGATTTTGTTGGTACCAAAACTTCCCCCGCAAGTACATACAGATGTATATAATAAAAACCCATCTAAGAAAGAAGGGAAAATCAAAAACAAAAATAATCAAAGAATCCTAAAAGGACCTTTCTTGATCGGCCCACGCTTTTTCCTGAAGCTATTTGTCATTGTCATCATAATCATGATCAAGAAAACGAGTGGGTGTCATCTCATGTTGCAACATTGAGGCCGGCCATGAAGCTGTAACTTGTTCCACATGCATAGCATTTGTCTCGGAGATTGATAGTGTGCGGTATAATAATCTTCAATGCAACCAAACTGGCAAAACTTCAAACTGTGTACGTATTCCACACGTTTTGTACTGTTGAACTGCTCTACCCACATTCCCATACTCACATCTTCCATCTTGAATAACTTCAACTTGTGACTTTCAAACTTTGATGCAATGAATTCGGCAACATCAGATGATAGAATGTAGCCTGGACCATTTGCATATGGTGGATAATCTTCTTCCGGCCATTCCTGATAATATGCAAAAACCGATCAAAATTCAACTTTTCTGATTAATTAGAATCAAAACAATAAGATCTAGAAAAGTAGGCAAGGAGTTGTACAAAAATTGATTTATTAAAAAGTCAAGATAATAGCTTTAAAAAAACAAACCCAAACATGAAACACCCCCGAATCTATCAAAAAGCATTTTTGAAATTTTAAAGCATAGATCAACACGTTTAAAAGAGAAAAGTACTAAACTAACCCTTTATTTAGTGGGCTACATTGTCCTACTTTCTAGAATATTATACAAAATTACCCCCCCATAATTCGCAAAATCAATTTTGTGAGCTCCTTAAATTTTGCTAACCACTCAAAATCATGAAAAAACGTAATTTCCCAGAATTACGCAAGAAACCCCAAAAAACCTACAAAATTCAGCCTCTAAGCGATCTTTTAGTTGTTTGCAACTTATGAGGTTATTTTGCATAATATCCAGAAAGTAACACATTTTGTTATATGCCCCATACAAAAAGGGTTAGATTGGTCATTTTCCCGAATTTAAATCATGAAGCAGATATTTCACATGACAAATGCCACATGATATAAGGCATATAGCTACTAGAAACACTACAGATTATGCATAACTTTGTTATGTAATAGGAACGTGTATGTGAAACAAATACATGCTCATAAAGAAGAGAGAACGATAGTAGTACCTCGTATGTTACAGACCATTTACCATATCGAAGGGGCTTATGATAATAATTGATATTTCCCACATACAGGCTCTTGCCATCACCAATTTTATTTGCTTCATTAAGAACCGCGTCAACTCTAACAAATGTATCATCATCACACTTCATAATATATTTGGCAGATGCTGTGTGAACCTGAGTCAAAAAGAAATAACAAGTACCGTTATAGCATAACAAGCAAAATCATTTTCTTTGTTACTTGTTAAGAGCTTTTAACTCACCCCATATTCACATATTGCAACGGTTTTCAAAACGACAAGGTCATAATTATCCATGTAAGGCACAATCACAATGTCACCGAAGAAATCAGCTTCTTTCTTTAACTCGACGTTCACTTCTTTTCGTGCATGCTGTGACACAACTTGTGTAAGGCTAAAGTCTAGAAATAATAATTTGACAATTCAAGTTATTTGCATATTTTCTTACCAATGCAACAAAGAAACGAGCAACAACATGTGAAGACTTGATAAGATTATCCTGCATCCAAGACTTCCTGACAGCCATCCGTTCAGCAAAATGATTTCCAGCTGAAAGTATACCAATGAACATATCAATGGGCCCTTCAGGAAGAGGTGGGGCCTTCCATTTGTCCGACATTTCCAGGTGTCTTTGAGGGGCGAAACTAGGATGTGTCGATGGTAATGAAGCAGCAAACACAGCAGTCACTTCGATGTCTCCATTCAAAGCCAATCCTGTGGCATCCTCCAACGCAAAACCCTGAACACATCACCAATATCCATTAAACAAAGCTATATATCATCTACAATTTTTGCAACTTCAAAATAAAGATATTTTTATCAAAACATTTACTCACGGTGCGATAAGGAAAAGATGTTATATGTCTTCCATCAACATTAACATGATAACCCTCCAATCCTGCACTAAGAGTCAAAACGAACAGCTTCCCTTCAGCAAAAGGGAAAGGCCAGTCAAAAGTAACCTTCTTGGTTCGACCTATGAGCCGATTCAACCACCAGCTTGACTTTGTCTCCTCGGAGTGGTCATCATCATCGCGGATCCACTTCTCACATTTCACCTGACCATCAACTGGAGAAACTCATAAAATTAGCTAAAGACTAAGACGGTAAAGAAAAGAAACAAACTTTAGTTATGTATTTTCATTCTTCATGAATTCTAACTAATTTCTAGGGTTAGTTTACAAAACGAGGCACAAAGCCTTTTTTTTAATGACTCCTGTTTACGAAAACATTTTCAATGAGTAAAGCGAGAAAATTAAAAAAGCAAGTTGGTGCTTCTTTTATTTAAAAACAAAAACTCAATATCTATTGAACTTGGCTATAGTTGCTAACGAAATCAATAAGAGATGCAATCTCCAGGTAGTTGTTGCATTTTGATCAACAATCGGAACTCAGGCAATCACAATGAACAGATAAGCAATACTTATTTCCACAAAATCAAATAACAGTAACAAATTTCTAATAAAATCGTAACCAATTAAAGCATCAAACTTACCAGTCTCTTCATCGGCCCTAGATTTCCATCCTTCACATCGATGAGCAGATCCCCATTGCATCCTATAGCAAGTATTCTGTTCAATCACAGGCCTACCACTCCAATCACCTTTCAACCTAGGATTAAAATGCAAAATCCTCGGTGGGTCCTCCCCATCAACCGTCTTCAAACCTTGCAACTCCATCATAAACTGCGAAACCATCAAATACTGACCCGACTTCAACAACGATATCTTCGGGTCATGCTCAGGATGAGCATCATTAGGCCTACCAACAAGCGTTATATGCGACCCCAACGTCATCCCACAAGGAAGTACAATAATACTCCCTTTTTGCCTAAACTCAGACCCCGTCAAACTAATCGAATTAGGACAACTCTCCCTAGTTGCATTCAACTTCAAGCTCCTATTTTTCGACGGCAACTCAAGTCTACCCGACTCTAACTCCTCCCAAAACTTCTTCCCAACAGAAAAAGCTTCCTTAGCCGAATTCTGTATCCCACCAAACCCATCTTTCGGCTCGCCACTTAAACTATTTATATCGAAATTCAAGCTAGACAAAGTCATAAACTCGCGCATTTTCCTATTATTACCACGCCTACTATTCAAAGGCGTTTTCGCAACTATTTGGGGATCATTTAACGGGCGAAAAGGGGCTCTCTTAATTTGCAACTCCTCTTCACTATCTAAAGCACTATTATCTAAAACATAAGGATTAGTATAAAACAAACTATTAACCTCATTTTCCTCCTGATCACTAACTATTTTAGACACAAAGGGTACTTCTAAACACACCATTAACACATACAAAACACCTAAACACATCAAAAACTGAACCCATCTCTTCTGTTTCAACTGTTTTAGCAACATCATATTCAGTTTCATGAAAACTTACAAAACCCTAACGGTTTCTTGAAAAAGAAACCGACCCAGATGAGGATCCGACCCGTTTTCAAAGAAATTAAGCGACTTTTATGCTAAAGATTGAAAATGAAACATACCCAGATAAAGAGAAAGGTTTTGAATGATGGGTTTTAGAGAGAGAAAGATGTGTGTGTGTTTTTAGTGTGTGTGAGAGAGGATGTGGGAAAGCTTTTTTAACAGGGTCGGTCGTCTGGCTGGAGGAAACTTTTTTTTTCAATTTTTATTGTTGTTTTCTTCGTGAGTTCAAATTTATTCAAAATGATAATAATAATAACTCCTTTTTTTTAGTTTAGTTTTTGCTATTTTTATTTTACCTATTTTTGTTTATCAAAATTGGGAATTTTGATTGATTTGGGGTTTTACTGACATTTGGTTTTTGTTTTATGGTGAAGTTTAAGGTTAGTGTGGGAGTAGGTAGGGGTGTCATAAAAGTCGACCAGATCCGAAATTGAACCACAACTTGAATTTCGAATCCAAAATTATATTCGGGTCAACCGTGTCAACTCGAATTGACCTGAGTCGTAAACAAGTTCGGGTATAATATATTTCACTTACTTGGGTACGGTAGTAACCCGAGTTTCATTTTTTCTTTCTGATTGGTTATAATTCTCACGCACGCGCATGTTTTTTTTTTTTTTTTTTTTTTTTTTTTTTTTAATTTTTTGAATGATATATATTTATTTATTAAAAAAACAAATAATTTAATCTTTGTTTCGTTTGATTTATGATTTTTAATAATATTTGTTTATTATTAAAATAAATAATTTAAAAAGTTTAATCCTATTGTTAGTTGCATCTTATCTATATTTTTTTTATTTATCTTCTACTTGTTTAGTATATCAACAAAACGAATTTATAAAATTTTAAATTAAAAAATAATAACTAAAATATTACCTAATAAAGAAATATTTTTTTAAAAATACGAAAGTCTCAACTTAAGGTTTTGTTTTATTATATAAAAGATTTGTATGTAAACACAAAAATTGTATAACTCTTAAACGACTTAGGCCCGAACCCGACTTGACTCGACCCGAGTGACCCGATTTCTAAATAAGGTCGGGTTCGAGTATGTTTTTTGAGTCTTGACCCAAACCCGACCACTTCAACCCGAATAACACCCGTGGGAGTAGAGGTGAGTCGGTGACTATATTACAGGTAAATTTTGTTTCAAAATGCTAATTTTTGTAGAAAGTTGTACATTCGATCATTTTTAATTTTAGCATGCTATTGTTTAATGTTTTAAAACCTTTTTTTATGTGTAATTATAACTAGTGGCAGAGCTAGAAAAAAATTTATGAGATGGTTGAAAAAAAATTCGAAACAACATTAAATGAGAGGGCCAAAATGGAAAAAAAAATTAACACTTGAAATCGCAAAAAAAATACACTAACGGCATTAAGTCTAAGGGGCCGGGACCCTTCCTAGTGCTCACTAAGCTCCGCCCTTGATTATAACATGCAAAGGATATGCTCAATTGTTAATTTTGATGCACTAATTAATTATAATTAATCACTACAAATAAAGTTAACTGAATGTAGACAGGTGAATGTTAAAAGAGATTCACAATTGAACAAAATGTGGGAATTTGCTAAAATAAAGTTAACTGAATATAGACAGGTGAATGTTAAAAGAGATACACGATTGAGCGAAATGTAGGAATTTGCTAAAGAGTGCTCAATGGGCATCTTTTAAGCAATAAATACATGCAATTAATATGTAATTAATACACTCAAATTTTCTTTTTTCAATCAAAAATGCATTTAATGAACATTAATTAAATGTAAAATTTACTATAATTAAATATAATTTTTAATTTAATACACTTAAACTTTTCATATGCTTATACTTTAAACAATGCTCGGTGAGTACCCATTAGCAAATCCCTAATAATAAATATGTTTACACATTATAGCTAAGCTATGGTTATTTGTTCACACATAAGGGATATGAATATTACTAAGTAAATGAGGTGCATTATGTGAATCGATCGAGTAAACATTTGATGATCATTGATTATAGTTTTTATTTTTTTTTTAAAAAAAAAGGAAATTTCTTGAATAAACAATTCGGAAAAAGCATATTACCATTATTGGACTTCTCAAATCTATATTATCAAACGAGACAAGCACACGCTTAGTGGGCCATCAAGAGCGCGCAACCGTTATATTTTGTGACCATTGTTATCAGTTATACAGTTTACTTGTCGGGTTGAATCGGGTTTTGAATTTTTTAAAATTGACTCGCAACCTGACCTGATTAGAAAGTGGGTTAACGGGTTTGGTGGTATTCGCCTATTCGGTTAAGGTTATATCAGGTCAGGTGATTCGGATTGTCGGATTCAAACAGCTACAATCAGTATGCCATTCTTGTTTCTACTACATGATAATTCTTTGTAACCAAACCTTTCATAACTTGGTACTGAAACCAATAGTTCTTTTTATTTGGCTTACCAATAGACTACTTTTAGTAGTCGCACAATTTCACCTTCTATCTCAGCGTCACATTATGTTTTTCTCTCCTCTCACTCTCTCTCACTTTTCACCTCCAATAATAATTACTCGCCACCTTTCATTAAAGGGAAGTAATTTGCACACTTTCAATTCTTATTGGGACACTCCAATGTACAATCAGTTAAAGCAGATTATATTTAAAGTACAACTGTCTGATGCACACATTGAAGTGTGCCAATAAAAAGTGAGAGTGTGCAAATTATTTCCCTTCATTAAAATATCTACTTTTATACAAACATACCCCACACACATTTACAAACCAAATACGCAATACAGTAATTAACAATGCCATAATAAAAACATTGGGGGGCCCACTTTGACATAACACCACCATATGAGGTGAGAGCCTCACCGTTCGTCCATCAAATTGCTTGGTCTCATGCAGCACACATACGCTTCCTAGTGAGGCTTACGCGTAAGAATACACAAAATTACCTCCTCGCGGCTCGTACTGGAAACAATCTTATATTTGGGGTGCATTTTTTAGTGTATGTTTTACAAGACTAAAACAAGACACACAATGGTACGCATTACAATACCTGAGGCGCGACACACATGCTAGGAGGTGCGCAATAATATTTAATACTTGTAAAAAACATGTATATATGTCACGTGTCAAACATCATCAGCACGCGACGCGCATACATGTGAAGGTGCGTCGTGGTCTTTTTTCGTAAAATCTGGATTTTGGTCTAGTTTCGTAAAATGGGTTATGTATGTCGACTTTGGTAATTAGCATTTCTTTATTTGTCAAAATTGGTAATTTACATTGATTTGGAATTACTAAATTTTATTTTCGGTTTGTTTAATATTGTTTCTTGAGGTGGTTGGATTCTTTAGAGGGAATCCTCGGTAAGATTGAGATGAAAACAAGAGAATTTGCATAAGAGCAATAGTTTAACTATAAACTAAAAAAAAGAAATTAAAAAACTATTTAATAAAAATAGGATTCTAATCGATGAATCTTGAAAGGAAACACCAATTGTTTAAAGGAAACTTAATTAAATTTTAACAAATACTATATAATGATAGAATTCCTTTTCTAAAAAACATTAAAAAAAGAAAGAAAGAAAGAATTATATTCTTAAGGTCAAACAATGAATTTAGACAAAAATACACTATTGGTCCCAAAACTTTTCACAAAACATCACTATGCACCTTAAGTTTTGAAAATCGTCGTGGTGTGTACAAACCTCAAGGTTTTGAGGTCGATTGCGTCCTTTGACCTGGAATTCTAAGGTCAACGCCCATTTTTAGTTATATCATCAAGGGTATAATAGACCAAACACATTTTCTACTATATGTGAGTTAAATCTAACTAAAACACCTTTAATATCATCAAAGTAGTCTTCTAAGGTGTATTCTTATCATTAAACGGGTATGTTTTGTTAGGGAGACAAGTGCATTGTTGTGTGGTGAAATATGGGTTTGAGTGGCATGTACATGAAGGAAAACATTGGTTCATATGTATGGAATGGTGAAAGAGGTTCGGGTAGCGCGTATGTTGTTTGATGAAATGCTTGAACCAGGCTTGGTTGCGTGGAATACGGTTATTATTGTTATGTTTGTTGTGTGGACTTATTCATTCGATTATTCCTAATTGCTTTTGATGTCCAAATCTGCGTTGAATGGTAGTTGGACTTTTTGCTTTATATTGACTGTAAATTATGGTCTTATTCATTCGATTGTGACAATGATTTCATGCAGCAAGAAAAGAAAAGGCAATGGCCCATGAGATGATAGCAAAGCTGACTAGTGCATGTTGGGATAAGTGTATCACTGGACTCCAGGAAGCAAGTTCAGCTCTAGTGAATCAAGCTGCCTCTCACACTGTGCCCAATGTTAGATGGACATGAGCATCATGATAGCCTAATGTTTGAACAGCATGTGGCAGTAGGAAGACCAAGTCATCAGATATTTTCAAATGTATTTCATAATTCGTACATGATATAATGTTGCCTAATTGATTCTAATCAGTTAAAAAATTGTCATGTATTTCATGCACTATAAGGTGTTTATGATTTTGTTTTACTTTACTTGGATGGGAAAATGACCATTTTAAGATAATATTTTCGCTGTTTTAAATTAGTTCCCATTGATCCTTTTCGTTATACAGTAGATGAAGTTTGTGTTTATGTTTAATGTAGCTGCAAGTGAAATTTTCACAAATAGCAAAAAGCAAATCAGGAAGTCATACTTAAAGAAGAAAGAGCACAAAACAATGTACATTAAAATTGATAATAGGCTAATACTATAATCTCAAGATGAAACAAATGCCATCACATATAACATAATTCTGCACCCAAACACAACAATGAACCCTTTTCCGCGCAAAACGTTGGTCGAACCACCACTGCTTTTCGGTCTCTCTTTGACTTATCATTGCTTACTTTGATATGTCAATTGAGCACTTGCACTGCCACCCAAACTGTCACTACTTCCACCAATAATCCGATTCAATTCAACGTGACCCAATGCAACAGAAGCAATATCACTCGATAACTCCCAGCTTTACTTCTTCGTCCCCAACTGGACCGGCGAGGGTGAGTGCGCATATCATGACGACCATTTTCATGAAATGTTTGATCATATTGATCACTTCTATTCTGTTTGACCCGTTATTCTCAGAAGGCTTCTTGTTGCCCATTTCAATGTCACTTGGAGTTCTCTCTATATCTGGACTTACAAAACTACCACCTGGAGCACGAGGCAAGAACTCCATTCTCTTTGCACAATTGCCCTAAAATTGTTCTTTGAAAGAGGAATGATGCGCCAAAAGGCTCCTTGCAGTTTTCAATAACTCCTATGTTATATGGATTTTCAGTACGATCATATATACTTGAATTTTTCATACTCCCCACAACAAACATAACAATCAATAACTGTATTCCACGCAACCAAGTCCGGTTCAAGCATTTCATCAAACAACTTACGCGCTACCCGAACCTCTTTCACCATTCCATACATATGAACCAATGTTTTTCTCACATGTACATGCCACTCAAACCCATATTTCACCACACAACAAATGCACTTGTCTCCCTAACAAAACATACCCGTTTGATGATAAGAATAGACCTTAGAAGACTACTTTGATACTGTTAAAGGTGTTTCACATATAGTAGAAAATGTGTTTGGTCTATTATACCCTTGATGATATAACTAAAAATGGGCGTTGACCTTAGAATTCCAGGTCAAAGGACGTAATCGGCCTCAAAACTTTGAGATTTGGACGCACCACGACGATTTTCAAAACTTAAGGTGCATAATGATGTATTGTGGAAAGTTTAGGGACCAACGGTGTATTTTTGTCATGAATTTATTTACCAATAAATAAATAATAAATAAATATGATATAATACAACGAGTCGTGAGTTTTTATGTGAAATAGTGTGTTGTTTGAATTGAGTTGCCTTGTGTCATTTGTTGATCTATGTTTGTGAGAAAAATTAATTCTAACCTTTTTTTTTTTTTTTTTTTTTTTTTTGCAAGACCTTATACAAGTCAAGTCAATACACTAGTCAACACATTAAATTTTTCAACTAAAAAATGGTACATAAAGTTTCATATTAGCTTTGAACAGTATTTTAGAATGAAAGAAATTCTGCCCTTTTACTATTAAGTTTAATAAGTCCTCTTTACTATGATTTTTAGTTAAGCTCGAATTTATTTGGTTAGTTCAATTATTTTTAAAAACATGATGGCTTGACTAATTGCAACGTTACCAACGTATACTACGGGCTATGTTATGTTTAATATTGGTTCCAACAAGTCATTTAGTCCATGCTCGATCCCTCAAGTTTTGTATTTTTTTAATTTTTTTTTTAATTAAAGTGTCCATAAATTTTTCATTAAATCACAAAAATGACGTGACCAGACAACTTTCGAATTACGCTAATGATGATTTAATTTGTATGATAAATTGTGTATTATGTCTATGAAATATTTATTTTGTGTTCACTTATGGTAGTTTAGGCTTGTCTTAATAGTGACTATCATCACCACTGCTAACTGAGCGTCATTTCAATATATCTCACTTAAACACAGATATACTCACAAAAATCAATATCACACACACAACCAAGATAAGAAGTCGGTCGTCCTAGACCGATTTCTCTCTTTCTTTCACCCAAGACGCGTCGACAGGAGTGTATGTGATAAGGAAGAACGTGTACGTCGACAAGGTGCCAATGAGGCAAAATAGGTGTTCTGCGTCTTTTATTACCATTAGTCTTATGTTTTGGTGAATTAACCCACATTTACAAGGCATGGGCAAACTACATACCTTGAATTTTTATTAACTAAGTTGAGAATTGTAGTTCATTTGAATTTTGATTTTTATAGTTGAACAATAAGTCTTAAACAAAAAGAGCATGAACATAACCAAATAAACTTGGACTCCAATATTAAATTTGATTAAGTTGATTAAATTCAACTAACGTGATCATGCTATAATTTAAATTTTAAATATCGATGAAAACGAAGGGAACAAGAATAAGAAGTTGGCCCATCCGCATGTATAATTGTAAGTGGAAAACACGATATATGTGGTTTAAAATTTAAATTTCATTTCATGGATTGACCGAAGAATCTTTTAGATTGTTCTCCATTATTTAGTGACTACACAACTATTTGATGTGATATAAATAATTTTTTGCTTTTTGTCTTATGCTATATAAAAGGTTTATACCGTTAATATTTGTTAAAGAGAAAATATTATTAATATTTCAATCAATCAACATTATTTTATTTAGTTCTAATGAGCGGGGAAGCCCGCGCGTTGCTGCGGGAATGTTGCGCTAAATCTAAATTTGAAACGAAAAGATTACCCAAAGAATATTTCGAGACCAAAATGCGGGAATGTTGTGCTAAATCTAAATTTGAAACGAAAAGATTACCCAAAGAATATTTCGAGACCAAAATGCAACATGTGATTGACATTTTCTTCATGAAGTAGTTACAAATTAATCGCATTAAGATTCAAAAGCAGTACAAAAATGAGGCCTTTAAGAAAACAGGTAAAACAAAAGAAAGTATCAGAAGATCTAAAACAGCCAATGTCGTTGTTGGGTTCTTGAGCCGTGTTTTGCATTCTTGATTTGCAGAGCGATCGCTTGAGAGTGTTTATCTTTAAATCTCACAAAGCTCTAGCTTCTGATTATTTAACTGTATCAAGCTCCTCCAATGCAGCCTCTAATCTTGCCTCAGCTACTTCTAACTATAACCTTTGCAGCTGCTGATTGCATATATGGAGCAAGAGTCTGCAAGAGTTTAAAAACTCATAATCAATTTAAACACTTACAGAATGGATCCGCATGTATCCGCACGACTGATATGATAAGAGGATATTTTTATACATCACTTTTTAAACAAAACCAATAATAGAACTTCCGCATAGTGAAACTGGAATTCGAGCTACTATTGCTATTGTAATAGTAATGGTAGGTAAAATGCTATTAGAATCTCTTTTTACAGATCTTATGGATACATTTCATCTCTAGAGGACAAAGAATATAATCAAGTACATCATTTCATATGCATAAACCTCATAGATTCTATAATCTCAGTGCTAATTTGTACCTAAATTTGATCATAAGTTGACTTTAAGGCATACATTGTTTAGTTCTTTCGCCTTAACCTACCTGGAAGGGTGCAACTTCTGCACTTGTATGGTATTAAGTTACACATGATTCACTTAAGATGCTGGTACTAATATCAACAATAAATTGTCCTAACTATATATATATTCTGGCGCTACTTTCATATAATCATGATTTGCTAACTGTATACACTATTTACACATGATATTTTGATGATATATTTTTGAAACGTTACATGAGTGTAGCAATTCTAATAACAATTTGTGAAAATTAGATCAACCAATACAAAAATGAGTCTCGCAATTCTAATAACAGTTGATGTTGCCTGGTTCTAATAACAATTCGTGTCAACACAATAATGGCCATTTTGAACCAAACATGAACCAAACTAAAAGAAGCGGCAAAAAACATTGATCATATAAAAGGCAATTATTATAATCCAAGAGTGCTACTTACCGGTATGAGCAACTCCATTTATTATGCCATTTCTTTTTACCTGACAGACTCATATTATATAAACTCGTTCCAGCATGTTTAGTATAAACTGGTTCCAGCATGTTTAGACTCACCTGTGCACAGCTCATGGGGAGACAACCTACCATGACCACATATTGTCAACGACCTACTCGATCTTATTAGTTATTACAAAGCAACGTCCAGTAGGTCCCTGCACCATAGCAATCAAATATGAGAATCAAAGAAAATCTTCCACAGCTGCCTATACAACTCCAAACACGCCGTTAATCATTTTTCCAAACAGGCATAAAAAAAATAAATAAAAAAAAAATTAAAAAAAAAAATTAAAAAAAGGTTCAAGGACAGCATTGCTTTAAAGCTTAAAAATATCATAAAGGACAATAATTTTGGAGCTTCAAAATAGAAATTACCTACATAAGCTAATAAATTTAAATCTTAAAATAACTCGAGACATAATTACCTGAAAGCATAAATATTCTTGTGGTTTTACAGCAGACCTGAACACCAATTTATACCACCCAAAACGCGTTACAAAAACGACCGAAACACTCCTTTACTACTGGTGTTGCAGCAAACTAAATAAACCAAGGCGAACTCCCATTATAAGACATCTTGGTGATGGCAAATAATACTTCTTTCATTATACAATAAGTCAAAACCTCAACACTCAATTTGATATTCAGAACCTGTTCGTCTAGATGATGATGTCTTCTGAAGATCAAATTGATGTTCCGCCACCATCTTTTTACTGTCAAACCAAATAGATAATTAATATTCAAATCTGAAACAATCAGTTCAGAAAACGAAAGCATATATCGACAAAGTTAAATGTAAAAATTAAGTTAAAACATACGAAGGAAAAGAATAGAAGTTTCGATTTTGTCACACTCATCCTCTAGACTCCATGTGACCCGCTTTGTTCTACAGTTCCTGTGCAATTGGATTATGGAATCTGGAATCATAACGAAAAAAGGTTAGATAGTGTAGGATAACCATTTCATTCCCAAACACATACTATTTTAGCAAATTTTTACTGGTTCAATAGCATCAACCAAAGGAAACATAACAAAAAAAATGTAATCACGACAATAATAACATAACCAAATATCATAAAAAGAATAAAGAGAGTTACTTGATCTACACATGTATCAACTAATGATAAAAGTGACAATGTATACATACGGGAGTTGGTGGTGGTGCGGCATGAGGATAAATAGTGAGTGGATAAAATAACGTGAAGAGAAGTGAGGGGAGAGCGACTACAACTGTGATTAAAAACAACCATATTTGCGGCGAAAAACGGTGGATCTAATGGCACTAAAGGAGTGCACATACATTGACCATGGGAGGGAGGAGAAAGACAGACCGTAACGTAACAATAATAAGTAGCAGAGTTGTGAGAAGCAGACAACGACGCATATATCAAAGTCAATATTCATAAATCGACACCATACGAACTCGTAATCATATGAAATAATCAAATAAAGTACACAAACAGTCATGATTTTAACTCTTATTACACATTAACAATAAACCCACATATCATATTACTTTGAATAGATTTGCAATTGTATTTAACTACATAACTGCTCATTGGACTTTGATACACCATTAAAAAGTAAAACATGTTATGAAAATTACCTTGGCCACTTCCTGTCAGCGAATCAAAATCCGATCCACAACTATAGTTTACCTTGAAAAAAAAAACAAAAAAAAAAAAAAACAAAAAAACAAAAACAAAATCATATAAATTATAAGTACATAAAGAAAAAGAAAGAAAAAAAAATAGAATCAATTCCGTATGATTAAACCCCAAAAAGATGATAATGCTAAAAAACTAAAATTTGGGTTCATCAACTTACTAAATGGATTACAATCCATGAAAGATAAAATAGTTTCATACCAATCAACTTTTAGTTAATCTCTTTTTTCTTGGTTTGTTACTCCCTCTTGTTCATCATCACCAACCGGAATATTGTTCTCAATCGACACAAAATGAAACATCATCTTCATCATCACCAAGGGATGAGTATCGAAAGTCGGCAATGTCGTACCATCCACTAATACCTGTCGATTTGTTGCGTTTGCTGTTAATTAAATCTTTCTTTATGAACCTGGTAAGAAGTTGTTGATGATCCGGTCCGGCATTCAGAATTTCAATTTGTTTTTGGTGGTTTGGATTTGTGTTATCGTGGGTGCGTTTTTGGGGGTTTGATGATAAAATTAGTGTGTGTTTTTTTGGTGATGAAATTAGTTTGTGGCTTTGTTGATATGCAGGAAGAAGGTTCTAGGTGTGTGTGGAGATGGGGATAAATATCAAAGTAAGATTTGCTCTAAAGCAACCATTACAGCAGCATAACGGGGCTGCACAGTAGGGAAAACGGGGTAAAACCTAATGAACAGTGGTTCAAACAGTGCTATAACGGGACGGAGCTACAGTACTCCGTTGTACTTGGACCAATAGAATGTCGAAACGTCTGTACCATGTGCAGCTTACTTTGTTAAACTTTTGTACTATTTCTTTGTGAGCCACATGTTGGGCCTTAATTTTTCTGTAATAACAACAGTAATAGGTGTACTTTTAACGGTTCAAAAAATAGGGTTTAGTATATATTTGTAATTGTAAAGTCTAGATTATTCCTTTGAAGACAAATGACATCATTAGTTACGAAAACTAGAAGGGTCGTATTCACTATATTTATTATATAGGTATTAAATTAAAATAAATGGGGCTAGCTAAGCTTGGGGTTATTGTAAAAACTCCCTGTAAAGTTACTAAACATCAATAACAGATCCAAGCTGGGCATCACATGTTTGATTATTATTCTCATTCTGATTTAAATTTTAAAGACTAGTCATGCCACCCAAGATTCTCCATCTAAAAGAGAGATTGCATTTTTATTTTTTAAGATATCCAAAAAATGTAAAATTTATTTTTAAGTTAACAAACAATTTAAAATTTTAGAAAGACTTTAGATTACTTAAACACCTTACATTTTAAACGGCATAAAAGCAAACTAGTTCATGTTATTCGAAACAAAAAAAGAGTGAATTATTGTGAAATAGTACAGTAAAATAAAACTTATGCCAAAAGCAATGCATTCAAACAGATTACAGATGGTTAAATGCACAATAATTACGTTTGCAGTGTACAAAAGATGCTTATTGAATGACTCTGGTCATTTTATACTCTTTAGCTAGGTAAATTTATTTCCGCCAATAAGTAGGTCAAATTCAACGTATTAATATATACTTTAACAGATCATATGTACTAAACGATAAATAATATAGTAAACCCGTAACATGCACGTGGTCCTACCAGCCAATTTTTTACATATAGTTTTCATACTAACACACAATTAATTTCATGATTAAATACGTGTTTGACGAAAAAGAAACAATGTACAGGTGAAATATTGGATAAATTAATTGCTTCCGGCCAAAAAATATCAAATTTTCACGTTATAAAACATATGTCTTGCAGTCTTGACGTGATCTAACCATTCAAGTTAGAGTTTCAGTCGTTATTAGGTGACCTAATTCCAACTTATAATTATTTAAAACTTAACCGCTTGATACTTGTTACATAGCCTAACATTATTTGGTTGTCAACTGAGTCGTGTTTAAGTTGAAATATCCTGATTGATGGGTTGGTATAACATCGACCATTTGACCCGAACATAAATTGTTTATTGATCGTGTTAGTAAACTCACTTTAACCCGGACATGAATAACACGTGTGACTTGTGTATAACTATTTGACCCGAACATAAACTGTTTATTGATCGTGTTAGTAAACTCACTTTAACCCGGACATGAATAACACGTGTGACTTGTGTATAACTCGAGTTTGATATGTTTAAGTAAATGTCAAGGCTAAGAGGTTAGTAGGCTAACGAATCCCAAAAAATATATTGACCAATAAAATTGATGAAAATTATATATAAGTAACTATTGCATATAAGAATTTTGGTAACATACAAACTATGATATTAAAAGTATCTACTATACGAGGTTTATGAATATAAACATTTATCTAAAACAATAGTAAATCAAGTAAAATGTAGTAGTGTTTATTACATGGTGTACAAAATGAAAGGGTCGGTTGTTTAGATGTTACCAATTCATAAAGATTGTTCTATCAAAGGACTTGTGGTCTAGTGGGTGGGGCTTAACTTGTTAAGCGAGCCACAAGTGGGAGTAGTACCGGGTGGGTGACCACCCGGGAAGTCCTCACTTGTGGTTCACTTGTAGACCATATTGTTCCGGAGATATATTGCAATGATGGATTTGAACCCTTGAGCCACTTGTTGCGGGGGTTCGAATCTTGAGCATGGCCCGGTTTTCATCCGACTGTTTCTCCAGCAAGGTAAACTTGTGTGGAGGCAGTACGGTTTCCGGGGGAAACCCGTTACCACCTGAGATCAGCGTGGACCCGGTTCAGATAACATAGTCTGGCGGGGTGGCGATGAGGCCTTCGCTGTCCGCGAAGGTGATCAATTATAAGTTAAAATTCACCTTTCAAAAAAAATAAAGATTGTTCTAAATATAGGAAGTATATTATAATTCTCTGTCTCTATCATATGATACGTTGTCATTTGGCATTAAGAGGTGTAATAGTAAATGATGATGGGGACATGATGATTTTATGTTCGTTAGTATATACTTTACATAAAAGATCATCTCACATGGAACCAATCAACCAATTTGGCCTAACATAATCTACCAATGTGTTTGAATATAAAAAAAATAACATTCTTACAAGTTGAATTTGAAAATTGTAAACGACCATACCTTAAAAATGACCTCTTACTCTCTTAGTATTTGTTTATATAGGCAATAACAAGGCCATAGATATATGATTGTTTGAATCATTTCTTAATTGCTTCGATTGGTGTGGTTGTCACTAGCAAACCAAGAAGACATGTTGGTGAGAGTCTCAACAATAGGTTTATTCTTAGATTATGGTTGCTAATTATATATTTATAAATATAACATTTATCAGGATTTACTGTAGCTTAGCTACAGTAGCACGAAACTACAGTAATGCCCCTCACAGTGAACAGTAGAATGTACAGTAACTAACGGTCGTTAAGTTACTGTACATTTTACTGTTCATCCGTTAATTTTTTTTTATTTTTTTTTTTTTTTTACATTCTTTGGCAAAACATCCCGCGGCAACGCGCGGGTGATCCACCTCGTATATACTAAAGATGGGGAGGATGTTGGTGCGACCACTGTAGCTGCTACAGTGGTTGCTACAGTGGTTTCTACAGTAAATTATTATTATTATTATTATTATTTTTTTTTTTTTTTTTTTCATCTAATCCATTTTCCAAATCCAAACAACACTTCCGAATCCGATCCGAAACAATACCAAATCAAAACCAAACCAAATCCATCTAACCTAAATAAATCTCGGCCTAGCCGTGACTCGCCGTTTGTCACGGCTCGACTGTCGAACAAACAAACTAACAACCCAAACGGATCCGAAATCTAATCCGAGCCCTACAAAACTAAAACTATACACTTAATCATAAGAAAATTGAATAAAAATTACACAACACTTTATAATCATAAAAAAAAAAAAAAAAAAAAAAAAAAAAAAAAAAGGTACAATTCCGGCAGAAAAAAACGGTCGACGGCCGCAACAGCTCAAGATCCCGGCGTTCTTGCAGCGGTTGCTCTGAAACAAAATATCAAAAAAATTACAAAAAGCTCGGTCATATAAGTACAACATATAGATCTATAAAAACAATTCAACCCTTGAAAAGTATATAGATTTGGCATATAAAAAAAACAAATAAACAAAAACATCATATCGTAAAAAATATTTTTAAAAATTCAGATTCGTTAAAAAAAAACTTATATAAGAAAACTTAGATTTATTTAAAAAAACATATAAATATATAACTACAATAGTTGAATCTGACTCGGTAAGTCCGAGTCACAGCCGAGTCGAGGGTTCAAATCGTAGATCCACACGATTTATAAGTCTTAAAAACATTTTTGTCAAAAGTTTCATAATAAAATCGGATTAAGTAAAAGTTTAGAAAATTAGGGTTTCGGTTTAATCTTGAGAAAATAAAAAAGGGTGGCGCGTGAGGGTCATTACCGTCGGTTAACACTCTCGGGATGGTGGTGGTGTCTCGGTAAAGGTGGCTGCGGACTGCTGGTGGCGTGTGAAGGCGGATACGGGCTGAGCCAAGTGCTCAAACTCTCCAGATATGATGTGGATAAACCGATCTATCAATTGGTGAAATAAAAAGAGTCACCGGAAAAATCTCCGGTGGCCGGATAAATTTTCCGGTCATGTTTTACCGGCGAACGAGAGAGAGAGAGAGAGAGAGAGAGAGAAGGGAGATGGTGAGAGAGAAGAGAGAGAGTGAAAATGTGTTAAATGAATTTTATTATAATTATTTGGTTTTTATATTTTTGAGTGGGGTGAAAATGGTAGTAAATGAAAAAGTAAAAGGGATGAATAAGTAAATATACGAGGGACCAAAACTGTCAACCAACAATACTTCCTGTGGAAACGGTTTGGGGCTCAAACGACATAGCAAACGGACTCGATAATTTACAATACTTGCGCCATTGTTCACGAAATCATTTTTCCAATAAAATCAATTATAAACTTCAAAGTTTTTCAAAGCTCTGGTATCAAACGGAATCGAAAAATTACGAAACTTGCGTCATTGTTCACGAAATAATTTTTACAATAAAAATGAGTATAAATACGTATGACTTTTTCGAAATAAATTTATTTGGCAAATTCAATTCGTTTCACGCTTTATAAATTATGCCGACTCGATAAAAGAATAACGCACATATTATGATCATCCCGCAGCAACGCGCGGGTAAACCAGCTATATATACTAAAAGAGGGGAGGTTTATGGGTACAACCTAACGTGCTTCAAACTGTTGTTCGGAATAGTTGCTTCACATTAGTTGTACCATTATTATTTTGCTATACTCCGTTACATGAGGGAAAAAAAGACCATTTGTTATTGGCTTTCACCGCTTAGTGGAACACATGTATACATCCTATTTGGTATGTAAATAATACAATTTTCATACAAAAGCACTGTAGCAATTTCATCAAAGTACATTTTGCATTAAATGAGCCTGCTCCCCTAACCCCGTAAAACAATTTTATCCCTAATTTTTTTGACTAACCAAAATATATACCTGACATGGGCCAACACAAAGTTAGACCCAAATTATTAGCAAGGCCCAATAACTATATGTCAATACAAACAAAAAATTATTATAGAAGTGCATAAAAAAAAATAAATAAATAAATAAAATAAAATAAAATAAAAATTATTAGCAGCAAAAAATAAAATATTAAAAAAAAAAAAAAAAAAAAAAAAAAAAAAAAATCCAACCAATTCCGCTCATATTCCGCTCATCCCGATAAAGGAAGTCACCCATGATTCGATAATACCATATTCCGCTAATGCTTTAAACGCAACTATCGAAAAGAGAAGCTTAAACTTTACTACTTTTCTATGTTAACTATATTACCAAATTAAAATAATAACAATAATACTTGCTTCCAAAGAAACACACACATAATTCACATACCAAGATTAATAATTACACCAAATAATCCACAAAACACAAAAATACAAAACATACAAAACCCCGCCGCAACGCGCGGGCTTACCCCACTCGTTTATTACAAGTGTTTGCTTAACGGATGACCTGACAAGAGGTTATTAATTAAACACAAACTTTCTTTTTAAATTAAAAAATGCATTTAATATGCATTAATTAAAGTTATAAATTATTTTAGTTACATGTAATTTTTTATTTATAAACTTATTATTTCTTTTTATATTCATTTAAACTAGAGGTGGCAAAATGGGCGGGCTGGATGGGCATGGGGTAAACGGGCACGGGCTAAACGGGCGCATGTTATACGAATCGCTTTAGAACAGACCTAAAACAACAACAACAAAAAAAATCTTCGAATGTAAGACATGATTTATATTTAAGTAACTATATATATTATATCCATAAATTTTTCATTAAAAACAATTTGATATTCTATAATTGAGAGAAAAACATGTGCCTATTATGCCCATTTAACTTCTAAATGGGCAATATATGCCCATCTAAATAATAATAATAAAAAAAATAAAAAAAAGGGCACAAATGTGCCCAAATCTTTTAAAACTTGTCCATTTAGCTCATTTTTTTGATTTTGGGCACAAATTGTCACCTCTAATTTAAACTAATGCCTCGAGTACACCCGTTAAACAAACTTTTATTCTGTTAATGGGTTTATTTGTGTTAGACTAGTATTACAGTATTACTATTGTTTAAGCCCAAATGCATGTGTTAGGGTTTGCTTATATATATACTAGATTAGAGACCCGTTGACACCGGGTAATATTTTAGAGAAATAAGGAATGAGACGATAAGAAAAAGGATAACGTAAACATGTTGCATTGAATACCATGTGTATCATAAACGACAACTTTCAAGTCGTTAATATTCTTGATATGTCAATTAAAATAAAAAACAAAATGTAATTGTAAGCAAGCCAGCAAATGTAAACATGTTACATTAAAATGATGCAAAGATTCACACGTTACATGAAATATAAATCCAAGTTTCATAAAAAGTTAAAAATTAAATTTATGAGACTTTTCCGGATCAAATGCTAAGTGTGCAGTATCGTAATCAATGCAATCCAAACTCTCCTCGCCACTATAAGAAGGAACATCATTATTATCATCTTCTTCCAAACAAACGCTTGACGGATCATATTCCTTCTCATCTTCAGAGATTTGGCGATCACTTTCTTCCTTTCTAAGTTTTGTTGTCTCATCGGTCCACGACTTGTGCCACTCGTTAACATCAAAGTTTTCATCTTCTTCAGATTCAGTATACTCATCTTCATCAAATTCAATAAACTTATCTTTATCCTTGGCTGCACGTAATAGATGAACCTGAGCAAATAAGTTATTTGAAACTGTTGTTCAAAAGCGAAAATAAGTTTCTACATACCTTTGCTTGTCTCTGTGACACTTGAAACTTCTACATCAAAACGTATTTTCCTAAAGTTACACAAGCAATAGTAATCAAGATAAGCTCCTAAACGAAGTGCAAAAAAAATCGAATTTGAATGTTTAAACGTATGAATGTCTGCTTATTTTGCGTTGTTCTTTTGTTCTTTTTCGCTGTCATCCTCCTTCTGCACAACAGATCGGATCCTCTTGTTACTTTCAGACATTGTATATGAATTAGAATGACAGTTTTTGTTCTTTAAAGATTGCAAGCAACTTGTTGTCATATGTGATTTAGGGATATGGTGTTAAATAATGATTTTTTGGCAACTGAAGAGTCATATGTTTAATGAAAATGCACTTAATATTTGTTGGTCAAATCATTCAAACTAATTAGTGGAAGGAAAGGTTGAAAGTCTCATATTCATGCATGGAACCTTAGTTGCAACTTTATAGATGAAATTGGTTTTTGAATTACGGGTGCAGAACTAACATAATTAAATATTGTAAATACAATCATTAGCTTCAAAATTTAAATGACACCTAAGGTTATATGTATTATGTTAGTATAATATGTTGTATAGCTTAGAGATCCGTTGACACCGGGTTATTTTTTAAAGGAATAGATAAATAAGATGATAATAAAAGTAGTAACGTAAATTTGTTAAATGTAAAATATGTGTGTCACAATCGATTTACAACCATAGCGTTGGCAATGTAAAATAGACTGACTCGAACATAAGATTATGTGTCATCAACGTTTATTGGAATCTTAAACCTGGAGTGAAATGTTCGTACCAAAAGGTAGACTGAATCTTAAATCCTTTTGTTACAAATAAAGTAACAAAGGCTAAAAGCTTGGTGGTCTCGAAAACAGACTGTCTTTAGTACCAAAAGGTGTGCGTGAATGTCTAACGTTGCTGAAACCCAATGTCCATGGCCTTCACATCTAATAGTCCAAATATGATGTTAGTAAAAACAATAAGTCAACAATTGAGAATATGAGAAAGATAAAGGGAGTTGTGTATTTTACATAACTTTTTATAGTTTCAATCATAGACCTTCAAGTACTTCTTTATACACGACATTTGTTGTCGTTTTGGACAAATTACCATCCTGATCACAGACTACAACCTTCAAACCTTGCTTGCTTTTTACTCTTGAAATAGCAACGTACAGTTGTCCATGCGTGAAAACAGGACGGGGCAAGTACAAACCAACTTTAGATAGCGATTGCCCTTGGCTTTTGTTGATTGTCATTGCAAAAGATACTGATATCGGATATTGTTTCCTGACAATCTTAAGAGGCAACCGCTTATCTGACGGAGTAATCCTCAACCTTGGTATAATGACCTTTTTCCCAAAGTTGGTTCCATTAATGATTTGCGCCTGAATAGAAGTTCTTGTCAATTTAAGCACTTGCAATCGTCTCCCATTACATAAACCATTTGATTGGTCTATATTTCTTAACAACATAATCGGTACTCCCACTTTTAAAGCAAGCCTGTGGTTTGGAACACCAGAGAATTTCAGTCCATTTATAAATTCTGGCGAGAAAACGGACTGATCTACGACGACACCACGCTCACTTTTATCCACGTTGTCGCAACTTAAGTATACCATTTCTTCTCCTGGAAATTTGGCCAACAAATGCTCATTTATAGTGTCGACTAACTCATTTGTGGGAGCAAGAATCGCCTTTTCTTGAAAGTAAGCCGGATCATGTATGTTATCCAACATGTTCGGATAAGTATACTGAATAATAGATGCTATTGGATCATCAGCAGAATCTATTAGAATGTCTTCCGGCACATCTATCGAAACCTCTCCTTCATTTGGTCCTCCAAGCTTACCGTCTCCCACATTCAATATCCATTCTGCAAATTCTCTTATCTCATTGACATCTTCCGGGCGTGAACCGACAGTAAGCCTCATGTTCGCGGTTAGCTTAAGGACTTTGCAGTAATCCCATAGGTATGATTGCTTCAAAGAAGCACCAACAATGTCTTGCCGTGATCCTTTTGGAATGACAGGAAGAACCTGCCTAAAATCTCCTCCAAACACCATCGTCATGTTTCCAAAAGGCTTATCACAAGGGTCATACCGGTTCGTGATGAGGCGAAAAATGATCCGTTTTTAGGGGGTCATTTAAGCCCGAATCCGACTTTATTTGATCAAATATTGCCCTAAATCGTTCCTTTTGTGATTTTAGGTGTTTGGAGAGTGAATTCTGAAAAAGAGGCTATTTTGGACGTTTTTGGAGCATAAAGTGAAGAAAACGACAAAGTATCAAAAATCCAAGCTGGAAATACAAGGTGACGGCGTCACGACTTGAGTCTTGACGGCGTCAGACAAGATGAATATTTTACCGTAGCTGGTGACGGCGTCAGATGAGTAGATGACGGCGTCAAAGTGGCCAAGATTAATTTACCGTAGGTGGTGACGGCGTCACATAGGCCGTCACAAGTGGATCTAGGGCGTCCGAGGAAGTTTATGGCGGCGAGGTGACGGCGTCAGACTTAACTCTTGACGCCGTCAGGATGATTTTCCTATATATAGTTTTCTAGTTTTTTCATTAAAAAAAAAGGAGAAGTTTTGGTGAAACCCTAAAGACGATTTTGGTACCTCTTTTACAGGTTTTTCAAGGGTTCCAAACCCTTGAGACCTTGCATTGTAATTGAGATAAGTATACTCTTAATTCAATCAATATGTCTATGTGTTGGTTGTTTATCTTTTGTTCTTATCTTAATTCTACTATGCTAGGCTAGATTCTCTTTGTGTTTGCTTAGATCTAATGAAACCTAGATGTTGATTATGTGTTGATTACTTGTCTATTCTTGTTCTTGGATGAATGATATTATATGTTAGGCTTAAGAAAACTGGCAGATCTCCAATGGTAACATGCTTGAACGTCTTAAGAAACATGAACCGAGGCGTACTAGGTCTTTATTGGTTGTATTTAATGCATGAGCCACTGTTTACAATCCCTATAGTTGTGCTGGGTCATGGTGTAGGAGGAGATAAGAGCTCATAGAGTTGGGGAGTTATGTATGCCACCCCACGAATGGTATTAAGGAATACAATCCGTCATCCATACAAGTATAACAAGTAATTAACATGTAAAAGATATCTAGGGAGTAATGAAGTATAAGTAAACACAATTTCTCCACATACTGCTCACAACCTTAGTATAATTTAGTTTAATTTCATTTTTAGTATTTTATTTTGATTGCATCTTAGTTTTGGGTTAGTTGAATAGCAACTAATTCCGCCCACTCCTTCAAAACCCGAGATTTTACTTGCTTTCATAAAAACATAAAAACACAAAAATAATCATCTTTCATCTCTAGAACTATTAATTAGGTTTTCTAATCCTAGCGACACTATTCCTAAGCTGAACGATCAATCCCCCGGTACTTGTCACTATACTATACTACAACGATCAGGTACACTGCCTGGTGGGGGTTGTAAGCCTCGCGAGATCCCTCGAGAGGTAAAGCAAGGTGCGATTCCCACGCATCAAGTTTTTGGCGCCGCTGCCGGGGAATAGTTATTGTCTAGGTTAGGATTTCTTTTTATTAGGTCTACTTGCTAGATTCCTTTCTAGTAAGATTTTATTTTTATTTTTAGGTCTTCTTTAGTCTATCTTATTTCTTCGTGCCTTTGTTCGTAACTCTTTACCATCCGACATCATGGAAGGTGGTAACATCTTTGAACCTATCATCCCACCACAACAAAACCCACCACTAGAACCCCTTAGGCCCCGAACCTTAGGAGAATATTCCCGACCTAGCCACCAAGGCTACCGAAACACCATTGAGCTCACCGGAGCCAATGTGACCCCCTTGCGATCCGACACCATCCGGTTGGTGCAAAGCGGATGTGCATTCCATGGACTTCGTTCCGAAGATCCAAACCAACACCTTAAGGACTTCCTCAAAATCGTAGATTCCATAGACCCAGGTGTTGAAACTAGAGAGACTACCCGTTTACGCCTATTCCAATTCTCTCTACGGGATCAAGCTAGTCAATGGCTTGAGCGTTTACCCGCGGGATCCATCACCACATGGGATGATCTCACCACTCGTTTTCTTGCTCAATTTTTCCCACCGGGGAGAACTACTAAGCTTAGGAATGACATCTTGATGTTCCAACAACGTCAAAATGAATCTTTTTTTGAAGCATGGAATCGATATACAGACCTACTCCGAAAAGTCCCTCATCATGGGATCGAACCATGGCTGCAGATCCAAATCTTTTATGGCAAGGTTGACTATCAAACAAGGAAAGCCATTGATTACGCAGCCAAGGGTAGGCTAGATAGACTTAGCATTGACGAATGCTGGAAAGTTCTTGAGGAGTTGGCACAATACGAAGAGGAAGGATGGGAGGACCCGATGCTCCCGAGCAAAGCAAAGCTTGACTATGCATGTGCCACCCAAGAACAATTGTTGGGAAGTATCGAGAAACAAGTGAAAGAACTGATGAGTATTGAGAAACTGGCTAATGAACCCATATGGAACCCTAGTCCACATAGGAACACGGTCATCTGTCAAAATTTTCCTGAACGCTCACGACAAGAGGAATTCGAAGGAATAATGGTAACCTTCATGGATAATCAGGAAAAGCAAATCCAGCACCTTGAGACACGCATGGAAAACACTCACAAAGCCTTCATGGATTTCGCAGACCAATTCATATCAAGGGTCAAAGAAAAGATCAAAGAAAATTCTATACAAAAAAAAATTGAAAAAGTCTTCGAGGTGTCAGCCTCTTTGGTATTTGACCAGGAGGACAGCTGGAAATTCTCCTCTAAAGCTTTACCACTAACTACCCCCCATTCTCATAAGCACCCCCATACGGAGAAAAACTAGCGGATAAATTGCATTTTCGTTGGGTGCTTGCGAACCACATTCCAGATCTCATCCGAAAAACGTTCTTTTGGTTTTAAACCCGGTGTGAAGAGGCCACACCTCATAAATACCATTGATTTGAAACCTCCCATTGAACGACATCTTTCTTCTCGCGCCAACGACCCGTGCATATGGACCAACTTAGCCAAAACATCGCCCGACCTCAGCTACTACCTCACATCTTTCCGCGACAGTAATGAGACGTTCGACCCTGGTGGACCTCGTTAACGGAATAGCTACTCATGAGTTTTACTCACGTTTAGTTATTCACGCAAAGAGCAGGGACTAAACTTGAAACTACTCCAAAGTTCACCCCACACGGGCATTTGACGGCGTCAAATTTAACCCTTGACGCCGTCAGATCGACGGATCTGCAATATTAACCCAAGAACCAATCACTTTCAAACCATACCCCACAAATCTCACCCAAGTGTTGCTGCTACTCCGACTCTCAAACCCCCAATTCGACATCTTCCGCCTTCGATCTCTCCTTTGTAAGTAAGTTTTCTTCATCCTTTCTCGGTTAATTATCCTTAGGACCCGTCAATTTGAAAAACCCCTTTCACCCGAAACCCCATTCTTGACCCACCATTAGCAAATCGTAATGCCATCCAATTGGTGATTTGTAATCGTGGGGTTACCATTTGATGATGTTGTCTCATCCGAATCATGCATTAATTTAGGGAGAACCCATCATACCTCGGATTTTTTGACCCCCCACCCCTGTTTCCTGATTTAAGGAGCGTTTGGGTAATGGGTTAAGAGTTTGAAAATTGATTTTTCCCTCGCATTTGCATGGCTTCATTTCTGGTCCATCTGACGGCGTCAGAAATTGGTCTTGACGGTGTCAGATGTGTCTGACTGCATAAAATTCACATAAATCTCGCGCTCTAATCATTTCCACTCATTACATTTTTTTCAGGAAAATGAGCAAACGAACTCGCCAACATAGGGGTAGTTCTTCTAGATCTCAAGGAGTTACTTATGGGGAATTAGTGCATAGTTGGAGTGAGTTTGGTGATGTCGGCACTAGTACTAAGTATGAGGAGTTGTGTAACCACCACATCGATGTTGGGGCGGTGGTTGACTGGGATTTTCTAAGAGCTAGTGGGTTGGAGGGTGAATTCGTAGGGAGGATCCGCACAGATGGATTCGCGGGTCCACAATGGGAGAGATTGTTTAGGATGAGGGAGATGGTGTTTAGTGAGTTAGTACGGGAGTTCTTTGCTGATGAGGCGAAAAATGATCCGTTTTTAGGGGGTCATTTAAGCCCGAATCCGAATTTATTTGATCAAATATTGCCCTAAATCGTTCCTTTTGTGATTTTAGGTGTTTGGAGAGTGAATTCTGGAAAAGAGGCTATTTTGGACGTTTTTGGAGCATAAAGTGAAGAAAACAACAAAGTACCAAATCCAAGCTGGAATTACAAGGTGACGGCGTCAAGGATTTACTCTTGACGGCGTCA
Source organism: Artemisia argyi (assembly GCA_030686995.1). Taxonomy (NCBI): domain Eukaryota; kingdom Viridiplantae; phylum Streptophyta; class Magnoliopsida; order Asterales; family Asteraceae; genus Artemisia; species Artemisia argyi. Next base: position 29,767,050 of record CM060688.1, on the reverse strand, counting down.
GAAAGGATGAATATTTTACCGAAGGTTGTGAAGGCGTCAGATGAAGAGATGACGGCGTCAAAGTGACCAAGATTAATTTACCGAGGGTGGTGACGGCGTCACTTAGGCCGTCACGATTGGATCTAGGGCGTCCGAGGAAGTATATGGCGGCGAGTTGACGGCGTCAGATTTTACTCTTGACGCCGTCAGGACGATTTTCCTATATATAGTTTTCTAGTTTTTTCATTAAAGAGAGAGAAGTTTTGGTGAAACCCTAAAGACGATTTTGGTGCCTCTTTTACAGGTTTCTCAAGGGTTCCAAACCCTTGAGACCTTGCATTGTAATTGAGATAAGTATACTCTTAATTCAATCAATATGTCTATGTGTTGGTTGTCTATCTTTTGTTCTTATCTTAATTCTACTATGCTAGGCTAAATTTCCTTTGTGTTTGCTTAGATCTAATGAAACCTAGATGTTGATTATGTGTTGATTACTTGTCTATTCTTGTTTTGAATGAATGATATTATATGTTAGGCTTAAGAAAACTGGCAGATCTCCAAATGGTAACATGCTTTAACGTCTTAAGAAACATGAACCGAGGCGTACTAGGTCTTTATTGGTTGTATTTAATGCATGAGCCACTGTTTACAATCCCTATAGTTGTGCTGGGTCATGGTGTAGGAGGAGATAAGAGCTCATAGAGTTGGGGAGTTATGTATGCCACTCCACGAATGGTATTAAGGAATACAACCCGTCATTCATACAAGTGTAACAAGTAATTAACATGTAAAAGATATCTAGGGAGTAATGAAGTCTAAGTAAACACAATTTCTCCAACCACTGCTCACAACCTTAGTTTAATATTAGTTTAATTTCATTTTCATTAGTTAATTAGTTATAAAGTAGTTTTTGGGTTAGTTGATTAGCAACTAATTCCGCCCACTCCTTCAAAACCCGAGATTTTACTTGCTTTCATAAAATATAAAAACACAAAAAATAATCATCTTCCATCTCTAGAACTATTAATTAGGCTTTCTAATCCTAGCGACACTATTCCTAAGCTGAACGATCAATCCCCCGGTACTTGTCACTATACTATACTACAACGATCAGGTACACTGCCTGGTGGGGGTTGTAAGCCTCGCGAGATCCCTCGAGAGGTAAAGCAAGGTGCGATTCCCACGCATCAAGTTTTTGGCGCCGCTGCCGGGGATTGTCTATCTTTACATTTATTCCTGAACTGTCGCAAAAGAGTGCGGCGCCATCAAGTTTTTGGCGCCGCAGCCTGGGGAATAGTTATTGTCTAGGTTAGGATTTCTTTTTATTAGGTCTACTTGCTAGATTCCTTTCTAGTAAGATTTTATTTTTATTTTTAGGTCTTCTTTAGTCTATCTTTTTCTTTGTGTGTTTGTTCGTAATTTCCATTGACTCTTCCGTTCACCATTATGGAGTACGCGAAGCCACCATACCACCAACCATAAAGGCCATTCTACCCTATTGACATCTTGAATTTCAAACAATATCGAGATGAACCCATATATGATGCATGGACTCGTTTTAAAATTTTACTTCGAAAATTCCCTCATCATAGTTTCTCTTTATCATCCCTAACCGAAACCTTTTACTATCGTGTCAGCCAATGTGACCAAATGCGCATCGATGATTTTGCCGATGGGGGCCCTAGGGAATTAAATGATGAAGAAGCGTGGGATACCATAGAAAACTGTGCCCAATATTATTATAGAGTAGACAACCCAACAAATAACATCACAAATCAATCAAAAACAAGTTTGATGGAGCAAACAGGAAGTTTGTTGGGAGATGAATATACTCATGTTGAAATACCTAGTTGGATGGCACCTAATATCATAGTACAAAACAAACATATAGGTAATCTAGGTACAATGGAGGATGAGGTGGATAATCCAAGCCCACAAAGTACCCCACAAGTCCTACCATCATTTGAGGCACATACACCGCCCGTGACTTACCCGGAAGATGTAGAAGAGACTATAGGAACCCCAATTGAGGTAGAACAATTGGACCAAGCACCACCAGAGGATATAGGTTTGAACACTTGTAGTGATAACCTTACTCCTAGTTCTAGGGAAGTTCCTAGTTTTGATGAACCGGCGCCTCAACCAAAACCATTACCTAATCTTCCATCCTTGGATGAAGATTTAGGAATTGAAATAGGTCCCGATCCACCCATCAAACCATGTAGTCCGGGTAGTTTTACGTTGAAGGTAGTAGACCCCAAGCCTTGTAGAGAAGAAGCCAACATAGGAGTGGACCATGACCTTACATACTTACATCACCCATTCATGATTAATCGTAAGAAACATTATGGGTTTAAACCGGGTTTATTAGGTCAAGATGGATCCCCAACTAGGAGTCTTTCGAAGTTGATAGAAAATGATCCATTTCTAGGAGAAAATCTTAATCCATCTATTAACCCGATTGAATTAGGTAAGGTTATGATGATAGGAGCACAACCCTTTGAGCATATAATTCATCCACCACTCTTTCCTCACGTGGCATACTCCTACCGAGATGGTGTGTATCGCTACTATCACCCGCACTTAATCCTAAGTGTAGGGAAAACCTCACCTTTATCCGTGAAATAAGGATAGAGTCAGGCTCGTGACTCGAACAAAAACAAGCGCTTCTTGGGAGGCAACCCATGTTTTGTGTGATTTTTAATTGTTTGATTGTTATTTGCTTCCGTATGCATGCTTTATTTTTATTGTTGGTTGATCATGTTTCTCAATTAAAATGTGGAAATACTTTATTATGTTGTTTAGCCTAGTCTTAACTTCAACCTAAAGGTATTTTTGCAAAAGATAAGTGTAAGGGGAAACCCCAAATATGTTTTTTAAGAAACAAACCGATCATGATTCTCCACAATATTTAATGAACATGTGTATTCGTATTGTTAGAGTCAAATGCTTGTATTGAGTCATGATGTAGTTTTGCAGGATTTTCCAGGAAGTAGGACAAAGTTTTTCCAGAAATTTTCCGGAAACTTAACATAAAGATTTCTGCAGGTTCATTCTGACGGCGTCAGGCAATTGCTCTTGACGGCGTCAGGAGTCAAAAATCTGGAAATTTTACCAGTTTTGTTTTTCTAACGGAGTCTTATAAGTTTTTGTGAATTATTAAGTTTTATAATCTCCAGGAAATCTGCAAACCTCATTCCACAAGCATTATATCTTATTTTGTTTTCTAGGATTTAGTAACTTATATAGGATGCCGCCGATTTTACGCGAGGTTGCCTTGTCTACTTTTGTCAGGATTTACAGGTTATTTGAGACAAGAAGATGATTTATATTCTGGAAGGGAAGCTTTGATTGTTCGTTTTCTTGGAGGAAGATTTAACCTGGCCAACCTAAAATCCATACCGAGCGAATCAGGGGAGTATTTGAATTCATTCTCTTTACTTTTAACTTTTACATTCTTTACTTGAACATTGGGGACAATGTTCATCTTAAGTGTAAGGGGAGGGTAAAAAGATGATACCTTACATATGCACTTTCGCTTGAGTTTGTTTTGTTTGATAGTAGATGAGTAATAAAACTATGAGAAATACTTGTTAGTGTAATTTTAGCGCCAAATTTAAAATTTTTTACAACATTTAGGAGTGAAACTTTAGCCATAGCAAGCGTCTCATGGATAGGAGGTTGTATGACTAGCACATAACCGTATATTCAGAAAAATTTTCCACCCAAAAATGTGAGGTTCGCCTTTAGATTTGATAGGAAAAGCATTCATTATTGGTGCTTATGAGTGTACCGGTAGCATTTAGATTCTAGAACTTGCGTTAGTGATGCATCCCGAGACCGCTAGTGAGACTACATTCGTGTAGTAGGATTTACTACATGATAAGAGGCATTAGGATCACCCTTGTGTTAAACCCGTATTACGATTACTTGACCATTTAAGTCATATTACTTGGCTAGTTAAGTCAACTAATTTTTCCCACACCCTTAGCGTTGTACTCATTTTTAGTACACGATACCCCTAGTACACCCCTCCGAGCCTATCTTTTCGTTTCTAACTTTAAGCAGTTTACTTAAAGGAAGAATTTGTTACACCCCACTTAAATGTACACCCAAATCGCCTTAGCCTTCCGTGTATGCGCTCATTTTTAGTGCATTATTGTTATTTGTTAAACCCTAAGTTAACTTTCTAATTGATTACATGGTTGCTAAGTCGAGTCATATCCTTGTACATATTGTTTTGGGACGATTGGGACTCATGGGTAAGTACTTATTTTATGGAGTAATGGGGAAGAACAACACTTATTACCCCCATATGTACGTTAATCTTAAAAGTGCTCCAAGTGTTTTGATTTTCTTAATTCGAGTCATTAGAATAGTTTAATGTAAAGTATGTAAAGATTCAAGTGTAAGGGGAATTCTCATCCCCTATGATGTATTATTTTGGATGGTAGGGTAAGAGTGTATGTCAAAAAAAAAAAAAAAAAAAAAAAAAAAAAAAAAAAAAAAAAAAAATCGAAAAAATAAAAAAAAAATAAAATAAATAATAAAAAAAAAAGAGAGAAAAAACATACGGACTACCATCCCGTTTTCATTCTATGTTCATTTTATGTTTTTAGTTATTTTTCATTTATTAGCTTAAGTTGAGTCTAGTCTTGGCTTAGCAACGCCATCTTGTACATGTAATTAACTAAGATTGTTAACTCGCCACCAGTAAAATCCCCTTTATCCAAAAAACCGTGTAATTCATATCCCTACACCTAACGTTATAACCCTTTAAAAAGACCTCTTTGATAGTTTATCCTAGGTGCTTACGCCATGTGGTGGAGGTTTGATCCTTTCCCAAGCCTATGGTAATCTATTTTGCTATGACAGGTAGTGAGAGATATCTTCCATTTCCATAATGTTATATTACTTTATTACACCCGAGAGATGTGAGTATCTAAACACTATTTGTGAGGTACTTGTGTATGACCTCCGTGCTTGTCTATTGGTCTTTAATGGAACGATTATTTGTTGTAATTACTTTTATATTAGTGTTAAATGACCCCTAACTTGTCTTTTGAGTAGAATAAAAGCTCATTTGCTTGAGGACAAGCAAATCTCAAGTGTAAGGGTATATGATGAGGCGAAAAATGATCCGTTTTTAGGGGGTCATTTAAGCCCGAATCCGAATTTATTTGATCAAATATTGCCCTAAATCGTTCCTTTTGTGATTTTAGGTGTTTGGAGAGTGAATTCTGGAAAAGAGGCTATTTTGGACGTTTTTGGAGCATAAAGTGAAGAAAACAACAAAGTACCAAATCCAAGCTGGAATTACAAGGTGACGGCGTCAAGGATTTACTCTTGACGGCGTCAGAAAGGATGAATATTTTACCGAAGGTTGTGAAGGCGTCAGATGAAGAGATGACGGCGTCAAAGTGACCAAGATTAATTTACCGAGGGTGGTGACGGCGTCACTTAGGCCGTCACGATTGGATCTAGGGCGTCCGAGGAAGTATATGGCGGCGAGTTGACGGCGTCAGATTTTACTCTTGACGCCGTCAGGACGATTTTCCTATATATAGTTTTCTAGTTTTTTCATTAAAGAGAGAGAAGTTTTGGTGAAACCCTAAAGACGATTTTGGTGCCTCTTTTACAGGTTTCTCAAGGGTTCCAAACCCTTGAGACCTTGCATTGTAATTGAGATAAGTATACTCTTAATTCAATCAATATGTCTATGTGTTGGTTGTCTATCTTTTGTTCTTATCTTAATTCTACTATGCTAGGCTAAATTTCCTTTGTGTTTGCTTAGATCTAATGAAACCTAGATGTTGATTATGTGTTGATTACTTGTCTATTCTTGTTTTGAATGAATGATATTATATGTTAGGCTTAAGAAAACTGGCAGATCTCCAAATGGTAACATGCTTTAACGTCTTAAGAAACATGAACCGAGGCGTACTAGGTCTTTATTGGTTGTATTTAATGCATGAGCCACTGTTTACAATCCCTATAGTTGTGCTGGGTCATGGTGTAGGAGGAGATAAGAGCTCATAGAGTTGGGGAGTTATGTATGCCACTCCACGAATGGTATTAAGGAATACAACCCGTCATTCATACAAGTGTAACAAGTAATTAACATGTAAAAGATATCTAGGGAGTAATGAAGTCTAAGTAAACACAATTTCTCCAACCACTGCTCACAACCTTAGTTTAATATTAGTTTAATTTCATTTTCATTAGTTAATTAGTTATAAAGTAGTTTTTGGGTTAGTTGATTAGCAACTAATTCCGCCCACTCCTTCAAAACCCGAGATTTTACTTGCTTTCATAAAATATAAAAACACAAAAAATAATCATCTTCCATCTCTAGAACTATTAATTAGGCTTTCTAATCCTAGCGACACTATTCCTAAGCTGAACGATCAATCCCCCGGTACTTGTCACTATACTATACTACAACGATCAGGTACACTGCCTGGTGGGGGTTGTAAGCCTCGCGAGATCCCTCGAGAGGTAAAGCAAGGTGCGATTCCCACGCATCATTTGCGACCTTCCGGTTTGACCAAACTGAGGCTAGGGGAGATATGGGGGGCACCACGATATACTTTAGGTTAGGGGGTGAGTTGAGGTCTTGTTCTGTGGCTGAGTTTGGTTGGAGGCTGGGGCTATACACTAGTGAGGAAGTTGATGGGGCTTTTCTGCTGAATCTGTTACACGGAGAGACTCAGCGGAATGAGATGAGGTGTGTCACCTTTTGGCCCACCATAGGGAATGGGGCCTACACCTCGACTACTGGGGCTGCATCGATCAGGGACCCCATTGTTAGGCTAGTTCACAGGTGCATCACCTATAGCTTGTCTGCACGCCAGGGTACCACCCACCGTATCACTGCTTCGGACTTATTCTACTTGTACACCATCTTTTCCGAGGATGTCTACTGCAACATCCCGTTTTGGGTGGCCAGTTACTTGAAGACCAGTGTGGGTGAGAGGGATATCGACAAGGTTTATGGGGGGATGTTCATCACACGGTTGGCTCGTTCCTATGGTCTTCTTACTCCTCAGATCATGGGGTACTTGAGCGACTGTGGGAACTGCAGGATAGTGAGGGCGAAATCCCTTAGGCAAATGAGGATTGTGATGCAGATGGGGGATGGTACCTATATATGGTACATAGGGGTTGATGATGAGGATGATGACGGTGATGATGAGGGAGTGCCCCAGCAGCATCAGTATGAGGCAGGGACGGCTGATTACTACCGACACATGAGTCGGGGGGACTGGCAGGCACACCAGGGTGCCTGGATGGGTCAGATGGACACGTGGCGAGCTGCTACTGACCAGCGCTTTGACTGGATGTATGATCATACCGTCCGCCAGATGCAGCACCTCTCCACCCGAGATCAGCTTGAGCCTCACCTACAGATTGACCCCTTCCCAGGCCGAGAGACTGACTACCCTCCCTATGGGTACACTGGACACCTCCCACCAGGCTATGATTATCGTTTTGGTCCTCCCCCTCAGTGATCTATCTTGATGTCTGTGATTCTTGAACAATTTATTTTTGGGTTGTACGATTTGAAACATTTGGTTTGTAATAATTTAGGATTCGGCCTTTGTTGGCTTTGAACAATTTTCATTTTTGTTCTTTTTATTAGTGTTATGCATAATTAGCTTTTAATTTTATTGATGGTTTATCGAGGCAACCCATGTTTTGTGTGATTTTATTTGTTTGATTGTTATTTGCTTCCGTATGCATGTTTTATTTTTATTGTTGGTTGATCATGTTTCTCAATTAGAATGTGGAAATACTTTATTATGTTGTTTGGCCTAGTCTTAACATCAACCTAAAGGTATTTTTGCAAAAGATAAGTGTAAGGGGAAACCCCAAATATGTTTTTAAGAAACAAACCGATCATGATTCTCCACAATATTTAATGAACATGTATATTCGTAATTGTTAGAGTCAAATGCTTGTATTGAGTCATAATGAAGTTTTGCAGGATTTTTCCAGGAAGTAGGACAAGATTTTTCCAGAAATTTTTCGGAAACTTAATATAAAGATTTCTGCAGGTCCATTCTGACGGCGTCAGGCAATTGCTCTTGACGGCGTCAGGAGTCAAAAATCTGGAAATTTTACCAGTTTTGTTTTTCTAACGGAGTCTTATGGTTTTTGTGATTTATTAAGTTTTATAATCTCCAGGAAATCTGCAAACTTCATTCCACAAGCATTATATCTTACTTTGTTTTCTAGGATTTAGAAACTTATATAGGATGCCGCCGATTTTACGCGAGGTTGCCTTGTCTACTTTTGTCAGGATCTTCAGGTTATTTAGGACAAGAAGATGATTTATATTCTGGATGGGAAGCTTTGATTGTTCATTTTCTTGGAGGAAGATTTAACTTGGGCAACCTAAAATCCATACCGAGCGAATCAGGGGAGTATTTGATTTCATTCTTTTTACTTTTAACTTTTAGATTCTTTATTTGAACATTGGGGACAATGTTCATCTTAAGTATAAGGGGAGGGTAAAAAGATGATACCTTACATATGCACTTTCGCTTGAGTTTGTTTTGTTTGATAGTAGATGAGTAATAAAACTATGAGAAATACTTGTTAGTGTAATTTTAGCGCCAAATTTAAAATTTTTTACAACATTTAGGAGTGAAACTTTAGCCATAGCAAGCGTCTCATGGATAGGAGGTTGTATGACTAGCACATAACCGTATATTCAGAAAAATTTTCCACCAAAAAATGTGAGGTTCGCCTTTAGATTTGATAGGAAAAGCATTTATTATTGGTGCTTATGAGTGTACCGGTAGCATTTAGATTCTAGAACTTGCGTTAGTGATGCATCCCGAGACCGCTAGTGAGACTACATTCGTGTGGTAGGATTTACTACATGATAAGAGGCATTAGGATCACCCTTGTGTTAAACCCGTATCATAATTACTTGACCATTTAAGTCATATTACTTGGCTAGTTAAGTCAACTAATTTTTCCCACACCCTTAGCGTTGTACTCATTTTTAGTACACGATACCCCTAGTACACCCCTCCGAGCCTATCTTTTCGTTTCTAACTTTAAGCATCTTACTTAAAGGAAGAATTTGTTACACCCCACTTAAATGTACACCCAAATCGCCTTAGCCTTCCGTGTATGCGCTCATTTTTAGTGCATTATTGTTATTTGTTAAACCCTAAGTTAACTTTCTAATTGATTACATGGTTGCTAAGTCGAGTCATATCCTTGTACATATTGTTTTGGGACGATTGGGACTCATGGGTAAGTACTTATTTTATGGAGTAATGGGGAAGAACATCATATTATTACCCCCATATGTACGTTAATCTTAAAAGTGCTCCAAGTGTTTTGATTTTCTTAATTCGAGTCATTAGTTTAGTTTAATGTAAAGTATGTAAAGATTCAAGTGTAAGGGGAATTCTCATCCCCTATGATGTATTATTTTGGATGGTAGGGTAAGAGTGTATGAAAAAAAAAAAAAAAAAAAAAAATCGAAAAATCAAGAAAAAGAAAAAAAAAATAGAAAAGAAAAAAAAGAAAGAAAAAAACATACGGACTACCATCCCGTTTTTATTCTATGTTCATTTTATGTTTTTGTTATTTTTTATTTATTAGCTTAAGTCGAGTCTAGTCTTGGCTTAGCAACGCCATCTTGTACATGTAATTAACTAAGATTGTTAACTCGCCACCAGTAAAATTTCCTTTATCCAACAAAACCGTGTAATTCATATCCCTACACCTAACGTTATAACCCTTTAAAAAGACCTCTTTGATAGTTTATCCTAGGTGCTTACGCCATGTGGTGGAGGTTTGATCCTTTCCCAAGCCTATGGTAATCTATTTTGCTATGACAGGTAGTGAGATATATCTTCCATTTCCATAATGTTATATTACTTTATTACACCCGAGAGATGTGAGTATCTAAACACTATTTGTGAGGTGCTTGTGTATGACCTCCGTGCTTGTCTATTGGTCTTTTGTGGAACGATTATTTGTTGTAATTACTTTTATATTAGTGTTAAATGACCCCTAACTTGTCTTTTGAGTAGAATAAAAGCTCATTTGCTTGAGGACAAGCAAATCTCAAGTGTAAGGGTATATGATGAGGCGAAAAATGATCCGTTTTTAGGGGGTCATTTAAGCCCGAATCCGACTTTATTTGATCAAATATTGCCCTAAATCGTTCCTTTTGTGATTTTAGGTGTTTGGAGAGTGAATTCTGGAAAAGAGGCTATTTTGGACGTTTTTGGAGCATAAAGTGAAGAAAACGACAAAGTACCAAAAATCCAAGCTGGAAATACAAGGTGACGGCGTCACGACTTGAGTTTTGACGGCGTCAGACAAGATGAATATTTTACCGTAGCTGGTGACGGCGTCAGATGAGTAGATGACGGCGTCAAAGTAGCCAAGATTAATTTACCGTAGGTGGTGACGGCGTCACATAGGCCGTCACAAGTGGATCTAGGGCGTCCGAGGAAGTTTATGGCGGCGAGGTGACGGCGTCAGACTTAACTCTTGACGCCGTCAGGATGATTTTCCTATATATAGTTTTCTAGTTTTTTCATTAAAAAAAAGGAGAAGTTTTGGTGAAACCCTAAAGACGATTTTGGTGCCTCTTTTACAGGTTTTTCAAGGGTTCCAAACCCTTGAGACCTTGCATTGTAATTGAGATAAGTATACTCTTAATTCAATCAATATGTCTATGTGTTGGTTGTTTATCTTTTGTTCTTATCTTAATTCTACTATGCTAGGCTAGATTCTCTTTGTGTTTGCTTAGATCTAATGAAACCTAGATGTTGATTATGTGTTGATTACTTGTCTATTCTTGTTCTTGGATGAATGATATTATATGTTAGACTTAAGAAAACTGGCAGATCTCCAATGGTAACATGCTTGAACGTCTTAAGAAACATGAACCGAGGCGTACTAGGTCTTTATTGGTTGTATTTAATGCATGAGCCACTGTTTACAATCCCTATAGTTGTGTTGGGTCATGGTGTAGGAGGAGATAAGAGCTCATAGAGTTGGGGAGTTATGTATGCCACCCCACGAATGGTATTAAGGAATACAATCCGTCATCCATACAAGTATAACAAGTAATTAACATGTAAAAGATATCTAGGGAGTAATGAAGTCTAAGTAAACACAATTTCTCCACATACTGCTCACAACCTTAGTATAATTTAGTTTAATTTCATTTTTAGTATTTTATTTTGATTGCATCTTAGTTTTGGGTTAGTTGAATAGCAACTAATTCCGCCCACTCCTTCAAAACCCGAGATTTTACTTGCTTTCATAAAAACATAAAAACACAAAAATAATCATCTTTCATCTCTAGAACTATTAATTAGGTTTTCTAATCCTAGCGACACTATTCCTAAGCTGAACGATCAATCCCCCGGTACTTGTCACTATACTATACTACAACGATCAGGTACACTGCCTGGTGGGGGTTGTAAGCCTCGCGAGATCCCTCGAGAGGTAAAGCAAGGTGCGATTCCCACGCATCAGTTCGCACGAAGAATATCTCTCAAGGACCGATCCAATGCCTCAAAACAAAGCTTATTTGTCATCGGCGCTTCATCCCAAATAATAAGCTTGCACTTTTTTAACATTGCTCCCAGGTCACTTTGAGCACTTATTGAGCAAGTAGATGTCTCATCAACGTTTATTGGAATCTTAAACCTGGAGTGAGCTGTTCGTCCTCCCGACATTAACAAAGATGCAATACCGCTTGATGCAACGTTCAAAACGATATCACCTCTTCTTCTTATGCCGGCTGCAAGTGTTTTCCATAAAAATGTTTTACCGGTACCACCGTAACCGTAAACGAAATAGATACCACCTGTTCCATTATCAACGGAACTCACGATGGTGTCATAAACACCCTTCTGTTCCGTTGTCAATAAGGAGTACAAACGCTGATATTCAGATTCCATTTCGGCCGGGTTATAATCAGTTTCATCATATATAAGTCGGTTTCCAAATTCATTGACGTATCTGTCATCCGGATAAGGCATCTCTTCCCAACGTCTCAAAGTACTTCCTCTAGCTCGCAAAAGTTCTTCGATATAGTACAATGCGATATTTTTTTTTCGTCGTCAGTAAGTATCAAATCTGCATAAAAAAATGAAATGTTAATAGTTAATTCCTTATAAGCGTAAAAAAACAAAGGATGTGACAAAATTGCTGAATAACAAAACATGTGGTCGTTAAACTACAATAATAATACTTGTTATTTCAAAGCAAAATATTTTGTTATAATAGGCCATACAAATATGACATGTTAATAGTTAATTTGTTAAGAGAGCATAATAACTATTGCATAACAAAGTATTGTAAGTTTAAAATTTAACAAATATTAACAGACCACATTAGGAATTCGTGTTTCAAAGTTTTACCTGGAATCCGTAAAATCTGCCTTCTCTTGTATCGAACATCTTCTGCCAGCAAATGCCATGTTTCCAGCCAAACTTTCAAAGGCGTTGTAAGTTCCTTTTGAGAAAGCAACGTGACAAATAGTTCACGAAGATGTTCAGCGGACGCCCAATGGGCTGCGTCTTTGATACTTTCAACATACTTCTTATCATCCTCCAAAAGGCCAGCTGCGTAGCAAGCGTCTTTGTAGGTAGGATAAACAACACCGTTAACCTTTCTAATATCGGCGTGCGTCCGACACCCTTTTGCACTGTTGAGCAGCATCCTACAATAGTAAGCATCTCCTGTTCCTATAGGAACACTATGAATTCTTCCGATTGACTTACCTTGTTTTCTATGCGTCCAAATTCTTTTTGGCGCATTCCACACAAACTTTGTAGGGAACTCGGCATAAGTTAACTCCCTCGCTGGCGGATAGACTTCATTCATTTTCATCCAACCATCAAACATAGAAACACCAACAGTTGGCTTTTGAACAACAGCTTCAAGGTCTGTGTTTTCATCATATATAACTGGCTGCTCGCCTTCAAGATGAAAAGATAGCCTCTCAACGTTCGGTGTTCTATAATGAATCTCAAAACGAAATATTCTCCAAGCCGCCTCGCAGGCAGATAGGTACCTACAATCCAATAACGACTTAATATCAGGCACATGTTACAAACAATTTATTAATTCCTAAAACCATTGTATATTCATTTTAAATAAACCAACTTGACATCAGATTCGAGTTCAAAATTTTACCTGCAATCCAAGTACGCCTGAATCTCATCAACAGCTTTATCAATTTGTTCACCCTCTGCTGTGGTACCCGGCTTATACAACTGTGCCGAGACTCTGTCCGGACCTTTGTTTATATACTTAAACAAATATTTGATAGAACCGGTCTGGTTACACCACTCAACATTAATGTGGCATTGATAACGTTTGAGAAGCATAGCGTTATAAGGAATAACATAACCGTTATGCAACTGATGACCGTTTTTTTCCACATACTTTCCATCGTCCCGTCTTCTATAGACTGGATAGCCCTCCGCGTCAACAGAACTGCGTTGTGTGAATTTTTTAGGAAAGTGTTTCGTACATCGACCCTCATCCATACAAACCTGTTTTGGTTCATCTTCACCGCAAGGACCATGCATCATAAAATCAGAAACCAACTTGTACAAATCCGGGTCCTCGTCTTTATCTGGTATCTCGGCAGAAATGTATTTATCAATCTGATCAGCGCTTGGAATCTTGTCGTCCTTGTGCAAGAACAAACAAACATGCGCGTGAGGAAGCCCTCGCTTTTGAAACTCAACGGTGTACACAACTGCAAAATTTTGTAACATTTAGTTTAAATAATAGAAATGTATACAATTTGTGACATACTAATAAATTCATTATGGTAAACATTTAAATATACAGTAACAGCTTATGTACATTACCTGCTTTAACGCGTCCAAATAACTGCATCTCTTTCAAATCAATCATTAACTCGTCGAGTTTCATCTTAAAAACTCTTGTAAGCACATCTGGGCGATCGGTAGGACCAAGGTTATGCTCTAGCATGTATCTTGCAATCTCCGGCCAGTTAGGATTGCAAGTAACGGTAATAAACAAATCGGGACAGCCATACCATCTACACAACGCCATGGCATCCATATAATTTTGTTTCATGTACCTTGGTCCGCCGGTAAACGAAGAAGGCAATATGACGGGCTTTCCAAGGGTAGTGGGGTCGTTATTACCAGAAGCAATACTCTGACGGATGTTTGAGTACGTATCACATCTAAGTTTAGTCTGTTTTGACCGATGGTAAAACAAACGTTCTGTCTCAACCATAATGTAACCATCCACAAGAAATTGCTGAAACAAACGACCTCCTCTCGTAAACAAAGTTTCTTGATTTGGACGATCCATTATCTGAAAAGCAAACCACTCCCTCATAGTAACTGTTTTGTCAATCTTATCGCCGGAAGGGTCGGAGTTGTCAGACCGAATAGATCGTGTGCCAGGTTTCTTTCTATGCGGTATACCCAAATAATAACCGTCTTGCGCCCGTGGCATCAACAAAGGGTATTGTAAAGGAAGGTACATAGGATGGAAAATATTTATACGTTGCAAACCTTCACGATACTTTTCTATCACAATATCTCTATCTTCTATACATGTATCGAAGTCACCTACAATAAGCCCAGCAACCTCATCTGATGTTGGAAGATTATAATTCCGTCCATCTTTGCCTCGCTTTGCAATGAGCTTTATTTTTATATTCTGTTCGTTGTACCGGTCACGCGCTCTTCTAAATGTTTTTACCAAATCACTGGATGAATCTAAAACACCTCTTAGCTGACCGATAATGTTTCGATCAATACGTTCATCTGAAGGGCTATGAACAGATGAAGATGAAGAAGTGCTGCAAATAAAAAGATTAACATGATTAGAGACAACTTAAGAAAATTAAAAAACAGTTTTTACTCAATAAGTATAAACAAATTTAAAATAAAAAAAATCCGTCGTTACCTTAAAGCTCTTGCTCTATTCTCATTTTCATTAGCCGTGTCATATATATACAATTGTGCAAATTTAGGAGGAGCACCTTCTTCAGGAAGCAAACTACCAATGCGATGGTATGTTTGTCCATGGAGCCTGAAGACGTATGGAGCCCGGCCTTGGTTGTTGATTTTAGTGTCGACCTTTCCACCCATAGAAGTGAATGAGAACATGCTATTGTAAGTTCTTATATTCTTTCTGAAATTTTTACTGTTAGAATTGTCATTAAAAAACAAATCATGCAACGGCTGTGGAGCAGGCGGAGGTTGTTCTACAAACACTTTTTCCTTGCCACAACATATACTATAGGGTTTGTTTGTTGGATTGGCGTTTCCTTTTCTCGCTTCAGCCTCCCATACCAAAGCATGACATTCTGTGCACTCAAACGTCGGGTCTCCATGATCAAAATACTCTGCAAATTTAATTATGTTATTATTAACCGTTAATGTGTATTTGCATACTGATTTTTTTGCATAGCGTCTTGGTATATGAGTTAAAGGAATTACCTTCAGATACGCCAACGTACTTGTCATATTCTTTCCTGACATGGCCACCGTCAATATTAAGATTAAATCGAACAGGCGTCTGAGACCGTAAAGCTGGTCTCTTAGCTGACCTCTTTGTTCTTCTTGATGATTCACCTACTTGATATGTTGATTTTGTAGTTGTTACAGCAGGAATGGTTGTTGTTGCATGACGAATAGATGGTGTTTCTAAACCAACTGAAAACATAATCATGGCCATAATTAAAAACAAATTTAACATGTAACAAAGTTTCACGATTTGCATAGTACACATAAAAAAACTTACCGTTATTATCGTCAGTCAAAGGAGATTGTTGTCTAAGTGTGTTGCCAACTGGTGTAACTTGATCACAACTTGTTTGCAAACCATCACACATGGTTGTACTACGATTAAGAGTGTCACTCGTGCTCGAAGCAAGTGGAGTAGTTGAGGCTATAAATATTTTAATTAACAATGTTAGAAAATAGAATCATTTTTACAAAGCTAATACTATAACACACATGTATTTGTTGCTTACCAGTTAAGTATCCAGAAGGTTGAGTTAGGATGGACGCGTTAGAGGACCGATTTCTTATAACTGTTTGTGGTTGGTTCGACATAAGTGAAAAAGGACCTACCGAATTTATTTGTGAATGATGTTGTTAGACATATATGGTCGTGCAACAAAATTTCTAAGTAACAAACATATAGAATAAATGTGATGCAAAAATTTAGGTAAAAAAGGAGAGTTTTAAAAATACCATTTGAAAA
Source organism: Artemisia argyi (assembly GCA_030686995.1). Lineage (NCBI taxonomy): Eukaryota > Viridiplantae > Streptophyta > Magnoliopsida > Asterales > Asteraceae > Artemisia > Artemisia argyi. The sequence continues at coordinate 29,750,814 of CM060688.1, read as the reverse complement.
GCCGTTCAAAGGATATTGTCGTTTTCGTGTTGAAGCCAGCGTTGATACTTGATGATCACTTGTTACAGCATTAGTGGTTCTTGTAACACCAGCCGTTGATATTATGTTGTTGCATTGATTAGCACGACGAATAGATGGTGTTTGCAAACATACTGAAAACAGCATCATGGCCATAATTAAAAACATATTCAACAGGTAACAAAGTTTCTTTTAATAAATTATAAATAAAAAAACTTACCATTTGAAACGTCAGTCAAAGGAGATTGTTGTCTAAGTGTCTTGCCAACTGGTGTAACTTGATCACAACTTGTTTGCAAACCACCACACATGGTTGTACTATGATTAAGAGTGTCACTTGTGGTCGATGCAAGTGGAGTAGTTGATGCTATAAATATTTTAGTTAACAATGTTATAAAAAACTATCGTTTTGACAAAGCTTATAGTATAACACACAAATATATGTTGCATACCACATGAGTTTCCAGAAGGTTGAGTTCGGATGAACACGTTAGAGGAACGATTTGTTATAACCGTTTGTGGTTGGTTCGACATAAGTGAAAAAGGACCTACCGAATTTATTTGTAAATGATGCCGTTAGACACATATGGTCGTTTAAAAAGTACATGGATAATACTAAAAAGGATAGATATATAACCTAATTGTGATTGAAGATTTGAAGTTGGAGTTCGCCTAACATGTGTAGATGCAACCGGTGTCAACGGTGATAACTGAGTTGCAAGCGGGACATGAGTATTTATGGGCAATGCGTTGTTTCTGGTTTCAAAATTTAATCCTGAAATCATATAAGTTTTATAGGCTAATTAGAATAGGTTGAGTAGGTAACATAAAGTATGCTAAGATGAGCAAAAATTAGTTTTCTATGTACTCAGTGAAGAAGTAGCTCACGGTTAGTAACGTCTTGAAGAGGTAGTCTACTATAAGGTCTTCTTTGTTTCTGTGTAAATTGCGTAGATGAGCCTACAATTCGAACCAAAATTATGAATACAGAGATACTTGTATTAGAACCTTGTAATATGTAAAAAGCAAAACCTGCGTCAACAAAATTCATAAAAAAAACTTTTAAAAAATATATGAAATCGTTTGAAACTTGAATTATTTGACGGCTGCGTTGAAGATGTACTTGATAACGACAATGAATGGACGTTTTCCTTTAGTGGATCATCTAATGCAAAAAAAACATAATATATTATAGACCACACAACAAAGCTATATTATGTTGTTTTTTATATATACAGAAACTTACATGTCAAAAGCTCGGCCAAAGAAACTCTTTTGCTTGAAGGTGGTGTGAGTAGATCTGACAATGGAGCTCGTGGGTTTGAATCTTGAGGCGTCGGGATATGGGTTAAAGGAACGCTTTGGTGTTTCGAAGGTTGATGGTTTTGGTCGGAAAAACTTGCCTTTTTACGTTTCCTTATATCTGGTTGTTTCTTTTCTGCCATTCTTAGATCATGCAATTTTGAATTGTGTGATTTTCACTTGTGTTAATCGAATTTGCATTACAAACAAAGTGACATGTATTTTATAATTGCAAAAATAAGATAAAGTGAATAAAAGGATTTGTAATTGATTTTGAAAATGAAATTATTTATCTCTATTTTTGTAAAGTGAATATGATTACATGGTATTAAATGCATAACAAATTTTAATAACGGAAACAATTTATTTTGTATTAATAACATTAACTCACATTTAATGACATTAAACATATAAACGTTTCCTTATAAGTGGTTGTTTGTTTTAAAGAATTCTTAGGCTGCAAGTTTTATAAGAGCATGTAATTTAGAATTGTGTTATTTTAACTTTTCTTACACGAATTATCATTACAAAGGAAGTAACATGTATTTTATAATTGCAATAATAAGATCCATTCAATACGTACGAATTGTAAATGATTTTGAAAATGAAATTAGTTATGGCTATTTTTGTAAAGAAAATTTGATTTGATGGTAGTCAATGCATAACAAATTTTAATAATGGAAACAATTTATTTTGTTTTAATAACATTAAGTGACATTTAATGACATTAAACACGAAAAATCTTCCAAGAATAAAAAGATTTGAAATTGATTTTCAAAATGAAATTAGTTACGGCTATTTTTGTAAAGTCAATTTGATTTGATGATATTCAATTCATAACAAATTTTAATAACGGAAACAATTTATTTTGTTTTAATAACATTAACTGACATTTAATGACATTAAAAATGAAAAACATTCCAAACCTTGAATATTGTAACCGAAATCTTATAATCAAAACGGGACATAATCAAGATTTATTAAAATGAAACCTATGAGTAATTCTATTACATAAAACTACTACATAGAAAACTTTTTATGAAAATATATTGATTAACAAAAGCGAGGTGAAACATATGAGTAGATGTTGGACATTCAATCGTCACTAAAGAAGTTTACATCGACCACATAATCATCTGTTAACTCAAGACCCATTGCCCGTAATTCGTTGATCAATGCATCTACCTTTTGAAGTCTCGAGCTTACACCTTTTAAAACCTTTTGACACTCATCATGATCACCGACATTGAGTTTAAGCCAGTCAAGCAGAATGTTAACATCAAGATCATCTGTGACATCAAAATAATTGACAAATATATTGTTAGTATGAAAACGCGTATGTATTAAACTTTAGTAAACCAAATATCAGAAAATGACCTTTTTTATTCGTCGATGAATCACCGTCTTCAAAAACCGATTTAAGAAACCTCAATGCTGCGTCCACTTTTGAACTTGTTTGATTAACGGGTTCATCTCCATGTTGAGTGTTTGGTTTAGGGTCGTTTTTTGGATCACCGGATTTGGTGTTATTGTCATTATGATTATTTATTGTATCTTAAATATTTTGATGGTTTGATGATGCCATGTATAAAGCGTGGGGTGTGTTGGTATAAGAAAATACACATAGATGATGAGTATATATATACTTAGGTGTAGGTGGTTGTTACAATAATTAGGGTTTATTTTTTGGGTGTTTTGGTTCCAATATTTGCACATATGGTCCATGATTATAAGCAATATGTTTTATATGGTTTTATATATAAAATCTACACTATAAAGGTGACTAAGATAATATGTATAGAAAGTGAATAACATCCATATATACTTTCATGCAAATATTATAATTAAATAAAAAAGTATAAAATCCAATAAATGTCTAATAAAAATTAAAACAAAAAATAAATAAGAAAAAAAAATGTATGTTAAAAAGTAGTAAAAGTGAATACCAAAGGATGTTCTTATTTAGAAAAGGATGACAACATACAATAACGATGTTTTGACTATCAAAAATCGTCGTTGTCGTCGTCTGTATCATCATCAGATGGTGCATCATCATCATTAATGAAGTCGGCTAAGTCATCTCCATCATCCGTGTCATCCGAAGATCGGTCACTTTCAAGGTCCTCTAAACCAATCCCATCTTCCTCATCCGTACCTTCTTCCACGGTATCGCTTATGTGAATAGCGTTATCTACTTCAATGTCATCATCCGTTTCTTCGTCAATCAAACTAAACGGACTTGCATTGGATGATGACGTCCTTGGTTTCTTGTTCGAGCGACGGAAAGTGAGAGGCTTATCCTCAACAATATCCTATGTAAAGAAAAAAAATACAAAATTAACATTAATAATAACAAACTAATAGCTTTTCCGTATTGACACTTTAGAAAAAATAGTTTGAAAATAAATAAATAAAATAAAATAACTATAGCAATGATAAAAACTATACTTTCTCGTACTATATTTTAAATGTCACAATAAAAACTTTTTTTTTTTAATTTTTTTAATTTTATTTATTTATTTATTTTTTTGTTATAATGCTTATGGACTTACCTCGTCAGAAGAGCTAATATTAACAACTTTTTCATCTTTCATCAAGCTTCCGCGTTTTTTAGAAACGGGTTCACCCTGTACAATATTTGTTTTTAAAGTAAATATATATTAAAGTGTATATTATTTATCTAAAAAAATATATAATGACAAATTTTCAGTGCAATATAAAAGTGTCAATCTTACCACATCGTCATCTGATATGTCAATGACCGGTATATCTTTCGCGGGCACATCTCCAGAATTTGATGCGTTATTGTTCTCTTGATTTTTGCTTGCCTACATTAACATAAAAATAATCACAACATATATATATATATATATATATATATATATATATATATATATATATATATATATATATATATATATACATGCAAACGTATGTATATAACAAATTATTGAAAAAAATGTTTAAAAAAAAAAATTACATTTAGTGAATCGTTATTGTTAACCATATTGTGAAAAAAAAAAAAAAAAACCTAATATTATTGCAAATGTGCAATGAATATTTGATTGGATTTATAGAAAATGAATGTCAATATATTAGGAATAGATTCATATAATATTGTATTTTATTTGTATATTACACCTAATTTGTTATGTATTATATGAAACAAATGTTTTACATGTATATAATCATAATATCTAAAACATGTATTTTTTTTATAACTATTTTAGTCAAAAATTTTAAAAAAATATATAAAAGATTGCTTGTTATAGCTTCTATAATTATAATGATTACATGCAATCCTTTATTTTTTTTGAACATTGATTACATTATATACATACACGGTTATACTTTCCATGTTTATCTTAAATCCACATTATAATCATTATACTCATATCCGATCAACACCACCAATAATTCATCTCTCTAAATCCAAAACCGCCGTCTTCTCAGTTGCTAAGTTCGAACGATCCGATCAACAGGTTTGTTTGTTTTTTTTTTTTTTTTTTTTTTGTTTTTTTTTCTTCTTTGGTTCATACATCTTATTGATCATTGGATACCAATGTAATAACCGATATTAGCAAAGTATCTAAACCTATTTGCATGTATATAATCGGATATGTTTTACCGAAATTAAGTTTGGTGACTCTGTTCTTGCGGTATTTTTAAGTAATAGTTTAAAGATGATTGATTTTAATCAATCTATTTTGGGATTTCACTAATCGAGTATATCGAATAGTATATATTTATGATGTTGTAGATTATCGTGATTATGTTTAGGCAAATGGTTATGATACGTTAGCAATGTTGACATGATTATTTGTTGTACATGTATTCAAAGTAATTGATGCTAACCATACTTTATTAGTTCAAATTTTACATGGTCAGTGAAACGGTTATTGTTTGATTTAGGTTGATTTTGTGTAAATTTCAATAGATTGGGAGATAGGAGATGTATATATTTAAGTTGAGATGTTAACAGGAACACCATATACAACTCTAGTTGTTAAAAATGATAATCTCATTTGAGTGTGATAGTTAGTATCCATTACCTATTGTAATATGGTGTGTTTAATGTTTTCAAAAGAAGTTCAAATGTGATGATAATACTTGAGTAGTTACGTTCACATGTTTGGATAGTTTGTGATAATGCTACAACAGAAGCCGTGTCTTGTTTTAGATTACGCCTCTTGATAATATGATGATTTCACTTGATAATGCTACTTAAAAGGTATAAGTACTATAAAAGAGATATATGAGTATAGATGTATGAATAAGGTAAAATTTAGTTTAAATTGTTGTCGTTAGATTTGTTAAGTACTATGTAGTATTCATTTTTGAATGTAATACTACGAATATCTATTGTAATATGTTGCGTTTAATGTTTTCACAAGAAGTTGACATGTGATGATATTACTTGAGTAGTTACGTTCACTTGTTTGGAACCTTTGTGATAATGCTACAACATAAGACGTGTCATGTTTTAGATTACGTCTCTTGCCAATATGATGAACTTACTTGAAAATGCTACTTAAAAGGTTTAAGTACTACAAAATAGATATATGACTATAGATATATGAATCAGGTAAAATTTAGTTAAAAATGTTGTGGTTACATTTGTTAAATACTATGTAGTAAACAGTTTTGAATGTAACACTATACTGACAATGTCAACGTCGTGTTTCTATTAAACAGGATGAGCATGCAGTTTTTAGTTGAAGCAAACAAAAAAAACATCCGAACACTCCAGGTAGTTAGTTTTAATAATACGTACATACCGTATAACTTAATTAGTGTAACTTTAAATGTAGATACGAATTAATATTTTCAATTACAGATCCTTCCAAAATTCTTTAAGGAAAGATTGTACCCGAGAAAGCAATGGATATACTTAATACATAATAGAGGAACGAAACATAAGGTTTTCTGGAAAGTGGTTGCTGGTGATATTGTCTTGTACTCGCATGAATGGAAAGACTTTTTAACAGACAACAGATACAACAACGCCGCGACCTTACATTTCATACGTGAGGAAGAAGATTGTTACTACGTAATAGGGTACTACGATGAAGGGCACGAATGTAATGGCTACGACCTTACTTTGGCAGGTTACAGACAACGTCGATGCTTGGTCAGTGTGGAACAACCTCAACAATCACCGGTAACTCTTTAAGCTATATATATTACATTCGTTGAGTGTATTCAAAATGTTGTTTATTTTTTATTTTGACTCGTAACTTTCCTTACAATGTCATTCTTATGAAGGTCGTTCCTTGTCATTTCCTTAAAGAACCTAAGAATGAAGATTTCACAGTTGTTGTGGCTGGCGTGCCGTTAGCAGCTTTGACTCACCGTGAAATTGAATTAGTTGAAGAAAAGAAACACGTGCACGAATTGGGAGGACAGGGATGGAGTTTGTTGGTTAATGAGTTAGGTTTGATTGGTGGCACAAGAGTGATATTGACAAATCTACTAAACAATACTCTGTCACTGATGCCATTTGATGAGTCCGGGATGGAAATGAGGTCTGAAATTGTACCACGTATGCAGCTGAATTGGAGAAAGCCTTTCAAGAGAAGCCCGATAGATAATGGTATGTTAATGAACGTGTACATGTAATATTTCGTAATCTTTTAAAAATGAAGTATCAATATAAAAATTGTTTTTTCTTGCTTTTCAAATGAAGATGAACGAATGCAGCACATATGTGAAAGGGATGGATGCACGGAGCACAACGATGAGAAACATTGTTTTTATGCTCCGATTCTTGACTATGTGACGGACAAAGGTCGTTTGGTAAGTGGTTGAAACCATATTTATTTCGGGTGTTACTCATGCATTGCATTGATTTACAGTTGAAAACATTATTAAAAGAATATACTCATTACTATAACTACGTTTATTTTCATTGTAGACCATACCCTACAACTTTGTCAAGTCACATTCCATGTTCAAGTACCATAATGCCATTCTCCAATACCATCATGGACTTCAGTTTTATGTCCCCGTCGATCTAGAATATCACAGCGATCGACCTAACTCCAAAAATCATGTGACAATCAAGACAAATTGGAAGACCATAGTTATGCAGTGTGACTGGGATGATGCCAAAATGGTGAGGTTCAAACTTGCTGACTATGTGAAAGACGATCGAGTTTCATTGCCTAACCGTGACCCAATTATGATTCCAGTGTTTCTCATGTGTTAAAACATATGATCATGCTTTGCAAACTTTATGTCTTTCTTTCATGTAGTAAGGTATTATGGTTAGGATTATTAAATACTTGGATTATTGACTTTGTTCTTTTGCGTTTTGTGTCATTTGATGAATAGCAGCAGGAAATAGTGGCAATGGTTTATAAAATTCTGAATATGTTTATTTTCATGTTTATGAATATATTTTTAGTCCATTGTGTTAAACGACCCGGGATATGGTTTTACTTTAATAGATGGTGTGGACTTTCTTTTTTTTTTAAAAAAACAGATTCATTTTTAGAACATTATGTTGTTTGCATATGCGCTTACTTTAATTGTTGGTGTGGACTTTAATTTTCCGTTGATGTCTCATAGTTTAAAAGTATCATTATTGTTATATGCATCAACCATTCTTTAATAAACTATTACGTTTTTAAAAAACATATTCTGTCTCAAATTACTTATATATTACGCGTATGGGGCAATATGTACATAAAAGATAAGTGTTAGCTGCAATTTAAAAAGCTGTATGTAGAATTTACCAAACATTAGACATAAAAATTTAAAATGATAATGTTCACCAGTTATGAATGTATGCAAACACATAAACAAATTGTCTAACATAGTAGCAGGTGTTTGTCGAAAATATGCAGAAAAACATAATCAGAATTAAATATATTTAAACAAATGTCCGTAAATGCAAACTATTCATCAACTATAAAATACATTTATATAAAGCCCTGTGACAATTTATGTGATTAGATAATGTAGAGTTGTTGATCACATTTATACTCAAAATGTTAATGCAAAGTGCATTGCTCATCATGTGCACCGGAAGAAAAGCAAAGTAATACGCGTTTGGGGCAATATGTATAAACATTAACATTAATTTTACACAATTGGGATGAAATTGACAAATGATTTATTTAAAAATATTGTAGCATTATATATATATATATATATATTGTTTGGGACTTATGTAATCTCTAAATATAGTTTTACATGGTATTAGAGCAAAAAATAAGGTCCGATCTCAATTTTATTTTTTACGGTTGATTAAAGCTCGACTGGGGTTTTTGTTTAGTTTATTTTCTAGTCGGCTTTATGACAGTCGATGATTCCTCCCGAACCGTCACTTATTTATCACACAAGCTAACCACTTGTGAATGGTTAACCGTAATATCTAAATGGAGCCCGGGAGGAACTAGCAATGTTAATCCGTGGGAGTTAAGTACAGAAAAAGTACGTGAGTACAGAAAAGTACATCCCCGGGTCGTTATGTCCCAACGAGGTGTGAACGTGATACTACCATGAGTTGTAATGTGTTGAAATAATATGTATATAGAAAAATGGGAATCTGAATGACTAACACTGAAATGTGAATAGTAATAGCTCTTGTCACAGCTATTTCAGTAAAAACGTACAATCAGAAACCTTAAAATGTAAAAGGATATATAAACGTACGTTTAAATTTAAATAAACGTAAACGTACAAAAACAAAGTGGGAATTATAACAAAAGATGGATTTGCGTGCCTTAGCGGCTTAAATGCAAATTAAACAAACTTAAAATATTTATTTATTAATTACAAACTTATTTAAATATTAAGAAAACCTAAAAATGTGAAAAGTAATAAAAATGTACGTTTAAATTAAATTAAACGTCTACATACTGAAATAAAACTGAAAACTGATCAATACAAATCCCACAAATGTGAAATTTATATTTTTGTGATCCTAATAATATAAGAAAATTAATTATGAATTAAAATAATTTTTACAAGTACTTATGTAATTACTATTAATTAAAAACTATTTATTTATTATTTAGCTAATTAAACTGATTTAAAATATTACACATACTAAAAAGACTTAGATAATTAAGAAGATTTTTATAAATCTTATTAACCATCACAGGAATCCTAAAAAATTATAAAAAGTTAGTTTTATGTATTTTTAATTTATTTTACTAATTATTATTCTAATTATTAATTAATATCTAATTAAACTATTTAATTATGAAAAATAGAAAATGAACAATAAAAATTCTAGAAAAATTCCTAAAATTATATTATACTATATATAAGCTAGGAAAAATATAAAAACTAGGTACTACTTTATAAAAACTAATTATGCTATTTAAAATTTATTTGTTAATTGAAAACTAAATATACTAATTTTAAATCTAAAAATTAGAAAACTAAAAGTGAAAATTGCAAAAGTAATTTTTACATATACTAATTAACTTAATAAAGTTATAAAAATTATAAAAAATTATCTAGGATAAAATTTAAATACTAGAACTAATTTATTTTTGGCTTTTCTGTTTATGGAACTATATATATATATATATAGTATTTACATAAGTTTTAACAAAAATGAAACTTTACAAACTAAGAAATAAGCAATTCGTGGCTTATGGTTCATTCAGTTAAGCTTTTGGCTTAACAGTGGAGTTTAAGCTTAGAATAAGCTAGGAAAAAGCTTTATACATGAAACAAAAGATAAAATAACATTTGTACAAGTATTTTAACTGGAAACAAGCAAGATTGTACCAAGGTTTAAGCTGAATAAGCTCACATAAGCAAATAAGCACATCCAAAGTACTGCTTGTTATACTCAAATCCAAACAACCCTGCAACCTTTTTGCTTGGCAATTTAAGCTTATGAAATAAGCTGAAAAGGCCAAAATAAGAGTTTAAATAGCAAGATGGTCTGGTTGGCTTTCCAAAAAGCCAAAACTCAACCTGTGGGGTCCACAGGTTAGATTTTGAGGGGCTTATGAAATAGGCTTGAGTATACTGAGTGCTCAGTATACTCAATAAGGGTGGACAAGCTAATGGCTAGTTGCAGCCCTATTGAATAAGCTGTAACATGATATTTAAACCCAGGATCATTGAGTATGGTGGATGAGCTTCACATGAAGCCATACCACACCAACTATAGACCACAGGATAGCTTGTGAGGGCTTATGAAGTGTGCATGAGTATTCTGATGAATCAGCATACTCATGAGATGGTGATAAGTTGAAGCTACTTGCAGCCCTATTAAATGAGCTGCAAGGTTTTAATTAAGCACATGATCTAATAGCTGGGTAGATAAGCTTCACATGAAGCTTATTTACTCAGCTTCTAGATCATGAATGAGCTTTATAAAGGGCTTGTGGTAATGGTGTAAGTCCATTGATTTCTCAATGGGCTGTTGTGAATGGGCAAACAACAAGACCTTATTAACTTATCAAATAAACTTGTATAAGCTCTACTTATATTCAGACATTGAGATGGGTAGCTTGGCCCCACATAAGACCAAGAATCATAAGCTCAAGCTCAATGAGGAGCTTGTGCAAGCTTTGGAAAAACAGCTCACCTTCACTGTTTGCTTCAGTGAAGGGAGTGAGATGGAACAAAAAGTGAGGGTTTATTAAACTAAACTACAAGCTAATAATTGAAAAGACAAGCACAGAAACTAAAAATAGGCCACATGGGCAACACAAAGAAACAAGGTACACAGTCACAAGCTCAATATTCACAAAGCTACAAGCTTGTGAAATTGGCTATACAACTGTGAGACAGGGCAAAAACAGCTATGAAAAAGCACTTAAATAAGCAGTAAGACATGACTTAGAAAAATTAACAAAAATATATTTGGAAAGTTTAGCAACAAAACTAAAATAACCTAAAAGGATTAAGCATGAAATTAAATAATAAAGACACAGTAAAATACCCTTTTAATTCAAAAACCTGAAAAACTAACATTTGACTTTTTCTATTTTATGATCAAAGTTGACTTTGATCAACTTTGATCTGAATCTATTGACTAAATAAGATATATTAAGCTAAGAGAACATGAAACTAACAAATATTATCAACTTTTAAACACTTATGCAAAGTTTTAGGATCAAATGATGTTACAGTAGACAAATAACATAAAATCAAGAGTTATTTTGACTATTTATCATGTTCACTGTTTCATTAAGGCTTAAATGAGTTATATAGGACCTAAGTAGTGTGTATCCAACAAGAACAACAACAACTAAACCCTCTAACACAGTCTTACCCATTTATCCAAACAAACCTTAAATGAACTCAAAATGAACTTTTCAAACTATTTGACTGTATAAACTAATCCTATCCAATCCAGTGATCCAAGATGTCAAAGTGGATCTTTTTCAGCATAAACCAGCTGTCAAACAAGTCTATACTTATGACTTTCAAAATTTAGTATATTGACTGTCAAATTAGATTTCAAAGCAAATCTCAAATTCAAAACATAACACCCTAATATTAACTTAGATAATCATTAACTAACACCAACTAAATATAGAAACATGAAAATCTAATCATAAGAACACATGAACAGTAAAATAGCAAAAATTAAGAAAAATGGTTAAAAATGAGATCAAACTGAGATTGCATGACACACAATTGTATAGACCTAACCAATCCATTCCAGGGATTATACTAAGCACAGTAAACCCTTTTTCAGTGTAAACATGGTATTTAATCATATTTAGACCTAGGAGATTCAAGACTTAGGAAAATGGACAATTACATGGAATTCAAAGCACAATTAGATTTCATAACATAACAAACAAAGTTTACACTAGAAAATGATTAACTAACATCATAATAACATAGAAACATAAAAATTAAAGAGATTGAACACATGAACAGTAAAATGAAAAATTGAAAGAAATGCTTACAAGTGATTAAGCTGAGGAACCAATGAAACCAATGACCATTGTCACATCCTATAGCCTCCCATGAGACTTCTAAACCAGAGTCATCCAATTTATACCCTGCTCCAAGCTTGAATCACAAAGAACACAGATTTTTTATTTAATTTTCTATTTTCTCTATTTTTTTATCTATTTTTGATTTTTTAAAGACTATAATTGATTAAGGGTTTCTACAAGCTTTAAAGCTTTTGTCAGGAGCTTATATGACCTATAAAAGTCCAATAAACAACACTAATCAACAAGAAATTGAAATGACTTGAAATTTAAAGACAATTAAGCTAAAATTGGAAACTGAAAGATAACTTGAAATTAAACTGTAAACATTGTTCCATTACACTAATTTGAGGTTAAGTACAACATTAGAAACATTAAAAGACATTAATTTAAAGAAAACAATAAACTACATTATGCTACGTGACATTGGCTAGCCCAAGGTGAGTTTTCCTCTGCTCCATCTTCTCTTTTTATAGTCTTTGAGTTCCTTGGTGATCACTTAATAAATCCCATCACAATTCTTGACCATTGGATCACTAAAAATCATCTTAGCCGTTTAAATGCAATTTGGCGCCAAAAGTGGTTATGGTAGCGTGGAGGGTTTTTAGGAACAATTAAGGGTGCTTGGAAGGATGTGGAGGTGGAGGGGACATGGTGTGAAGGGGAGAAGTCAAGTGGTGGTGAAACCAGGCTAGGTGGAGGTGGTATTGGTGGCTGTGAGGGAGAGTGAACAGTGGAGTGGTGGTATCTGGTTTTGGGCGGGGTCAAAGGGTCAACGCCCAGGTTTAATATTAAAGGGTGTTGGGCTGGTGGTATTTTGGGCTGATGAGGCGAAAAATGATCCGTTTTTAGGGGGTCATTTAAGCCCGAATCCGACTTTATTTGATCAAATATTGCCCTAAATCGTTCCTTTTGTGATTTTAGGTGTTTGGAGAGTGAATTCTGGAAAAGAGGCTATTTTTGACGTTTTTTGGAGCATAAAGTGAAGAAAACGGCAAAGTACCAAAAATCCATGCTGAAGATACAAGGTGACGGGGTCAAGACTTCCTTCTTGACGGCGTCAGACATGGAGAATAAAATACCGTAGCTGGTGACGGCGTCAGATGGATAGGTGACGGCGTCAAAGTGTCCAAGAATAAAATACCGAAGGTGGTGACGGCGTCACATAGGCCGTCACAAGTGGATCTAGGGCGTCCGAGGAAGTATATGGCGGCGAGGTGACGGCGTCAGACATAACTCTTGACGCCGTCAGAACGATTTTCCTATATATAGTTTTCTAGTTTTTTCATTAAAAAAAGGAGAAGTTTTGGTGAAACCCTAAAGACGATTTTGGTGCCTCTTTTACAGGTTTTTCAAGGGTTCCAAACCCTTGAGACCTTGCATTGTAATTGAGATAAGTATACTTTTAATTCAATCAATATGTCTATGTGTTGGTTGTTTATCTTTTGTTCTTATCTTAATTCTACTATGCTAGGCTAGATTTCCTTTGTGTTTGCTTAGATCTAATGAAACCTAGATGTTGATTATGTGTTGATTACTTGTCTATTCTTGTTTTGGATGAATGATATTATATGTTAGGCTTAAGAAAACTGGCAGATCTCCAATGGTAACATGCTTGAACGTCTTAAGAAACATGAACCGAGGCGTACTAGGTCTTTATTGGTTGTATTTAATGCATGTGCCACTGTTTACAATCCCTATAGTTGTGCTGGGTCATGGTGTAGGAGGAGATAAGAGCTCATAGAGTTGGGGAGTTATGTATGCCACCCCACGAATGGTATTAAGGAATACAATCCGTCATCCATACAAGTGTAACAAGTAATTAATATGTAAAAGATATCTAGGGAGTAATGAAGTCTAAGTAAACACAATTTCTCCAACCACTGCTCACAACCTTAGTTTAAATTAGTTTAATTTCATTTTCATTAGTTTATTTTAATTATATATTAGCTTTGGGTGAGTTGAATAGCAACTAATTCCGCCCTATCTTCCAAAACCCGAGATTTTACTTGCTTTCATAAAAATATAAAAATACAAAAATAATCATCTTCCACCTCTAGAACTATTAATTAGGTTTTCTAATCCTAGCGACACTATTCCTAAGCTGAACGATCAATCCCCCGGTACTTGTCACTATACTATACTACAACGATCAGGTACACTGCCTGGTGGGGGTTGTAAGCTTCTCAAGATCCCTCGAGAGGTAAAGCAAGGTGCGATTCCCACGCATCAAGTTTTTGGCGCCGCTGCCGGGGATTGTCTATCTTTACATTTATTTCTCATCTTTCGCAAAAGAGTGCGGCGCCATCAAGTTTTTGGCGCCGCAGCCCGGGGAATAGTTATTGTCTAGGTTAGGATTTCTTTTTATTAGGTCTACTTGCTAGATTCCTTTCTAGTAAGATTTTTATTTTTTATTTTTTTTAGGTCTTCTTTAGTCTAACTTATTTCTTTGTGCCTTTGTTCTTAACTCTTTACCATCCGACATCATGGAAGGTGGTAACATCTTTGAACCCGTCATCCCACCACAACAAAACCCACCATTAGAACCCCTTAGGCCCCGAACCTTAGGAGAGTATTCCCGACCTAGCCACCAGGGCTACCGAAACACCATTGAGCTCACCGGAGACAATGTGACCCCCTTGCGATCCGACACCATCCGGTTGGTGCAAAGCGGATGTGCATTCCATGGACTTCGTTCCGAAGATCCAAACCAACACCTTAAGGATTTCCTCAAAATCGTAGATTCCATAGACCTAGGTGTTGAAACTAGAGAGACTACCCGATTACGCCTATTCCCATTCTCTCTACGAGATCAAGCTAGTCAATGGCTTGAGCGTTTCCCCGCGGGATCCATCACCACATGGGACAATCTCGCCAATCGCTTCCTTACCCAATTCTTCCCGCCGAAAAAAACCGCAATGCTTAGAAGGGACATTTTGATGTTTGAGCAACAGCGGGGTGAACCTTTCTACGAGGCTTGGGCCCGTTTTAAGGATCTCCTCCACAAGATCCCTCATCATGGCATAAACCTTTGGTTATTAGTTCAGATTTTCTACGACCATGTTGATTATCACACTAAGCGCACTATCGACAGGGCCGCGGGAGGCAAATTGCGTGATAAGAATGCTGAGGAGTCATGGGCGATTATAGAAGAGCTCGCTGTCGATAATAATGAGATTTGGGAGTTTAAACATACGGTAGAAGCGGCCATCAATGCAGTCTCGGCATCTGGAGGAACCACCGAAATCCCCGATGAACTCTTATGCAAACTTGAGGCAAAAGTTGACTATTTTGAGGAAAGGCAAAGGAGACCCTTAAGTCCTAGACAAGCCACTATCAATTCTGTCTCAAGATCAACTTCAGTACCATTATCTGAATCACCTTCTAGAGAACATGTCGAGACTTTTCAGGGGTGCACTCCACCTTGTTCCCCTCCCAAGGAACTTAGCTCAGAATTTGAGGCTAGGATGAGAGAATATATGGCGACTCACTCTGATCGGCTTGCTAGATTCGAAGAAGCAATTTATAAGCAAAAAAATGAGATGCAGGAGAAAATGAATGAGATGTTGAGTCTATTGGAGGAGTATACCAGTCAGAAAACCCCCGAACGAATACTGCTAAGGAAAGAAAGCGCCACCCCCACCACCCAATTTGTTAACTCCATCACCATTGTCCATAAAGATAATGAGAAGGTAAAAACTCCTGCTAAACAGACCTTAGAAAAACCGCCTGAGTCCCAACCTTTGAGCTACTACCTGAAACACGACATAAACAAAAACACCATAACAAATTGGATTAAGAGTGATAGGCGTAACCAATCCTCCGAACAGGTTCCCGAGAAAGAGAAAGAAGAGGAAGATGAGTATGATACACTTATTGGAGGATCAGTGGTCGAGAGGTTACTAGTACAGAAAGTGGCTACTAAGCAGGTAGCATGTGGAAACTTTGAAATACCAACAAGCATCGGGGACTTGAAACATCTTAGTGCTTTCGCCGACCAAGGATCGGAAGTAAATCTTATGCCCCTAACTATTTACATCCAACTAACGTCAAAAATGCCAGCACCCACTCGTGTTAGGCTATCTCTTGTTGGACACTCGTACGTATACCCCCTAGGAATCGCAGAAGATGTATTAGTTAATGTGGCAGGATTCATGTACCCCGTTGACTTTATGATCATTGATGATAAAGGGGATGGATGCATGCCAATAATCCTTGGGGCACCATTCCTCACCACCGCTAGGGCTGTCATTAAGTATGAAGATAGGAAGATTGAGCTTAAATCTGGAAAGAGAAAGATTAGCTTCCACATGACTCCGCGAAGTGGGCATGAGAATTTGAGTTGGAGAATGATTAAAAACAACATTGGCACGACACCCATTCGTGTTCAGAACAAAATTCTTGCATGGGAGGCAAGAATCAAAAGCTATAAGAAAGCTAAGGATGAAAGAAGAAAAGGCAATAAGGTTCCGATTGAACTCAAACATACTCAACACGAAAAAAATCATACACCATTTGAGGAAGGGAACTTGGTGCTCCTGAGACACTCGGAAACGACAATACCACCCGATACACCAAGTCCTTGGTGGTATGGGCCCTTCACAATCGAAGGATTGAGCCAAGAAGGGGTAGCTAACTTGAGAAGCAAATTAGGTGGGAAGGTGATTGCGAGTATTGATAGATTGAGGCACTACCATCATAACAGTAATGATCGCAATTATATGGGGTACATCATAACCAATGATGAAATCACGTAGTAACCCACGACTTTGAGTCTAGCTACAAGACTCGTAAATAAAGAAAAGCGCTTCTTAGGAGGCAACCCATGTTTTGTGTGATTTTATTTGTTTGATTGTTATTTGCTTCCGTATGCATGCTTTATTTTTATTATTGGTTGATCATGTTTCTCAATTAAAAATGTGGAAATACTTTATTATGTTGTTTGGCCTAGTCTTAACTTCAACCTAAAGGTATTTTTGCAAAAGATAAGTGTAAGGGGAAACCCCAAATATGTTTTTAAGAAACAAACCGATCATGATTCTCCACAATATTTAATGAACATGTATATTCGTATTTGTTAGAGTCAAATGCTTGTATTGAGTCATAATGAAGTTTTGCAGGATTTTCCAGGAAGTAGGACAAAGTTTTTCCAGAAATTTTCCGGAAACTTAACATAAGAATTTCTGCAGGTCCATTCTGACGGCGTCAGGGTATTCTCTTGACGGCGTCAGGAGTCAAAAATCTGGAAATTTTACCGGTTTTGTTTTTCTAACAGAGTCTTATGGTTTTTGTGAATTATTAAGTTTTATAATCTCCAGGAAATCTGCAAACTTCATTCCACAAGCATTATATCTTACTTTGTTTTCTAGGATTTAGAAACTTATATAGGATGCCGCCGATTTTACGCGAGGTTGTCTTGTCTATTTTGTCAGGTTTCACAGGTTATGTTCGACAAGGAGATGATTTATATTCTGGAAGGGAAGCTTTGATTGTTCGTTTTCTTGGAAGAAGATTTAACCTGGCCACCTCATTATCCATACCGAGCGAATCAGGGGAGTATTTGATTTCATTCTCTTTACTTTTTCACTTTTACATTCTTTACTTGAACATTGGGGACAATGTTCATCTTAAGTGTAAGGGGAGGGTAAAAAGATGATACCTTACATATGCACTTTCGCTTGAGTTTGTTTTGTTTGATAGTAGATGTGTAATAAAACTATGAGAAATACTTGTTAGTGTAATTTTAGCGCCAAATTTAAATTTTTTTACAACATTTAGGAGTGAAACTTTAGCCATAGCAAGCGTCTCATGGATAAGAGGTTGTATGACTAGCACATAACCGTATATTCAGAAAAATTTTCCACCCAAAAATGTGAGGTTCGCCTTTAGTTTTGATAGGAAAAGCATTTATTATTGGTGCTTATGAGTGTACCGGTAGCATTTAGATTCTAGAACTTGCGTTAGTGATGCATCCCGAGACCGCTAGTGAGACTACATTCATGTGGTAGGATTTACTACATGATAAGAGGCATTAGGATTACCCTTGTGTTAAACCCGTATCATAATTACTTGACCATTTAAGTCATATTACTTGACTAGTTAAGTCAACTAATTTTTCCCACACCCTTTGCGTTGTACTCATTTTTAGTACACGATACCCCTAGTACACCCCTCCGAGCCTATCTTTTCGTTTCTAACTTTAAGCATCTTACTTAAAGGAAGAATTTGTTACACCCTACTTAAATGTACAACCAAATCGCCTTAGCCTTCCGTGTATGCGCTCATTTTTAGTGCATTATTGTTATTTGTTAAACCCTAAGTTAACTTTCTAATTGATTACATGGTTGCTAAGTCGAGTCATATCCTTGTACATATTGTTTTGGGACGATTGGGACTCATGGGTAAGTACTTATTTTATGGAGTAATGGGGAAGAACATCATATTATTACCCCCATATGTGCGTTAATCTTAAAAGTGCTCCAAGTTTTTTGATTTTCTTAATTCGAGTTATTAGAATAGTTAAATATAAAGTATGTAAAGATTCAAGTGTAAGGGGATTGCTCAAACCCCTATGATGTATTATTTTGGATGGTAGGGTAAGAGTGTATGCAAAAAAAAAAAAAAAAAAAAAAAAAAAAAAAAAAAAAAAACATACGGACTACCATCCCATTTTCATTCTATGTTCATTCTATGTTTTTATTATTTTTCATTTATTAGCTTAAGTCGAGTCTAGTCTTGGCTTAGCAACGCCATCTTGTACATGTAATTAACCGAGATTGTTAACTCGCCACCAGTAAAATTCCCTTTATCCAACAAAACCGTGTAATTCATATCCCTACACCTAACGTTATAACCCTTTAAAAAGACCTCTTTGATAGTTTATCCTAGGTGCTTACGCCATGTGGTGGAGGTTTGATCCTTTCCCAAGCCTATGGTAATCTATTTTGCTATGACAGGTAGTGAGAGATATCTTCCATTTCCATAATGTTATATTACTTTATTACACCCGAGAGATGTGAGTATCTAAACACTATTTGTGAGGTGCTTGTGTATGACCTCCATGCTTGTCTATTGGTCTTTAGTGGAACGATTATTTGTTGTAATTACTTTTATATTAGTGTTAAATGACCCCTAACTTGTCTTTTGAGTAGGATAAAAGCTCATTTGCTTGAGGACAAGCAAATCTCAAGTGTAAGGGTATATGATGAGGCAAAAAATGATCCGTTTTTAGGGGGTCATTTAAGCCTGAATCCGACTTTATTTGATCAAATATTGCCCTAAATCGTTCCTTTTGTGATTTTAGGTGTTTGGAGAGTGAATTCTGGAAAAGAGGCTATTTTGGACGTTTTTGGAGCATAAAGTGAAGAAAACGGCAAAGTACCAAAAATCCATGCTGAAGATACAAGGTGACGGCGTCAAGACTTCCTTCTTGACGGCGTCAGACATGGAGAATAAAATACCGTAGCTGGTGACGGCGTCAGATGGATAGGTGACGGCGTCAAAGTGTCCAAGAATAAAATACCGAAGGTGGTGACGGCGTCACATAGGCCGTCACAAGTGGATCTAGGGCGTCCGAGGAAGTATATGGCGGCGAGGTGACGGCGTCAGACTTAACTCTTGACGCCGTCAGAACGATTTTCCTATATATAGTTTTCTAGTTTTTTCATTAAAAAAAGGAGAAGTTTTGGTGAAACCCTAAATACGATTTTGGTGCCTCTTTTACAGGTTTTTCAAGGGTTCCAAACCCTTGAGACCTTGCATTGTAATTGAGATAAGTATACTTTTAATTCAATCAATATGTCTATGTGTTGGTTGTTTATCTTTTGTTCTTATCTTAATTCTACTATGCTAGGCTAGATTTCCTTTGTGTTTGCTTAGATCTAATGAAACCTAGATGTTGATTATGTGTTGATTACTTGTCTATTCTTGTTTTGGATGAATGATATTATATGTTAGGCTTAAGAAAACTGGCAGATCTCCAATGGTAACATGCTTGAACGTCTTAAGAAACATGAACCGAGGCGTACTAGGTCTTTATTGGTTGTATTTAATGCATGAGCCACTGTTTACAATCCCTATAGTTGTGCTGGGTCATGGTGTAGGAGGAGATAAGAGCTCATAGAGTTGGGGAGTTATGTATGCCACCCCACGAATGGTATTAAGGAATACAATCCGTCATTCATACAAGTGTAACAAGTAATTAACATGTAAAAGATATCTAGGTAGTAATGAAGTCTAAGTAAACACAATTTCTCCAACCACTGCTCACAACCTTAGTTTAAATTAGTTTAATTTCATTTTCATTAGTTTATTTTAATTATATATTAGCTTTGGGTTAGTTGAATAGCAACTAATTCCGCCCTATCTTCCAAAACCCGAGATTTTACTTGCTTTCATAAAAATATAAAAATACAAAAATAATCATCTTCCACCTCTAGAACTATTAATTAGGTTTTCTAATCCTAGCGACACTATTCCTAAGCTGAACGATCAATCCCCCGGTACTTGTCACTAGACTATACTACAACGATCAAGTACACTGCCTGGTGGGGGTTGTAAGCTTCTCGAGATCCCTCGAGAGGTAAAGCAAGGTGCGATTCCCACGCATCATGGGGCTAAGTGGTGGGCTGTTTGTGTTTGTTTTAATATTAAGGGTCCGGTTGGTATTAATAGTACAAAAGCCCAAGGACCAAATGTGTCAAAGCTGAAACTTGAGGGACCTTAATTGCCAACTTTCCCAAATCTCTTCTAGGGATCAAACCTGCCAATATATAATAACACAAGGACCAAAGTTGTATTTATTTCATTTTTAAAACTATAAGGACCTTTTATGTCATTTTTTGGATTTTGAGGGGGTGAAAGTGTAAATTACCAAAAGTTATCAAAATTGTTCCAATTTGTAAGTTATGAATAGTACAAGGGTAATTTGTGATAAAATTCTATTTTTAATACCCAAGGACTAATTTTGCCAATTTTGAAACTTGAGGGGTAAAAATTGCCATTTTGTGAAAACTTTTATCCAGGGATCATAAGTGAATATTTTTGGTTTCCCGAGGACTTAAGTTGACTTTTATTTTATTTGAAACCTTCAGGGACTAGTTTTGACAATTTATGAAACTTGAGGGACTAAAACTGCCAATTATGCAAACTTTGTACGTTTTTCATCTGTTTTTGCATATTTCGCATTTGAAACATATAAAACACAATTTTCAGATATTTTAAGTATTTTGATACATATTTGAGTGTTTTTGTATGTTTTGGCAGCTCAGATTGGTATAAAATGATGAGTATTTAGACACTCATCAATCCCCCACACTAAACTATTGCTATTCCCTAGCAATCTTTTATGAAAAAATTAATGGATTTCATCTATTTACCAAAAGCCATTACTTCTGGAGTAGCCAGGTGTAAGAACTGTGGTACACCTGATAACCGTGTGATTTTGAGCAAATCACCAGCTGTCAACGGATTTGATTAGTCTTTACCAAAAGCCGTTTGCTTCTGGACTAGCCAAATCTTGATGGAATAGTCAACATCTTGGAGAGCTAATTACCAATTATGGATTTTCCACTGCCTTTACCACAAGCCATAATCTTGCGGGCTAGCCAACTCATTCGCTTTTTAGGATATGGCGAGTTGAGGTACCATACAATTTTGGGCAAATTGCAAGCCATCAACGGGTTTGAGATATCTTTACCAAGAGCTGTTTGCTCCTGGATTAGCCAATCCTTATATGTGTTAGACATGGTGGATTGATTACCATTTGTTGTGTTTAGTGTAAAACACTAACACCAAATGAAAAAATTTTAAATTTTGGCCATTTTTGGGAAAAAGGGCATACAAGGGTATATACGTGATAAAATTCGCCAGAATTTCCATCCCCCACACTAGAAATGAATATTGTCCTCAATATTCAAAATCCCGGCTATTATGCCGAATCCTTGAACGTAAAAAGATAACATTTAAAACTAAGTGGGGTAACACAACAATTATTTTATTTTTCTGTTTTTACAATTTTTCATTTCTTTTTCAAAATATATACAACATATGGGGCACACCCCCACACTTAGGTGGTACACACGGGTGGAAACCCATGTTTATGCTACTGTTTTTGCTTACCAAGTTGCTAGCTTGACTTGACCCCGAATTAAATTATCCATGGGGAAATGGAGTGGGATTGCCACTCACTGATTGGATGAGAAATTGGAATGGGTTTACCACTCACAGAATTATGAAATGATAAGATAAAGGAGATTATTTTTGGTTTTTATCTTTTATAAATGTTTTTGTATTTTTAGATTTGTATATATATATATATATATATGTACTAAAGAAAGAAAATTCCTAACAACCGCCCCTCGAAAGGGAATCTGGGTCTAACAGAGCTCAGTAACTGTAAACAGCCAACAACCAAATGTTGTAACTGAGGGACTAATCAGACTGGGCAAGTTGTGTGCAAAGGAAAAATGTTTTTGTATTTTATATTGTTTATGAAATAAAATATGATATAGTATATGTAATCACTACCTCCCAGGCTAGTGTCAGGTTTACCACGCTAGTTAATCACTTGTGAATGATTAACTGTAATAAATATGCCCTGACAGCCCGGGAGTTGAATGATAAAGTATATATAATATACATACAAAGGATAGATATTTCAACAAAATATAAAATACAAGTCATAGTAGGCAGCACACCTCCCCGGCAACGGCGCCAAAATTTGATTCCTCCCGAACCGTCACTTATTTATCACACAAGCTAACCACTTATGAATGGTTAACCGTAATATCTAAATGGAGCCCGGGAGGAACTAGCAATGTTAATCCGTGGGAGTTAAGTACAGGAAAAGTACGTGAGTACAAAAAAGTACATCCCCGGGTCGTTATGTCCCAACGAGGTGTGAACGTGATACTACCATGAGTTGTAATGTGTTGAAATAATATGTATATAGAAAAATGGGAATCTGAATGACTAACACTGGAATGTGAATAGTAATAGCTCTTGTCACAGCTATTTCAGTAAAAACGTACAATCAGAAACCTTAAAATGTAAAAGGATATATAAACGTATGTTTAAATTTAAATAAACGTAAACGTACAAAAACAAAGTGCGAATTATAACAAAAGATGGATTTGCATGCCTTAGCGGCTTAAATGCAAATTAAACAAACTTAAAATATTTATTTATTAATTACAAACTTATTTAAATATTAAGAAAACCTAAAAATGTGAAAAGTAATAAAAATGTACGTTTAAATTAAATTAAACGTCTACATACTGAAATAAAACTGAAAACTGATCAATACAAATCCCACAAATGTGAAATTTATATTTTTGTGATCCTAATAATATAAGAAAATTAATTATGAATTAAAATAATTTTTACAAGTACTTATGTAATTAATATTAATTAAAAACTATTTATTTATTATTTAGCTAATTAAACTGATTTAAAATATTACACATACTAAAAAGACTTAGATAATTAAGAAGATTTTTATAAATCTTATTAACCATCACAGGAATCCTAAAAAATTATAAAAAGTTAGTTTTATGTATTTTTAATTTATTTTACTAATTATTATTCTGATTATTAATTAGTATCTAATTAAACTATTTAATTATGAAAAATAGAAAATGAACAATAAAAATTCTAGAAAAATTCCTAAAATTATATTATACTATATATAAGCTAGGAAAAATATAAAAACTAGGTACTACTTTATAAAAACTAATTATGCTATTTAAAATTTATTTGTTAATTGAAAACTAAATATACTAATTTTAAATCTAAAAATTAGAAAACTAAAAGTGAAAATTGCAAAAGTAATTTTTACATATACTAATTAACTTAATAAAGTTATAAAAATTATAAAAAATTATCTAGGATAAAATTTAAGTACTAGAACTAATTTATTTTTGGCTTTTCTGTTTATGGAACTATATATATATATAGTATTTACATAAGTTTTAACAAAAATGAAACTTTACAAACTAAGAAATAAGCAATTCGTGGCTTATGGTTCATTCAGTTAAGCTTTTGGCTTAACAGTGGAGTTTAAGCTTAGAATAAGCTAGGAAAAAGCTTTATACATGAAACAAAAGATAAAATAACATTTGTACAAGTATTTTAACTGGAAACAAGCAAGATTGTACCAAGGTTTAAGCTGAATAAGCTCACATAAGCAAATAAGCACATCCAAAGTACTGCTTGTTATACTCAAATCCAAACAACCCTGCAACCTTTTTGCTTGGCAATTTAAGCTTATGAAATAAGCTGAAAAGGCCAAAATAAGAGTTTAAATAGCAAGATGGTCTGGTTGGCTTTCCAAAAAGCCAAAACTCAACCTGTGGGGTCCACAGGTTAGCTTTTGAGGGGCTTATGAAATAGGCTTGAGTATACTGAGTGCTCAGTATACTCAATAAGGGTGGACAAGCTAATGGCTAGTTGCAGCCCTATTGAATAAGCTGTAACATGATATTTAAACCCAGGATCATTGAGTATGGTGGATGAGCTTCACATGAAGCCATACCACACCAACTATAGACCACAGGATAGCTTGTGAGGGCTTATGAAGTGTGCATGAGTATTCTGATGAATCAGCATACTCATGAGATGGTGATAAGTTGAAGCTACTTGCAGCCCTATTAAATGAGCTGCAAGGTTTTAATTAAGCACATGATCTAATAGCTGGGTAGATAAGCTTCACATGAAGCTTATTTACTCAGCTTCTAGATCATGAATGAGCTTTATAAAGGGCTTGTGGTAATGGTGTAAGTCCATTGATTTCTCAATGGGCTGTTGTGAATGGGCAAACAACAAGACCTTATTAACTTATCAAATAAACTTGTATAAGCTCTACTTATATTCAGACATTGAGATGGGTAGATTGGCCCCACATAAGACCAAGAATCATAAGCTCAAGCTCAATGAGGAGCTTGTGCAAGCTTTGGAAAAACAGCTCACCTTCACTGTTTGCTTCAGTGAAGGGAGTGAGATGGAACAAAAAGTGAGGGTTTATTAAACTAAACTACAAGCTAATAATTGAAAAGACAAGCACATAAACTAAAAATAGGCCACATGGGCAACACAAAGAAACAAGGTACACAGTCACAAGCTCAATATTCACAAAGCTACAAGCTTGTGAAATTGGCTATACAATTGTGAGGCAGGGCAAAAACAGCTATGAAAAAGCACTTAAATAAGCAGTAAGACATGACTTAGAAAAATTAACAAAAATATATTTGGAAAGTTTAGCAACAAAACTAAAATAACCTAAAAGGATTAAGCATGAAATTAAATAATAAAGACACAGTAAAATACCCTTTTAATTCAAAAACCTGAAAAACTAACATTTGACTTTTTCTATTTTATGATCAAAGTTGACTTTGATCAACTTTGATCTGAATCTATTGACTAAATAAGATATATTAAGCTAAGAGAACATGAAACTAACAAATATTATCAACTTTTAAACACTTATGCAAAGTTTTAGGATCAAATGATGTTACAGTAGACAAATAACATAAAATCAAGAGTCATTTTGACTATTTATCATGTTCACTGTTTCATTAAGGCTTAAATGAGTTATATAGGACCTAAGTAGTGTGTATCCAACAAGAACAACAACAACTAAACCCTCTAACACAGTCTTACCCATTTATCCAAACAAACCTTAAATGAACTCAAAATGAACTTTTCAAACTATTTGACTGTATAAACTAATCCTATCCAATCCAGTGATCCAAGATGTCAAAGTGGATCTTTTTCAGCATAAACCAGCTGTCAAACAAGTCTATACTTATGACTTTCAAAATTTAGTATATTGACTGTCAAATTAGATTTCAAAGCAAATCTCAAATTCAAAACATAACACCCTAATATTAACTTAGATAATCATTAACTAACACCAACTAAATATAGAAACATGAAAATCTAATCATAAGAACACATGAATAGTAAAATAGCAAAAATTAAGAAAAATGGTTAAAAATGAGATCAAACTGAGATTGCATGACATACAATTGTATAGACCTAACCAATCCATTCCAGGGATTATACTAAGCACAGTAAACCCTTTTTCAGTGTAAACATGGTATTTAATCATATTTAGACCTAGGAGATTCAAGACTTAGGAAAATGGACAATTACATGGAATTCAAAGCACAATTAGATTTCATAACATAACAAACAAAGTTTACACTAGAAAATGATTAACTAACATCATAATAACATAGAAACATAAAAATTAAAGAGATTGAACACATGAACAGTAAAATGAAAAATTGAAAGAAATGCTTACAAGTGATTAAGCTGAGGAACCAATGAAACCAATGACCATTGTCACATCCTATAGCCTCCCATGAGACTTCTAAACCAGAGTCATCCAATTTATACCCTGCTCCAAGCTTGAATCACAAAGAACACAGATTTTTGATTTAATTTTCTATTTTCTCTATTTTTTATCTATTTTTGATTTTTTAAAGACTATAATTGATTAAGGGTTTCTACAAGCTTTAAAGCTTTTGTCAGGAGCTTATATGACCTATAAGAGTCCAATAAACAACACTAATCAACAAGAAATTGAAATGACTTGAAATTTAAAGACAATTAAGCTAAAATTGGAAACTGAAAGATAACTTGAAATTAAACTGTAAGCATTGTTCCATTACACTAATTTGAGGTTAAGTACAACATTAGAAACATTAAAAGACATTAATTTAAAGAAAACAATAAACTACATTATGCTACGTGACATTGGCTAGCCCAAGGTGAGTTTTCCTCTGCTCCATCTTCTCTTTTTATAGTCTTTGAGTTCCTTGGTGATCACTTAATAAATCCCATCACAATTCTTGACCATTGGATCACTAAAAATCATCTTGGCCGTTTAAATGCAATTTGGCGCCAAAAGTGGTTATGGTAGCGTGGAGGGTTTTTAGGAACAATTAAGGGTGCTTGGAAGGATGTGGAGGTGGAGGGGACATGGTGTGAAGGGGAGAAGTCAAGTGGTGGTGAAACCAGGCTAGGTGGAGGTGGTATTGGTGGCTGTGAGGGAGAGTGAACAGTGGAGTGGTGGTATCTGGTTTTGGGCGGGGTCAAAGGGTCAACGCCCAGGTTTAATATTAAAGGGTGTTGGGCTGGTGGTATTTTGGGCCTAAGTGGTGGGCTGTTTGTGTTTGTTTTAATATTAAGGGTCCGGTTGGTATTAATAGTACAAAAGCCCAAGGACCAAATGTGTCAAAGCTGAAACTTGAGGGACCTTAATTGCCAACTTTCCCAAATCTCTTCTAGGGATCAAACCTGCCAATATATAATAACACAAGGACCAAAGTTGTATTTATTTCATTTTTAAAACTATAAGGACCTTTTATGTCATTTTTTGGATTTTGAGGGGGTGAAAGTGTAAATTACCAAAAGTTATCAAAATTGTTCCAATTTGTAAGTTATGAATAGTACAAGGGTAATTTGTGATAAAATTCTATTTTTAATACCCAGGGACTAATTTTGCCAATTTTGAAACTTGAGGGGTAAAAATTGCCATTTTGTGAAAACTTTTATCCAGGGATCATAAGTGAATATTTTTGGTTTCCCGAGGACTTAAGTTGACTTTTATTTTATTTGAAACCTTCAGAGACTAGTTTTGACAATTTATGAAACTTGAGGGACTAAAACTGCCAATTATGCAAACTTTGTACGTTTTTCATCTGTTTTTGCATATTTTGCATTTGAAACATATAAAACACAATTTTCAGATATTTTAAGTATTTTGATACATATTTGAGTGTTTTTGTATGTTTTGGCAGCTCAGATTGGTATAAAATGATGAGTGTTTAGACACTCATCAGTCGACTTGTGATTTTATTGATCACTTTCTAGGCAACTCTGATTTATTGGGTTTTTTGTTTTTTGTTTTTTGTTTTTTTTAATCGATTATCTTAAGGTCAATTATTGGTTTTTTGTTTTACTAGGCATCTAGTCATCTGTTTTGTTATCTTTTATTTGACTATATATATTGTTTAAGACATGTAATCATTAACAATTCATTAATCTAGATATAATCTTACATATCCTACTTATCATTCTTGTTTTCAAAAAATATTATGTCGACATATAACAATCATATCATGAATGACATTCTAATTGGGTATTGATCATGTTTCATTAAGCTCAATTACAATAATGAGTACAAAATACAAGTAATTAATCAAGATAGAATTTATAAAACACCAAACAATGTCAAACCGTTAGCATGACCGCATGCGAGTAAGAGTTTTATCGGATAATTATGGTTCTATTGATTCGGCTTTATCAATTCTAAATTGTGAGAAATAGTTTAAATGCTAGCTTTGAGTTTATATTGTGTGTATTCAATTGCTTATAACATACATGTAGGACCCTAAAATACTATATCTAACACAAGTTTATATAAAGATTAAGAAGAGAGAGAGAGAGAGAGAGAGAGAGAGAGAGAGAGAGAGAGAGAGATGGTAACTTCTAAAGAGAGAAAGTAAGATGTATTAGATTAAGAGAGAGAAACACACATAGAAGCACCCTAGAAGCAACCCCTCCAAATGGGAGCATTTGGGGTATTTATAGGTAAGATAAGAAGATGGGCCGGGCTTGAGCTTTTGTAATAAACAAGACCTAAACTAATACAATATTAGATTAAACCAAACCTGTTTACTCTTAACTAAACTACAAGACTATTACACTATTATTACAAGACTAAATGACTTAATAAATGATCGTCACTTCTATTTCTAACAATCTCCCCCTAAGGGGCGATCATTGAGATCTCTCTTTGATTCCATTGATGATCAACACTTCTATTGCTAAGAGTAAACGCCGATGAAATTGTAACTCGATAAAATTGTTCCTAGCTCGATAAAACGCCGATGAACAGTACCCAAATCCTTAAAAATCCGATTTTCACCCAAAAAACGATCTAAAACAACCTAAAATTATCCTTAGGCGATTGATACCACTTGTAGGACCCTAAAATACTATATCTAACACAAGTTTATATAAAGATTAAGAAGAGATAAGTAGAGAGAGAGAGATGGTAACTTCTAGAGAGAGAAAGAAAGATGTACTAGATTAAGAGAGAGAAACACACATAGAAGCACTGATACGTGGGAATTGCACCAGGCTTTACCTCTTGAGGGATCTCGAGAAGCTTACAACCCCCACCAGGCAGTGTACCTGATCGTTGTAGTAAAGAATAGTGACAAGTACCGGGGGATTGATTGTTCAACTCAGGAATAGTGTCGCTAGGATTAGAAAGCCTAAAAATTAAGTCTAGAGGTGAGGGATGATTCTTTTTGTGTTTTTATATTTTCATAAAAGCAATTAAAATATCGGGTTTTGGAAGAGTGGGCGGAATTAGTTGCTAGTCAACTAACCCAATAACTAAAGATGCAATCAAAATAAAATAACAAAAATGTAAATAAAGCTAATTAAACTAGTGGTGTGAACAATAAATGAGAAAATTGTGTTTACTTAGATTTCATTACTCCCTAGATATCTTTTACACGTTGATAGTTTTTTACAATTGCGTGGATGACGGGTTATATTCCTTAATACCAATCGTGGGGTGGCGTAGGTACTTCCCCAACTCTATAAGCTCCTACTTCACTCCTATGTCGAGCCTGCCAAAAGCTCCTAACATGGGATCACTAGAATTCGCTCATGCATTAAATACAACCATAAAAACCTAGTACGTATTGGTTCATGTTTATTAAGACGTTCAAGCAAGTTACCCTATGCAAGTCTGCCAGTTTTCTTAAACCTAACATCGAAATCATTCATTCGTAACAACTATAAACAAGCAATCAACCCATAATCAACATCTAGGTTTCACTACATCTAAGTAAACACACAAGAGATCTAGCCTAGCATGTTAAATCAAGACAAGCGTAAGATATATTCAAACAACACATAGACATATTGAATGAATTGAAAGAATACTTATCTTAATTGAACATGAAAGGTTTCAAAGGGTAAAAACCCTTGAAAATACTGATAAAATCGTGCTAGGGTTTCTCCAAGTTATCCCTCTAATTGTCCTATCTTAATGAATGAAAATTACAAAACTATATATAGATTTTCCAATATGACGGCGTCAAGAAGAGAAATCTGACGCCGTCAACTCGCCGCCCATAATAATATCGGATTGCCTAGATCCAGATCTGACGCCGTCAAGAGCAATTTTCCTCTGGGCCGTCACGTGTAAAGGGACCATGACGGCCTATGTTGACGCCGTCATGCCCTAGTGTAAAAACACTCTGGACCGTCACGTACTCTATCCACTTCACCTCTTGTTTTACTCTTGACGCCGTCATGTAGAATTTGGTGACGCCGTCAGGTACTGTTCCCAGCAAGAAAAATTAAGACTTTGCTGTTTTCTTCACTTTTATGCTCAAAAAACGTCCAAAATGCTTCCTTTTCCAGAATTCACTCCAAAAGTACCTAAAATCACAAAAGGAACGATTTAAGGCAATATTTGATCAAATAAATTCAATTCCGGACTTAAATGACCCCCTAAAAAGGGATCATTTTTCGCCTCATCAAGCACCCTAGAAGCAACCCCTCCAAATGGGAGCATTTGGGGGTATTTATAGGTAAGATAAGAAGATGGGCCGGGCTTGGGCTTTTGTAATAAACAAGACCTAAACTAATACAATATTAGATTAAACTAAGCCCGTTTACCCTTAACTAAACTACAAGACTATTACAATATTATTACAAGACTAAATGACTTAATAAATGATCGTCACTTCTATTTCTAACAATCTCCCCCTAAGGGGCGATTATTGAGATCTCTCTTTGATTCCATTGATGATCAACACTTCTATTGCTAACAATACACAATGGTTTAGTGCTCGTTTGGCGTCGTGATGATGTGATGACAAAGCTTAGGCGGTCACCATTGCGGGTGGTATTTTTCGTGGTGGTGAAGCAGATGTTGATCACTTTCTTTTGTATTTTTACTTGTTTGGTGTCGTGCAAATAAGTATATTTTAGTAGATAAAGTGATTAGTTGTGATAACGAACTGATGTACCTTTACTGTTATGTACCACTATTGTGACTACATAGTTTACATTAGGGTTGCTCATTGGGTGAAAACCGGACCGGATCGAAACCGAATCCGGCAAAAAACCTAGACCGAGAGCGGACTGAATATGGTCGGTCCGGTCAGTTCGATCCATCCGGTCCATTTGCTCACCCCTAGTTGACATTGATCGCAACAACCGTTGCACTCAGATGCTCTTGTCAAGCATTATGATCAAACTATTTATATCAAACTCATCTTATATGAATATGAAAATGATTGGGATGAATACTTGATGTGTTTAATTATATGCTTAAAGATAGAATATGATATCTGTCAAAATTAATAGTTAACATGTTAGAGTGATAGTCATAACATGTTTAAAAGATTTGTTAAAGGGAATTGGTTTGTACACATTAAAGATTGATTGGAAGTTTGGAACACTTTAATTCATTGTATACTTGTACGATATTAACATACTACTTTAACTGTTTTTATATTTGAGTGCGTAAATAAAAAGTAACAATGTGCAAATCATCTCTTTTCCTAAAATGTTGAGTGATTTAAACATTCAAGTTAGTTATATGTTTTGGACCCTCCACCCTTTACTAATATTCAGGAGATTATGAAAGGAAAAAAAACTGTTACTCTCATTGAATATGGTATGGTCGAGTCAGGTCAACATCGCCTTCGACATCATCCTGGTATATTATGTACGAACCTTGTTCGCTATTCTTTTTAGGTCATTTTCACTTTACTATGACATGTTTATGTTTGTTTATATTTTATGTGTCGGTGAGTGAAAAAGGTAACATTTACTTGTACGTGAAGATACAAAGTACCTTAATCTTCCGTTCTTATATTTTTTTACTTCACTGAGATCGAATGGGATTAAACAAAAATTAAGTACTAGCAGTCGAATCTATTATATGATGTACCTCTTTTCCTTCCTCTCTTAATACTGATCGAATAACACTCGAGGTCTTTGGTCTAGTAGTATGTGAGTGGCCTATCAACCTATAGGTTGTGAGTTCAAGTCTTGTTGGAGACATTGTGATTTATTATGTGTGAGATACGTGGAAAGAGTGTGAAAGAGTTGCTGATCGAATAGCATACATATAAAGTATTTTTTTAGCAAGTGACAGAAATATTTTTGGGAACATCAATTTGAGTAAACTAAAGTAGTATACTATTAGGTTTATTAAGAGAGCGCGTGCATGAACATGTTCATGCTGTCTAGAGAATGTGGCTAAGATTTGAGGTCGCAGAGGACGATCGTGGATACGTGTGTATTCGTAAATCATTTGTTTTCACTAAATTCGACTTGTTTATATATAGATACGAATGTTTAATGATAATTGTCATATGATATCATATAACCAAAGGCTTTATAACTTGGACAATTTTGAAACACAAGTAAGTGTTTTGTTACATATTTTAAGTTGTGAAGAAAAAGAAGAATTGAAAGAATAAGCAAACTCAAAATATAAATGCATACATGATACATCTTCTTTTGGGCTAGTCCTCTTTCATAAGTTAAAGTCATTACTGCGGTTGGACTTAAAAGGCTTTGGACCCTTTGATAATACTTGGCCCATACTAAATTTAGAGGTGCAAATATACCGGTTAAAACCAGTTTTCAAAAAAACCAGTTTTTCTAAAAACCAGGTTCGGTTCGGTTCGGTTTTTTCCAGTTATAAATGTCCGGAATCGGTTTTTTTCGGTTATAAATTTTCGGAATCGGTTTTTTACCGGTTCGTTTTTTTCGGTTATTTACCGGGTTCGTTTTTTTCGAAATTTTACTAAAAACTTCGAACGCTTTTTTTTTTTTTTTTTTTTTTTTTTTTTTTTTTTTTTCGGGTTATAACTTGTTAATTATCAAACATATAATTAAACAATATACTCATAACTTTTATTTAAACAATACAATTATACAATCATAATTTTTATTTAAACAATACAATTATACAACTAAAAAAATACAATCATAACTTTTATTTAAACAATACAATCATAAAAACATATGAATACTAATACATTTTGCGAGCTTCGGCATGGCCATCACCCGAAAACATATTAGTGTAATCAAGTATATCGAGCTTCGGCATTGCCATTACCCGTTATACTCAACTAGTCACTCAAGTCGTCATCAAGATCATTTTCTTCCAAAAAATCTTGTACATCTAAATCTTCAACTTCAAATTCTTCAAACTCACCTTCATCTAATTCGCCTTCGGTATTCGTAGTCGAAGACGAAGGTGATATCCCCGCTTCTTCTTCTTCTCTTATTATACCTTCTTCAATCTCTTTATCTAATATTGGACCTTCCAACGATGATTCATGTTGTATCCTATCTACTCCGTCCAAATAATCTTTCAAACATACACATACTTCCACGGATTCACATGTTAGTCTTGTCCTTCTATCCGATATAATTCGACCACTAACCGAAAAGGCCGATTCGGAAGCTACCGTCGAAGCTTGGACCGCTAATAAGTCACGAGCCATAGCGGATAAAACCGGATATTGAATTTCCCTTTCTTTCCACCAAGCCAAAATATCAAAGTTTGCAAACTCATTGGGACTTAAAGTTCTTAAAAAGTTTGTAGCCATATATTGTCCCAATTCGCTTGTTGGGGCCGATGATCGTTGACGCCTTGTAGCGTTTTCAAATAAAGAATTATAAAGGTTTATATTAATGTCTCTTGTTATTTGGGACGATCCGACCCGCATTTGGTCAACAATTGGGTTTTGTTGGTGACCATAGTTTGTTGCATAAATGCCAAACAATTTTTGAAAATGATCGTTAAATCTGAAAATTTGAGATTCTATATAGCCCACGTCATCACCGTCTAACCCAAAAGATAAGTCTGAATTTTCCATTATTTCTTTTATTAAAAGTTCTACACCTCCAACATTTAAACATGGATTAAGTGCGGCGGAACAAGTAAAAACCAAAGGTAAACTAGCAAAATATTTTATAAATTTCTTTTTTATAATTTTAACCATTTTTCTAAACATTCGTGAAGGTGAGTTTTATAAATCATATAATTTTTCCGTCATAGCATAAATTTGTTTTAAAACTAATGGGCTAGTTGGGAAATAAACACCCGATAATATAGTTGTTGCCTCTTTAAAAACTTGTAAAAACATAGTTAATTCATTTAGTCGATCCCAATCTTGGTCGTTTAGTATTATGTTGGACATATTTTTATTAATAAGTCTTTGATTAAAAGCTTGTAAAGTTGCACGTTGTCGTAATATATTTTCAAACATTATGCAAGTAGAATTCCATCTAGTATTATTATCAAGGCAAGGTCCTAGGGGTTCTTCATTACACATTTTACGAAAACGTTTATAGTTTATTTGTCGTTCGTTGCTCGATTTATATATCAATACTAATAAACCCCTAAATTTCGTATATAAACTATCACATATTTTTAATGCCGCTTGTACGGATAAATTTATAACATGAGCAACACAACGGGAATGAAAAAAAGCACCATCTAAAATAGGTTTTACACGTAATTTTAACAAGTCCATAGCTCTAGTATTATTTGATGCATTATCTAGTGAAATCGTAAAAACTTTATCATCTAAATTATATTCAATTAAAGTGTCATGCAAAATTTTTCTTAAATTACATCCCGTATGAGGATAACCAAATAATTTAAAAGCGATTGTCCGTTTCATTAATAACCAAGATTCGGGATTAAACCAATGAGCCGTAACGGCGAGATAAGAATTTGCCGTACCATGTGGTGCGGTCCAAGTATCCGTAGTAATAGAAACACCATATTTATATTGACGAAAACCTTCAATTATTTCTTTTTTAGCCGTTTTTCATAATTTAAAAGCATCACTTCTAAGAGTAGTACGACTTACATGTTGATACCGCGGTTGTAGCCTCGTTTTGATGATCTCCGTTAGCTTGACGTTGTCGAAGTGGTTGAATGGAAGCCCTTGTTGAATGACAAACTTCGTAAAATCAAGTCGAAGCGTATCCGCATCATATATAAAAACTTGACCATCCGAACCGATAGTACCTTGCGAACTATCATTTCGAACCGCCTTACAACTACCAATATGACTCCTAAGTGTAGAGTTAGACTCGGTGCTATAAAAATGCCCACATTTGTGGCAACGCGCTTTTACATTACCATCTTTCATAACACACATAATCGAAATTAGCCCACACATCACCTTTTCGGGTGGTTGGTCTAACATGTTCAACATCATCGTTTGTGTAATGTTGTTTTCGGACATTGCTAGTAGCAACGGAGGGAGTAGTGGAAGCTTGTTGTGATTGTGATTGTGAGTTTTCCATTATAGCGAAATAGCGATTTTTGAGCGTTTTTGACAGATTAGAGAAAGAAATGAGATTGTTTTTGATGTGTTTTCAACCCCAACTCATTACCTCTATTTATAGTGCCTTAAAACTCCCCAAAACCCTAAAAAAAAAAAAAAAAAAAAAAAAAAAAAAAAAAAAAAAAAAAAAAAAAAAACGGTCATATTGGCATAGGGCCGTTTGGCCTCGGTAAACATAAAAAAAACCGGTTAAAACCGATCAACGGTTTTTTTTTTTAAACGGTTATATTTAAAAAAAAAACCGGTTAAACCCGGTTTTTTTCAACGGTAACTTTTTTTTTTTAAATAAATAAATAAAACCGGTAAAAAACCGGTATGGGGTAAAAACCCATAACCGGTCTAACCGGTTCGGTTTTAGAAAACCGGTCCGGTTTTTATAAAACCGGTTTTGTCAAAAACCGGTCGCCGGTTTAACCACCGGTTGAAAAAAAAAAAAACCGGTTGCCAGTTTGCATCTCTAATCCTAATAACAATTTGTAAAGTACAATATGTTCTTTTTGGCCTTTCATTAATTTACTTAAGAAAATAAAGTGAATTTATCAATTTATGAACAACCACAATTATCAGGAAAAAAAATCTTTGATGGTAAAACATATAGAAATATACAGAAATGTTACTCTGCTATAAAAATTTCATAATTACACATGCATGGAAAAAGATTTATCAATATCATCATTTCATTTCATTTCACCAACAAATAACTTATACCCACGAGTCATGTCGTTAAAGTAGCATGAAAGTACGTTATGAAATACTGATTAAAGGCACGCACGTATGCATACTTTTTGCGTGCAATTCCTTGGACTTATTTCTTATCTTGGTTATGTTGAGCACATGATATTCTACACTTTGCAATTTGTTGGTCCATGTTCTGCTGACACTACGCATACAACATTCTATCTTATACTATGGTTTTCGGGTCGTTGTTAGCGTATACGTCAAATAAAAGAATGACGTTCTATCCTTTTATGAGTGATAGAAGCCTCAGTTACGATGTTCGAATCTTGTTCCAAGCCTTATATAAGAAGCGAGTATGACTGCTTTCAGCCAAACACTTATGAAAATACGTTGCTATTACGTATTATTGTCCATAAAATTATCATGTGATCGCAGTGGCGAAGATAATATAGAGTAAGGTGGACATCTACCGCTATTTGAAAAACATGTAGCGTTAAGTTGTGTATAATTTCTAAAGTATACAATTATTTTTGACTTTTTGTAATGTGCATGTTATGTCAGAAACAAGATTTGTACCGCAAGTTTGTCTTTGCCTCATCGACAATAAACTCTTTGCCCTGCACGTACATCCGATTTAAAAACATAAACAAGTTTAACTTTTACTAAAAATTCTATTCACGCATCAAAGCCACTACAAAAAAAAAAAGGAGAACTGGCTAGGAGACTTTTCCTGAGGACACGTTGTCCTCGACAAAACCCGCTAAACGACAAAAAACACTTGATTTCTCTTCCTTTCAGTCCCTCGTCCATGAATGTGACTCCCTTGCTGGAAGGTCTCCCATGTATAGAACTATAAAGAAATGCCTGTAAGGTCTTTGGTCCCTTTCAACTAATTAAGAATGCCGACTTTCCTCAAACGATTGGAACTAAGGTATCCTTGCCGAAGGAAAAGAAGAGTAAGCCAATAGTATCCCTGGGAAAGAAGAAAGAAAAGCTCTCTAGCCCAAGATGAACTGCGAAGGAAGAAGCCTTTAGCTTCCGAAAGATAGTAGAGCTAGGCGGGTGGAAGTTGTGTCTTTACAGTAACTCTCCTCTAATAGCGTAGGCCGTCCTCCTCTATGTGTCTACAACTTAGGATTCTGTTGGAGCCGTGCTTGCACAACATGATGATGATATAGCTTGATTGAGACTTGGTTGCATTGATTTTTTTTTATCAAAATATTTCCCGAGGACATGTACTCGATAAAAAATTGGTCATCTTTGACTTTTCCTCCGCCAATCCATTCTATAGAATATTTAGGCGGGGAATTTTCCGCCAAGGTTTTACTAAGGACATGTCTTCAGGGAAGGTTTTGACCAAAATGTTGACTGAGTTAGCATTTGATTAGTGGTAATTACGGGTGGGGATAACCTGGCATTTATATTTCTTGAGGACATGTCTTCGGGAAAAAGTTTTACCAAAATGTTGACCGTGCTAAGCGTTTGATTAGTGGTAATTACGGGTGGGGATGACGCGGTATTTGTAAGTCCTCGGGAATTGAGTCGATTATAGTACTAGTGTCCATAAATACAGTACGTTCACCTTAAAACAATGTACATTGTACAAACAATAGTGATATGAATTTAAATATCGTACAAATTAATTAAATATTTAATTATTTTACACCAATTATGATCATTAAATACTAACTCCAAGATTTGACCGTTCAAAGTGCATAGGTTATGTCATTCGAACGTTTGTATTCACTCCTTCATGTCCCATAAAACCCTTATCATCACAACCAACTCAGCCGCCAAAAAACTGTCACAATGCCACCACCACCCCCCTCCACCACTCACCACCGTCGCAACCTCTCAGCTGACCCCACACCATCAACCTCCATCCATGAAATATCAACTCACTTCACAAACTTATACTTAAACCACAAAGCATCAACTTCCATAACATTAACCAAGTCACAAAGTCAACGTACTAGACCAAACCCACATTACCATTTAGAAGATAGTAACTCTCAAAAAGAAACCATAAAAAAAGCTATAGTAATAAGCAAGAAACAACCCATGAAGGTGGATAAAATTAAAGGGTATGCTTATATGATGTCACAAAATGAAGAAATGAGGACTAGATTAAAAATAGGGTATGGGATAAGAAGGAGGTCATTTGGATGTAGTTTAGAAAGTGAAGTGAATGAGTTTTTGGTGTTTAATGGTGTGAAAGTAGTGGCTGCTGACATGCCTCCATTCATGCAAGTTCATGCTGTTGATGTTACTAGAAAGACTTATGATAGTTTGGAAAAGTTTACTGCCAAAACCCTTGCTTTGACCCTCAAAAAGGTAATAAGTGAAACCTTTTTTTGTTCTTTTTCTATTAGTAATACTTCATTTGGCACAAGATATTTGTGTTTTGGTAAAGTGGTGGGATTGATGGTCAGATCATAGTTTTGATGTTTATTTGTTGATATTCTAGTTAGTACATGGTTATATGCTTTGCGCCTATGATCAGCTCACTAAATTCTTGTGGTTAAGCACTTCTACATTATATTGGTTTCAAGAGACTAGTTATTTCTCCCTAATGAAGTAGCTAGAGTTATATTTGTGTTGTTATGTTTGATAATGCATACACCTAATTAAGTTGTTGTAACATTAATTATAATACCATAAATATGATAGAGTTAGGCAGCGTTTTAATCTAACCATTTCAAACGTGGTTATTAAGTGCGTTTATTTTCTTTCTTGTCTACTTTCTTTCTTATCATAGGCTGTTAGAGCTTCAAACCTTTTAGCCAACAAGATATGGTAGTGATGTCTTACTACCTTTAATAACACTTTTTTATTTCTTTTTCTTTTATCCTACTCTTTTATTTCTTTTCTTTTTATCCTTTACATTTTTAGGGAAGAGATCGGATAAAACTAAAATCAGAACAATTTCTAGCTATACATATTAAATAAGAATGAAAATTTTAAGGAAGAGATCATCTTTTGTAGGTGCATCTCAAATGTGTGGCTGTACTTTTCCTTTGGTATTGATAATAAATGTAAAGAGAAGGACATCGTTATCTTTTTCGCTAAATAAAAATGTTAAATATAACAATATGGTGATATGCTCAAACACAAGAGTCGTCAAAACAATAATAATATATAACTAGTTTGTGAAATCAAATTGTGGCATGCGTATTTTAGGCATGAACTTAATTTTTCCTCTTTGAAAATATTATTAATTGCTAAATGACAATATTAGGTATGTTATAAATTACTTTATTTTTTTCACAATCTTATCTAAATTAATTGATTAATTGATAGTGATAGTTTACAAAATGATGAACATGTTTAACAACATGGGAGTATAACATATCAACAATATATCATTACTTTATGAGATTAAATTGCGACACAATATCATTGAATGTTTTGTTGTAACACATTTTATTTTCACGTTGTTAGATCATGTTAGTTTTATAACTCAAGTGTTTTATTTAATGTTTATTGAGTGTAATTGATTTTTATTTATCATTCAGCCCTTTTATTTATTTATTATTTTTTTACAAAAAAAAAATATTATTTCTTTCACATTAAGATACTTACACCTCATATTTAAACTGAGAGGCTCTTAATAAACAAACAACATCTTAGACAATTGTTAATGTGTCATTAAAGTATCGATCAAAACTATCTTTGTCGTGTATATTTTGTTGTACTATATACCATATCTCAGAGATGCTTTAAGTTTTTTCAGTAAACATGTTTTTCAACTTTTTTACCAACTAATCCATATGATTTGAGCTCACCAAGATAGACTTAAACTGGTAAAGCTTTTCACTTTTTAAGGAGGTTGGTGTGACACTTAATTAACTCTTTTTTAAGTGTTGTTTGCACCTAAAATGATACTACAAACTCAAGATGTCTCTCACATTTTATAGTTATGAAAGTATTTTACCATTTCTACATCATGAGTAGTTGTGTAGTTAATCAGAACAAACATTAATGAATAAAAATAAGAGAATCACAATCATGGATACACAGTGCAATAAAAGTTTTATCTACTCAAGATGGAAAAGGACTTGACATTAGGAACTGACATGAATTGAGAAGTCAGTGCAATGGCAACAAACTTTTGGGGCATATGATTACTAGTACCGAGTATTATTTACTGGTGTAGGTTGTATCATTTTTTGCACAAAGAAAGCTTTATGTCAGCATCTGATTCAGAACTTGTCTACATGGTTAGCCTAATGTACAATGTCAAGTTCATCAAATAGAAAGATTATAAGTTAAGCCTTTGTCAAATGAGGTGTTTTGTTTAAACTTGTTGGGATGGACATTGCGCTCTGTAATTAGTTGATATTAGACAATATAAACAACATCATCAGTTAACCTTTAGTAAAAAATTAGACAACATCGATTAGCTAAGATCAATTAACTTCTTTTTTTATCGGTTATTTGTAATTCATGTTTTGTGCAATGAAAAGGTACTTTTTGTACTATTTAGATGCCTGAGAATGCGTTAAAAGTAGTTTTTCTTCTCGGTTTCTTGTTTTAGACAATTGATATTTCTACACGACATTACAGCTTACTTCTGAATTCTTAATGGTACATACAATATTCTTCTAGTAAATTGTATACAACAAAGAAATTCTAAGTAGGTTGAATGTGACTTTAGTATTATGGGTTATGTACAGATCAACTAAACTTATGATTGAATGAAAATACTCGGTAGTTTATTATTTAACGAATGACCAAACGGGCATGGTTACATTTTCCTTTCTTTCTCTCATTTTCTTGTGAATTTACTTAAGAGAAAATCTACACAAATTGTTATCCGGTTTGCCCAGAAAATGCATCACAAGTTTTTAGTATTTCTTTGTGTTTGTGATATTAAATCTCTATAATTATTTCTTGGGGACTTTGATCG
The DNA here is from genome assembly GCA_030686995.1 of Artemisia argyi. Taxonomy (NCBI): domain Eukaryota; kingdom Viridiplantae; phylum Streptophyta; class Magnoliopsida; order Asterales; family Asteraceae; genus Artemisia; species Artemisia argyi. The sequence continues at coordinate 29,709,562 of CM060688.1, read as the reverse complement.
ACTACTACAGAACAGTGTCCTTTCTAAAACGTGAAACATGTACTGCCCTTCTTTCCTTAGTGAGGTGATTAACACTTGTTTAAATTTTATTGCAGGAGTTTGATGGGGTATATGGACCAGCATGGCATTGTATTGTGGGGTTGAACTTTGGGTCATTTGTGACACATTCAGTAGGTGGATTCTTGTATTTCTCAATGGACCAAAAGCTATTTGTTCTTTTGTTCAAGACTAATGTTCAAAGAGCACGCTGATCTAAAAAATTTGACCTATTCGGAATTATAGAATCACCCTAATTGGTCAAAGTTGGGGAAAGGTAAACTGGCTCCTCCTACGTGACCTTTCTTGTACATTTTGTGCTTGTAGACATTATTCCAACGCAATTATGGCTGTAGCAAGTCGCACCTCATTCATTAAGAGTTGTAATTCATGCATCAGGAGTTGTAGTTTGTTTATGAAATAGAGCTTCCTAAGAATTGTATATGGATAGCCTTCTCAGTTATTTACGTTCTCAACCTGTTTTTTTTTATGCGGAAATGGTTCATTTGTGTTTTTGGTAAGTGCAAACTGGATTGGAAGTGATTCAGAGCTTAATTAATTAAGATGATTGTAGCTTATGACGTAACCGAGTGTTTATAACCTCCTACATTGTTACTTAAATTGATGTACTAGCATATTAACTTTTTGAATGAGTCTTTTTACTTTCGGTTAAGAACATGATTGTCTACGTCATACCTTGCTCCGGTTGGATTGAGTATCGTACCATCGTTGTTGTTGTTGACAAACCTGTTTGTATTGACACTTTATTAAAAGAAACTAGTTTCATTGTGGGCCTAACAGTCCAAAGTAGATGAATAAGTTGTGCCCATAAGTTTGATCAATTAGGACCAACCAAATAAACTGATTATTGATCCAGCTTAGCAGTTTGACACTATGACCACATCTTTCAGTTTAAACATGTTGAAATCAAATGGTAAAATTTTATGTCTTAGTTGCTACTGAAGACACAGATTTCACATTTTAAGGTATCACCATCATCAAGTGAAGGTAACAAAACACGATGTTGAAATGGATACTATCTACGTACATGTTCATACACGTACGCATTGACTGAATTGTCTATAATCGTAAAAACCAACGGTGAAGATATCATAAATAATTTGAATTTTAAGCGGTGTTCGTCACCTTAACACTAACTTAGATGTGAACATGGTATGACATTTACATTAGACAACGTGACCTTCAGATCGATTATACTGACTTGTTCTAACGCTTTTGATCAAATATAAATATCTATCCTAACTCTAGCTAATATCACATGGAGGGTGTAACATATGCAACTGGGAATAAGTTTATGGTTTCCAATTTGGGAAACTTTTATCAAGACATTTCAACGTGTCTTGTGGACGCAATCAATACCTGAAAGTAGCCTTTCACTATAAATATACGTATGAAAACAATGGATAATCTAACAATATAACCGAAGAATAAAGAGTTATATACGAACATTAGGAAACCGTCACTCTTCAAGACGACCCCAGTTTCATTAAGTGCACACAAGATCTATTAAGCAAAAGAACCCCATTGAAAGCCATTAGATTAAGGAAATTGCTAAATTCGGGATGATTCGAATGAGACTTTCTAGTGACCTAATTTGCTTAATTTCAAGAAGTGACTTTGTTAAATTGCAAGGTTAGGCACAAGAATGGTACTTGCCACTTACACTACACAAAAGAGTCTTCTATCTTATCATCTATCATTAGGCCACTTGAAGTTGCTACATTAAAAAGGTTATGATAGTTGCTTTAAACTATAAATCGGTATGACATTGTGGGGTGGTTAGTTCTAACTTGTACTTTTGTGTACTTTTTCTTACATGGTTTTATAGTTAGTTTTGATCATTTTCAGTTTTTTATAGTTAGTTTTGTATTTGGTATGCATTGAATGGATATTATGAATGAGAATGACAAATGCACGTTGCTATTTGGCATATTTCTAATAACGTTGTACATTTCTCGATTTCGTGCAATAAGTTGCGAATATGCACCTACACGCTTTGGTGCATCGAGGAGTCGATTGAGTATTCCATTAAGTTGTAATCAACCAATGTTTCGTGGATGATGTTTAGTCGACAATTAATGGCAAACAAGCAGCTTAATTACCAGTCATCTCGATAATTACATGTCTCTACCACCACATGCCAATCTCTAACTTTACTTTAAAGCCATTAGCCGCCAACCATGCCTAATTATACAGACTCAAAGCACAATTAATGACCTTTTGAGATCGAAAACTTAGCAAATGAAATTGTTCGATTCCTGCTTTCAATTTGAAAACCCAATGATGAGAGCACACTCCAAGAAAAATAATGAAATGAGATGGTGATTTTGTCTCTAAGACCGAATGTCGTAGTTAGGGTCACTAACACTTTTACGTGGGCGCCACATTATTTTCTCTTTTTACCACTTACTCGTTACATTTACCCTGTAATGGTTGTCGCTATTTTTTGGGTAGCAATTGGTCACGGAACGCTCCAGTTAGACCCTAAACTTCTATACATTTGAGTAAAAAACCCACCCTCTCTTGGCAACCTAAACAAAGAATGTTTGGAAAATGGTTTGACAAAAATGAATTTTTGCAAACTTTGGACACTTCTTCGATCAAGAACACAACTCGTTTCTGTGATCTTCCACGCAAGTTTGTCACTTCCTCCCGTGCATCTGCTTTAGCCGTTGTACCCTTAGAAACAGAAGATGAATGTGTTTAATGGGAATCGTGTTAAACACGAGCCTCGTGTCTCGACCTTTTACTGTTTTCTATTATTTATCGTTTGATAGGGTCTTCTGTTTCTACATATTCGTTTTATGGTAATGAAAGATTTCCAAATCCCTCAAAAAAGAAAACAGATTGCAAATTAGTTTTTATTAAGGATTGATTCTGTCTTGGTGACCAAGATAAATTTTGACTATGAAAACAATCCTACCTCATTCATTTTTTGGACCCGAATTTGCTAGCTCCATATATGCATTTTCATTCAACTTCATTGATCAAGAACACAACTCGTTTCCGTGATTTTCAAGGCAAGTTGGTTACGTCCTCCACACATGAGAGCACCCCCTTACTATGTTCAGTCTAGTTGTGAGTCAATATATATAAAAGCCTCCCCGTAATGATTATGGTTAAAAACCGGTTAAATCTCTTATGAACAATACTAGATGTAAACACTCATTTAAAGCTAAAATATGTTTCCATTTTACCATAAAAATACATTTAGAAAAAAAGCAAGTTCAAGTTGCATCACTCCAACGCAAGTGTTTTAGTAAACTAAATTATGACTTCTTTTCATTATTATTTAGGCATAATTACATGTATATTCTTAAAAATTTCAAAAATTACATATATATCTTTTTACTAGTTTTTGATGTATAAAGTACAATGCTTTTAATGTATACAACAACAACAACATACCCAATCCCGCCTAGGCGGGGTATGGGGGAGGTGGGATGTAGACAGATCCTACCCCTACCCCAGGGAATCCTGCAGGTAGAGAGAATGCTTTTAATGTATCAAAAAGATATATATGTAATTTTTGAAATTTGCAAAGATATATATGTAAATTTATTTATTGAACCACAAAGTATACAATGCCATATTTCTATCTTGTATACTTTATTTAATACTCATACTAGTAAAATATTTGCAAATTGGTGAAGAGTTGAGGGTACCAACGCCATTGCGTAAGGTACATGCATGTACTTAACTTGGAGTCTTGGACAAAGAGCGGTTTTTTAGGCGCTTGATCCCACTCGTACAGCTCAGATACAAAAATCTCTTAAATTACCACTCTCAATTAGTATTAACGTACCATCACGCGCCATAAACGACAAGATTGCGAAGAGGTGTTGTACTGTTTGTCGGACACGTGTTAGTTGTGGAGAGCGAGTAGATGTTTCATTATCCACTCGCCTCGACAAACTAAACGACTAACTTGTACCGTACTAGTCATTATTGCTGTAAGACTATTGCTAATGGGAGTTGGATTTCACCAAGTGACCTCAAAAGTGACGCGTCACTTCCCCTAGCACACCCCAAAAGCAACGCGTTGCCTTCCAACCTTTTTCACAATTCGGTTGCCTCACCAACCGAAACTTTGAATGATCAATGCTTTAATTTGGGAGTAAAATATTCAAATGGTAGTACAAAGCATGCAAAAATGGGGTTGCTTTTGTGGTCACCACTAGCTAATTGTGATTGGGGTGGAGTTGTGAAGAGAGAAAGCTGAGGTGGCGCTGACGTGGCGGGGTTGCTTTTATGGAAGTGGTGTTGCCATTAGCATTAGTCTAATCTATACCGGTTTACTTATTTTTTTTCAAGTGATTTACAAGAAGAGTACCTAAGCTATTTATACATCTGTAAACTATGACCTTGCAACTTTACATTTGAGATAAATGAACCCTCACAACTTGGGAATTCCATATCTAGTTAATGTTTCCAAATTTCTATTTTAGTCATTTGAATATACATTGAAATGCTTGAATTACCAAACATTGGAATGCTACTAACACTATGTATGTAGAATTCTTTTAACAAGAAATATATATCAACGAAAAGGGTTTTGCTAACAGCAGCCCTTAGAGCTTTGGTTAAGAGGGTGTTTTTTTTTTACAATTTGATTTAATAGACTATTTCAACAAATCAAAATTAAGTGTTAGTTATGCATCCACTTTTTTTTAAAATTATTTTCGTAATTTTAGTGATTTTCATCAAATTATGATAATTCATTAATAACATTATAATAATAATTACTTGCTTAAAAACAGCCCTAAGGCTATTGTTAGCAAAACCCGAAAGAAAATTAAAAAGAAGCTTGGCATTACAAACACCAAACCACAAAACGACACTCCTATCACACAACCTAAATCAAACCGGAATATTGTGTATTTAGTTACCTTGATGAAATCTTATTATTGAAGGCAACACATGATAAATTTTTAGCTTAATAACTTGATATGATTTTAGTATTTTTAAAAATCAAATCTTATACGATTACCATTACATTGTACAACAATGTTGCCTTAGTGATTCAAATGATTCTCTTTTCCATAATGTCTTCTTACTTTGATATTCCTAAGGTGCTTAAAGTTTCCAGCTATATTAATATTTTTCTTTCACGAGTATTAGTCATCTTGATATGTGTCATTTATTTAATATAAAAATTTCATGATTTGTGATCTTTTATTTAATAAGAACAAAATAGACCATGGGTTATGGTTGTTTGTTAAACCAACCTTTTATGGTAAAAAAAACTTGGGTGTTGTTTGTTTTTTTAGAGATTTTAAGTCTGAATGTGAATAACGTATCTGAATGGTAAGAAGTGGTTGAAAAGTCTGAATCTGAATCATATAAGACTGTTTGTTTTTTAAAGAACGTCTGAATACTTTAATTTGCCAAATTTGTTATGGTTAGTTCATTTCCTAATCTAATGGTAAAAGTAAAGTAAAGTAACTACCAATACCGTCTTTCACGGGTTATGGGTCCCAATACCGTCTTTTACGGTGTATGGGGGAGGTTGAGACGTAGACAACCTTACCCCTATCTAAGGTTGAGAGGCTGCTTCCGGTTATACCAAAGGTAGAAAAAATGGTAAAAGTAAAGTAAAGTAACTACCAATACCGTCTTCCACGGGTTATGGGTCCCAATACCGTCTTTTACGGTGTATGGGGGAGGTTGAGACGTAGACAACCTTACCCCTACCTAAGGTTGAGAGGCTGCTTCCGGTTATACCAAAGGTAGAAAAGGACCTCCGGCCTTGTAAGGGGTGGGGATCGAACCCTTGACCTCTGTCTCCAGAATTAAGGGTGTTAACCACTTGATCCAACCTTACTCTCTAACCAAAAAAAAAAAAAGAAAAAAAAAAAATCAACAATAACTTTGTAGTTTTAACTTTATGGTATTGACTGTAAAGTTGCAATAAAGTGTTTTAAATTTTAACTACTCAAAATATAATATTTGTATGAGACTAATAATAAAGAAATGGACATAAATGACAACCGATATTTGTTGAATTGTTGGTTATTAGGCTTTTAGATGTTGTCAGATGTTGTCCCAAGTCTGACCGAATAAGAGGCTATTTAGATATTCAAGGCTCTTCAATCTTAAAAAAATCAAACAGTCTAAACACTAAAATATCTGACCGAATCAGATTTCAGATGCTATTTAGACATTTTAGATGAAAACAAACACAATCTTAGTTTTATTTCGGATTTTAACTTTTTTACTTTAGAGCACTCGGTACGCAACACTATAGGAAAAGTTATAGCTCTCTAACTCAGCCCTATAGCTTGACGCCAACCCCATTCAAGGTCGTGCCAAATTTACCAGTCGAGTTATAAGGGTTTTTTTTTTTTTTTTTTTTTTTTTTTTTTTTTTTTTTTAAGTGTGAGCTAGAGGTGTTCTATAACTTGAGTGATGGAGAGAAGGTGTTTTTATGTTAAGTTATAAATTCTGAGGTATAAAGAAAAAATGTTAAAATGACAACACTTTTTGCAATAAAACAAACCCTGTGGCTTATGGGCACATAATGCTCTTACCATTTTACCTTCACTTTATAATCACAATCTTGGTCTTCTCCACTTACCACTTAATTTTTCTAAAAATCCGATAAAACAATTTTTTACTTTCACATTTATGGGTTGGTTTGTCGCATTTCAACAAAACAGGTCTCACTCAATTCCAAAGTTCAAGTTTAAATCAGTTAATTGTTTACGCAAATACAATTATAACTAAAAAAAAATATAATGCTCAATAACAATAATCTACTCACCAATAACTCAAATCTAGAAACTACTTTTCCTTACTTTGTTCAACTTTACCTAAAAAACGTCATTCATGATAGCAGACAAGCTTACTTGAAACCTGAATGATATGAGTTGAATTCGTTTCAAGTCAAATTATTCAGGTTCAGGTTCAGTTAAAAAAGTTAGGTGTCGTTTGGTGTAGATAGGTTAGGATTGAGATTTAGATTTTGATCTGAATTTGGATTATAATTTGGACTTAGAGTTGATGTTGGTATATTACTTTGAATATGGTGTTTAGTATATTATTTATGGATGTGGGAGTCGCAAGTAATTTTGCTTTTTTCCAAAGAAAACAAAAATAGTTTTTAATAAATAGTGTGTTGCAATGTTACTTTATTGTGTGTGTCAGAAAACTCAAGCCTAAAGTTATAAACCCTAGTACCCTTTGTAACAGAGTGTCAATTACTGTTTGAAATTACTTTGAAAGCCTATATATGTAACTATATAAGACAAACGTCATTTAGGGTATGTTTGGCTAAATGGGTTGGAGCTGGGGCTGGGGCTAGGGCTTATATTATAAGCCGAAATTAAAATTTGTATTTTTATAAACTTGTTTGACAAATGGGCTGGGGCTGAGGCTTATTATTGCAAAATTACTAAAAATGACATAATTAAATGAGTTTTTGTATATGTTAGATATTTTTGTGGGTTAATAAGTAATTTATTCTTCAAAAGCCCCGAGCTTAAGTTTTTAGCCTCTTTTATGGGGCTAAAGTTTTTAGCCAGCTTATTTTATAAGCCCTTTCATAAGCCACATGACAAACGAGACTTATTTAATTAGCCGGTTTATTTTAAAAGTCCAAGCCCCCATAAGCCCTCCCCAAACATTAACTTAGTACTCTAAATCCATATTTTTCAAACCAACACCCCGTAACAAACACATGCACCTTAGAAAAAAACCCATTGTTAACCACTTATGCAAAACATCCAAACAAAACACCAACATATGACAACAACAAACAATAAAAGGACCCTTTCCGTAACTCACAACATCCCACCTCAACAAACGATCCCTCTTACTTAAAAAACGCCGGTAGCGCATCACACTCCTTCACTCACCACTTATCACTCATCTCTCTTCTGCATATACATACACTATCACTATATCTATATACCTCATAAAATATAAATATATAAAAAAATCAACTTCAGATCACCTCAGTCAAACCTTCAACTAAACGCTTAACTTATTATATAGCAATACAGTTACATACATTGTATTCTATGTATTATAGTTTTTGTAATGGATCCACCAATAATCAATGAGAGCTCATTTTCAACAGCTAACCCATCTTCATACAGCTTAACTGAAATATGGCCGTTTAATGAGGGTGGTTTGGGGTTGAAGATTGGTGGTGGGTTTGGTGATTCCGGTGAGTCTTCTGTGACGGAGCAGAGTGGTGGTAATGGTGGGAGGAATAAAAAAAGAGATGGGAATTCTGAAGATGAGACTTCTTTGTTTGTTTCTACTAGTAGTGCTAATCATTTGGTAACTTTTTTTTTTTTTACTTTTTTACTGTTTTTTACTGTTTGTGTTGTGGAATTTATTTAGCCTGAGCCAGGACCAAATATGAACGGTGCACAAAATCTTTTGAACCCTACTGGAAACACATTTCAAAGGACCGGTGCATTTAAGATTCATTTAGGAAAAATACGTGTTTTTTCAAAAATTAACACTACGTCCAAAAAGTCCATGGGTTTCCGGGCACCCGCGGGAACCCTAGCTCCGTCCCTACCCACGTCTATAAGTGACCAGGTTTACTATTTTTTTTTTTTTTTTTTTTTTTTTTTTTTTTTTTTTTTTTTTTTTACGATAATATAATGGACTAACTAAATAAAATATATGACACAAAATTTGACGACTAGGTTCATTTCGAAAAAATCTAGGTTTTTGACAAGAAGTTACAGAAGGGGGCAAAACTCACCTTGGGTTGGGCAAGACACGTAACCTCCTCTAAAGAGGTGTAAGGTTCACATCTTTGGGTGTGGCTAGGGAAGGGTTCGGAAATAGTTAGGGTGATACCTTGGTTAGGCCGCGTGTATATGAGTCAAAGACTAGCTCTCCCCGGGTAACCTAAATAGGAAAAACCTCATCCGTTTATAAGATATATTGATGTGTGTGAATAATACTTCTTTGTGAGAAATAAGCCTTTTTTGAATAAGAAGTTTATCTAAAGCAAACTTACTTAGAAACTAAGAACAAGTAGTAAAAGAAATAAGCTGTTTTGCATAAGCATTTTTTTTAATACGAACTATGAAGCATGATATTGATGTGTTACCAATTTGAATATTGGATTTTGTTGTTACATTTCGTATATTGAAGTTCTATTGCCTTTCAAAAAAAAAAAACCTTGTTTCTACTAGTGGCGCTAACGTTTTAATAATTTCATAGAAATTTTAACTTTTTTGTGGTGGGATTTGAATTTGGGGTGGTTTGGTTTGGTGATTGAGAATTGGGGTCTTGGATGACGAATTGATTTGTGTTAGTTATGATTAGTGGAGGTTTATGAAGTTCATTTGAGTTATTTGTGAGAAATAAGCTATTTTGAATATGCACTTTGGTCAAAGTAACCAGTTTAATAAAGAAATACTAGTAGCACAAAATAAGCTGTTTTGAATAAGCACTTTATGTAAAGCATCGTATTAATGTGTAACATTTCGAATATTGGATTTTAATTTTTATATACTTTTTTTTTTTATATATTTGGTGCTTAGTGTAATCTTGTTATAATTTTAGCTTATTTTAGAAATTTTCATAAAAAATCTTGTTTTAAATTTGGACAGGGCAACTTGAATGGAAAAAGAATGAAGATATCAGAACCAAAAGACGAATCGGGTGGTTTGAAAGTTGACGGAGAAGGGAGTTCAGGATCGGGTATTAAGGCTGCGGCAGCCGAGCAAAGCAGCAAACAGTCTGAACCGCCTAAAGACTACATTCATGTTAGAGCTAGAAGGGGTCAAGCTACTGATAGCCATAGTCTTGCTGAGAGGGTAATGTTCTTCATATGATTCAATATCCGTTCCTTTTTTCATATATTTCTTTTGATTTTACTTGATGTTGATGTAAACGTTTTTTGATTTCAGGCTAGGAGAGAAAAGATCAGTGAAAGGATGAAAATTCTTCAAGATTTGGTCCCGGGGTGTAACAAGGTGTGCATTCGTGTCGTGTCTGTATTTATTTATGAGATATATGTGTGTTTGGATATGCGTTTAACAATGTAAATTTTGTTACGTGTTTTATTGATGATTGTTTGCTATGTTATCTATGAAGGTGACTGAATTTAATGCTATGTTTAGGTTATAGGAAAAGCACTTGTACTTGATGAAATAATCAACTACATCCAATCACTACAACATCAAGTCGAGGTAGTTCTTTGAACATGCTATTTTCATGTCAATTTTAAAAGTACCTATTATTTTGTACGTCCATTTCAGTAAATTGACCCTTTTTGTTACGTATTCAATGTTGTAGTTCTTGTCAATGAAGCTTGAAGCTGTAAATACAAGAATGAACTCTCCCATTGAAGGGTTTCCTACAAAAGAAGTAAGTGTTAGAACACCTTTATCACATTTGAATTTTATTCAAGTTTCCTACTTTAACATGTTCTTTTGGCTTGCGTGTCTATTCATTGTGAATTACGTGTTAGATTTCACTTGTTAAAAGTTTTGTACTAATTTTGGCCCACAATTGGGCGTTTATTATCTCATGCTTCCGTGTATCCTTAACATTTGTAAATTTAAAAAAAGGGGAAGTAATACACTTAAAATATTAAATACAATAACAAACCATTATGCGGTTCACAAATTTGACATCCACGATTTATGCTAGAATCCTTTATTTGTATAGTGTGGAATCCTAGGCTGCGTTTAGTAACATATTCCATTTTTCATTTCCATATTTGGTAATACACAACGGTTTATATTCCAAACCGGACTCCATATCCAACATACGTTTCCTGTGATAAATATCTTATAAGTGAATACCTACCACGACACAATCATACTCCAAGGACCATATCTTTGTGATCCTTAAGGAATCATTTGTAGCCGTTTGCAGAGCCTGCAATATATCTACAAATGAGTTTGAGGAACTGAGATTACTTTTGGACCACAAACTTTTGTCATCCACAAGCTTAATCTTGTTGTGTGGAAGTTTGGACCACCCTGCACTACATTTTGAACCTTTTCTGTGGCTCTTGTTTTCACTTGCTTGTGTTATTGCTTTACTATCTTATTCCTTTGATGATTCTATCTTTTTTGACTTATGAGTGTAAAAGTTTTATTTAGCTTCTTTATTAGCAAGGATCGTTTTCCTGCTGCTAATTGATATACTGTATTGAAAATTTGAACTAATGAAAAACTTTAAAAAAAACTAAGAAAAACCATGTCAGTTTCGGATTTAGAATATGAAATGAGACTCTAGAATAGTCCACTATGCGATTATTTTGAAAACCATGGATAGTTATTTTCAACTAGTGAACTTACTAGTCTTCGTGTTTCAGCTTGGCCCATCGCCTTTTGATGCAGCAGGACTTCTATTTGGGTCACAAGCAGCACGTGAGTATGGTCAAGAATCACAATCAGAGTGGCTTCATATGCAACTAGGAAGTAGCTATGAGAGAGCGACATAATGTAACAAAAAACCCGATGTTAGTCCAACAGAAACTAGGAAATCTTACATTCACAGTGGGATTTCTGAAGGTATGTAAGATAAGATACATATTATATATGAACTTATATCAGATTATTGATATTTAAGCTCTATGCTGCATCATCTGTAAAAAATTGCATTTCTGGACAACCCTGATAGACCAAGACTACAAGCTTTGAAATGGTCCGGGATAGAAGTGATTTTAAATGTTCTTTTCTTTTTCTTTTTGCAATTCGCAAAAAGAGTTTCTGTGAAATGTACTAGGTAGATATTGGATGGCTTTTTTCATGTTAAGTGATTACTAGTACATTAACTACAGTTTGACCAGTATATTTCATTTTTTATTATTATTATTTTTTTTACTTACAGTAACTAAAATTGCATATAATGGAAATCAGTGAAGCTGAACTGAAACGATGGTCTACGATTAACTGCTCCTCTTTCCAAAAAATAGCAATATGTACATAGTAACCTAAGTTAAACTGAGACATCATGTTTTGGTGAAGCTATGGTATCTGTTGTGTTTATGTCCTCAGATGTTTCTGAGTGACGCAACTTCCGTAGATGTTGGGCTATCTCTGTTAAAAGTTCAGCTCCTTTTTCACCTCTTTGGAGTGTCATTGCAGTATGCTTCAAGAATCCACTATCTGCTTCTAATGCTCTCAATCTATCCCTTATCACCGACACCTCTCGTTTAAGGGTTGCCCTATTTTCTTGATCTACAATTCCACAATTAAGCCATTATCACCATCTTTGTAGTAATTCGAATAACTATATTTTCCAAATGAAATAAAGACAATAACTTCAATTACCTGTATTTGCATCTTCATCATCCCATTCATCTTCCAATGTAGATGACTCAATGTGGTTTTCGAGATTCTTCAGCATACTGTACAGCTGATGTTTATCAGTTTCAAAATCCAACAATGGTTCCTCATAAGTCTCCCTTTCGATTTCTACGGATCTTCCTGAGTGACTCTCGCCACTTTTGTCAAAATCCCTTTCCATAGGGCTCCCAGACTCATCAAAATCGTTTCCCAACGGGCTCTCAAGCATGTCTTGGTTCGTTTCGAATGGGCTCTCAGGCTCAACATAATCCTTTTCAAGCGAGCTTACAGTCTCGGATTTCTCACCAAAAGATGATGACGATTGAGATTTCCACTCCTGGTAATATTCATCAGCATCAGCTTCAACTTGGTCGCTACCTACTTTCCTAATGTCTGAATTTTTCTCTCTGCAGCTCTTTAGTTCTGATTCTATAACTCTTATGTGTTCGTCTCTTTTAGCTACTACATTTTGAAGCATATGAATCGCGTCTTGATCATACTCAGCTTGCTCTTCCATCATTCTCTGATACTGTAACGCCTCCATTTGAACAGCTGCTTTTTCAGCTTGTAACCGTGTGATCATTGCCATAGCATTGTTAGCTGCAACCGCAGATGCACTTCTTTCTTCTTCAAGTTCCATAGACAATAGCTGAAGAGCCTTCTTGTCCATACGGGCTTGTTTCTTTAACTGCTGAAGACTCGAATCACCATCACCTGGAGCTTCATCGTTTGTTATTTCTGTCAACAATTCGGATCTTTCTGGTGACGTTTTCCTAAGAGTTTTGTTGGCCCATCTAGGATTGTCTACAGTTGAATCCGTGAGCGAGATCCCAAAGAATTTATTACTTTTTAACAAGTTTGGGGTTTTGCACCACTCATCATTTTCATCAGCATCTGTTAGCTGAGTCATCGTTCCAGATTTCATATCTTCTCTAACTTCTACATGGAAATCCATTTGAGACTTAGATTAGTATAAAGATTTCGTATACCAAAACATATTAAAGAATTAAAGAAACGTAACGGTAGCCTTAGAATTACGAAAAGAACCAACTTAAGTTCTTTATATATTTTCAGACCCATGTTTTTATAAAGAAATAAAATTGCTTATGTGCTTATATTAGAGTATGTAAAGTTGTAAACGCTTAAAATTAAGGAGATTGGTATGTGCTTATCTAGATAAGTAGTTTTAGATATAATCACTTTTAAATAAGCAAATTCCAAACACCCCCTAAATCAAAACAACCCTTTTTTTTTCAGAGCCATATTTTTCCACAACATTTATTTTGTTAAAAAAATAATTTTAAGCAAGATACAGTATATTCAATAGACCTAAGAAGGGTGACAGTGGACAACGGCATCACCAACGGCATGCCCATGCCGGCGGTGAACACCGCCGCCACCTAGCCGGCATGCTCCATCGGCAAGGCTCAGCAGCAATATATGATTCTACGGCATGGATTTAGTTCAGGAGAATGTATAAGTTTATATGCATTATATATAAGCTTAATATATGTGATGCTATGGATTTAGTTGGGAGGTATGAAAAAGGCATGGTTGCCACTAAAAAGAGGTTGGGAGGTATGAAAAAAGTATGAATGAGGTGGAATGAGATGGATTGATATTATTGGTGGATTTGGGAGGTATGGATGATTTCGGAAGCACGACTGCCACCATCCTAAGAGTTATAGTTTAGCTTTCATTATAAAAAGACTCACTTTTAGCATCTGTGCTTAATCCAAAGTCATACTCTGGCATATCATAATCAGATATAAATTTCAACTCTGTATATCGCGAATCCTCAGTTTCCCATGCTGTTGATGTGTAACACGGAAGTGCTCTAGGAGATGAAGTCGTTGCTAATGTAGAAGCACGGACGTTGGAAAAGCTTCTAGCATATTCCTTAGAAATAACTTTCGGTTTTAAAGGCTCACCACAACACGAACACTTATTCACATCAATCAAATTTTTGCTAGATTTATTATGATTGTTAGCAATCCTCACAGGCATCAAAAATATCTTTCTATCATCCGTAGATCCATTGTTGTTCTCCTTTTGCCGACTCCCCAAAAGAGATTTACTCGTGTTGCTATCAGATTCTTTCTCGGTTGCGAATGAAAGAAGACATCCTTCACACATGTTTTGAATCTCAGCAACTTTTCTGTGGACATGACAATAAGCCAACGATGATATGTCTTTTTTATGACATTCACATATTGATTCGTTATAGTATGTACTGGGGTCTTTACCGATGAGCATATGGTCCACACGCGTGCAAAGCACACACGGCGGTTCCAATTCAAAAATCTTGGCAAAAGTACAAGAAATAAAGGCGATAAACCCATCAATATAAAGAGACGCGATTAATATCCATTCAAGCACGGCCCATAACATGAAGTGTGAGATTCCACCCATCTCTTCCACAACGAATTTCTTGAACGATCTCTTCGAAGATGCCATTGTCAATATAATTCAAGAAATTGCAAAAGACCGAATCTGAGGATATGGGAAATGGTTGTGGATTGAAAGATGAATAGATGAAAGGATAAACAACGAAGAGATCATGACCTATGACAACGTACGTAGATCATGATCTACCTCGTTCTTTCCCAAAGAGAAAAAGATATAGATACGTTTGTACGAGGTTTCAAAATCTCCTGGGAAAATTTGGTAGAATTGTTGTGACATATTTTTGTATCCAAAATCTACTGGGGATCAAGTTTGCCTGAATTAACGTTTGATGTAGCACTTTTTGACCACAACATAACAATTTGCACACAAGAAAAATGTAATAAAAGGCAGTTAGAAGTTAATTTAGACGAAGTAAACGTGTCTCAACTTTCTAGCGTTTGTTATTCATTTTACATTCTGGGCCTAATGGAAAACTTGGTCTAAACTATGTTTTGAAATTGTTAAAGATATCAAAGAAGACCAAAAAACTGGATGTATCAAAAACTTTGTATATACTTATAGCACAATAAAAAAACGAACTTTTTGTTACACATTTTGCATTTTGCGAGCAGAATTCGGACGTGACACAGTAAGTATGACCTTGACCCGTGCAACTTTCTGTTTAACAAAATTTTTGCCGAAATCAAAGAGTACCCGGAGAGATTAATTTAATAAAATTTACACCAAAATCAAATAGTACATGGGGAGAGTTATACGCCTAAGCAATGTTTTGAAAACCGGGTTTGAAATCGACCCGGTCGAGTCACCGGGCACCGGGTCAACCGGTTGGACCGCCGGGTCAACCCGGTTTTCAATTTATTATTTTTTTATTTTTTTGACCGGGTCAACCGGTTCGACCGCCGGGTCGACCGCCGGGTCAACCCGGGTTTTTATTAAAATATTTTTAAAAAATGAAACCCGGCCGGGTTGACCTGGGTCACTCAAAACCCGGCGGGTCAAACCGGTTAACCCGGTTTTAGAAACCCGAGTTGTTTTGACCCGTTTTTTCAGCCGGAACCGGTCGAACCGGTTAACCCGGCCGGGTCGACCCGGGTTTCAAAACCTTGCGTCTGAGAAATGATAGTCACAAAATAAAGTACAACAAAATAAACAATTTCTCTCTCCTTCCTAATCTTTTATCCGTTTTCCTCCGCCAATTTTCGCCTTTAAAAAACCACTAAAAAGCTTCAAATCCACATCAATTTTTGTGTATTTCAATTTTCTAAACCATACAATCGATATCTTTCTTCATTTAAAGTTAAGGAAATTGACGTGATTTGAAGCTAAAACGAATAAATCAAGAAAAGTCCATTGTTTAGACATCCAATACGCCGTATTCATCCTTATCAATACAATGTATCCATTCAAGGCTTCAACTGATTGTCCAAGTCATGAAGAACATCAATACGGTGTATCTAATGGAGCCAATACGCCGTATCCAAAAGTTGTCCGTACTATTTTAGAATATTTTAATCATGGAGTCCACGCTACTAGAGCCTGATACGATTTTAGGAGCCTAGAAGGCCCTGCAAACTCAGTCAATTTATTAGGAGAACTCTTTTTAACCTAATTACTTCACTTAATCATTCGATTAGTGTATCAATTTCATTATGTTTTATACTTCATTCGATTAGGTGTTAGCCAATTTATGAAGATCATTTGTTTTTGATATGTTTTACATCGCTTATTAGTTTATCTCCTTGGATATTTTTATACTTATCGCCTATACTCGTTTATTTGCTTGATTGATTTCTTATTTATTATCTAGATCTTTTGTTATATTGATTGATTTATGTAATTTAACTATCTGTAATTATGATTACTCGAATTAATTGGTAAACTAAAAAATCCGTATCATAATAGTCGAATGTAGGGAAAATCATCTGAAACGGCCCCTAGCTTAGGAAAACCACCTGGAATAGTCCCTTTGCAAATTCTATTATTAGAACTAGTGAGCTTAATGCCTCTATGTTAGATAATTACAATGTTAAAGCAAGTAAGTTAGTAAAACTCGTAGAAGTTTAGGTTGCCACTTGTGACACATAGATATATTATAAATAATAGTTGAAGGACTTTATGCGGGCTTTGTTAACTGTGACAACGTTGACCTCTTGTTAGCCTCGAATTAAGGGAGAAGACCCACCTTGTTTACATTCGTGAATCACCGGAATAAGTTAGTAAACATTACACTAGTAAGACATATCACTAATATTTGGTTAGATGAACTTGGCTAGCACGTTTTTCCTATGATTGATTTAGACATTTCCTTCTATCGTTTGCTTTGTGTTAATTAGTTTAGTTATTTATTTTCTTTATTAGTTAATTAGTAATCCAAACTCGTGCCGGTCTCTAAGGCTAAACCCTTTATCGCGTTAGTTTAGGTTATTTAGTAGTTAGAATACCTTTATATTAGTATTTAAGTAATTCACTCTTTGCGAACGACTCGTACTTACCAATTAATAGCTATAACTGATCGGGTACACTGCCCATTAGTGTTAGTCTATAGGTTAGTTCGGCAAAATATAAATAGTAAAACTTGGTAAAATAATATAGACCTATTAGAACACATCAAGTTTTTAGCGTTGCTGACAGGGAGTGATTTTACCTTTTTACTAGTTTAATTGGTATTTTGTGTTTTGTTTGTTTTGTATTTTATTTTTTGTGTTTTAGTTTTGAAGTTTTGTGTGTCTAGTTGTTTTATTTATTTGCTTACTGTTCACTTTTAATTTTGCTGTTTGACCTTCTGTGGGATTTAATCAGTACGGTGTATTCAATTTATTGAATACGTCGTATTATGTGTTAAAACTTATATTGCGTATCCGATTTAAAACTTATACTGCATATCAACTGTGTGTAACAGTAGAAACTTTTAATTTTTTCTATTTGGTTTTCGTGTGTTTTGCTTTTTCTGAGCTTATCCTACTGATATTTAATTATTGTTTTCAGGTAGTGCATGACCTGAAGTTCAACTTCTTAAACCTTTTGACGAACGAGAGCAAGTTTTATATTCTTTAAGGAGGCTTTTCAAAACAATGATTTTTGATTATTCGAATTCACCAGAATTCGGAGAATTCGAGTTTGAAACTGATCCCGAGAATCAGTTTGAAGAAGTAACTAAAACGATGACTCAACCAACTATGGAGGAGTACATGACCAAAACCCGAGAGGATTATGGTTCGAGTGTTCTTAGACCAAAATTCAACAATGACAAAGATTTGAACTCAAAGGACAAATTCTTAAGAAATTACGTGATTGAAGTGCTCGTCTACTGAAAGTATATCGAAGTTTCTGTCTACTGAAAGATTAAAAAAGAAAAATGATTGGCATGCCTAAATAACATGATTAATTTTATGTCTAATCCACTCAATATATGACAAGTGAAGTATGATGTTTGTCTCTCCTCGTGATAGCCTTATGATGTTTCTCTCTCCTCATGATAGTCTTTGATTATTCCAAGTGTTGTGATGTAATTTTTAGGCATGCAAATCAGTACTCGCTGCGATTGTGTATTTTTTTTCACTCGAGGATTTATCGTTTGCAAAATATTTTATTTTTAAAAAGAACTGAAAAGTTTTTTTTTTTTTTTTTTTTTTTTTTTTTTTTTAAATGAGTGGTTAGAATTATAACTTCGATTCTCAACTCTAATTAAGCTAACAGAAAGAGTGTTTGATGAGTTAAACCCAAAACATAAGTAGTTAAAAAGCAACCCAAGCCAAGCTGGAAGAAAATTTGAACTTTGACACTTGACAATTGACCAATTACGAAAGAAACACAACACATAGAGATCAATCAGATCTAACTAAGATCAAACGGCCCACAATCACTTTCAACTTCCAAACACCCCCAACCCAAATCACAAAGAACCCTTTTCCTTTTTCTTTTCTCACACACACACACACACACACACACGGGCGCCAAAAACCTCCAAACACACTCAATCATCATCATCATCATCATCATCATAATCACCTTAAATTAATTAAAATTATACATTCATTAGTTAATTTTTTTTATAAAAATCAGCACACACAGATACATACACTGTGTGTTTATTTTACAAAAGATTGATTGATGGCGCTGGAGAATATAGTGAAAGAAGCATTGAACGCGCTGTATCATCATCCAGACGACGGCGTTCGCTCTCAAGCCGATCATTGGCTTCAAAACTTTCAACGCACTCTCGATGCTTGGCAGGTCTATTCTTTTTTTTTATTATTATTATTCACTTACTTTATTAAATCTATTTTGATTTAGTTAATTGTTAAAGGAATTATATAACTAACCTAATTAGGGTTTAATTAGAATTTGAGTAATTTGGAACCGGATATATTTATTAATATCTTCTGTCACTTGCGGCGATCAAGTAATGATTGCGATTAGTACACGGATGAACCTAGTTTACTTGCATCACCTGTTTAACGGATGGTGTGTCAGGGCGGGGAGCATTGCGTAAACGTTTTAATGGCCTTGTATTTTTTAAGGATTCCCCTTAGTTATTAGATGTGCTACGGGCCTGAAGGCTGGCCTAAAAGTTGTAGCCTGTAGGAGTGTAGGAGATTGAACTTGGGTCTCCACAAAAGAATCCCAAGTTTCTAACGACTACAAACGTTATGACATTTCCACTTATGCGTTAGTTTGGCATATATAGATTTT
Source organism: Artemisia argyi (assembly GCA_030686995.1). Classification (NCBI taxonomy): domain Eukaryota; kingdom Viridiplantae; phylum Streptophyta; class Magnoliopsida; order Asterales; family Asteraceae; genus Artemisia; species Artemisia argyi. The sequence continues at coordinate 29,690,129 of CM060688.1, read as the reverse complement.
TTTACTTGATTATGCACTTACTATCTTGGGGAAGGGCCAGTCTAGGGTTTCCCCGCCGATTTAACCCTTTTGGAGACTTTTTTTTGGTTACGCTGCAAAGATTACCACTTATGCATACCTGGCCTTTATGTACATACGTCTGCCCATTCTATATCTTTGCGACTAAGTTAATTCGTAATTGAGTAGTTCCCTCTAGCAAAGTTAATGATGAGGAACGCATTTTTGTTATGCTACTAATACTTGTACTTGCTCCGCTATTCTGCCCATCTTGGCTGCGAAGAGTCATGGGTGCCTAATATGTGCAATGCTTTAAGCATTTACGATAAATAATAAATAAAAAGGCCATTCCCTTTTGACTAACAACCCACACCCAAGCTCCATAGCTTTTGGTACGCTATCGCAATCATAATAATAAATAAAAGGCCATTCCCTTTTGACTAACAACCCACACTCAAGCTCCATAGCTTTTGGTACGCTATCCCAATCACAATAAGTCTTACAGATATAGCACATTAAATTAAGTAAGAGATATTAGTAAATATTTTTGAAATTTATAAGATTTTGACCAGTTCAGGTTCCAACGAATCTTGATCATTAATGCCAATTTACTGTTTTTGTATATCCATTTACAATTTCAGCATTTAGGTATCCTTTCCGCAATTGTGTCATCTTCTGGGAAAAAATTTGGAATGTTGTTGCGTATCTTTTTTTGCTTTTAATTTCTAGTCGTTGACCATAATTATCAAGTTCTAAGCATGCAATTTTGTTTTTTTTCTAATGTGGCTGTTGTTGTTAAAGTTGTTCTAGATTTATTTTATTTATTTATTTATTTATTTTTTTTTTTTTGTTTTTTTTTTTAAATTTTATTTTAATGAAACTCGTTTATTAGAGTTCAACTAAATAAATTGTCATATGATTAACCTCGTGTAGGTATCGGATAATTTGCTTCATGATGCTAGTAGCAATGTAGAGACTCAAATTTTTTGCTCACAAACTCTCAGAAGTAAGGTAATTACATCTATCGGTACTTACTTTTTAAATAATGCAAGATATTTTTCTCTGCAACATCTAAACTTTATGGCAAAATACATTCAAGGTATAGCCGTTCTTTAAAACTTAATGGTAATTATTAACTTACATTGATCCATATGCGATGTTCTCAATTATGTTTACAGGTGCAACGAGATTTCGAAGAACTACCTTCTGAAGCATTCCGTCCGCTGCGTGATTCATTAAACGTGAGTATATAGTTATATGATAATATCCCTACTATAATTGAACATGGGGTTTGTTAAATGGAAAATTCTAACTGCAGAACTTGCTGAAAACATTTCACAAGGGGACGCCTAAAGTTAGAACTCAGGTAACGTCTACACTATATACTTTCACCACACAACACCCACTAGGTGCTGACTCGTAAACACGGAATAAGATTATGTTGTAAGGTGTGTTATATAGATTAGTCTTGCTGTTGCTGCATTGGCTGTTCAAGTCCCAGCTGAAGATTGGGGCGATGGTGGCATAATGAAATGGCTTAGAGATGAGATGAATTCATATCCTGATATTGTTCCGAGTTTCTTGGAGCTACTCAGAGTCTTACCTGAGGTACGCTATTATGATATTATAAATGCTATTATTAAATTGGTTGCGGAGTTGTAATATTCTCTTGTATACGTATTATATTGAAAACCAGGAAGTCTTTAATTACAAGATAGCTGCACGTCCTGATAGACGCCGGAAATTTGAAGAGGAACTCGTCTCTACAATGGATGTTGCTCTTGGCATTTTGACTGCATGTTTAAATATTCCAGAACTAAAAGAACAGGTGAGATCTTACAAATTACAATAACAACTTTCTTTATTATTATTATTTTTTATTTTTTTAATTAAATAGAGTGATATGAATAATGAGATCGAGTTACTTTGTTCTAACTATTGATATCACCATTGAAAAGCATCAAAGTAGTTGTATGTTTGGGCTGCAGAGGGCATTTTGGGAGTTCTAATATGAAAACATGAGATGGGGCTACTCCGCTCTAACTCTTGATATTGCCATTGAAAAACATCAAAGTAGCTGTATGGCTGGGCTGCAATGGGGCAATTTGGGAGTTCTATGCTTGTAGTTGTTTTAGTTGTATGTTACTATTGTATTAGTTTTCTTTGTATGTCTTTGGGCATGGCTTACTTGTTTATAAGTATTTGGTGATTAATTTATTTTCACTTGTACCAAAAAAGGAAAGAAATGAAGTCATGGAAATGTAACGATTTTTTTTAAATTCCCAAGATTAGTATTTTTGCCTAGATCACCATTCTTACAAACATTGTTGCTATTTGTTCTTGCTTTTTGTACTGTCTATTAAATGTTATTAAACACATTTGGCGCAGAGTGTGTTAAAACTCTTAAGAGTTTGTAGCTCTTAGTCTGCTTGCTGATTAATAGTGATCATAATTTTATATCTATTTTGATGTTTGTTAATTCCTTATAATTTAATGTTCAGGCTTTGGAGGCTTTTGCATCATGGCTTCGGCTAAGACATAGGTAGATTTTCCCCGTATAATTTTTGTTCATGTTTTTGATTTTTTATTGTTGACTCTGCTGATAATTCAGGAATGTACTTGATATTCTTACAGGATCCCTGCATCTGTTCTTGCTACTCACCCATTGGTGTTAACAGCTCTCTCCAGCTTAACTTCTGATGTGCTTTCAGAGGCAGCTGTGAATGGTAATATCGAGTTAAATTTATATATTGTTTACTGCAAATTTTATTATTCTACATGTGTTTGTTTGGTTGATCATCTTTTACTTGTTTATAATGTAACATTGTTTGACTTTTGTCTATTTTATAGTCATTTCTGAATTGATACATTACACATCTGCAAGAAACTTGGATGGATTTTCTGTGCATATGCCTCTAATTCAAGTTATAGTGCCACAAGTTATGAATCTGAAGCCACAACTTAGAGATACTTCAAAGGTATATGAGAGGACTTTTGTGGCAAATTCTCGGTTTATCACCTTCTTGCAGTTTATCATACTACAAGCTGAATGATTAACTTGTATCTTTCTTTTCATATATATTGTTTAAGGATGAGGAAGATGTAAAGGCCATTGCTCGATTGTTTGCCGATATGGGTGATTCCTATGTTGAATTGATTGCAACTGGTATGATACTTGTTTATTGGTCATTGAATTAGCGAATTTTTTACTCATTCTGACTTCATATTTGAATTGACACATATATCATGTGCAGGTTCAAATGAATCGATGTTGATTGTTCAAGCGCTACTGGAGGTTGCTGCACATCCAGAATATGACATTGCCTCCATGACATTTAACTTTTGGCACAATCTTCAGATCTGCCTGATAGAGAGGTAAGTCCTTTACAAGTTCTCACTTTTTATTGATATAAAACCAAACAACTAGTACAATAATTAAATTATTGCAGGGAATCGTATGTATCGCTTGGCAATGAATCATTGATGGAATCGGAGAGAAATAGACGGGTGCAGGTTTTCCGTTCATCATATGAGTCACTGGTATCCTTGGTGAGCTATTGGAGTAGTATTCTCGTATATGACACTATTTTTTTCTTCCAACTAGAAGCCCAACATCGACCTAATTACTTTTTTTAGGGTTGATAAATGTTGTCTGTGATCTGAAACAGCCCTAAATAGAATACTAAGCTAAAACATGAATGGGTCAAATGGGTTGAGACTTGAGACTTTCCCCAAGTCTATTTCTAATGCATACATCGTACAACTTCATAAGTTCTTTTATTCAAAGATTCAGATGATTCTTGTTGTAATGTTGTTTTAAACTACCCTTTTTACATAAACCCTTTTCAACCTGTACCCGCACTAGAAGACATCAATAACTTATAACCAGATCATACTTGTGTTGATTACAGGTTAGTTGCAGAGTTCAATATCCTCAGGATCATTCAGAACTTTCAAAAGAGGACCAGAAGGAGTTCAAGCAGACAAGATATGGTATTCATGTTTGTTATTTAGTTATTTTTTTGTCATGATATTCCATCTTGAGTGTTGATATATAGACCTAAAACAAAGACCTACTAATAGACGTAATCCATTCATTTCATGACAAGTGTTATACGCTTATTCTCTCTCATCATTTTTCACCAATTAATTTTTCAAATAAACCAATCACATCTTTAGGTCTAAATTTAGGTTTTAGTTTTAGGCATACAATTCATTTTCCTTCCATCTTACTATCCTTCTTTTGAAATCTTATAAAGGATCTTGAACGTGCACGTGCTTTTACTTTTTGATAAATATCCTATGAGTATTTTTTTTGTTGTACTGACATACATTTTGGTTTGTAGCTGTTGCGGATGTCTTAATTGACGCAGCATTAGTGTTAGGAGGTGAAATGACGCTTAAAATTCTGTACATGAAGCTTGTTGAGGTACAATGTTACCTTGTTTCACTATATTATTGGCTGAATAACACAACTTAATCTCTCTCTCTCTCTCTTTTTTTTTTCATTGTTCTTCAATTGAACTGAAATTTACAATATAAGTATTTAAATCGAGTCGTATGTAGTTTTGATTTTGGGATTATTTGATTTTCAGGCTCTAAGTGGCCACCAAAATGGCGATATGATGGATTGGCGACCTTCAGAGGCTCAACTGTATTGCATCCGGGCCATATCAGATCTTGTTCCCTTCACCGAGGCAGAAGTTATGCCGCAGGTAGAGTTTGACCTATAATGTGATCACTTCTTTGAACCATTCAATAGAATGTGTATGTCTAACTCTTGAATATATGTTCTACTTGTTAAACAGATTATGTCGTTGCTTCCAAAACTTCCTCATCATCCACTACTACTTCAGACAGGTTATATATATTCTTTGTTTCATAACGTAACATCCTTTGCCACCTTTAAAAAGAACTACGTAACATAGCTTCGCTACTTTTTATTTGGGTTTTCCAGTATGCTTGACTGTTGGAGCTTATTCTAAATGGATTGATGGCGCGCCAAATGGACTCTCTTTTTTGCCATCGGTTATCGATATTCTTGTGAGTGGCATGAGTACGTCTGAAGATTCTGCTGCCGCTGCTGCCCTGGCTTTCAGAAACATCTGTGATGGTATTCTACTCCCTTCAGTTGTGTATCTCGTTCTTTATATTTCTATTATTTAGAGTTGGCAAAATGGGAGGGTCAGGTGGGTTGGGCAATGGGTCCTAATAGGTTTGGGGTCAAAACAGGTTTGGGCTGCTCCAGAACACTTTTGTCCATCTGAATATATTCGTATTTGATTAATTTGTGAAATAGTTTGTATGACTTTTATTTTGTTTTTAATCATATGTACTGTTTCAGACTGTGGGAAAAAGCTATGTGGATCGGTGGACGGTCTGTTTCTAATATACCAAAGAGCAATGACCGGAGAAGGTTCTTTTAAGGTTGCAGCTCAAGATTCTTTGCATCTGGTTGAAGCCTTAAGGTACCAGTACAATCTTGCGAAATCTTAGTTATTTAAGTCAAATGTTTTTCTCAAAAATCTTTTGTTGCAGTATAGTTATCACTGAGCTTCCTCCAGACCAAGCTAAGAAAGCTCTTGAGGCACTTTGCATTCCTGCTGTTGCACCTTTACAGGTTTGGCTAATCTAGTACGAATAAATGACCAGAATGAGTACATTACTTATTATAGGTGGCAAAATGTGTGGGTTGGATAACAGATTTTTGGGTCGTGTAATAAAATTTTCTTCTGTTAGAATGTACTACACATCTGAATTTTTGGGTCGTGTACTAAATCTGAACCTTATATAATACGACAATCAGAATGTTTTACACATCTGAATTCATTGGATGACCGCAACCTGTTTCACCAGCTCGACCCATTTGATCTTTTTTTTTTTTTTTTTTTTTTTTTTTTTTTTCAGTCGAGTTTTCAGCTGAACCCGTTTGCCACCTCTAATAGTTATATATATGCTTATGCTTTACTAACGTACATATCTATGAGCAGGAAGTGATTAATCAGGGTCCTTTGGTATTGGGTCAGAAACCTGCTCGTGAAATAACTGTTCATATTGATCGACTTGCAAATATATTTAGGTTTGATAACAATTTCTTAGCTTCAGTCACGGATATAAGCTCACCCGGTTGTTCTTATAATTGAAATAATGAATCATCTGCAGATATGTAAATAATCCTGAAGCTGTCGCTGATGCAATTCAAAGACTTTGGCCACTTTTCAAAGCCATCTTTGATGTGTAAGTGTTAATTTTACCATATGTTGAATAGTCAGCCATTTTTTTTATATGTACGAACTTATGGTATGCTGACATCTCAGTCGTGCTTGGGATATGCGGACGATGGAATCACTATGCCGGGCCTGTAAACATGCTGTAAGTTATGGTCTATATGCTATTTAGAGGTTTTTTCCCCCTGACTAACAGTCTGCATAATTAACTCTTTCGAAGGTGAGAACATCTAAAAGGTATATGGGAGTTACAATTGGAGCAATGCTTGAGGAGATACAAGGATTATATAAACAACACCATCAACCATGTTTCTTATATCTGTCAAGTGAAGTTATAAAGGTATGATTTTACTCTTAAGTTTCAACTTTCCTTCAACTCTGAACGGCAATTGATGGAGGTTATGATGCAGATATTTGGGTCAGATCCTTCTTGTGCCGACTACTTAAAGGTGTTGATCGAATCTCTATTTAGCAATACAGCATGTTTGCTTACAAAACTTCAGGTCTGTCTTCTGCAGCTATATGTCTATAATAATCCCCACCCCCCCCCCCCCCCCCCCCCCCCCCCCCTAAAAAAAAAAAAAGAAAAGAAAGCAAACACAACTTGATTTATTTAGTTTAATAATAATCATTCCATCTTTAGGACTTTACTTCCAGACCAGATATAGCAGATGACTGTTTTTTGCTGGCGTCAAGATGCATTCGATATTGCCCACATCTGCTTTTCCCATCTGCCGTATTCCCATCATTGGTGGATTGCTCCATGATTGGAATTACAGTCCAGCACAGGTTATCCTTTGTTCAGCTAATTTCAGTAAAGACATGTTTTAGCCCAATATTTGCGCAAATTAAGAGCTTTAATCCAATGATTACTGTTAATTCTCCCAGCAAAAAACTTACTTGACAAGCATGCTATGTTACTTTTAATTTTATCCTGAAATTTGTTCTTTGTTTTATGCAAGTCTAATGTCAAATTTATTCTATATTATTTGGCAAATGCAGGGAGGCGTCAAATTCTATACTAAGCTTCTTATCTGACATATTTGATCTGGGAAAATCTAGTCAGGGACAACAATTTCTTTCTATCAGGGATAGTGTTATTGTGCCTCGAGGTGCCAGCATCACCAGAATCTTGGTTGCTGCTTCAACCGGGGCTCTCCCAATTTCAAGATTAGAAACAGTAAGACTTGTTTTATTTATTTATATTTTTTGCTTTCAAGTTTGCATCTTTTTTTACAGAACCCCGTTTGCTTTGTAACAGGTGGCATATGCTCTGCTAGCGCTATCACGTGCATATGGGGCGAAAGCTCTAGAGTGGGCTAAGGAGAGTGTATCATTGATTCCAGCTACTGCAGCCACAGACATGGAAAAATCAAGATTTTTACAGGTGTTGTCGGATGCAGCATCAGGTGTAGATATTAAAGGGTTGACAATTCCAATAGAAGAGCTTTCGGAGGTTTGCAGACGCAATCGAACGGTGCAAGAGATTGTTCAAGAAGCATTGAGGCCACTTGAGTTAAATCTGGCGTATGTATCATAGTAGGTATACCATGGAGAAAAAAAGGTCATTTTTTGTGCCTAATCTTTGTTCATTACTCCAATTTTTAAGGGATTATAGGGATCGGATCGGATGGGTGGTGTGGTGTATAATTGTTGTAATTTGTGGTTAAGATTTGCAGGAAAAAAAAGTTGCTGGAATTGTTTTCCCTAAAATTTTGGTTGAGGCTTTATAACTTTTCTCATGTAATCCATCCCTGTTGAGTTTTTTATGAAAGTGAACGCATATACCTTTTGAGATTGTTATGAAATTTTGATAATCGTCTCATTTATTTGGTATTTATTTACAAACTTGTCGGTCTTATATTTGTATATTAAGTTTGCAAGTGGCTGTTAAGGTTCCGTTATAAGTCTTTTGTATGATTTAGTCTCTCACAATGCATTTTAATAGCATCATCCTAAATGGCTTTGAGTACTGTTGGTCACTTGGTCAGGACAGGCTGGGTCAATCCAGACATTTTTTTTATAGCTTTTGCATGTTCAAGCCGATTATGTTTGCTCTTTTCATCTTAAATACAACCAGTATAAGAAAGAAGAATTTTCCTCTTTTCCTCTCCGAAATGAGTTAATTACAGTATTACACTACCTTCTTTGGTTTGGCATTACCCAATTCGACAGATCATAAGACTGGCGACAATAAGGACTCGGTTGTCTCGGTCGGCATTGTTGTGGGCAGTCGGTCGCGACCCAGAAAAACGCAAAAAACATTTCCACTCGGTCTCAAGCTCGACCGAGTTGTTTCCCATTTTTTTTGAACTTTGATCCAAACGTTCCACACTTTTATTTCACTAGCCGTTTGTGACTAAAAAAAAATTAAAACCGTTTTATAGCCGTTGCATAAAAAAAATAATAATAAATAAATAAAAAATTACACACTATAAATACCACTTTCAAACACACTTTCAAGCATAATTCAAACAAAAAAAATGGCTTGTAAACTTCGCCACACTATGAAACAAGTTCAAAACTATGTCAAAAAACAAGTCGAAATAGACAAGGAACGACAAGATGCAATTATCGAAGTTATTAAGAAGTTTGAGCTGGCGAAGTTACGCAAACAACGCCTGAGAACACGATATACAGAGTGCAAAGATATCTCTGTCGACAGAAAATATGTGATCGATAAGTTTTTGTACGATGAGTTTCGCAAAGACGCTGATGTTGTTGAAACATTGTGGGGTTGTGTGCAGAAGATAGAGAACGAAAAATCCAACAAGATACGTTGGAGTTTTGAGGAAAATGTGGCAGCTGCTGATGCACCACAACAATAACAATTTGTGCAAGGTGCATCAAGTTCATCTGCACCAAGAGTTGTTGAGCCACAACAACAACAACCTCATCTTGATAACCTTCAACTAAGTTTTGAGGAAAATGTGAAACCTGCTGATGATGGCTGGAACTCTGAGGATCAGCGGGAGCTGAGCAGGTTGGGAGCTGAGCAGGTTGGAAGCTCAGATAGAACAAGAGAGGTTTGCGAGCTTTGATCCGTACGACGACGGTTTCCGCTCCGACAACTCGCAGACCTGGGATCACTCAAATTACAATTGAAGTTTTAGTTTTTAATTTAGTATTGTTATGTTTTAATTTCTGTTTATGTAACGTTTACGTTTTTATTAATAAAAAAGCTACATTTGTGTTAAAAGATCCCGCCTTCTATTTGATTTTTGAATTTAAAATTTATCTCGCCTTCTGTTTGAATTTTGAATTTAAAATTTATCCCGCCTTCTGTTTGAATTTTGAATTCAAAAATATCCCGCTTCTTATATTATCCCCTATAAAATAACACACCATACAATATTTTTCTTCACACACTCCTAAAGCATTTCACAATGAATAATCGTTGGTCAATGGAAGAAGAATACCTGCTAGGTAACGTATGGCTTGAAGTTCAGGATTCCAGAGACCTTGTGAATGGACGTTCTTTTTGGAATGAAGTTACACAAAGGTTCAACGATCAGACTGATGGTGAGCACCGTAATAAAAATAGTATTACGGCTCAATGGAATAGAATCAACCTTGAATGTCGTCGATATAATGCTATTTACAAAGAGTTGATGCGTACAAGGGAAGACCCTTGTCGTCTCAACAATGCAAACCGAATTTATTATAAACGCTATGGGAGAGGGATATATTACCAATATGTGTGGTTCATTCTGAGAAACACAGATGCATGGGACAGAGACGATGAGTAATGGTGTTTTATGTTAAGTATTTCCGTATCGTGTTTTATTTGTTTTCCGTATCGTGTTTTATCATGTAATGTTTACGTTTAATTGTTAGTTGTTTAATTCCGTATCGTTTCATTTATGTAATATTTACGTTTTATTAATAAAATTTGTGTTTGTGTTAAAAAATGTTTTTTAAAAAAAAATGATGAAATTAATGTTTTATTAAGTTTGAAAACAAAAAAAAAACAAAAACAAACTTGGTCGCCCTTACTGTGACACTGAATCGCCTGCAGATCGCTGGAGAGAGAAAGCTGACGTGACAGAGAAAAGGAGGGGGATTGACCCTCCTTATTGTGCCGAGCCTAACAATGTCATCCAAAGTTGTCAATGACTGTAAAAAGTAGATTTAAGCTCAATTAAAAGACACGTTGTAAAGAGGTTGTTAATGTCGACTATGATATCTTTTACAGGTTCTTTAACATCGATATGTCCATAATTCTTGAGTTTATTAGATTATCAGTTTGTTGGTTTAAGTTTAAGGCATTCCTGTCCCGATATATGATTCAAGTACTTTTTGAGGGATATTAATTATCAGATGAATGAAAGAAATGCAATGTTTATGTGCTTCTCTTACATTTTCAATACTAAGCCACTAGTAATTGTTAACCGTTGTATTCTTAAATACAAATTAAGCTACTTCTGCTTCTGTAAGTTTGTTGGATTTTTCAATCACCGTCAGACCGTTTGATTCTGGTTTACTAATCTATAAAACAATAACCACCAAAAACGAAAAAGAAACTGACAGCGTCCAAACTTGACCCGGAGACCACATAGCATGCACAGATTTGAGTCAAGTGCTCAATGAAGTTTAACTTTACCACCTGAATAGATAGATAAAGCTTCTTACCTATTTACTGTATAGTACTTGTTCAATGATTTGTATACAAATTTTATTTTGATATAATTAAGTAGCACATCAAGCACATTAGTCTTATACAGTATTATGTTCTTTATAATAAGGCCTACTGTAATGGTCTTGTTAGTTGTTTCTTAAACCGACATATTAAACGCTCGCACACACAAAAAACAAAAACACAAAAGGGGTGTTTCTTTTTTACTATATGTGGAGGGAACGTGAGTCCCACACCTACATGAGGCACTTAATGTGGAGGATTTAAGAATTTTTGCCTTTGGAAATATAGACTTATTAAAGGAAAAAGTGAGTTCCATTTAAAAAAGTAGTAATATTAAATTAGTGGGTTCTATTATCACTCCTCTTGTGGTCTAGTGGGTGGGGCTTAACTTGTTAAGCGAGCCACAAGTGGGAGTAGTACCGGGTGGGTGACCACCCGGGAAGTCCTCACTTGTGGTCCACTTGTAGACCATATTGTTCCGGAGATATATTGCAATGATGGATTTGAACCCTTGTGTAACACCCCCAATTCATGGATGCAGCGGAATTCGAACTGGGTGTTACTTGACGGCACAATAGACACAATAATAGAAAACGAACTCCAATTGAGTCGTTTTAAAAGATTTATCATTCAAATTGTATAAATATCAGAGATACAAAATGAGGTCCCAGATGGTTCCATTTACAAATTAAATGAGTTTTGAATGATAATAAAATTTATAGCCCTCTTGAGTATCCGTGTCCTTCCGTGCCATCCTTGATCGTCATGAACCTGAAATACATGCTTGAGAGGTCAACACAAAGGTTGAGTGGAATTCGTAGAGTTTAGTTAAATCGTTTGAACACAATAATCGTAGTGTTTGTAGTTAAATCGTTTGAACACAATAATCGTAGTGTGAGTTATAGGCTCACACCAATGTTTGGAAAACAAAATCGTTATTTATTTCACTAAGCTCATGCAACCAAAACATTAACATCGAACCAACAAAATTGGCATTATAGAAGCCCTATCAAGGTACTTTTGCCGTTATACCGCTAAATCTCAAATATAGTGCATTTGTGTGAACTCATCGTTGTTCAACACAAATGGGATTCGTCAATCCCAATAGATCTATTCACAATATTCGCGCTCACTAAAGGTAGTGACTAATGGTTCATGATATAGGGACTTCGAACATGGCAATCGTTACTTAGTGATAATAAAACATCGTCGGGTAGCATACAGTAGAAAGCATCGTATTCGAGTAGAAAAATAATAGCATGTATTCCCCCCATGGGTTTGTAAAATAGTTAAACAATAGAAAGTGGGGCTACGAACTCACCTTAAGTACGATAGCAAGTAATGAAGGTGATGGTTTGATCGTATAGGTTTCTACAAGCAACCTATAATAGAATGTCGCGACTTAGGATCGGAGTAAAGAATATGAATAAGTGCCAATATATATATATCTTGCATTTAGTCCATGATGTGGTATGATGTATATTGTATGTCCTTGAAAGAAAAGATTCATGAACATGTATGTTTTGTATATCGTTTACTACCGTTCGGGCTGACATATTTCAGAAGTCATATTAGTAAGCGTTCGAGGAGCCAGGACACTTTAACTCGTAAATCCACAACTCAACTCGACGGCTTACATAATGAACTCCTCACATGAGGCTCCCTACTATTGTAGTAGTTGATGAAATATATAGATATAAGTTTTGATCCGAAAAGTTACTTGTCCGATATTTTGAATAAACTTAGGAAAGTTTATTTGTACATGAAGATTGTTATTAGGGGTAGTTTCATAAGTCTTGAATGACCATTTTCTCTTGGTAAAATCTCATGGTTTCCTTTTAAGTGAAGTAGATCCAAATAGCTTGTTCAAGTTATCGCCTAAGTCATTGTTTCATGTTTACGCCTATGTGAGTTGTTATGGTCTTTCGTCATGGCCTAGCCATGACCTTTGGTCCTTGTTCCAAGGTCATGAGACTCAACCTTGGTTCTAGTCATGTTTGTGGTCTTGATTATAGGTCATAAGACCTCTTGTTCCTTTCAAAGTATAACCATAATCTAGTGACTTTCGCCTAAAAATGGGCTGTTTAGAATTTGAAGAATTTTATCACTCAGAAAGCGTTTTTAGGGCTCGAGCTTCTTTGTACCTGAACGAAAACGTCGTTTCGGACAACTTTCGTGTTTTAACTTTTTGATGAATCGGACCAGAAGTGGGACTTTCAAAACCCAAATTTGATCAGGAAGCTATTTGGCAGTTTTGCCGGAAATCTTGGTAATTTCAAATGGGCGTAACTTTTGACTCGTATACTCGTTTTGGGTGGTTCAAATTGCTATGGTTTCCTTGTTAGGTCCTCTACCACAATATGTAATAATCAAATATCATATTTTTACCATTTTGGTCGTGGTCTTCCAAGAAAGTCACTAGTTTGCTTGTTTTAGTAACTTGTTGTAACAATCAATAACAATAACTTGTTTTGCTCATTTTTATACATCATGGACATAACTACAAGACATAATATAGCAAGAATAACATGTAAATAACATGAACATGATTATTTAACAAGAATCAAGTTAGGGTTTGGCTCACAACTTTTGGCTTTCAAAGATGAAAGGAAGTTAACATGTAAGGATAGGACATTGATAGACTTGCTTCAACCCTTTTTCACTTCATGCAATCTTTCTACCCTTGGTATTCTTGAAAGATGGATGATGAAGGTTTAGGTGACTTGAGTGGATTCAAACTCAAGAGAAATCACCAAGTATATGAGGTTATGGAAGTGTTTGATGAATGATAACCTATCTAGGGTTTCTACCTTGAACTAGCACTTGAATCTTGCATGAAACTTGGAAGGAATTAAGCTAAGATGAGAGTGTTTGTGTGTGTGGAAGTGCACGGCACAAAAGGGAGGGGAGGGGGCTTATATAGGGTCTTGAGGAGGTTACTTCCTTTGACTTGTCAACACTTGATCACCAAGTTCTACACATGTTCTCATCTAAGGCCTCCTAGCATGAGATTGAGCCACATAGTGTGAAAACCCCCCCCCCATATGGCGGTTCATAAGCTTGGAGGACAAGGTGTGGACTTGTGATGATATTATCCAAGATATCTAGTGTGTTTTGACTCCGGGAAATGCCAATCGTAAATGATTAAGCCTCAAAACGTAAAACCGGGTGTCGTAAAATTATGGAATTTGAAAGTATTGTTGAACATGTCCATATGTCCCATAATAAAATATAAAATGAGTGGTAGGTTCCATTTGGGTGGTAAACCCTGCTAAAAACTGGAAACACGGGTCTAAAACGCGTAATACGTAAAACGTACGAATATTGCGTAAAATTGAGAAAAGTAAAATGTTACTTTTCTAATGTGATAAAAATGATTTAAAATGACTTATAATGTCTAGACTGGGCTCAGTCTAGTGTCGGTTGGTATTAAATGTCTTTTAGACATCAAACCGTAAGCCTAAAAATCAAGGAATGACTTATAAAATCAAGGAATGATTTTTGGTCAATGGAGGAGGGAAAATTATGTTGACTTTTTCTAATAATTTTGAAAACTCAAAATGTCTTAGAAACTCATTTTGTGGTCTAACGGTTAATCGCCCATTCGGTTAAGCGTGCTCATGTGAGATTAGTACCGACATGGGTGACCTGCTGGGAAGTTTTTGGTCATGTTTTTCTCAGTCACGATTAATTCTCAAATAAATCATGAGTGTGTCAAACATTTTTCTGATGTGGGGTCACCTGACGGGGTGGAATTTCGTTGTGCATAGAATTTCTGATTGACGTTTTACCCTAAAACGTGTAATTCCTTAATAACTTTCACGAAAGTGAGCTTATGAAAGTTAAACTTTTAATTTGCCATGGAAATGATTTATCACTCGAGAATATCAAATAAAAATCAACTTTCAGGAAAAGTTTCGGGAAAAATGAATAGTAAAAGTGAATAGTGAAATTTTCCGGGAATGGTAATTATCCTGAAAAATGTGAATTGTTACACCTTGAGCCACTTGTTGCGGGGGTTCGAATCTTGAGCATGGCCCGGTTTTCATCCGGCTGTTTCTCCAGCAAGGTAAACTTGTGTGGAGGCAGTACGGTTTCCGGGGGAAACCCGTTACCACCTGAGATCAGCGTGGACCCGGTTCAGACAACATAGTCTGGCGGGGTGGCGATGGGGCCTTCGCTGTCCGCGAAGGTGGTCGATTCTAAGTTGAAATTCACCTTTCAAAAAAAATATAGTAAAAAAGAAACACCCTCCAAAGTCAATTATCAGCACGAGCCAATTGTGCAAAAATTGGGTTGGTAAGGTGGTAGTTAAGGGTGGCGTTATAGGGCATAACGCGTGAAGGAAACACCTGGCCTAATGCAAATCTGTAGGGCTGTAAACGAACTGAACGTTCAGTGAACATTTCATGAACCGTTCGGTAAAAAGTTCGTTTATGTTCGTTCGTTTATTAAATGAACGAACATGAACAATATTTACGTTCATTTAGTTAAATGAACGGACATGAACAAAAATCTCGTCTGTTCATTTATGTTCGTGAACGTCCGATTATGCGTTCGTTAAAGTTCGTTTATGTTTATTTATCTATTTATGTTCATATATCATATCTTTTAATTTTATAATTTTAAAAATTGGTTTGTTTAAACAAAACAACACTTATAAAACATTATATTGTGAAGAATTCAATAAAGTTTATGTTTGTTTGTCTATTTTCACTTATGTTCGTTTAGCGTTTGTTTAGTGTCTTAATGAACGAACATAAACGAACATGAACAACTCATTTTCTTAATAAACGAACATGAACAAGAAAATTCGTCCGTTTAAGCGTCCAAGTCCGTTTATTTGTCCGGTTAAAATTAAATGAACGAACATGAACAGGGTTCCGTTCATGTTCGTCCGGTTCGTTTACAGCCTTGCAAATCTGAGTTGATAACTTAAACTAGTCAAACACTTTTAATTTTTTTGAAGGTAGTCAAACATTTTTATGATAACTTAAACTAGTCCAACACTTTTATCAGTTTATGTTGGGTGGATCGCTGGTACTCATACTATTTAGTCAACACTCTACAGTACACACTACACAACCATTTAGGAATATAAAAAAACATATTCTTTCCATAATTCCTCAAGATAGACATCCATTGAATTTGAACATATATACATTCATCCTTCCTTTCTTCTTTCCTTCCATATATTGAAAGATCATCATCTCTTCACAGGTAAGTAAAACATAACCAAAACCATTTTATTTATTTTTGTTTTCTATACTTTCTTTGCTCATTTACAATATCATCATTTATATCGAAAGTTTGAATCTATAAACTTTTAACAAAACCATTTTTAATTTTTTTATAAAATGTAACCCTTTTGCTTCTCCCCAATTCCCAGCCCAGATTCATTTCTTGGCTAGGAAATCCCTACTACATAAAAACATAGTACTGTACTAACTAGGAACACAAAACACACACATGATGACGTCATCACAACATAGTACTAGTAAAAAAACACTACACTCAATCTTAGCAACCAAGCTCAACAACCTTACCATCCCAACAACAACATCATCACCTGACCATGAGTTTGATTTTAATGATGTTTTTGGGCCCACTTCATCTTCAAACCCTAACCCTAACCCTAGTAACAGTATCTTTCTAGGTGACCCACAAATTATCCACAACAGGTCCCACTCATTCATCGGCCCTTCGCCTCGTTACACCCTTTCGAAATCGCTCCCTTTTTCGCACGATTTCGACGCCGAAAGCTCGGGCGAAGAAGAAAACGAGGTCGAAAAGGTTGAAAATGTGGAAGTGGGGAAGATGGGAATGGGGTATAGGATTGGGCCAGGGGATTTTGAGATAATGAGGGTGATTGGTAAAGGGTCGTTTGGGAAGGTGTTTCAGGTTAGGAGGAGGGATAGGAGTGTTGTAAATGGGGATGGGGGTGACGGGGTTATTGGTGACGGGATTTATGCAATGAAAGTTATGAGGAAGGATACGATTATTAAGAATAATCATGTGGATTATATGAAGGCCGAGAGGGATATACTTACTAAAGTTGTGCATCCGTTTGTTGTCCAGCTGCGGTACTCGTTTCAGGTACTCGATTTGGCTTAAAGTTCAAAACTTGATGTATGTAGATTATGCTAGTAGTATTGGAAGATGTTTGTTAATAGTAAATTTGCATTTGAAAATTTGATTTTAATAGATTCAATAGATCTTAATTTGGAATTGCCGCATTTAGGATTTCCCTTTTAGGAGAACTTTGTAGACAACTGAACCATAAGTCCATAATTGAATTTTTTATTGGTTCATGAAGTTTTGTAGATCATGATGGAATTTAGATTAGTAGTAAATCTAGTATTTATGTCTTATTCAACAACATATTGGTTACTGAAGTTTGATGCCGTGGTAAGTTAAATTGCTCAAGCTTCGTTTTAATTAAAAATTTTGAAGTTCAGTAAATTACCTTCTCTACATCATGATGTAATGTAGATTAGTTGTAACTTGTAAGGTGTAAGGACGTATTGGACTATTGGTTGTTATAGTATGATGCAGTTTGGATACTAGTAAATAGTCGAATGCTGCCCTTATTAAGATAGATGGAGTCCAACCTTTTTTAAAACAAGTAAACCATGTTCATAACTTAATGCTAAGTCTAGGTTATATAGAGATCAACTGAAGTATAATATTTATTCATGCTTCTAATGGATTATGGTAGCTTGTAGTCTTGTAGCACTACTTTATACCTTTATATGTTGGCTTGTATTTGATCTATAAAGAGTCTGTGCAACCATGAAATCATTCTTTCAAAGTTGATAACTAGTCGAAGAAATAATTGTACTGTTCATGATATCAGTTTAGCTTTTATTTTTTTAATGATGTTTCGGTGTTCATACAGACAAAAACCAAGTTGTATTTGATCTTGGATTTCATTAATGGAGGACATCTTTTCTTTCACCTATATCGACAAGGGATCTTCAGGTACATGTTCATTAGCCTGTCGATTGTTTTATACAGTAATGATGTATGGTTATGTTTTCTAATTCTTGTTCTCGGGTATGTCTTGGGTAGTGAGGATCAGGCAAGGGTTTATACTGCTGAGATTGTGTCTGCTGTTTCACATCTTCACCAGAGAGGAATCGTGCATAGAGATCTTAAACCCGAAAACATACTCATGGATGCGGATGGGCATGTAAAGTTTGTATTTTTTTTTTAATGTTCATTAAGCTCAATACTCTTTAGCCAACATGCATTGAATTGCTTTGCTTGAAAACAAAGTTTATAGTTTTTTCATGTTCATTAAACTTAGTATTCTGTTCTTGTCCAGGTTATGCTAACTGATTTTGGTCTGGCAAAGGAAATTGATGAATCAAGCCGATCAAATTCAATGTGTGGAACCACCGAATACATGGCCCCTGAAATATTACTGGCTAAAGGCCACAATAAAAATGCAGATTGGTGGAGTGTTGGGATACTCTTGTATGAAATGCTTACTGGGAAGGTAAAATAGATATGTGAATATCTGTTAACAGTGTGTTCTTAAAAGTTATGCTCATTTTTATTACATTCCATGGTTGCATCTAAAGGCGTATTTTGACCCATTTACTTATGAATGGGTCGATTTGGGTTATGTTTTACTCTGTATCTCTAAATGGTCACACAAAGTTTGAAAAGAAAATGGAAACAGGCCGAAACTTGCCAAAAATGCATAAAATTTCCAAAATCATTTTGTTCAAAGTATCATATTTTTATTGGGATATATGAAAAAAAATAATAATAATAAAAAAAAAAAAAAAAAAAAAAAAAAAAAAAAAAAAAGACTAGTATTTCGGGTGAATCCAACCTGACCTGTTTCGACCCATTGACTTGTCCCCCGCCCATTTTGGCATCTCTATAGTTGGATATTGTATTTTGCAATCTCCTTTGGATTCTGATTGAGTGTACTTTAATCATCTATTATTCAGCCACCATACACTCACTCCAACAGAAAGAAACTTCAGGAAAAGATAATCAATGAAAAATTGAAGTTGTTGCCACGCTTAAGCGGTGAAGCTCACTCTTTGCTTAAAGGAGTAAGTTCAGCTAATTGTGATTATGCTCCTGCCATTCACCTTGATCACTAAAACTTATTTAATTATATATTGTTTTTTATATATAATTTCAGCTGTTGCAAAAGGACCCCTCGCTAAGGTTAGGAAGTGGGCCCCGGGGCGGTGATGAAATTAAAGGTCATAAATGGTTTAAAACAATTAACTGGAAGAAATTGGAGTCAAGAGAGTTGCAGCCAAAGTTTAAGCCAGATATAAGCGGTGAAGACTGTACTGAAAATTTCGACAAATGTTGGACTGCAATGCCGTTAGATGATTCCCCAGCTCCTACACCAACAGGCGGTGGGCATTTTCATGGCTACACATATGTCGCACCTAACCCTTGGCTTTCATCTCCTGAATAGATCCCCGTGAAGATGTGAATCTCCTCCAAATTTGTCGATTAACATTTATTGATTCGGATTTTAGACACTATTTGTTTCATAAAGAAAAACTTGCAACAAATGTGACCTTTATGTTGATGTGGATGCATAATAGAAATCATCGTTTCCGGTCTAGGTCGTTCAGTTTTTTTTTTTTTTTTTTTTTTTTTTTTTTTTTTTTTGTAGGGAACCCAATTCAATTTTATAAGCTGATACAACTTATATACATAAAGTTATGTGTTTTACTCCTACAGATACTGCTTATATAGTTCTATCTACTATACATGTAACGTCTGCCGCTAATATGAGTTACTGTATTTCTGTTGATATGCTTACTGCAATTAATATTTGTATGCAAATGTAGTACTATGATTTTGGTAACCCATGATACAGTCTAGTATATTTTTGCAAGCAAAATCGTAACTTTTCACCGGTGTGAACTGGGTGGGGTGTGTTTCTATTAATTTGTGAGCATGTGTCTTGGGCTACTTAAATACAACAACAATACCCAATCCTACCGGAGCGAGGTAGAAGGAGGTGAGATGTAGATAGTCACACCACTACACGAGGGTAAAGGGACTGCTTCTAAAAAGACCTCCGACGTGTGTGACCAAACAAACAATATGAAAGGTGTGTACGAGGAAAGAGACAATGACATAAACAGAAACATATATAAAGCAAACAAATACTTAAGTGCTAAGGATATTCAACTCTTTATCTTTAACCTTTACTTTCCATAATCAAATACTAGTCATTAACTGAAAAGGGTGATTTGTAGATGTAGATTGATGAGGAACTCCACTTAGTAAAAAAGAAGCAAACTATGAATCTGGCTGCTATAAAGCAAAGGTTCACTTTCAACTTTCAAGCACTGAAATGGCTCTTATAATATGTGTGGTAACTTTTTCAATTAAAACTCCCAAAGGACACTAAAGAGTAAGGAATGTTGGAATGACTGATTTTAGATTATGTTTAGTGTTTAAATGATTTTCAAAACAAAATTACAAGTATAATGATTGAAATTGTTCATAGATACGCGTTTTAAGTGTTTTGGTGGTGAGGATTCTTAAATGGAGACTCAAGCTTAAACTCGATGGCATCGATTTTGGGGGTCAGCGTTCAGGTGCGTAGCTAGTTTTGAAAGAGAGGACTTCATAAAGAAATTAGTTACGCAACCCAAAGTGGACGAACACTCTCTTAAGCGGACCACTGAGTTAGTCTGAAAATTGCATTTCATACATCGTCTTTGATGCATGGCTAATAAACATTGTTGGTTATCAATATTTTTACAAGATGCACATTTTAGCATAGTCTGAATAGTTTGATTACAATAGAACTAACACTGAAAACACACTTAAAATCTTTCAATAAAACTTCTTTGTAAGCAAGCCTTCTTTTATGATGTTGGCTTTTGCCGGTGAACCGACTTGTTTTACTTGCCAATAGACCAACTTAATGAAGCTAGTACACAGATCAAAATGTTATATTCTTCTGTAGTAGCTCCAACCAGAAATCAATGAATGTCATTGACATTTTGGTTTCTAAAAATGGCCAAGTTATTATTAGGATATGTCGGCACAACATGTGAAGTTGCCTAAAAAACCAAAATAAATAGTACGAGAAGTTGTTGAACTACTCAAAAGTTGGGCTGACCTTCATTAATCTATATGGGAATCCCATTCCATTGTTCTTCGCTACTTTCAAGATTCTAAACACCTAATTTCATTGTTGTTCTCAATACTCATAGTTTCTTACATATTAGTACTCCATATGTGTTCAAATTATTGTTCGCAAGCTTTATAAAAGTGGGATCACTAGTTTATTATACTTTTTAACTAATCAAATACGGACTACTCCCTCCGTCCCATTTAAAGTGTCCACAATGGAATCTTTGCATGTCCCATTTAAAGTGTCCACTTGTACCTTCCAACCAATAAGATGAGAGTTTAGTGGGTAAAAGTAATATTTGATTGGTGAAGAGTTTAGTTAGTGAAATCTCCTAAAACTTTGTGCATTATGAAAGTGGACACTTTAAATGGGACGGAGGTAGTATCATTTTTGCATATTAAACTCTTTTTTAACTGGTTGAGACAGAAAAAAAAAAAAAAAAAAAAAAAAAACTATTATTTTAAGACATTTCAAAATGAAAATAATTAATATAATTTTGAGACGGATAAAGTACCTTAGTTCTAAAATAAATATCCATATTTTCATTTTGAGGTGTCCGAAAATAACACGTTAAATTTTAACCAATTAAAATAGAGTTAAATGGGTGAAGATAATATTTGATTGATTAATAATTTAATACTAAATAGTATAGTTAGCAAGATTTCTTAAAACTTCGATATTTATTATAAGACACAAGGAGTATTAATCTATTAGGGAATTATATTCTTCTTTGCTACTTTCAAGATTCTATAACATGTAATCTTTAGTGTCTTGTAGAAGTTACTATAACGAGTGAAAATGACACATATCAGTTTAAGAAATTCATTGTAAAGATCAAGCTCACTAACTTTGACTTAATTGTCATCTTATGAAGCTAAAAACCAAATTAACAAGTAGATCATTGTATTTTATCAAATTTATCTATCTAAAACAAAGCTATCATAAATATCATTTCATCATTTGTCATATTTGTTCTTTGCTATCGTTAAAGTATTTTATATATCCATCTAGGACAAGTATTTCATGTCACAAGGTTTCAATTATTTAGAGAATAAGACAAAAGAAAACAACATTCTTTTTTAAGACTAGCACTTGTTGGTCCCAGCTCATAGACGTACATACATAGACAAACATGCACATCCAAATAAATGTATCTTACACTAGTATGAAATATTGTGAAATTAAAAGTTAGAAAGAGAGATTGGTATTTGAGATGAAAACTGTAAAGTGGTTTTTTATTGTTTAATCGAAATGTTCCTTGTGAAAAGTCATTGATTGTTGTGTAATTAAAGACTTTCCGAGTGTCACAGCTGTCTTGATTGCAAAGATAATAACAGGATAACTTATCTTCTCAAATTAAAAGGTATAGTTCTGTATCTAACGATTAGAAGTTCCTATTTTTTGATACTTCAACCCACGACTTAGAATCTCAACCTTTTACTCTTTTAGTGTCTCGTAATCATAGTTTCAAAAGGGAAGAGTAAGGTTGATTAAGTGGTTAACACTTTTGTCTTTCGAGACAGAGGTCAAAGGTTCGATATTCAGTTCCTTATCTTTTGTAAGGCCAGAGGTCTTTTTTTATCTTAGGTAGAACCGGAAGTAGTCACTCTACCTTAGGTAAGGGTAATGTTGTCTACGTCTCAACCTCCCCAATACATCGTGAAAGACGGTATTGGGACACATAACCCGGATAAAGCTATCTACGTCTCAACCTCTCTTATATACCGTGGAAGACGGTATTAGGACCTATAACCCGTGAAAAACTGTATTGAGAGCTACTTTACTTTACTTTTTGTACTCATAGTTTCAAAATGTTCATATCAACTTTTTCTAGAGTAAATCGTGGTTTGCTCATTTTGGTGAAACCATTTCTACCGTAAACTATTAGTATCAATCACTTCCGAGAGGCGAATTCTCAAAAGAATTCATCCCTCCCGAGAGACAAAAAGTTAACCGGAAACGATCATGAGAAGGACAATAACCGCTTCACTTTTTAGGGAGGGATTCAGGATAAACCATGCAATACTCCAGATAGGGATGATTTTAATCGGCATAAACAAACCTCAAGAACAATTTTTACAATGTACTCTTTTCTTTATTTGGTGACAAGTATTCCAAACACAACTTAAAATAAACAAATGAGGTTGATTTGCATATCACATTTTTTTTTTTAATTCTTTCATCATATTCTATGCATTATAGTGTTGTAAAGTGTGCTATACAACTTGTATAAAATAATGTTTTTATCGAAAAAATTTGATGTGCAAATTAGTCCCCGTAAACAAACCACAAGAACAACTTTTGCAAATGTTACCCTTTTCTTTATTTGGTGACAAGTATTCCAATTTCCAAACACAACTTAAAATTTATACGTGTTCATCGCGATACACTTGAATGATTTTAGTAAACAAAACTGTCAATTTACAATAGAAAGCAATTATAAAACATCCATAATGTTTTTCAAATGTTTTATAAGTTTGACATGTCACAATATTTTATTAATTGTTAAAGTTTTTTCTTTATAAGCCTATCTATAGACATTATAACATAAACTTTTTAAAACTTTATAATCACCTCATATAATTCAAATGCATTTAATTATAAAGAGGTTAATGATTTAACATTTTTTTTTCTTTCTAAAACTAGTTTTTTCAATGGAACCGGTCGAGCTTTCAGTCCATAATTCAACCAGTTTGTTTTTGCTTAAAACCGCTTCCTGTCACCCGACCGGTTCACGGTCAGTTCAACCCAAATTTTAAAACATTAAGATTAAGACATGAAATAAAAAAATAAAACATTTTTAGATAATTAGATTTTTCATTATGAATGCTCTAAGTTTCACCCATTAGAACGGACATAATAAAGAGGTAAAGACTAAGTCTTCCTTATTACGGCTTGGTGTGAACACGTGTCTTCAACCACACAAAACGAGGATTCGGTCTTGGGGATGACCGAGTCGTGGAGGAAAGTTTTATGGATCTAAAGTGAATCGTGTTAGTTGTTAACTTGTTATTATGTTTATGTGAGGTATATCTATTTATAACTGTGGTATATTTGAGTGATGAAGTTGATTGTTTTATTATGTCAAGTTGATGACGATGAAGTTAATTGTAGAGAAGGAGAAAACTAATCTGACACTGAAGTGACAGTAATGAATACGATCGTGGTTCTCCTCATTACATCCAACCTAAAACCTTTCCAACAGTCTACTAAACAGATTCAATTCTTGATTTCAGAAATGGAAGTTTAGCCATTGTCAATAGACAGATGGAACAATCAAGGACACTTGTATCATATGCATAGTAACATAAATGTGAGTTGTGATTTTGTTATTTTTCAGAAACAAGGGGTATCCACCCACATTAAGGTGAAAATGGCCACAAAGACAAGACAATAGTATAAGAAAATCTTTGGATAACAATCACCACTAACTTACAAGGTCCTACCACTCTTATCTTAGAACCATTGAATGAGGACTCAAATCTAATCTTCATTCACTAATTTCCATCACACAAACACATACCAATAACAATCACCAAATTATTTTATATAAATTTGTATAACATGATAAAAAGGTTTACTACAACTGACACCCCACCACAGATCCCCCACTATTACAAAGATGAAAGATGTTATTAGTGTCAAGACACACTACCTCTTTTTCTTCTAATTGCAAAACAAATCTCAAGATGGGAATGCATACAACACCATCATTAAACATATGATAATTTAAAGAAATTTTAGTCTGTACATAACAAAAGATTGTAGATAACTTGAAAAACTAATTTACTTGAAAATATGATTTTATTATAATCACCGCATTTTGTGATGTTTTAACCAACGCTGATTAGACCATCTCCACTTTTAAAGCCTGGAATCGCTTGGTATGCAGAAGTATCCATTCGATTGTTATGATCATAGGACAAGGAGAGGTTAAGAGACAACGACAATGAGTCCATTTCGTGTTTCTGAAACATATTATGATCTGCCATAGTTGATGTATCAGGCGTTGGAAGCAGGGTTATTGGGCGAACAGGTAGCGCTGGTGCAGCGTTAATTTGATCATAATTACTAAAAGTAACAGTTTCCATTTGATTCTCGACTAGTACTCGTGATGGAACTGGACTAACTGTGGCTGGGTAGGTAGCCATTGGGAATCCACTAAGAGGAGATATCTGGGGTGATGCCGCCTTATTGGTGTTATCTTCACTCACTTGTTCTTCCATAGGGGCAGCTCCAACCTAATCACCATTCCAAAAGTTCTTAGTTATTGTTTATAATTAATTTTTTTCAAGGATGTAATCTTCATACAAATGTGCACTTCACTTATGTCCTAAATGTAAGCTTATGTGATAACATCCCTATGCAAGTTCTTATACCGGATGAATGGGTGTTAATAGGTTACTTAAGTATAGGACGCTAATAGGTTCATTAACTTGTCATAAACGGTATTAGGCCGAATACTAATTGATGCATATGAGACATACTTAGTTAACTAATTACACATAAGCATTAAATCAGCTAAAAAACTCACCGAATCAGTAGTCATATCAAAGAGACTAGACCTCCTCCTGCGACGATTAAGGTTACTACGACGCAGGAAGTACTTCTGAGCATGACTAGCAACTTGCGTAGGAGTACGCGTCTTAACAAAGTTCCTTGAAATCCCCCTCCAGTCTCCTTTCCCTACCTTCTGCAAACCTAGCAGAAACAGCTTGTGTTCATCCTCCGTCCACGGCACCCCTATTCATTACAATATCAATGAAACTATTAACCTCACAACACTTCAACAAATTCACACAAATATTCAAAATAAATAAATAAATAACTTGTTATTTTCTCGAGTTCTGTATAGCCAATTTTTTTTATGTGCTTTTATATAACCATACTTTTGAATTTTGTTTATTTTGTGACCATGGTCACAAAATACGCACAAACGACAGAATTCAAAAGTATCGTTATATAAAAGCACATAAAAAAATGGCTACACAGAACTCGAAAAAATGAAAAGTTAACAACATTTCTATATAATTATCCTACGGGGGTGTTTGTTTCGGCTTATATAGCCGACTTATGGCTTATTTGGTTTCGGGCTTATGTTTCATAAGCTCAGTTTTTGTGGCTTATTTCGAAACTTTTCGGCTTATATATAAGTTCATTATGTCATAATGAAGTCATATATGCCAAAAAGTTTAAGTTTCGAAATAAGCCACAAAAAACTGAGCTTATAAAAAATAAGCCCAAAACCAAATAAGCCCCTTAAATAAATAATCAATCAGATTCAATTAAATCATATAAACATTTAAATTTATAATAAAATAAAAAAATAATAAAAATGAGATCTAACAACCTCTTTTACGATCCCTAGAACCACCACCACCAGCAGCAGACCCATTAGAGCGATGATGATCAGGGACGATGACGTCATCAGAAGAAACATAGCCACCAGCACCGTTATCATCAAGGGTGTTGTTGGTTAACAAGGGCGTTTGTAAATGAAGATAGTGTGACAGATCATTCATACTCACACTCTTCCTCATCGGATCCACTTTCACTCTCACTCCAAATAACATAATCTCATCTGATGACGTCATCATCATCTACCTATTGAATCAGATGAATTTTTATAAAAATTAATTGGCCGTCCGTACAATCGGTGTGTGTTTGGGTTAAATTGGGGGAAAATGTGAGGGTGAGGAGTGGGTATTTATATAAGATGCTAAAATGACGGGGGTGGTGAGAGGTTTTTGGATCATACACGTGGTATCAATGCTTGTTTGTCACCCTACTGTAAAATAGTCAAACTCAAAACAAACAAACAAATAAATTACCCTCATCTTTTGAAGATTTAATCTTACGGATAAAATTATTTATTGCTAAAATGATTAGAGTATAAGGTGCCACAAGACCCAAGTTACATGCGAGTTATGGAGCAGGGGTGAACATATCAGATTAGAGCTGGTAAATCGTGTCTTAACAGGTATTAACAGGTTCTGAGCGTGCAAATCATAAGTTTCAAACATGAAAACGACTCGTTTAACACTTGATTTGGTGGTTTTAGTATGACAGATATACGTTTTATGTATCAAAAAAGTTAAATATTGAACCTTAAAATGCTAAAAACAATTATTTTAAAAAATAAAAAAATTGCATAGTACATTTTTTCCCTTAAAAGGTCTTAACAGGTCCTAACAGGTACCCAATTTGCCATCTCCATATCAGATCGTGAATCGGATCGAACCGAGAAATCAAACCAGACTGGACCGAACCTATTTTGACCTTGGTTCATTCGGTCAGATCTTATGTATAACTAACAAATAATGCTTTTCTCAGACCGGATTGACCGAAAGACAGGACCTGACCGGACCAAATACATACGATTCGGTCCTCGGTTTATGGTTTTGGGCTAAAACAGTCTCAATCTGGTCCATTTTTTATCCGATGCTCACCCCTATTATAAAGTTGGTTGGTGCCTTATAAATCAGCCCTATAATTAATTAACTTGTTTATTTTTGTTGTTTTGAGTAGTTTTTTTCTTTAAATTTCTATTTTTGTATGTGTTTTGTTCATATTTAATGACTATTTTACTTTTGATATTAATAATGTGGTTAAAAATGTAAGTTTAAAATGGTCACAAAATACATACAAAAGTCAAATATTTTGAAAGATTTGTGTTAAAAAAAAGGGTTTTTGCATATATATACTTCTGAAATGCATAATTACATATATATTCAAAGCATGCATAAAAACTATTGATTATGTGCATAAAAAATTTGTATAAAGGATATATATGCAATTATTCAGTTTGGGAAGGATATATATGCAATTTTGCCTTAAACATTCATGCACGCGGCCTACAATCTTAATGGTCTTGGAAAGCAAATGTATGTATTGAACGCAAATTAAGTGATAAGCCAATGAACATTTTTTGGGCACCTAATAAGTGTAAATTAAAAGTGTTTGCGATTGATAATAAATGTAAATAAAAAAATGACATAAAGGATATCATATGTATATTGGTACGTACCTCTTGAAACTTGGTAAAAGACCTTGAAGAACTTCTGTATAGACTACATTTGTAGTAGTTTTTTTATAGATTACAATCAGCTTCATCTATTAGAATATCTACGGAGAGAGAATGGCCTTCATCAATGAGATGGCTTGAGTTTCTTAATGAGCTCCTTCATCTGCTAAATTAACTAAAGTACAAGCTGAATGAATGACCCATATTTGATTGTAGCAGTATTGCATAAGTAATAACTTTTTTGTGATTTCTAGGTTACTCAATCTTATGAGTTTAATATATTTAATTATTTCCTAAAAGCACATGAAGTTATAATAGGCAGTCCCAAACACCCCATTTCCGTGGAAATTGAAATTGTCATAGGCGCATACCTCTATTAGGCTGAACTCAATGATGCATCAACAATTGTATACGAAAAAAAAGATGAAAAAAGGAGGACCAAAAACTTCTACTTTTAAGTAATGTCGTAGAAGAGTAAATGACATTGCTTATTATGAAGTTATAAGTTAAAAAGAACCACATCGGGATAAATAAACGTAAAGTATATGTACATGTAGATGTGATCATAAATTGTGTAGCACTTCTTTGTAGACCACTTTGGTGGTGGTATTACTCATAGTTCCGTCTTCGTCACGAATAACCATCTTTAATCCTTTTTTACTCCTAACGCGAGAGAAGGCTACATATAGCTGGCCATGTATAAAAACAGGTCGTGGCAAATACAAACCTATTTGCCTGAAAGATTGTCCCTGTCTTGTCATAAAATTAGTAATAATAAAGTCATCTTCCTCTATTTTATAAACGCAATTTGAAAATGCAACCTAGTTTTTCTCGAAAAACTTATCACTCTTTGAAAAACTTATCAATCCAAAATAGTATAGGTCGAAGCATAATTTAATTTTAATTCAATGCAGATTCAAAATGCAACATAGTTTTTTTTTTATTTACTCTAAATTCAGCCAAACCTTCTTATTTTCAAGCAAGTGAAATTTGCATCTAACACACCCTAACTTAGTGATATTCCAATCCTGAGATTGACGAAGGCAATAACATTATTGTTTTAAGTTCTCATTAACAAAGGCAATAACGTCATTATTGTTTTAAGTACTCGTTAACAGTTGACATAAATAATCAAAGAGAGGAAGATGACTTGTCAACGCGATCTCTAATTTCTCTAAAAGATTTCATTATCTTCAACAATTTTAATTATCTTAAATAAAGTTTTGTTGAGCATGAGGATCAAGATCATGAACATTAACAATATATGTTAAGTAGAGACGTCTTCATGTGATTAACGACTGTTTTACCCATCATGAATACCACCACCATCTCTTGTAAACACGTCTTCTATATGCCAACCGCCATTCTCTTTGCTAAGACCTTTACTTATGCTTCGACTTACACCTAGTATCCCCACATCTGCCATGTTTCAAACTACAATTTGTCACTAAAGAGATAGTGAAATGGAAACTTAATTAGTTATATATAACATCATTCTAACTCCAACAAAGAGATCTCTAACATTAGTTATATCTCTAACATTAAAACTCATTGGGCTATGTTCGTAATTAAAAAAATTCTGATGCAATCACATTTTCGATGTTATGATATCCTCTTAAAAATATCATCATAAACAATTCAAAAATGGTACATACTTCATTCTTTTTTTAATGTATTCCTTTATTTATAACCCAAACAATCCATTTCATCCATATATAGGTCAAAGAGAATGATAAGTTTTTAAAAAAATGTAAAGGAAAACAAAACATAAATGGATATATAAACCTCATGAAAGGCCAGTGTTTAGTAAGTAGTGGTATTGATGTGTACAACAATTCATGTTGATAACTATCTGGTGTGGTGTAGTTAGGATGGAACTTCCAAGCTATAATGACCTCAGGATATACACAATCATTTTATAAATATCCTTTCTTTGTAGCTTATACAAAAAATAAATTAAGCCAGAGAGAACTCACAGCGTTCTAAATCTCTCTCTCTTAGACACGGGAAACCGCTCTTATTTGATCACGGTGCAGGTGGCAAAGTACTTTAAACTTACCCAATCATGAAAACATAATCTGTTTAGATTGAGCCAT
The DNA here is from genome assembly GCA_030686995.1 of Artemisia argyi. Taxonomy (NCBI): domain Eukaryota; kingdom Viridiplantae; phylum Streptophyta; class Magnoliopsida; order Asterales; family Asteraceae; genus Artemisia; species Artemisia argyi. The sequence goes on along the minus strand of CM060688.1, from coordinate 29,660,008 downwards.
TAATAGAGGTGTAGTCAGAAATATTAGGGTGATCAAGATTCACGTGTGTGGTTTTCTCATACAAAGAATCTGGCATCAAAATATCATACCTTTCATCGATCGTTTTTTTTTTTTTTTTTTTTTTTTTTTTAAATCTTGATCCAGAATTGTGCATTTTGATCTGCACTAAACACAATATATATAATATTACTAAATTGGTGTAATTTATGTATAATAGAAAAAAGTAACTGGTACCCCAAGACCCAAGTTACATGCGAGTTATGGAGCAGGGGTGAACATATCAGATCGTGAACCGGATCGAATCGAGAAATAAAACCAGACTGGACCGAACTTATTTTAACCTTGGTCCATTCGGTCGATCTTATGTATAACTGACAAATGATGCTTTTCTCAGACCGGATTGACCGAAAGACAGGACCTGACCGGACCAAACACATTCGATCCGATCCTCGGTTTATGGTTTTGGGCTAAAACAGTCTCAGTATGGTCCATTTTTGATCCGATGATCACCCCTATTATAAAGTTGGTTGGTGCCTTGTAAATCAGCCCTATAATTAATTAACTTGTTTATTTTTGTTGTTTTGAGTAGTTTTTTTCTTTAAATTTCTATTTTTGTATGTGTTTTGTTCATATTTAATGATTATTTTACTTTCGATATTAATAATGTGGTTAAAAATGTAAGTTTAAAATGGTCACAAAATACATACAAAAGTCAAATATTTTGAAAGATTTGTGTTAAAAAAAAGGGTTTTTGCATATATATACTTCCGAGAATGCATAATTACATATATATTCAAAGCATGCATAAAAACTATTGATTATGTGCATAAAAAATTTGTATAAAAGATATATATATGCAATTATTCAGTTTGGGAAGGATATATATGCAATTTTGCTTTAAAAAAATTACAAGTTAGATAAATTTTTTGTTATTATTCCGAAAAAGAAAAAGAATAATTGATTGCTAAAATGAGTAGAGGGAAAAGAAAATACTAAGACATTTTTTACGTTAAAGTAATTTAATAGTTTAATTGTAGTAGAGTTATAAAATTGTTAAATTGATAATATTGTTATCAGAAGGTATGAAGCAAAATTAAATGCATGACTTTTAATAACTCATTCGTGTACAGGCCTTGCACCAAATTTATTATAGGTATTTTATATCAAACAAAAATATTAAATCAAATTTAATTCGTGTTTAAATCTCGTGGATGCAGGAAGTACTACTAATTTTACCCAATTGAACCGATAAGTTCATACAATCATACTTGTCAACGTAATATTGCTACAAATATATATGACGCTTGTTTTGCATATACAGTCAAGCAATCAGTGTGTAGTTTTTTAATTCAATTAAATGATGAGCACATGTTTTGTGCAGTTTTAATATTAAAAAACATGTAATCCGAATACTAATGGCTATTAAAGGACGATCACTGCGAAGTGATAATTTATAATAATCATATAGATAATGGCATCACCTTGTTGGATGAAATTTAGATACCCTCATGATTCGTTATAATTTAAAAATAAACAAATGTTTGAATTTGTATGTAACGAGTGTAGGTATCCGCGCGTTGCTGCGGAAATCCCGTGCTATTTTTTTTTTTTTTTTTTTTTTTCACACCTTAGGGCTCAAGGACTAAATTGCAAAATACTACTTAAAAAAAAAAAAAAAAAAAAAAAAAAATGCTACAGAAACTCTGCTACAGTAGCAACTACAGTACGCTACAGTACCGTTGCTACAGTACCTTTATATAAAATATAGGTTACTGTAGCCACCCAAAAAACACTGTAGCGAAGGAACAGTGCATCCCACGCCAAATGTAATACGGAGTATATGTATAATTACATTAACAAAGTTTTGATTTTTAATAAAATTTATTGGGAATGTATTTTGATGACCATAGAAATCACGAAAAATCATGATGATATACAACGTGAATAACGTTTTGCAATATTTATAGAACAACTTTAAATATGATTAGTGAAAGTAAGATATTAACTTTTTGGCCAATAAGGGAAAGATATTGGGTGTACACTTTTTGTCCTCCAATGCATACAATCACACCAAAAATGTCACAATTTCATGTTAAATTGAGAAACAAAAAGTACGAGAGAAGAATTGTGCATCGTACTCCAATAGGACCTATGTCGTATGAACAGAAAAAGAGACCAAACACGATAACACTCTCGGAGCATCAAATTCGTGACTGTCAATTCCATCTACTCGTTAATGCAAAAAGTGGATACTAATGGTCGCTAGTGTTTAATTCACACTAGTTTTCGATAATCCATTCGATCAACATTGTCTATATATGAAGAGTCAAACACGATAACACTCTCGGAGCATCAAATTTGTGGCTGTCAATTCCATCTACTCGTTAATGCGAAAAGTGGATACTAATGGTCGCTAGTGCTTAATTCACACTAGTTTTCGATAAGCCAATCGATCAACATTGTCTATGTATGAAGAGTCAATTTCAAATGTAAAAGGACCCATAATCTTGACAATCAACTCAATTCTTTCACGTAACAAGCAAACATTATCTTTCTTGTCTGGTTACCTCTTGTAGATAGTATTGTATTTGTAACTTTGGTTTTGATTGATAAACCATAATCAATACTTATATTTAGATTTATGTTCAATACATGTACTACTTATATGTTAAACGAGCATTGATTGACATGCCTAATCGGTATGCCTAATTATATGCCTAAACGGCTAAAACCTATGTGTCCTGTTGGTGGACAGTAGGGGGCCCACTTCTTCACAAACCAATAACTTATTGACACATCCATTTAGGCACATAATTAGTCACATTTTTAGGCCTCCCAATCATTTTCCTTGTTAAACTAAATGTTTTTTTTTTTTTTTTTTTTTTTTTTTTTTTTTTTTTTTTTAATGAATAACGTGAGAAGTGCATGCACATAGGTAATTAGTATACAATATGTAATAAACATTTGATTAGTGTTCAGAAAGGTAATATTTTATAATGATGGTACAATGGATGGAGGTAATTGCATATCAGGGAAGATGTATTCGGACCGTCCTTTTTAACACTTTTAAGATCTCTGGGTCATTGATTCTATGTGCAACCCACAGTGTATGGAGGCGCACTTGCATTTGACCTTCTTTTGATTCAAGAAAGCTAGTAAACAATAGACGGTTGAGATTCTTCTTGTTCAAGAGACAGTCTTTGACTCAAATATACGCAGCTTGATCGAGATATGCCATGACTGTTTACGACCGTTTCTCTAGTATCCTCGTGACCGATTCAACCTTTCTGTTCGTAACTTATGAGGTTTAAACATTAGACCTCTTATGAGGATGTGAGAGGATATTAGGAAGAAGAGATTTAGTGAAAAGAAAAATTGAAATGAGAAAAATAAGAAATTTTAGCAACGCATTTCAAATGAAGTGGATATTAAGAAGAGATGTATCTAATTTTTTAGGTGCATCTCAAATGTACGATTATGCATTCTCATTTTAATTTTATTTCTTATTTGATCAAATGGTAAGAGCGCTCGTGCTTGAGTCAATTGACCCGAGTTCGAGCCTCTTCCTTGGCCTTTGGCTCAGTTAGGTATCAACTTCCGCAAAACATATGGCCACACTGGAGAGATTTTGTGGAATAAGAGCTCATGGGTCCGAGTCTCGACTCATGCTCACTCCAGTTGGTGCCCCACTAGTTCAGGAGAGTTGCCGAAGCTTCTTTGTGGGGTGGACAATAGCTGATGCCAAAAAGGCACCCGGGATCGGGATCGGGATCAGGATGTCCCCGCCAATCTACGCCTTTTGTGGAATACTTGGTATCATATACTTTTTCATAATAAGCAACTATTCACTTTAGTTTGAAATCTGACAGTAAAAATCAGGACCTGGAGAAAATTCAGAGAAAATATAAGGTATAAAATGCCAATTGATTTTATTTTCCTAAGCTTTGTGACTTTTTTTGGAGAATGATGACTGGATGAGTGTAGACAAAGGTCTTAAGTCTTGACACACATACATACAACTAGCGATGGAGCTGTCTGAAAGGAGCCACGCACTGACGCACAAGGTTGAGTTGCAATGCTAGAAAGGTTTGATAGGAGGTCATCTATAGTTCATACTATCTACTACATAACCAGTCACTTTTTCCTCGTAATTCTCAATTGTCAGATTATGCCCTTCCATGTAAATATAACATGTTCTTCGTTTTATATCAAAATCAAGAACTTGTAATACTGCTCTATCTTTATTTCAAGGAGTTGGTCACATATGTATAAGGGGGTCTTAAAGAAAGATACAAAACTCATGTTCAAAATTCTTACCCCGACTCTTAACATAATAATCAGTCACTAAACCAACAAATAGAACAAAATTGGGTACTGACAGATTATTGTTAGTCCGGTATACAGAGCAAAAATGGGTTCGAATTCTACCTTTTGAAACCCCTATCACAACATTAGTTACACTATAACTATTACTCCTCCCCATTTGCATATGTGTTTCTAGTCACTTGAGCGTATGGCAAATTGAACCTTCAGTTGGAAACAGGGATATACATACCTGTTGGCCTTTTCAATACATCTAAACTGAGATTGACTATTCGTGTTTTGTTCTTTTAAATGGGACCTGTCACGAGCTCCGTTCTTGTGTCAATTTTGTTCCCACCATTTAAACCTATCTTTACTTCACCATTGTTCATGCCTCCTTTCTTCACCCTAGCCTTGTAGGTTTTCGATTCCGGCACAGGAATCACAACATTACTTAAATTCATGATCCCGTCTTTTCCAGATAATGATTCCACATCGGATAGAATCTTCTTGAGCTGAGCTCGTTGACACACAATTCTACCCTTGTTCCATCCAGGTAAGCAGAAAGATGATGAAACACTATCTTTCAAAAGTGAATAGGCGATCTTAGCAACAGGGAAATCCCGTGTTATCGAGCTTTTTTCCATCTGGCCTCTTCTGTTTGAGAAAAATGTATACTGATAAGAACTTAATGCTACTTATATTTTATATTCAAACTCCGTGGGAACAAAATTAAATACTGCAACCACAAAGTTAGGGATATGGAACTTACACTGCAACTACAGAAGCTAGATGAGGAAGATCCTCTCCGTCCACCAACATTTGATGCATGTTCTGAAACCAAAGTGATATAGCTGTACATGCACCACCGGGCCACAACCTACAGATGATCAAAGAAAATTATACAAAAATGTTCATTCATATCTTATTAAAATTAGTGTAGACAAACGTGAGTGGTTAGTTGGGTCGGATCACAGGTAGGTGCACGGTCAGGTTGGCTCGAAATGTTTTTCTGTCAATTTTTTAATGAATAATTAGTGTGTCAACATATAGTGACAGATACTATATTATTTTGATAATAATGTAAAATTTTGTGCAAGGTTAATGGGCAAATTGCCTAGACATACAGTGTCCTATTTAATTTATATACTGATACGAAGATGGGATACCCTGTTAACCATTTCTTACCAAAACATGCTATTTGTAACTGTTTAATGCAGCATACTTACCAAGTTTTAATAATTGAATTTTACTTGCTCGCCATTGCTATACCATCTTATGCAACAAATTGCATACTTCAGTATGAAATGGCAAGTATGTTGCATTAAACGTAAAACACCCGAAAACTCATATGAATAAGCTAGCCCAATAACTTAGAGATCAAGTGACAAGAATTAGTGAATTACTAGTGGCGAACAGCCTATACTAGTGTTCAAACATCTCACTACTAACAATGCAGGAGGGGTTATTACAAACTCATCCACTTACTTACATGACGCATTCGTCAAGCCTACACACCTACATTCATGCCCCAAGCATCTCAAGAGCATAGCACTTGCTATACCCTGGGGGAAGAGGCGGAGCCAGGATTTATAGTTAGGGGGTGCTGACTTTCTTCAAATAAAATAGCAATAAATATTATATGCAAACAGAATCACCATGTCCCGTAGTTTGAAGTTTGAAAATAGATTCTATAACCTATAGGTCATATCGTGGTTGTCATTGTGTTGTTGGGTTATGAATAACTCGTCTCTTTGCTTATAAAACTAGATTATATATAGTTTTTCTAACGTTGTTCATGATTTAATATGCAAGCCATGTAAGAGTAAGAAACTCTTGTATACTAGTACCTTTCTATGCACCAAACATTAATCATACTAAAATCTTTTAATTCATACAAACACCGTCAATATTACAAATTTACAAGTGAATTTCTAAGTTAGTTATATTATTCTGGCTTTTATTAAAATATGGTCAAAATAAAAAAAAATGGAGATTGAAGATTATTGAATATATTTAAAACTGTTCGTTTTCTTTGCTTGCTTTGAGCAATGGTATTTTACTAGTCTAGTCTATTAGAAATGAATATAATTTGTGTAAATGAATACACCTAAAGTTTAAGCTAGTTATTGTTTAGAAATATTATGTAAACATAATTGATTGCCATAACCAACTAAATAAACTTATATCTTACGATGCTTGTTTTATTTGTGGCCAACTGTTAAGGGAGGCTCGTAGACAAAAATGCGTGAAATATAAGCTTTAGCACTGTATACAACTAAGGTAGTTGGACATGTTGGGGGAGGCTCAGCACCCACTAGTCCCCCTACCTCCCCCGCCCCTGCCTGGGGGCTATAGCTTTGATAACATTTGTAACACCCAAAAAGCCAAGCAACTGGCTAGCTCAGTAACTTCCACCATGGTTTAAGTTGATCTCGCACTTATTTGGCTAGCTCATTGCTTGGGTTTTGGCATGTTAGGACTCTCCAGTGTAGTGAGTCCCACACTCGTGACTATGGGAGTATGGATTCTGGGTCTGTAGGCCTGACATCCTCGTCAACTAGATAAGCGTGGGAGTTTGTAATAAACCGAAGATAGAAACTTTGAACACCTAAGCCTAAAGTTAAGCGCAACAATTAAATTCATCATTTTTTTAATTTGAGATCCGAAGTTATCATGCTAGCCTATTACTAAGGTTAAATAGCTATGTTGCGCTTATAGTAAAAAGATAATAGCACCTTACATTATCTTGCAGTTTGGAAAATGATTTAGGAGGTTTTATGCATTAGAATTACACTTTTGTTTTAGTTACCCGGTTTAACCCATGTTGAGAAATAACATACACGAATCAACCATAAAAATTGCTATGATATAAATACCTGTGTACATCAACAGACCACACACGTTTGCTGTTACGGAATATTTCAGGGAAAAGTCCTCTCTTTGTCGCTTCTTTAAGTACTCGTGTCGCTCTTTCCTTCTGACCTAACCACCAAAGAGCTTCTAAAAGTGTATTGTAGAACCTCAATCCTAAACCACGACCTTCTGTGTTAAGTTTATCAAACACATACTCCACCATTTGCCAATTTGAAGCATCATCATAATCTCCCCTAATCATCTGCCCAATCACTTGATGAATATTAGATGAGTCACATTTAATCATCTCATCCAGTAACTTATGGGCATCGTCCCACCTGAAAAATAAAGCATACAAAACTGTAAATGAAACCGGAAGAACTGACATTGAAAACAGTAAGTTTTAATAATGTTTTATAATAACTAACCTTTCACTCTTAGCATAAGTTGCCAGCATCATGCAGTAGCTCATGACACTAGGCAACTCAACCATTTTCTCAATCTCCTGAAACTGTTCTTCACTTTCATCCACAAGACCTGCAAAGCAGTAAACACTCAGAACCGCCTCGAGTGTCCTTTCATCGGGATGACATTTTCCCTTTTCCATATCAACATAAGCTTTAATGGCATCTTCAAACTGTCCCGCCTGCCTAAATGCTTCAATTACACCATTAAACGTATCAATGTTCCCTGACACATTACTCTCACTCATTCTAGAAACTATTGCTTCAGATTCTTTATACAACCCTCCTCTTGAAAAAACATCAATTAGAGAATTGTATGTCTCAACAGATGGAACACTTCCAAGTTCATTCATTGTGTTGAAAGTAACAACCGCTTCTTCATACAAAGCAGCCTGTCCATAAGCTTCTATAATCGCAGTATACGCCTTTGAACTTGGTACTAATCCACTATTCCTCATGTGTAGTACAATCTTTTTAGCGTCTTCGTGAAGCCCACCTTTCCCACACGAAACTATCAATCCCTCATATGTCTCCATATTTGGATCAATCTTTTCATCAACCATATCATTAAACAAAGTTATCACTTCTTTATAATACCCACCTTCGCCAAAAACATCTATAAGAATATTATACGTAGCCGCATCCAACCCCATACTACTAACTTTCATCTCAAGAAAAAGTTCACGGACGTCATCATACCTCCCTTGCCTCCCAAACAAATTCAACAAAATAGTATACGTCGCCGCATTAGGCACACACCCCGCTGTCTGCATCTGCCTAAACACATCCATAGCATCCTTAGTCCGATCCAAATCCGCATACGCTTCCAACAAAACATTATAACACGACGCTTCAGGCAAATTCCCTCTAGACTCCATCTCCCTCAAAAGCTCCGAAACCTTCCCCAAATCACCCAGCTTCCCAAACGTCTGAACCAAATAATCATAACTAGTAGTATCCGGAATCGTCCCACCTTCATTCATAGTCCTGAAAACCATCACCGCCTCATCACCCAACCCTCTATTAGCACAAGCAGCAAGCAAAGTATTATACGTAACTAAATCCGGCTGAAGACCCTCATGCCTCATTTCCGCAAACAAACTCAACAACCCTTCCCAATCATACCCACTCCTCGCACACGAGTTAATAACAGTATTATAAGTCAAAACATTAGGCGCAATCTTCTCCTTCTTCATCCTATCAAGCAACATTAAACTAGTCTCGTACTGCCCATTCCTACCATACGCATTAATAATACTAGTATACGAAAACACACTACGCGCAACACCTTCGCTATTCATCTCATCAAAAACCTCCATACACTTATCTAACAACCCCTCCCGCCCCAATATCCCAATCACAATAGTATAAATATGATCATTAGGTTTAGACCACACTTGTCTCTGCATCTGCTTAAACAACCTTAATGACCGTTGCCAGTCGCCACGGGACGCTAACTCCTTAAAAACTAACGCGAAATCATTCAAACTTAACTTGTTCTTAAAGGGTTCAAGGCAACGTGCAATGCTGCCACGTGGAGGGAGTCCTGATAACTTATTAAGTAAGGATTCTACTTCGTAACTGTATTTACCTTTTTCGACGCTGTTTGTCGGGTATCCGAATACGAGCTCTTTCGGCTTGGGTTTGGATCTGGTTCTGGAACGAGAATTTTGGGGTTTTGTGATTGATGTGTTGCTATTGTTGTTGTTACATAATGTTATTGACCGTTGACTGGTGAATTTGAGGGTTTTTACTGTGGTTAATTTGGGTGAATTTATGGGTGTACGGATGAGGAGTGGTGAAACTGAGTGGTGTGTGAGTGTCATTTTATTGTTGCTGTTGTTGGTTTTAAGGATTGGTTTCACATGAGTTGGATACTTGATTATTGTTGTGTGTGTTTTGGTGTGTGTGAAATGATGGGGGTTTGAGGAGAAGGGTTTAAGTGGAAGAAGATGAAGTTTTGGTTGTGGATAACATAAACTGGTTTTGGTTTTTGGTTTTGGTTTTGTTTTGTTTTATTTGCCGCTTAAAATAATTGGTCAAGTGTAACAATAGTCCTTTTAGTTTTAAATTTGTAAAAAAAAAAATGTATGATGTCGGCCGAGCATCAGGTCAAAACCGAACAGAAAACCAATGTTGTGAATGACATGAACCGAGAACCGAATTGAAGTGTCTAGGTTAGGTTCGGCTTTGTTTCAGTTCGTTCAGTTCAATTTATATGAATCCACCACATTCCTTCAGTTCGTTCAGTTCAATGTGGTAGAAATGTGGAATCTTCACTTACAAAATACGGAGTAAGAAAAAATAACTTTATCCTGAAGAACAAAGGCCATCATTTAAGTTTGACATTAAAGGGTCAAACGTAGTAACTACAATCTTCTAGTTTAACATATAGTTTTATGGTTGTTAAACTAACTAGACGACAAATCCGAACTCTATAATATAATACGTAGTACTTAGCTATATGAAAGTTGGTTTATGTTTATAAGGCTGCCGTTATAACTATAGATACTAAAATATGAGGTGTGCTACACCCACTCAATCTTTACAAAATTTCTCCCACACGTTGATGTGGCAGAGAGATGATTGGTTGGCCAACCAATCATCTCTCTGCCACATCAACGTGTGGGAGAAATTTTGTAAAGATTGAGTGGATCTAATATTTTTTCTAAAATATTTCCCCTTGACCACAAAAGTCAATTTTTATATTAGCATTAAAATAGGACTATTTAGTAACAGGTAAGCAAGCATGTTCTTGATAGATCAAGACTGCAACTTTGTGAGCCTGTTCAAGGTTTTGATGGATCATATCCATTATGTTAATTAAGAACATAATAGCTAAAGAATTCAAATGAAATGATCCTATTACCTTAAAAAATGATTAGGAAACATGAACAATGTAAGTATTCCAGGAATCTTGCGCAATAAAACGTCTCGGCAAGAGTTAAGGCATTCTAACAAAATTTATATTTCGTCAGTGTTTGTATTTGTGGTCTCTTCTCCCTCTTCAATAATAACTTAAGTATATTTTGAGCGCGATAAATATCAAAGGGGAAACATGATGACGTGAACAGGGAATACACCAATGATAGTAAATACATCAAAACATTTCTGAGATCACACCAACAAAAACAAATATCATAAATCATTCAACCAAATGATGACCAATATCATACAAGTTTACCAGAAAAGAGTACAAATGGCAAGAATAAATAACTTGTGAAGTTTAAAATAAAAGCTAGAAACACAAACTTAACATAAATGACATGTGAATGCAACAAACACGCTAATGAAGACTTCTTGAAGGAGCATAACCACACATTATGCATCACTGAGATGGTGTTGCTCAGGAAAACTTGAACATCTTGTTTCTGCAGTTCATATTGAAGTGTTAAAGAGAGTATGGCAATTTGTAAAGTAATTATGATAGTATTTAAGAGTAAATTCCATAAACGTGCAAACGTGGTTTGCCCAAAATTACTGAATAGGTCCCTCGCCAATACTAGTCACGGATATGGTGGTTAATTGCCCTTTACCATTTAGGGACCCAAATTGAAATCAGTTACATACTTGAGAAACCATATTCATAATTATATAGCGAGGTTCTGAGTGCGTAACTTTGAGCATATCACACAAATCTATAATGTAATTTAATCACAAATCAATAAGCTTACCTCGGTACTTGAAGTCACTTGAATAGCGTAATCGGTTTAAGGAGCTGGGACCATTAGATGGTCACGCCACTTGTCAATAAAAGGCAAATCATCTGGATTCAAGTTTGGAAGTTCACGACCTTGAAGGGTGTTTATGATCTCCGAAGTCTTGCCAAGAAGAGTGGCTGCAGCATGGACACTCTCCTCCCTTTTCCCTATCTCACTAGAGTGGCATTTCAATGCTATGACTTGGGGTAAGTTGGTGAGACAAGCAGCCAATATGTCAGATATCATTGATGATAATTCCGTGAATAGTTCCTCTTGGCTAACCTCGTTTATGTTGTCAAAAAGAAGGATCGTTTCGGTGATACGTCTCATTGAATTGTCACATATAGCAATACTTCCCAGCACATTATCAAAAAAAAGGATTGCTTCGGTGATATGTCTCATTGAACTAGCACATATACCAATACTTTCCACCAAAGTTTCCATGTTTGTAGTAGCTTTCTCTTTGAACCACTCAACAATCTGTATTGCTGTTTTCACTCGAAAATCAGGGTCTTGCAGGCTGTTTCTTAACCATTTCTGGTAGACTTCAACTTCTAGCCACAATCCTTCAGCCGCTTTTTGAACTCTTACAAGCTCATCATTATTGTTGAGGCTTTCTTCCACAAGTTTGACATAAACAAGACCTTCACTCACCCCGTTCAGAAAGTTCTTCAAAGTACTGGGTTGGATATTACAAAGAGAGAGTGCGATGGTTGCCAACGTTACGACCGGTAAGCTCCAGCAATTGGACAATAATAATTGAACAGGTAGGCTATCAAACTTTTTAACTCCTTCAAAGTCTCTAGAATTCTCTAGAAGTTTCATAAGTTTGGAGGGTTGTTGCTTTTCAGCATTCTTAATCGAACGTTTTACAGATTTAATCATGCAATAGAGTGTTGCATTTGGAATATCTCTGTTTACTTCTGGTTGATATTGCGAAACATACTTGTGAATATCTTTGTCTAGTTTTGGTTGCCCACACGATTGAAAACAAGAACGTGGTACTAACAAGATTACACAACAGCATACAGTCGCGAGCACCCACACTAAGAAATGAACAAGAAATGCCGATATTACAAACGCTATGATCCTTATTGCCTTGCAAGTTATGACAATTGCCTTCTGAGAGAGTGTTAAAAGTGTAAGACCTAGGATTTGTAGTTTATAAAATACAATCTTAAAGCTGGGGCTACTGGATGAATATAGCGTAGTTTTTTTCCAATTGGACAATGTGTGTGTCCAGCAGCTCTCTACTTCATAAAACTTATAAAATCTCCCCATCCCATCTGAAACCTTAAAGTTGAAGGGTGTTATGAATCTAGAGAACAGGGCAAACGCACCCACTGCAATTCCAATAGATTGTAGAATAAAAATCACTAAGATTGACCACTTATAATCTGAATCATAGGCTTTATACCTTCTTTTATTTACAAGATTATTAAGCGTTTTAAAAGCATGTAACAAACAGATTAAAAACCCTATTGCCGCAGAAGCAGAGGATGTAGCAGAGAAACCTATCATGAACTGTGGGCTGCCTGTTCCTGCCATGATTCCGTAGTTGATCACATGCTGCTTTAAATGCCCAACAGTTAATTGTCCAGCTTGTTGTTATATCAAAGCTCTTTCATGCGTTGCTTGGTATTTAGATTCTAAATCCTGTTTTGATTTTAAAATCATTAGAGCTGAACATATGTATATAATCAGTAACATGAGTAACATAGCTACGTAAGTGATTGCTATTTCTCTATTGGCATATCCAAATACGTCCATCAGTTTTACTGCATGACCACCCACGCCAGTAATGTGCATCTCTTCAGAATACGAAACTAAACCCGTATTTATTTGGATGCAAACATTCACAACCAAGGTGATTACAAGAAGACCCAAAGCTATGATGTTTGTGACAAGTTCCTTCCCATTCATGGTTGCTAAAGAAGGCAAGAGGTAAGCCATCATGATGCACATAAACGCGACACTTCCTAACTTCGCTTGCTGGTCCATGACACCTGGCATTGGACTAGTCAGATCCAATGGTAGCTTCACTGCAACAGCTATCACAGTGAGAGAAACAGCATTCAGAGTAAAATACTTGCATGGCATCCACATTTTTCCATTTTGCCAACTACGTTTTATATCAGCCACCATCGGGAGGATGCAACATAGAGACGCTGACGCAATATACAACCCAATTGTCGGCATAGGTTTGCTGAACCTCTTTTGCCGATGTAACTTGTATAAGACCAACCACAAGTCATTCATCAAACCGCTCGAGATATTGTTGCATTGTCTAAGTGGACTCAAAGCTTGGTCATAGTCGTCTACCAAGTAATCCATAATATGAGAACAGATAAAGCTAGTGACAACAATAATTTATGTTTCTTTGAATGCTACAAAAGACTAGAGTTGTAGAGAAAAATTGATTTTTGTTTTACGTTTGATCTGTGAATTTGGGAATGCAAGTGTGAAAAATGGAGATATGAAAAGGAGCCAAGTTTTTATTTTATTTTTTTCTTTGGAAAGAAAAGTCAGATGAGGTTACTGATATACGTAGTAAGTAGTAGTATTTTGTGAATCTCGATAACCCTTTAGACCTGCCTGTCTTCGTGGGGAGATTTGAAAGGAGTCAACTTTTTATTTTATTTTTTCTCAAAAAAATAAAATAAAAATAAAAATAAAAAATGAATGAGAATTTATATACGAGTTATTGTAACATATGTGAATGTGCGATACATTGTTTTATTTTCTGATAAACTATCGAACTTTTGCTTATATCTAAAACTCAATAAATGGCTTTGAGACAAATTTATATACTTTTTTCTTTCTATTCATTACTCAATGTGCATTTTTAATATTTCGTATTTTGTTATTTTAGCAAATTCATTTAATTTATCTGTTCAAATCGGATGTACTGACACTCACCGTTACAAAATAGCGTTATTTTACCTTTATTGTTGACATTGTTCTCACATTACGTGTAGCTTACCAACGTTGTTATTTGATCATCAAAAATATATTCTTCAATTCTTTAAGGATGGAGATAAAAATTTGTTTTTGATAACATTTCATAGTATGTGTAAAGTTTAGAAGTGGTTATTTATAGTTTGTAAGAAACCATGGGTTGATGCCTACACAAGCAATATGTGTCTCAGTTCATGGGGGCGCAACGAGTTGTAAGATAATGGAAACCCGTAGGCAATGCTTTATTAATGACCATTATTTATAATGGTGAAACCCTATACCCTAAACCCACAAATCGGGCTTGGGCTTATACTTATCCTTTAACACTCCCCCGCAGTCCGAGCGGCGAAATCGCGAAAGCTCGGACTGAAGAAGAAAACTAAGAAAGCAAAATAAAACAATAAATCAAAATAAAACGGGATAACCCTAAACCGAAATAAACTAAGAAAGCAAATTCGACACCAACAAAAGTCGTCTCGGGAATTGATACCCTGGATTCGACACCAACACAAGTCGTCTCGGGAATTGATACCCTGGATTCGGCACCAACACAAGTCGTCTCGGGAATTGATACCCTAGATTCGACACCTAACAAAAGTCGTCTCGGGAATTGATACCCTAGATTCGACACCAACATAAATCGTCTCGGGAATTAATACCCTGGATTCGCCATAAAAAAAATATAAATAAACAACTGTTTTTATTTTATTTTTTTTAAACAAAAAAAATAATAATAATTAAAAACACTTAAAAGAAACGTAAGGACCCTAAATCTGCAAATCGAATCACTAAGTCACAATCCACCTTATCACTCCGTCTCAAAAACTCAACCACATAAAAATTCATCTTGAAGTGGCCTTTCTTATATCTCCTTAAACTACAAACCGCAACAAGCAAATAACTTCTGATCACATATCAACACTAAACTACCTTAATTCTTTCTTGTTGTACTAATTCGTTCATGAAGAAATAGATACGCAGCATAGGAGAAAGTCAGGGGATCGGTGTTTTATGGGATTGGGGTTTTATTGAGGTGAGGGATTAAAGGGAGCCCTCCGAACCTCCGGCATTTAGCCGGCGGCCGGAGGCGGCGGCTGAATCGATTTTTTTTTTTTTTTTTTTTTTTTTTTTTTTTTAGGGTTTTGAGGGAAGACCGATTAGGCCTGATACCATGTAAGATAATAGAAACCCGTAGGCAATACTCTATTAATGACCAGTATTTATAATGGTGAAACCCTAATACCCTAAACCCACAAATCGGGCTTGGGCTTATACTTATCCTTTAACACGAGTTTGCTAGAACTCTTATCGAGGTGTCATCCAATAAGGTTCTCATGATAAAGTTAGTCGTGACAATACCATTCCTTAATGGGTCATGTCACTTTATGAAAACTATAGATATAGAATATGATTGGCAACCATCTTTATGTGAATTATGTGAAGTTTTTGGTCATAATGATGAGCAATGCCCAAAGAAGCCCAAGCTTGCAAGTGTGACACCGGGTAACGATGATGGTTTTGTGGAAGTCACTCGCAAAAATGGAAAAGGTAAGCCCCCATTTAATCCTGCTCGACATATAGATGGTATTCGTTCAAACAAGCCTAAAATTAGACTGATGCTAATGGGCGTTGCACCTCAACCACAACCGACAATTCCAACGCGTCTCCCCAACTAGCTCGAAGAAAAGCAACGCGTCGCCAAGCAATCTTTTGATTGCTTTGGTTGCTTGGCCGACCGAAAGAATTGCAACATCGACGCCTATTTATTTGATTGTTGGGGGCTTGTTTTCAACCATTGCACCCTTTCTAAAATGAAGGAAAAATACAAAGGAAGCCATCGCCTGTAATTATTATTATTATTATTATTTTTTTGTTATATGTCTTTGAAAAAGAATAAGAAGGGGGTGTACAAATTTGGAAGGGATTTTAAGTCTTGTTTTTTTGTCTTTTAAAAATAGGCCCATAAAAGCCGATTTACACTTGCAATCTTAGTCTACATAATTATCATGCCCATTTACATTGAATCTACAAGGAATCTACAAAACAAGGTTTTAAACCCGCACGTTGTCGCGAGATGTTTCAATATTAAAGTATGCATGCTCACCCGGGTTCGAGTAATCTTAAAAAAAGAGGCCACAAATGAAACGGGTTGGACTTAGTATGCATGCCCACCCAAACCAAAAAAAAGAAAAAAAAAAAAAAGGCCCAAGGCCCGTTACTGTAGAAAGAGTAGTAACCCAGGTTACTATTCATCAAAGGGACGGGAAATGTATATATTAGTAATATAGTTTGTTTTAGTTTAATTAAAAAAAAATATATTATGGGGTTGCTTTTGTAGTCACCACTAGCTAATTGTGGTTGGGGTAGAGTTGTGGAGAGAGAAAACTGAGGTGCCGTTGACGTGACGAGGTTGCTTGGGTGATAAAATGGTCACCACTAGCATTAGTCTTACTTATTATTAGAGCACTTACATCAGTAACTCACGTTAAACTTTAACACACTGCTACGTCAGCGTCACATCAGCTTTAACACTTTAACCTTAACTCACAAAAAACACCCTCAACAATAACTCAGCTTTAACTCAAATATTTTCAAATTCAACCCTCAACTAAAACAAATATTTCATACATTATCATACATGTTTGAACATTAAATGTTTATTGCACGCGTTTTTATTGTTTTTTTTTTTGAAATTTTGAAATTTGAAATTTTGAAATTTGAAATTTTAAAATTATCCCGCTCAGGTTTTGAAATTCGAATCTTAAACGTTTATACACTCCTATATAAAGCATACATTATCATACAATGTTGCATACACTTCATTTTCTAAAGAAATTTACAATGGCAAATCGTTGTTCTATTGAAGAAGAAAGCTGGCTAGCCGAGATGTGGCAAAACGTTCACGAATTCCACGCCAGTGAAGGACCTTTTTGGCAAGTCGTAACACAAAAGTTCAATGAACAATCAGACGGTCCTTTTCATAGCAAAAACCAGCTAACGGGTAAGTGGGCAAGAATGAACTGTGATTGCCAAAAATTTCATGAAATTTACTTGAATTTGCAGCCTACACATGAGCCAGATGTTCGTTTTGAAGATGCAATGAACATTTTCAAAGAACGCAACGGTGGGAAAGATTTCAAATATTTTCAAGTGTGGTTGATTTTGAGAAACAACAACACCTGACTAAGATATATGGATTAATGGCTTTTGTATTCCTGTATTGTATGTTGGTTTATGTTAATTATTTCCGTTTCGTTTGTGATGTTATGTCAGTTTAAGTTTGAGTTTGAATAAAAAGCTTAACGACTAGTTTCTCCAATAAAAATCTCTAACGGCTAGTTTCCCTATAAATACCATCTTTACTCAACTTCGTATTGTCACACAATTACAACTAAATTTCACACAAACACTATGGCTAACCAACCAGCTGAGGTGCAAAGAGCAATCCTTACACGATTACGCAATGAACAAGAAAATGAACTTAAGTTGATTAACAACTTGTTAGGTGAGATAGCTCGTACTATTCGACAGATACATACTCGGGCTCCAGAGGTCGAAAGATTATGTGAGCTGCCTCAAGACCATCCAATTATTAGGGTCGGTCTAGAAACTCTATTAAGAAATGATGAAACGGATCTGCAACTGCAGGTCGCCTTGAAAATGGTTAGAGAACAAGTGTTGCAAGTGTGGGAGGAGAAGTCAGATCTCATCGACAATTACAAATCTATCTAGATACTTAATTAGTTGTATGTTTTTCTTGCGTTGTATTGAACATTTTCTTGCGTTTTATTGCACATTTTTCTTGCGTGTATTAAACTAAGGGGGTGTTTTGCAATTTGCATTATCTTTTACTCCAAATGTTATAAATTTTAGAGGGGCAAAAAGTGACAAAAAAAGTTTTTTTTAGCCACATCACCTTAACGCTGGGTTAATGAATTAACCCGGCGTGTTAACGCACGTTTAACGCGAGAAAGTGCATCAATAACGTGCCTTTAACGCACGTTAAGGTGGTAACGCACCTCATGCGTTACTGCTGAAACTGCTCTTATCGTCGAGTTAGTATGCCTTCTAGTAGTGGTAAGGCGTCAACATCGCAACCTAAAGGTGATAAGGACAATGCTAAGTGTATTCCTAATGATACACAACCTAATGAGTGCCTTGAGTCTTTTACGTTGAGTTTAAAATGGCATCGAATCGATTAAGACTTCACGAAGTTATAAGTAAACAAATAATCCAAATTGGTTATATCTGACTTTGACTATGACTAATGTTGTTAACTTTATGATTGGTTACAAATACGGAGTAATTTCGCTATCTATTCCGAGTATGTTCTCTTTGACTTTGACCACTAAACAAACTAACATGAGACCTTTAAAAATGGCATGAATATAGTTGAACTTTTAAAGGGAAGCTATACCCAAATTTGCAATAAGATACAAAAGAATTTGTGATAATACAATAAAGGAACATATAATGATAGTTAACTCAACTCTTACACACAACTTCAACAAACACGTATGATCTCAAAATTAGTATAACCTAGCCTTCAACTAAACTAAAATTCTTGATCAAGCATTGGAGACGTACTTAGTAAGTAACCAGGGTTGGTTCAACCAAATATGAAACTTGACAGAATACCATAGTTGACTCTATTGTTCATCAGGCCTATGTGCACTGATGCACCAATAATCGTTATTTGTGTGTCACCTCGACATACACTAAATAACACTACAATAACTAAAACACCTTCCTAGCTATAACTGTTATTGTTTTATTGATGCGTGTGAATCCCATAACACACCACTAGAAATACCCCACTTACCATTAAAAAAAAAAAAAAAAAAAAAAAGGTCGCCAATTAACCAACGAAGGGACAAATGACGTCATTTTGGCGTGGGGACCGGTGCAATACGGTGCCACCGTTGGTGCCAAAAAAACTCAACGGCGTGTTGTTTGGCAACAACATCATGCTCTCTTAGAATGTCTTTTTTAATGTGTTCGTTAACCACATAAAACGTAAGTTGATGAATCTTTACATAGTTTCTTCCACACCTTCATTTGACTCCAAAATGAAACAACCTAACTTGCTATTCATTGTCATTGTTGAATACAAATTCCACCGTTGGAGGAGTAAGCTCGGTCCCCTGGCTCAAAGTGTAAGAGTGAGACCACGTAAACGAAATGTCAAGTGTTGGACCATTTTTATTCCTTCATGCACCATAAAATATAACGACTGTTGTGCTTTAGATCTAGGAGACAGATTTTTGAAAGTGTGAAGTTAATTAGACTTCGCTTATTCATCTTAATTTTGTTTGTTTATAACTTGCTAATCAAGACATAATAAAATTCGATTCTGTTTAAGTCATTGTTTTCTTTTTTTTTGAAAAGCAACAAATTTAATAGACAACAAAAGAAACAAGAATACAATACAAGGCATCCCTCCTCAATTAAACAAGTTAGTTAAGAGAGAAAGAGACCCAAAAAGACAAAAATACAAGACACAAACAGATTTTGACCCATACAAAACAAGCCAAAAAGACAAAAATACAAGTCATTGTTTTCTTTTAATGAGGAGGCTTACAAAAACTTTAAATAGGCTAAATTAGACATGGAGTGTTTATATTCATGATTAATAAAAAGACCTAACAATAGAACTAATTCAATCATTTTCACCAATCAATTTTTTACATCCACTAATCACATCTTTAAAAGTTTAAATTTAGATCCAACTTTTAGGTTTACAATTCATTTTCCTTACACATAATCTTAAGGAGAAAGAGAAAAAAAAAGAAAAAAAAAACGCCTTTTAAGTATTTTGTTTTCAATTCTGAAAATGATGAAAAAAAAAAAAAAAAAAAAAAAGTTTTTTTTCCCTGTGTAGTAAAGTAGTAACCGACCTTCAGTTTATGCCACGTCACCAAAAACCACTCCACGGCGCGCGCCCATTGGAAATCAAATCAAAAACTTTAAAAAAAAAACCCCGGTCCTTTCCTTCCTTCGTAGGTTAAACAAAATCAAATAAAAATGGCAATCTCGTAAAACAAACAAAAAACAAAGGACCAAACCGTAACATAACAAACAACAATAACAACTTTCAGTTCCTAACAGACACAGCTGCTGCTTTTTAATATTTCCCCCAACAACAACAACTAACCCTTTTTTTTTTCTCTATTCAACTTCCTTCAATGGACAACAACAACAACGACGAGGTAACTGTTTTTTTTTATCCCATCCACCGCCACGTCATCATCACCGATGACTGTCACCGTCACTCTAGCATCTCTCACCTAACTTTTTTTTTAGTGTAACCGTTTTTTTTTTATGTTGATCTTGTTATGTTTTGGTTACATTGTGTGTTTTGAGTGTGTGTGTGTGTTTTGATGTTTGTTTGGTTTTGTGGTTTGTAGAGAATAGTGGCTTTGAAGAAAGCTTATGCGGATATAATACTGAATACTGCGAAAGAAGCGGCTGCCAGGATTATGGTTTCGGAGCGAAAAGCGGCGCGGTTTGAGTACGAGCTTAAGACTGCCAAAGATGATGCCGTTAAGATGCTTTTGAGGCTTAAGCAGATGATGGATTTTAAGGTATGGATGAAACGTTTTTTTTTTTTTTTTTTTTTTTTTTTTTTTTGAAAATTGTGGTTTTTGGTTGAGTTTGTGTTTGTGTTAGGGTTTGTGTGTTTTAGGTTAAGATTGTTTGGAATTGCAAGTGTTTTTTGGAAATGAATGTTTTTGTTAAGCTGTTTTGTTTCGGGTTGTAATGATGGGTATTTAGATGAGTATAGGTGAATTTGAAATTTGTCATATGAAGTTTTTGGTGTAAATGTTGGTTTTTGTGGTTTTGAGTATCGAGTTTAGTTAAAGAGTGGGCGTAACTTGGGGATTTTCTCGGTATAGGACAAAGACTGGGCATTTTAGAGACCGATGATTGTTTGTATCGTTTGGTAGGTTTTAGGAGAAGTTCCCACACTAAATGGTTACTTAAATCATTTGTTTAAGGATTATAATGATAGGTGATTAAAGGAGTGTAAGTTAAGTTGAAGTATGTGTTACCGTATGAAGTATTTAGTGTGGAAATGTTGGTTTTCGTGGTTTTGAGTCTTGAATTAAGTTGAAGAGTTGGTGTAATCTGGGGATTTGCTCGAGATATGACGAACATTGGGCATTTTAGAGACCAGGGTATGTCTTCAGTAGTTCTGGTAAAGTTTTACACTAAATGGTTACTTGAGTCGTGTGTATGAATGTGGTCATGTAGCTAACTGATAATGAGTGACTCGAGTATACCGAAGTAGTAGCTTATAAGATGTGTTTTTAGTGGCTTTGGTCTACATTGATTTCATGTTGGAGGTTAAGAGTTACATTTTTCTTATAGGTCTATGCTTAATGTTATGGGATTCATATGTAATTGAGCATGTCCTTATAGTTGTGACCGAGGTTATTTTGTTATGTTGACCGAGACATGTTGAAATTTTTTAGGATAATTGTTCTTTTTGATTGAAGAATTACAGTGATTGGAGATTAGACGAGTAACTGAATAAAAACATTCTGGTATGAGTCTCTGGTCTAGAGTATTGGTTTTTGTGTGTTTAGTCCTGAATCAAGTTGAAGGGTGCATATAGTTTTGGGGCTTTCTCGATATAGGACATGATTTATTTGATTTGTTGATTGATGAGGTTCGGGGGCATTTTGCAGACAAATATGAAGGGTTTACTTACATTGTTATGTTTGGGACATAATTTTGATTTGAGGATTATGATGATTAGAGATTATACGATTATGTAGGTAAAATTAACCTTTTGCTGTGAAATTATTAAGTTTTTGGTGTAAATTCTTCGGGTTTGTGGTTTAAGTATTAAATTTAGTTGAAGAGTGGATGTAATTCGTGGGTTATCTGAATTTTCTCAGTAAGTGGAACGATTTTTTGATTAGTTGATTGAGGAGCGGACTTTGGAGACCGTTGATCAATTCATTAGAATTGTAGCTGAGCTTAGAATAGTATACGAAGGATTTAGCATGTTATTTTTGGGGTTATATAAATGGCTAAAGCAGTGGCGGAACTAGAACATTTTTTTGGGGGGGCCGAATTTATTTTGGAAGGGCCGAATCGGAGATTTGTTTGTAACCTCAACTAAATTACCCCTAAAACCTATAATATTTACACTAGGTGTTGCAATTTTTTTTTTTTTTTTTTTTTTTTTGGGGGGGGGGGGGGGGGGGGGGGGGGGGGCTCCCCTGCCCCTACATAGGTCCGCCAATGGGCTAAAGAATCAGAATGATGGTTATCTGAATTTTCTCAGTAAGTGGAACGATTTTTTGATTAGTTGATTGAGGAGCGGACTTTGGAGACCGTTGATCAATTCATTAGAATTGTAGCTGAGCTTAGAATAGTATACAAAGGATTTAGCATGTTGTTTTTGGTGTTATATAAATAACTAAAGAACCAGAATGATGAGAAATCAGAGTCATCAGACGAGTGTAGCAAATTTTATTCTATCTGTTATGATGTTTCAGGTTTAGATTCTTAGACTTCATGCTTTTAGCCTTGATTCTAGTTGAAGAGTGCATATATTGTTGGCTTTTTTTCTTCTTATGTGACAAGATATCTTTTTTCTTTAGTTTCTTGATTGTTGAGGTGTGAGGGGCATTTCAGAGACAGATGTTCATTTTTGGTGCTTTTGGGAGAATGCTGCATTATATGATTTTGGATAAATGATTACATGGTTATCTCAATTAGGTGTATATGAATTCCATCTTTGGTCTCATGTTGTAGCTCATAATATGTGTTTTTACTTTTTAATGGGTTGGATCTACTTTCGATTCATTTTGGTTACAAAGAATTATTTCTTTTTCATAGGTCTGCACTCACTTTTGTGTGATCCATGAGTATTGTAACAGATCATTATAGTTGTGACTGAGGTTATGTTGTTGTTTGAGCGTGAGACCATGTGGGATGGTTATTTCCAGCTGTCATTTTCATATGCATTGTTAAAAGTTAGTTATGGAAGTAAATATATAGTTCTGGAATGTCTATAATCATAATTTGATATATAAAGGAGAAAAAGAGAAATTGCAGTGGATTCTTACCTAGGATATCGGGTTTTTATAATATAAATTTTTCATGGTTTTCTCTAAAGTAGGTTGATACATGTAAACATAAGTACAAACAACTCATATAAGAATTTACGATACCAGTTGTTACTTAATGGTATGAAAACTTGTCACACACCATGTGCAGTTTAATCGAACATGTTAACGTAAGTAAAAACACAATAAATGCATCACTTAGTTTAGTGTCCGAAGGGAAAGCTCTTTGTTTCGAATACGAGCTAACAGAGACGTGAGCAGCTAATGGATTCCAAGGTATAAACACACATTTCCAAATACCCGACTTTTGTAAGCATTTTGAGACGTGGGGTTAACTTTGACAAATTACATCAGATATCATATTTTCTATGTATAGATCTATCACAGATTTCCCTACAGTAAGCTGACACTTATAAACACAAATAAATCATATTAGATCGACAAACTTATGTGACCTGTCAGAGAAATTAACAACACAATAAAAGCATCACTAACCTGGAAAACTGCTCAGTAGGAATGTTCTTATTCCTCTGCTCTTTTTTTTTTTTTTTTTTTTTTAATTATTATTATTCTTATTATTATTATTTTTTTTATTTTTGTGATTTGAAAGTGTCAAATTTGTTGCTTTTATGTTCAGAAGGAAAGAGTAATGGACTTCACACATACACATTTAGTCCGAAAAAAGGTTTTACAGGGCATAACCAGATACTTAGTTCAAACGTTCAAATATTAGGCACGCATCTAAAAGGGTTGGATATATGTTTTATCGACAAATATTAATGGACGCACACGCTTACACGTTTACTAGGTGGGGCTGTGTGGAAGGAAAGGAATTCCGTAGTTGTGACGGTGCATGAGAATAATAGAGCGTCTTGACGGACAAATGTACGATTAATAGTGTGTGATGATTTTATGAACCTGTGGAAGTGAAACAACGACTAAAATTTAGCCTGAGTTGTAATTCAAAGACACCAATGAGGGCAAGGTCTTGCCTTGGACAATGGAAGCAATGCCTCGTCTATACGTTTATACATATTTATGATTGTAACCGTGATGAGTATTATATGTTAGAAGCTTTACATCAGAACATACCTGAATCAGGGTGAGTATTATTTGTCGTAAGAAAAGTGAATGTAGAAAGTTGTGTCTTGTACTTTGTTTTTATTATACCTTTTGAGCAATAGGCTTGTTTAGTTTGGCACAGATGAAATACGGTAGTTAATTTATGCAATTCTTATTTCATTTTTATGGTTTTGTACATCCAATTTATGTGATTTCGCTAGTAAACCTGATGCATAACTGTTTATAAATCTTGCAGATTAGTGAAGCAGCAGTCACATCCTGTACACAACAAAAGAAAATTCAGGAACTCGAGGCACAACTTCAGGAAGCTGAAGACATAGTAAAAGACCTCAGGGAGGAGCTGAGAGCAGTTGAGGCGCAACTTGCAAAATTTACTAAAATCAAAGAAGTAAAGCATCCGGTACAAGTAGACTATCTATCAACTCCTGAACCTATTGCAATTCCTCCCTCTGCAGTAAAACCCATTTCCAATAACCAAACAAACAAAAGCCAGAGTTTATATAACTCTTTGTTCCCTTTGAAGAAGTCTTTACTTAGTAACGTGGATTTACCTTCAATAATCTCGAGAAGCAAAGAAACTGAGCTTTATAGGAACGGATGTACTCAAAGAATCCGTGCATGTGAACGGATTCCTTTAGATAAAAAGTTACCATTTCCTGTGAAAACGAATGACTATAAGAACACGGACAAAAAGGATGAAGTACTAGAGAAAGATATAGTTTTGGAGCAAGTAAAGGAGATGTATATTGCAGCTGGTAATTCATGTGAATGGACCCCATTGGATAAAAAGTTGTCATTTTCCGTGAAAACGAATGAAAATAATAATAACCTGAAGTCGATTTCCAAAGAGAATGAAGTACTGGAGAAAGAAATAATTTTGGAGCAAGTAAAGGAGATTGATATAGCAGCTGATAATTCATGTCTGACTTCCCCAAGTTTAGTCAAACATACAAACGATACAACCATAGAGGAAATCTCAAATGAGAATATCGTGAAAGACTTAGAAATAAGGCGTAATAGTCAAAGCACGAGTCAAGAGGAACTTATGTCTATGAGTCAAGAAAAAGATAAGGTGGATCCGCCATTAAAAAGTTCAGAGACAGAGGTTTCTAAGACTGAGGTTCAGAGTCAACCTTCGACTGATAGAGTTATAAAGCTTACGTTTCAGAGGAAGAGAAAAAGAGGGGCTACGATCGATGGAAGTGGCTCTAGCGAAATGAGCCAAGAGAACCAATCAGCTCCTGTGAGCCCCGTGAAGGTGAACTTGATAGGAGAATCTACTCCAGAAAAGAAACGTCTAGTACAGGTTGCACACCAGGTTGGTAATTAGTATTCATTGTATGTCATAGTATCCATGCCTTTCAATACATCATTACTAATCAGGGCCTGAATCAGACTAAACCAGAACTGAAAATTTGGAACCATGAACTGGACTGACAGATTTCAGTTCCATTTTAGTTTGGATACTGTTAATGGATCATGAATTAAAAACTATATTTTCATACTATTTGCAATCTTTTTGCTTAGAGGTGGCAGTTTTGACCCATTTACTAATTAACGGGTCAATTTGAGTTGTGGGAAAAGTCTGTCTATAATGCATAACATCTTCTGAATCGCTGTAATTTATAGATTTAGATATGAGTAATATTTTTGTTTTAGTAATCATAATTAGCCTGAACCCACTCTGACCACTTACCTGAACTCCCCATCTTCCTACCTCTAGTTTCTATGTTTGTTAATCATTCAGATTCTAGATCATGGAATATAGATAACCTAAGATATTTGCTTCTCGGTGATAGTAATACCATACATGCACATACTTAAAAATTCCTTTTATTATGTAAAGAATCAAAAAAGTAGATTTGACCCATTAGTGTAATAGTACCTATTTCTGATGAGACCGTGCTGAGGTCCCAATTTAAAAGAAAAATTTGTTGGAAACGAAAAAAAGCACCATATGTTTCCGGTTCTAAATTGGTTAGGACCAGTAGCAGTCCTACTCTACTCATTGGTATAAATGGAATTATGCATAGCTGTTAATATTGTTTTTTCTCTAAGTAACTACTCATCGAGTCATTGACAGTGTTTCCTTTCTTTTAGGTTATAGTTTGACAGTGTGCTTGGTTGATGTGTCAACTCACTGAAAGTGCAGAAATAAACACATTATGCTATAAAATCATAAATAGAGATAGAAGAATTTTTCATACTGTTAGATCAATGTGGTTGTGGTCTTTTGGAATACCTATTTTATCATGTGTTTCTGCAGTTCATATTTAGAGTCCAAATTCTGCTTGTCTTTTTGTTAAGATAATCTGTTTGACCTTGATGATAGTAATATTAATCAAGCTTGTTTGAAGGTGACTATTAATCAGCTGATTTATAGCTTTTCTTAGAGAATTTATCCGTTCATTACTATGAATCAAGTCCAAAATATGCTTCTTGTAAGCGTTTAATGTATTCAGAGACTAGGTCCAAAAATACTGCAGATATGTCTTAAATCCTTGCTGCTAGGGAATGATACTCCAGACTCGATTTTATCCGCCCGACCAGTTAGGAACATGCCTTGTTAAACCCCTGAATTTAAAAAAGGTGACCTCACTGCTCATCTCAGGGGACCGTGCCTTGTCACTTATAGACAGGGTCATGCTTCCCCCAACTCATCTTGAACATAGAGAATATCCAAAGCCCTTATTCAAATGCCTAAGTGCAGTTAATACAAAGGACACATTTAAGAACTTGAGGCTGAAGTGTTCAAGCACTTAAGGCTAGAAGCTAAGAAGGTCGATAAACGACAAAAGAAAAATCTTTGATGTAGTTGAGCAAAAGAGTCATTCATTGTATTCAAGAAACTGCCTAAAGGGTTACAATGTAAACATGTTAAAAGGATCAAAAGCAACCCTGAGTGTATTCATATTCAAAATGAATCCAACCTCCTATCTTTCCATTTCGAATATTACATTATCATTATCACGATATACGGAGTAGTTTCTATATCATATTTAAAACTTTAGTCATTTATATAATTCAACAAAAGAATATATAAAAAAGTGTGTGCCTTGACCGGACCCATTTTGATCTGTTACCAAACCCGACCATTTTACCACCCTCTAGTATTTCTGGTAGATGGATATTGGAACTTGTTGATGTGTTTACACTTACCAGTCGAGACTTTAATTTGTTTGAGTCCTACTCTTGAGGTGTTTCTTTGTATAGCACATACTCATTTACCGTTGCCCTATTGCCTGAACCATTAAAATATCTCTGCTGTTTGTGTATATTTGTCTGTTGTTTCTGTTATGCTTGGTTATATTAAGCAAATAGAGTTCCCAAAGGAAATTCTTCTTGTTTAGCACTACATATGTCCTGTTTAAACCCTGTTTCTCTGATTAGTTAACTTTCAAATAACTTTATGCTTTGTGTCTTATACTATAATGACCTGAGCTTTGTTTTATGCAGCTTATATCTTTATCAGATAAAAATTGCTGGTGATCAACCACAAGGAAGAACTAATAAGCAGATGGTAGTTTGCGGGAGGGACATCAAAACACAATGTTAGATATATCGAAAGACTATAACTTTACTGGTCCGTGTACAAACTGTAGCCTATGCAGTATTCTCTACTGCTCAAATTTTTTTGCCTTTTAATCTTCAGTTAGTTTTTTAAACCATGAATGTTTTTGCCTAGTTCTGGTTCTTTGCGATGGAGCCATTGTACTGTGCTTTCTTGTTCAAAATGGGATGTTTAAGGCATTACGTGTCTTGCTAGTTGAGATAAATATCGGAAAATTGTGGATATCGTGCTGAGATGAGTTGAAAATTCGATTGATCAAGCTTCTTGTATTTAAGTAGTACTTAATATGCTTTAGGACCTTAAGTTATCTAAAACAATATGCAGTTAGACTAAAGTTTCTTTTTATTTTGTCCTAACAAATTTGAAATTTAGACCCCTTAATTGGATGACGAGTATAATTTAAGCAAATGTTATAACTGAAATCTAATTTCAATTAGCTGGATAATAATTTTCAAATTACTAGGAAATTGATTTTATTGATGCAACATCTTACCAGCTCAGAAATCTGATTGTTAAGTATACATAACATTGTCATGCAACAATGATTGCGATTTGCGATTAACAAGGTTAAAATGACTCGTCACTGCGACGAAATTCATTTATCAAAAGTAGTAGTAGTAGTAGTAACAATAACAATATACATGAGGGTTATCAAGCAACATTTTTTCTTTAACTAAGGCGAGTTTTCTGGAAATTTGCATACTCATATTGTGAACTACAGGTGTACCATAAATGTTACCGATATATTATCACCTTATCAAAGACAATGATATAGCTGAACTGACTCATATAAACTGGACCCTTACGCGTAGTAACTGGCATGAATTCATAGAAGTAATATTGTTGTGATTAAGTTTCTAGCTAGGTGGCCTAAACCATATATTACTTTTTTTTAGCTCACAAACTTACGGGTTTGGCTAACTTGTGACCACTATACACTTGTTTAACTATATATATAATGAATGTTGGAGTTAACTAATATCAAAATGATGATTAATTACGATAATTTTAAAGATCAATAAATATTTATTAAATGCATTTTTTGATTAAAAAAAATTGTGCGCTCAATCGTGTTGGGAATTCTGCTAAGAAAGAATTCTGCTGAAGAATCTGCTGATGGATTCTACTGAAGAGACAGAATCTGCTTATAGATTGTTTCTGTTGAAGTTTAGTTTCAGCATTATTAGTTCATGCGGATATAGTTATTCCGTATTTTATGTATTTAGTTAGGATATGCTTGAGTTAATTTAGGAAGTGATAATGCATATCTTTTAGAAGTTTTTAGAATATACGTTTCTTGTGAAACGGTTTAGGGTTACTTGTGTATAAAAGGAACATACGATTATGTATTGGTTTACGTTTTTGAGAAAACACTTTGATTGTTATTGAAAAGATCCATAGAGGATCAATTGTTCTTAGTATTAAACTTGTATTTGTTTTCGCTTTAAAATATAAGTTACAGAGATTATCTATTAGTGTGTTAGTGATTACATTAACATAACTAACGATCCTAGAGTGCTCAGAAGATCTATCAAGGTCTTAAGTCTCAACAAGTGGTATCAGAGCCTCGAGAGAGTCTCTGTCATACTAAGAAACACTAATCTTACACCCTCTCAATCAAAAACAACAAAACACAATGCCTGGAACAGATGATGAAGCTGATACAACTCAGAACATTAACACCACTTCTCTCCAACAACTCAATCTCTCAAACAGCAATGCCAAGTTCCCTTACCTTAAGAATGCTGAGGATTATGAATTGTGGTCCATGAAGATGCAAAACTGGATCACAAACATTGACTGGAACCTTTCGGAAGTTGTTCGTAAGGGCAACAGCTTAAAGAGACATGTCAAAGATGCCGATGGAATTGTGACTATTGTAGGTCCCAAAACTGCTGAAGAAGTTCTTGCTGTGCAGAGGGAGAATAAGGTAAGAACAATTCTCCTTCAGGCTATACCAGATGACCACATGGGTGACTTCCACTTCATGGAAGATGCCAAGGACATTTGGATGGCCATTAAGGCTAGATTTGGTGGGAATGAGGAGTCAAGAAGGATGAAGAAGTCAATGCTGAAGCAACAGTTTCAGGAGTTTCAGATATCTGATGAAGAAGGAATCCACAAAGGTTATGACAGGTTCCACATGATCTTGAGTCAACTTAATCAATTGAAGGCTAGGCCGGATAATGAGGACTGCAATGCTAAGTTTCTAAGATCTTTGCCACTATCCTGGTTGCAAGTCAGCATTGCTCTCAAAACCAAGGGTGGATTGGACATGATCTCCTTTGATGACCTCTACAACAAGCTTAAATCTCTTGAGCCTGATGTTAGAAGTCTCATTCGACCATCCACTCATTCAGCCTTTGTTGGCACCACATCTAATCCGGTGCATCATGCCTCAAGTTCTTACACCTCAGGAGCATCCTCTCAACCCCAACCTAAACCAACTCCTAAATCAAAATCCAGTAATATAATGGAAGATATTGTTCACTCTTTTGTTGCTGAATATGAACATCAACAGTTTCTTGCTTATGAGGATTTTGAACAGGTGGATCCATTGGAGATGGAGGAGATGCACTTGAAATGGCAGTTAGCAATGATTTCTATGAACATCAAAAGGTTTGAGAACAAGTCTGGGAGAAAGTTTGGTTTTAATGGAAGAGATGCAGCAAGATTTGACAGAAGGAAGGTTAAGTGCTACACTTGTGGACAGATGGGTCACTTTTCAAGAGAATGCAAGGAAAGAAAGTCTGGTGATGAAGTTAGATATGGTTCATATCTATTGGAAATAGGGACTTCTAAAGCTGCACCTTCCAAAGCTTTAGTGACTATGGATAATCAGATTGATTGGACTGTTTATGAACCTCCTGAAGAGGAAGCTTCTACTTCTGAACAAGTGAATATGCTGGCATACTCCCCCTCTGAGGATAAGAAGGAGCAAGTCTCCTTGATGGGCATCTCTCAGGTACACAATTATGTTTTTGGCTGTAGTGTAAGATATAATGAGCTTAAACAAGAATATGATGAATTGAAACCAAAATACAATGAGTGTTTTGTAGAAGTTGAGGCCTATAAAAATGCTTTAAAAACTGTAGAAAAACAGAAGGTTTGGTTTCAAAAGAATCAACTCAAATATGAAGAAAAGATAAGAGTTCTAAAAAGTGATTTAGAATGTGCTAAGATAGATTTAAGGCGTACTGAAAAAGAAAAATCTGATGTAGAAAAAGAAAAACAAGAGTTACAAGTAAAGTTAGATAAAGAAGTGGCTGGTCGTATGAAGTGGCAAGAAGGGTCCTCTCATTTAAGTAAATTGATTGATAGTAGTTAATCTGTTAGGTCTAGAAAGGCATTAGGGTATGATAAATATATAGATCCTGAGGAATTAACTTACCCTAATATATCCAGTGTTTTTGACCCTGAACCCCTACTAGAGTTTCAAAAACTTGTAAAATATGTTAAGGAAGGGGGATTAAATGCTGTACCTGGACCTATTAGAGGGGAACACATGCCAATAGACCTGTCCATACCTGTTGACTTTGATGGATCACACCATCTTTATGGCAAAAAGTCAAGTGACTTACCAGACCCTATTTCTAAATCTACTGACTTTGTCTCTTGTTGTGACAGTGACAAGTCTTCTGACCAAGGGTCTACTTCATATGCCAGTTGTGATTCAAGTGAGAAGTCAGACCTTCCCAAGACCACACCAAAGACATCACCCAAGACTCCCCACAAGCCTGTTAGAGTTACTGCTGATTCCAAGACAGTTTCTTCTGAAGACTTGTTTTTTAATTCTTTGCAAAACAATGTTTCTAGTTCTGTTAAAAACAATTCTGTTAATGTTTGTGGTTTGAATGCTTTTTCATGTTATGGAACATCTTTTACAGTGAATAAATCTTCTAAAAAGAAGAAATGTTTTGTGTGTGGAAGTAAATTTCATTTGATTAAGGATTGTACTTTTCATGAGCAAAGAATGGGTGTATGTGTTAGTCAAAGAAAACCTAGGCAAATGTGGAAGAATGTTAATAAAATACCATCTTTTATTCCACATCAGCAGAAACCCAATTCTGCTGAAAAATATTCTTCATGCAGAAGAACCAGTACTAGACCTTATGTTCGACCCACTAGTTCTTTCTTTTCTAATGGTTATTGGCCTAGACAGTTTGACTCTATGTATATTGGTGGAGGATATTGGGATACTGCTGTGAAGCCCTCAGTAGGTTGTTCTTGGACAAAGAAGGGACCTAATTTGCAATACAGGCCCAAGAACAATGGTGGATCTAATACATCTACATGGCCTACCTCTTATGATCCACAAGGCAGGCTCAAGTCAGTAATGACTTGAGTCTCCATTGTGTACTAACTCTTGTATATTTTTGTTGTTGTTGTAGGATCATCCCCTGAAGAGTACTGAAGTAGGAATAGTTGATAGTGGTTGTTCCAGAAGTATGTCAGGGAACAAGGATAAGATGCATGACTTTGTGCCTATAGAAGGTGGAGGAAATGTAACTTTTGGTGGTGGAGATGGCAAAATCACTGGGAAAGGAACTATTAAAACACCTCTGTTAGATTTTAAGAATGTTTATTATGTGAAGGAACTTGAGCACTTGAATCTATTCTCTGTATCACAAATTTGTGACACCAAGAATAAAGTTTTCTTCTCTGAGGATGAATGTCTTGTGCTCTCCAAGGACTTCAAACTTCCAAAAGATACAACTGTTTTGCTGAGAGTTCCTAGAACCTTCAACTTGTACACATTCAATCTGAATGATGTTAAGCCAGAAGGTGATCTAACATGTTTGGTGGCCAAAGCTTCCCAGGATGAATCTACAAAGTGGCACAGGAGAATGGCTCATGTGAACTTCAAGACCATCAACAAGTTGTCTAAACTTGGTCTTGTTCAGGGCCTTCCTTCAAAAGTCTTCACCAATGAACACAATTGTGTTGCTTGCAACAAAGGAAAGCAGCACAGAGCCTCTTACAAAGCTATAATAGCTGTGAGCACCATCTCAGAACCTCTTCAGTTGTTGCACATGGATCTCTTTGGTCCAACTCCTATCAGAAGTATTGATCATAAGTACTTCTGCCTGGTTATCACTGATGATTATAGCAGGTTTTGCTGGGTATTCTTTTTGAAAACTAAAGATGAAACACCTCCTATTTTAAAAGAATTTATTACCCTTGTTGAAAACCAGCTAAATAAAAAGGTTAAAGGAATTAGGTGTGATAATGGGACATAATTCAAAAATGTTGCTTTCATAGAATTCTGTAAGTCTAAAGGGATAAAAAGGGACTATAGCACTCCAAGAACCCCACAACAAAATGGGGTTGCTAAAAGGAAAAATAGGACCTTAATAGAGGCAGCAAGATCCATGCTTGCAGACTGATTAGTGATGAATCACACATCTTTTTTAGGTCTTAATTCAAACAAAAAATACCAAATACTAACCAAAAATGCCAAGAGAATGTGTGTTTTTGTATTTGTGTATGTGCAGGTACAGATATGAGAAAAATGAACAAAAACAATGCCAAAACCGACAAAAACGAGCACGAGAATGGAAAGTGTCAAAAGCCGAAGCCGGGGAAGTCAAATGGTCTAAGTCCAAGCTCAAAAAGTCAAATTCAACATTGGAAATTCATAAAGTGTCAAGAAAAGTCCCTGGAAGAAGTTTGAAGAAATTTACAACAATGGTCCTTGTACTTTTAGATATTGACAAGAATGGTCCCTGGAAGAAATTATTTGAAGAAAAGTCAAAATTGGTCCCTCATGAATCAAAGATTTACAACAATGATCCTTGGAAGGAAGTTTGCAAAAAGACAGATTTGGTCCTTGAAGTTTTGAGAATTTCAACATTGGTCCTTGTTACATCTTAATAATACTACTCCTAAAACAAACCAGATTCTAAACATCAAAACCCAATCCACTCTTAATACCCACTAGCCCAAAATATAAAGCCCACCATCCCTAATACCCTCTACCCGGCCTGCTATTATTAACCCGGTCAAACCCATACCCAAAACCCGGTCAACACCCTTAATAATAAAACACCCAATCCCACTCCCGGCCCCCAATTTTAACCTCTACCCAGATTTGTTACTATTCACCAAACCCTAATTCACCCTTTCACCCAAAATTACCTCGTACTAAATCAATTACCTCATGATTAAGGTTCTAGAAGGTGTCAGTAAGGGTCAGGGAATGTCAGACGTGGACCAATCAAATCACACACGCAGGATTGAGGATGTCACATCAATCAATCAAGGGCTACAGATGATTAGATGACTCTGGAAGCATGATCAATGGCTGAAAAAGGACACAAACAAACACAAATTGCACCTCGGATTGGTGACTTGGCAAGACTAGAAAGATCCCAAGCTCTCCTCAGCATCTATATAAAGCCACCCCTCCTTCATGTATAGAGTGTGTAGGTTTTAAAATTTTGATTTAGTTTTCTGTTTCATGCTTATTGTATTTTTCTTTATTTTCCAAGTATTGTACTGAATTCTTAAATTTTAATATAATTTGCATTTCAGCTTATTGTCCTTTAATCTACATCTTATTCTTACTTATTATTACTGCTTTTTAGTTTTAAATTAGTATTAGTTACTTACTTTTCAATTCAGTTTTTGTCTATCATAAAAAAAAAATAATAATAATAATAATAATAATAATAATAATTTTATTTTAAAATAGTTTTTATTAATTTGAATCAAGTGTTATATAGTTTTTATCTGTTTTATTCAGCTTATATAAACATTAATTTCACTGTTTCATCAAAATTCTAAAAATCCAAAAGAGTCAACAAAGTGGTCAACTGTTCAAGCTTATTTCATAAGCTCAGCTTAATTGGAGGAGTTAGGTAGCCTTAAGGTGTCCAAAGGCCTGTCTTAAAGACAGGCTAGCTTAGTGAAACCCCCTCTGTTTGAGCTGAGGGGGTATTGGCATTGTAAGTTCCATCCGTTTTTCGTTACTGTTTCATCTATATTGCTTAATAGTAGTTTTAGTTCTGATTAGTGGTTTACTTTTAGTTTATAGTTGCTTATATTGTCTGAATATTGGTTTATACTAGTTCATTAGTCACTTTTGATTGTATTGGGTTATTATCTAAATTGTGTAACTGTTTCATTGCTTGTTCATCTTGGATCTGTGTTTCTGCTTAAGTTTGTGTTTGAGCTTGAGTTTCTGAGTGAATTTGAGTTATCAGATCTTTGTTGATACTGTGTTGATGGTTTGGATTGGTGTGCTCACTTAGTTTACCTCATATAAATCCAATACAGTTACATAAGGGGTGTTTGGTTTAGATAATATCTGTTTCCTGTACTTAGGTTTGTGCATCAGTAGATTACACTAAGCATTTTATGGTCACTCAAATCATTTGTTCAGTCATTAATATTCAATAAAAGTCAAACATAACTTGTAATCACTCTTCTGGGTTATCTTCTGAGTTTCTGCTGCTGTCATTTTGAAACTGAGTAGGATCTAGGTGCATTTAGGTTATTTAGTTCACAAATTAGTTTAATACAACATTTAGGATTAGAATTTACCTTTGGTCAAAATTTAGGTGCATTAGAAAAGTCAAAAGTATTTGGTTATCAGGTTTTTGTTAAATAGTTAAGTGCAATTTCAGGTTTCATTTGAGATTAAAAATTAGTAAGGTTTGCTGATTTAAGAAGTTTTACAGCTTGTGAGTATAAATCAATAAGAAAAATTTTGTTTGAGGTCTGTTTGCTTATTGGAATAGTGAGCTGAAGTTGACTGTTTGGCTTATCAGCTCCCCTGCACCATCAGATTTTAGGCTAAGTGTGAGCATTCATTAGGTATCCAAATAAGTTTGAAATTGAGAGTTATTGGTTCATTCTTGATCTCTGGTGGCCAGTCAGTATTTAGCCCCATAATCTCACACTCAACAGCTTATTTCATCTGCTAATTTGGCCTATTTAGGTGTGTGATTCAAGCTAGTTCTGTTTTCATATAATTGGCCTGCTAGTAAGATTTTGTGCTTGATTTTTGAGATTAGCTTTTCTTATCAGCTCATTTACCCCTGTAGTTGCTGTGTGCATTGAGTTTTTGCTTATAGCTTATTCTGCTTGTGCTTATTGCTTTTCAATTGAGCTTATTGGACTGAATTTGATGCTTATCTATGTGTCTGAGTTACTTTTGGTCTGAGTTCTGTTCCATTAAGCATATTTGAGTTCAAAAATCAGTTAGTCAAAGTTTGGGTCACTTTTGGTCAAGTTTGCTTAATAATAAGCACTTCTTAATAAGCAGTTTTAAGCCATTAAGCACTTCTAGTGCTTATTTTGCAATTTTTATATTTTTCCTAGTTTCAAAATATTATTTTAGATTTTCTTTGAAATTTTCATATTTTTCTGAGTTCATTTGCTATTTTTCTTATTTTATTTTCATTTTTAATCACTTTTTATTACTTTTTAATTACTAAAAAAATCCAAAAAATCAGAAAAAGCCAAGAAAAATCCAAAAATATTTTAGAAAATTATTTTTAGTTATTTTAGAATTTTAGAAATTTATTTTGCATTTTTCTCACTTTATTTGCATTTTCTTTTAATTTTTAATTAGTTAAAATAGTTTTTAATTCATAAAAAATAATTAAAAAGTCAAAAAAAAAAATTTTCTCTTTCTCAAAATTTTCTTTTATCATTTTTAACTTTTGAAAATTATTTCCAAGTCCGTAGGAGTAGCGTAGCTTAAAAGTCGCGTTTTATTTCGTACGTTAACGTTTATTTTACGTTTTAGTTTACGGTTTTCGATTTTACGTTGCATTTCTAGTTGCCTTACTTGAATTACGTGTTTAGTTGATTATTTATGCTTCATTTACTATTTCATTAGTGTAATCCCATCAAAATCACTTTTTACCACTTTCACGACACGTTTCACGAATCGGGAATTCGAAATTCCATTCATCCTTCACACGGACTACGACCTCGGGTTATCCATATTTCTTTGCGGATCTCTTGAGTAATACTTATACTATATTATATATATTGATTTTAACGAATCAATTTTGGCGCCGCTGCCGGGGAAGGTTGAAGTGAATTTTTCGTTTTCGTTTTTCGAAATTGTGTTTTGAAAATCTTCCTTGTATATATTTTCTATAAAAACAAAAAAAAATTGAAAAATCAAAAACACTTTTCCTAAAGTGTTTTCAAAAACACCAAAAAAAAATAATAAAGTTACAGCCTCGACTCGACCGAAAGGAAGGGCGTTGTAAACCAAATAAGTCTCCCAATATAACTACGCGTGATATTAGTTGCTAATCAGATTACTTTAATTCTACAACCGAATAAGCGGAAAATACGGAAGCTTTGACATTAAATTGCAAGCTGAAGAGAGATCCATTCTTCTCTCCCGTTCCGTTGCGAGTAGATTTAGAGGAAACGGTTTACAATTAACGTAACGTAAAAAAAAAGAAAAAAAACAAAAATATAAGTTTTTAAATTTTGTTTTATAAAAACAAAAATACAAAAAGATTTTCCTTTTCAAATTTGATTTTCCTTTTATTTTTCAAAATTTGATTTTTGTGGTGTATGAACACACGTTCAACGTTTTCAAATCCGGAAAGTTTGTTTCGTCACACACACCGAGTTCTATTTCCTAATACGGAGGAAATGAACCCGAACGAGCAACACTTGGGACCCCTGCCGATGGGTGGTATCCAAAACAATGTGATCCCTCCGATGGGACCACAACCGGTTTACGATCAATGTACTATGCAAGAATTGCCCCAGTGTCCCACCGAGGGATACGGGGATGCAATTGTTTTACCACCAATCCTTTCCGATAATTTTGAATTTAAAACTGGATTGATTCAACTTGTTACGTCAAAACAATTTCACGGTTTTGAGAGGGACGATCCTCACGCACACATCCGATGGTTTAATAAGCTAACTTCGAATTTGAAATTTAAGGATGTCCCTCACAATGCTATCAAATTGATGTTGTTCCCATTTTCACTCGAGGGTTCAGCCTGGATTTGGCTCGAAAAAGAACCCCCTCGATCAATTCACACATGGGAAGAACTCGTCTCGAAATTTGTTAATCATTTCTTTCCACCGTCTAAAACGACTAATCTTAAGAATGATATAACTAATTTTCAACAACGTTTTGATAAGAACTTTGGTGAGGCTTGGGAACGCTTTAAGGATCTTCTTCGAAAATGTCTTCACTACGGTTTCTCCGAGTTACACAAAATCGACACGTTTTATAACGCTTTGAAGCAAAACGATCAAGATTCTTTAAACGCAGCCGCCGGTGGCAATATCTTGAATCGTACACCTAGGGATATTTTAACGATCATTGAGAACAAATCTAAGGTTCCAACTTCTCGTAACAAACCGAATGTTTCGAAAGTGACTTCTTTTACTCCTCCTTCTCCTTCGTCGGTCCAATCATCGGAATTGGCCAAACTTACCGACGTTATCCGTTGTATGATGAAAGAGTTTAAGTCGCAGAACCAAAAACCCGAGCCCGTTAAAGCCGTTAATGAAAAATGTGTGATTTGTGGTGGACCCCATCCGTATTATGATTGTCAAGCCACCGATGGCCAAGTTTATAATGCTAACGTAGCAGCCGTAAACTACAATCAAAACCAAGATTATCGTGCTAACCAAACATGTCCACCTGGGTTTCCACCCGTGCAAACTAATCAAAACCGTTATCCTCAATCTAACCAAGGTTACAATCAAAACCGTGGAACGAATTATCAAGTTCCTCCACAACAACAAGTTTATCAACCACCGCAACCTTCTCCTGAGCTTGCTAATTACTTGAAAACGAACGATGTTAACATTCGAGCAATGCAAAATCAAATCAACAACATGAGGGTTGAACTTAAGAAGGAGATCGACACAACCATGACTCGATAAACGAATGAGCTTAAGCAAATGATGAGCAGTTTTACGCAGATGAATCAAGCCTCGACGTCTGGTTCTCTTCCGAGCAACACAATTGCTAACCCGAGGGGCGAGATTAAGGCAATTACTACACGTAGTGGTGCTATATATGAACCCACGGTTCCGACTACCTCTTCTTCTCCTCCTCCTAAGGTAGTGGACCGTGAGACCGAGGCGACAAAGGACCCGGTGCCTCCGATTAATAACGAAGATACTGAAAACGTCCAACCTCCGGTTGTTCAAACGTCTAAAGAAAAGGAAAAAGTTGTTTTTGAAAATAATATGAAATACAAGTCAAAATTGCCATATCCATCACGATTTAATGATGAAGAGCTCCGTGAAAAATCTAAAAAACAAATGGAAAAGTTTCTCGATATTTTTCTAAAATTGCACTTTGATATAAGTTTTATGGATGCTCTCGTGTACATGCCGAAATTTGCTTCCATGTTCAAAAACCTCATAAGTAATAAAGAGAAATTGCTTGAATTAGCCGAAACGCCAATAAATGCTCAATGTTCCGCGATTCTTCTCAAGAAGCTTCCCG
Organism: Artemisia argyi; assembly: GCA_030686995.1. Taxonomy (NCBI): domain Eukaryota; kingdom Viridiplantae; phylum Streptophyta; class Magnoliopsida; order Asterales; family Asteraceae; genus Artemisia; species Artemisia argyi. Next base: position 29,620,535 of record CM060688.1, on the reverse strand, counting down.
AAAAGCTTGGTGACTCGGGAAAGTTTCTCATTCCTTGTTCATTGAAAGATCAAGAAGTTTGTAACGCCCTGGCCGATTCGGGTGGGAGTATTAATCTCATGCCATTATCAATCTATGAACAACTTGGAATGGGGGCTCTTAAACCGACGAGAATGACTTTGGAGCTTGCTAATCGATCGATCACTCATCCAGTTGGAATTGCTGAGGACGTTTTTGTTCATGTGAATTCGTGTACTTTCCCAGCCGACTTTGTTGTTGTGAATTTTGAGGCCGATCCGAGAGTTCCTCTTATACTAGGGAGACCATTTTTACGAACGGCAAAAGCCCTAGTCGATCATTTTGAGGATACTCTAACTTTACGACATGATGATGATATAATGATTTTTAAAGCCGATGCTTCGAAATCAAAGAAGTATTCCGTCAAAAGCATTGATGTTTATGATTATTCCTTTAATGATTTTGTGAAAACTTTCGTCTCCGACTCTTCCCCATCAATTACTCCGACTAAGGAATATGATTCTTTTTGGGAAGAGGTCGATGAATTTCTTGCTATTGAAACGATTCCAATTTCTGAGATTGATAAGCTTTACTTTGATTCAGAGGGAGATACGCTTTTTCTTGATAATTTGTTAAACGATGAATCGTCAATCCCTCCGGATAAAGCTAAGAAGAAGATTGAGCTTAAGATTGATGATCCTCTGGAGCCCGAGCTCGAGGAATTTTTACCAGACTTTGAGAGTTTCTCCTTTGATACGACTGAGGAGATGAGTGGCAATCCCACTTATCGTTTTAATACGACTTATGAAGCTTTTCATTTCGATCACTCGGAAGAGACGAGTCGTGGCAGTACCACTTCTCATGCTTTTATCTCTCTTCCGGAGTATGAGTCATTTCGTTTTAATGAATCTGAATGTGAAATTGAAAAATTTTCTAATCTTGAATATGAAAGTTTCAATTTTGATCTTGAAATTGATCATGATCCGGGTGGTGTTCTTAAAAATGAGAATTTGAATGAAAAGTTTATCCCATCCCTCCCACCCGGAAAAGTTTTTAACATGAGCTTAAATGATAATATTCATAAATCCACAATTATGCAGTTTTCTTTTGATGAGGATGAGTTTTACAAGATTGTTATCATGACTTTCTTGCTATTTGTAATGTTTGGTGTGGTTTCTCTTATCCTTCACTCCGTTGGGAGTGAGGATGTTGTTTTTGACCCTGGTATCGTTTTTCAAAGTTTTTAACATTAAACTACCATCGGTTATCTCATCGGGATGGAACTTTCTCATAATTCATATGTTTATCCAAATATTTTGAATGAAAACCCGATGGAGATTATTTTCCATTTGCTCTCCCCAAGGACGAATTAATTCGGGGATCGAGTCAAGCTCATGTGACTCGGTAAACAAAAACAAGCGCTTCGTGGTGGGAGGCAACCCAATGCTTATTCGTTTTCATTTTCTTTATTTCTATTTTCTTAAATAACGTGACGAGAGGGGGGCGACCCTTTCCAAACTCGTGTTTTCGTGGTTGTTTATGAATGTTCAGGAATTTCCCCGAAGTTTGAGGACTCTCGTGCTCGTGGTTTGTCGTTCTCTCCACTCGAGTCTCATCCTTCGCTGCTCTTTCGGAAATTCACCATATCCAAAATCTTATCGACTAACGTTTATCTCTTGGCATACTTAATAAACGGCCTTAGATCTTACGTAGGATTACCTTTACCCTTAAAACATTGAGGACAATGTTTCACTTTAGTCTGGGGGGTGAATCTTCGATTCGATTTGACCTGTACCATCGTCTGAGCTGTTAACTTACGTAACTCCGTTTTCTACCAAAAATTTTAAAATTTTGTCACCTTTTTATAGCTAAAAAAAATGAATGAAAAAAAAAATAAAAATATATATATGATATGAATAATAAGTTTTGACACCTTGTTTTGACTTTCCTACCGGCGAGAGTAGAAATAAATTTTTCGACTTGACCGGGCGTGTTGAGCCCTAGCTCGTCTCCCTTAACCAAAATAATCAAAAGATTATGGCTAAGCATCCGCGGATCTCATTACTTGGGATTTTAAATTTGCGGAGATCGAGGAATGATAGAGTTTATTTAGAAGTTTCGTGCTATACACGAATTTCATTACTGGGATTTAAAAAGCCCACGAAAGGTACTTGTGGCCTCCTTGTTCCCATAAGCTTGCACACCAATAATAATAGATCTCTAGGTTTAATTAAAGGTATAAGGTTTGGGCAATACTTAGTTTTTTTTCGTTCCCAACAAAATCTCTGCATATGGAGGTTTGGTACACATAGGGGTACTGCCAGTGTTACGGTGAAATAGACTATTGCATCTTGCCGGTTCGCAGCCGATGTTGTGATCTTAGTAAAGGCCGTAGGACTCGGGGTTTGGCATATGACTATGAATATCAATAATAATAGTCCAAAGCCAAATAAAAAGGCAGAGGAATCCAAAGCTATAAAAAGCAGCGGATAGAAATCCAAAGTCATAATAGAGCTCTTACATCTTGGCGGCTCATAAACCGTTGATTGTAAAAGAAATAAAGGACTAAGGACCAAAGTATTATTAAAGTGCTTATGATTATGCAAAAATGCCAAGTTTCGACTCCGGGGGTTTCCCTAATAAAAAGCTTCCGTTTCGTGTATCAAACATGGTATGTCTCGGTCGTAAATAAAAAGGGAGCCCCTACAAATCGTGTTAAATCAGAGACCTTCATGTGGACCCGATTTCTGTATGCAGAGATTTTCGAGGGAAAGTTTGGAAACTACTTAGCGTTCAAATTTTGTGCTCTTATCGGACTAATAACTATCAAAACGAGAAAATATGAAGCAATTCGTTTCTCACAAATTAAAATCTTGAGATACAAAACTTAGGACCTGGGAACAAGAGGTAATACACAAGTAACTTTTGTGGGTAGTGTTAGCATCTAACTTGTGGATAAACAATGATCTCGATTTTACGCTTAGTTTGGGAGCTTGTGAAAAATCAAGGATGATGATTTTTATCCGTACGGTCTCTTCTCTGTGAGAAGTGTTTCTACTCGTTGACCCTGAAAGTTATCAACAGATAAGAATTGATAATGAAAGTCAAAGCAAACCGTCACATATATAAATAGAAAAATACAAAAAGAGTAGTGGTAGTTGTTATTTATGAAAATCGGGAAACGGAGCGTTTTTGAGAATAAATGATTTTACTATCTCTCTTGAACATCATTGCTACTTTACAACGTCAGTAAAGAGAGGTTTTGAAATTATTTATCTTTTAAGCGTGAGGTGATGACATTGCGTGAGGGCACGACAATACTTTAGTCTGGGGGATTTTGATGAGTGATGAATCACACATCCTTTTTAGGCCTTAATTCAAACCAAAAATACCAAATACTGACAAAAAATGCCAAGAGAATGTGTGTTTTTGTATTTGTCTATGTGCAGGTACGGATATGAGAAAAATGAACAAAAACAATGCCAAAACCGACAAAAACGAGCACGAGAATGGAAAGTGTCAAAAGCCGAAGCCGGGGAAGTCAAATGGTCTAAGTCCAAGCTCAAAAAGTCAAATTCAACATTGGAAATTCATAAAGTGTCAAGAAAAGTCCCTGGAAGAAGTTTGAAGAAATTTACAACAATGGTCCTTGTACTTTCAGATATTGACAAGAATGGTCCCTGGAAGAAATTATTTGAAGAAAAGTCAAAATTGGTCCCTCATGAATCAAAGATTTACAACAATGATCCTTGGAAGGAAGTTTGCAAAAAGACAGATTTGGTCCTTGAAGTTTTGAGAATTTCAACATTGGTCCTTGTTACATCTTAATAATACTACTCCTAAAACAAACCAGATTCTAAACATCAAAACCCAATCCACTCTTAATACCCACCAGCCCAAAATACAAAGCCCACCATCCCTAATACCCTCTACCCGGCCTGCTATTATTAACCCGGTCAAACCCATACCCAAAACCCGGTCAACACCCTTAATAATAAAACACCCAATCCCACTCTCGGCCCCCAATTTTAACCTCTACCCAGATTTGTTACTATTCACCAAACCCTAATTCACCCTTTCACCCAAAATTACCTCGTACTAAATCAATTACCTCATGATTAAGGTTCTAGAAGGTGTCAGTAAGGGTCAGGGAATGTCAGATGTGGACCAATCAAATCACACACGCAGGATTGAGGATGTCACATCAATCAATCAAGGGCTACAGATGATTGGATGACTCTGGAAGCATGATCAATGGCTAAAAAGGGACACAAACAAACACAAATTGCACCTCGGATTGGTGACTTGGCAAGACTAGAAGGATCCCAAGCTCTCCTCAGCATCTATATAAAGCCACCCCTCCTTCATGTATAGAGTGTGTAGGTTTTAAAATTTTGATTTAGTTTTCTGTTTCATGCTTATTGTATTTTTCTTTATTTTCCAAGTATTGTACTGAATTCTTAAATTTTAATATAATTTGCATTTCAGCTTATTGTCCTTTAATTTACATCTTATTCTTACTTATTATTACTGCTTTTTAGTTTTAAATTAGTATTAGTTACTTACTTTTCAATTCAGTTTTTGTCTATCATAAAAAATAATAATAATAATAATAACAATAATAATAATAATTTTATTTCAAAATAGTTTTTATTAATTTGAATCAAGTGTTATATAGTTTTTATCTGCTTTATTCAGCTTATATAAACATTAGTTTCACTGTTTCATCAAAATTCTAAAAATCCAAAAGAGTCAACAAAGTGGTCAACTGTTCAAGCTTATTTCATAAGCTCAGCTTAATTGGAGGAGTTAGGCAGCCTTAAGGTGTCCAAAGGCCTGTCTTAAAGACAGGCTAGCTTAGTGAAACCCCCTCTGTTTGAGCTGAGGGGGCATTGGCATTGTAAGTTCCATCTGTTTTTCGTTACTGTTTCATCTATATTGCTTAATAGTAGTTTTAGTTCTGATTAGTGGTTTACTTTTAGTTTATAGTTGCTTATATTGTCTGAATATTGGTTTATACTAGTTCATTAGTCACTTTTGATTGTATTGGGTTATTATCTAAATTGTGTAACTGTTTCATTGCTTGTTCATCTTGGATCTGTGTTTCTGCTTAAGTTTGTGTTTGAGCTTGAGTTTCTGAGTGAATTTGAGTTATCAGATCTTTGTTGATACTGTGTTGATGGTTTGGATTGGTGTGCTCACTTAGTTTACCTCATATAAATCCAATACAGTTACATAAGGGGTGTTTGGTTTAGATAATATCTGTTTCCTGTACTTAGGTTTGTGCATCAGTAGATTACACTAAGCATTTTATGGTCACTCAAATCATTTGTTCAGTCATTAATATTCAATAAAAGTCAAACATAACTTGTAATCACTCTTCTGGGTTATCTTCTGAGTTTCTGCTGCTGTCATTTTGAAACTGAGTAGGATCTAGGTGCATTTAGGTTATTTAGTTCACAAATTAGTTTAATACAATATTTAGGATTAGATTTAATCATTAGAATTTACCTTTGGTCAAAATTTAGGTGCATTAGAAAAGTCAAAAGTATTTGGTTATCAGGTTTTTGTTAAATAGTTAAGTGCAATTTCAGGTTTCATTTGAGATTAAAAATTAGTAAGGTTTGCTGATTTTAGAAGTTTTACAGCTTGTGAGTATAAACCAATAAGAAAAATTTTGTTTGAGGTCTGTTTGCTTATTGGAATAGTGAGCTGAAGTTGACTGTTTGGCTTATCAGCTCCCCTGCACCATCAGATTTTAGGCTAAGTGTGAGCATTCATTAGGTATCCAAATAAGTTTGAAATTGAGAGTTATTGGTTCATTCTTGATCTCTGGTGGCCAGTCAGTATTTAGCTCCATAATCTCACACTCAACAGCTTATTTCATCTGCTAATTTGGCCTATTTAGGTGTGTGATTCAAGCTAGTTCTGTTTTCATATAATTGGCCTGCTAGTAAGATTTTGTGCTTGATTTTTGAGATTAGCTTTTCTTATCAGCTCATTTACCCCTGTAGTTGCTGTGTGCATTGAGTTTTTGCTTATAGCTTATTCTGCTTGTGCTTATTGCTTTTCAATTGAGCTTATTGGACTGAATTTGATGCTTATCTATGTGTCTGAGTTACTTTTGGTTTGAGTTCTGTTCCATTAAGCATATTTGAGTTCAAAAATCAGTTAGTCAAAGTTTGGGTCACTTTTGGTCAAGTTTGCTTAATAATAAGCACTTCTTAATAAGCAGTTTTAAGCCATTAAGCACTTATAGTGCTTATTTTGCAATTTTTATATTTTTCCTAGTTTCAAAATATTATTTTAGATTTTCCCTGAAATTTTCATATTTTTCTGAGTTCATTTGCTATTTTTCTTATTTTATTTTCATTTTTAATCACTTTTTATTACTTTTTAATTACTAAAAAAATCCAAAAAATCAGAAAAAGCCAAGAAAAATCCAAAAATATTTTAGAAAATTATTTTTAGTTATTTTAGAATTTTAGAAATTTATTTTGCATTTTTCTCACTTTATTTGCATTTTCTTTTAATTTTTAATTAGTTAAAATAGTTTTTAATTCATAAAAAATAATTAAAAAGTCAAAAAAATATTTTTCTTTTTCTCAAAATTTTCTTTTATCATTTTTAACTTTTGAAAATTATTTCCAAGTCCGTAGGAGTAGCGTAGCTTAAAAGTCGCGTTTTATTTCATACGTTAACGTTTATTTTACGTTTTAGTTTACGGTTTTCGATTTTACGTTGCGTTTCTAGTTGCCTTACTTGAATTACATGTTTAGTTGATTATTTGTGCTTCATTTACTATTTCATTAGTGTAATCCCATCAAAATCACTTTTTACCACTTTCACGACACGTTTCACGAATCGGGAATTCGAAATTCCATTCATCCTTCACACGGACTACGACCTCGGGTTATCCGTATTTCTTTGCGGATATCTTGAGTAATACTTATACTATATTATATATATTGATTTTAACGAATCACAGACTCTAAGTTACCCACTATGTTTTGGACTGAAGTAGTAAATACTGCTTGCTATGTCCTGAACAGGGTATCCATCACTAGACCTCATGTCAAGACACCTTATGAACTTCTCACTGGGAAAGTTCCAGATATTCATTACCTTAAACCTTTTGGTTGCAAAGTGACCATTTTGATTACTGCTGATACACTGGGAAAGTTTGATGGGAAAGCTGATGAGGGAAATGTAGTGGGTTATTCAGCTCATAGCAAGGCCTATAGGGTTTACAATTTGAATGCCAAAAGGATAGAGGAGACCCTTAACCTAAGATTTCTAGAAGATCAGCCTATTGCTCAAGGACAAGGTCATTCTTGGTATTTTGACCTAGATTATTTGACTGATTATTTGGGGTACACTAGGCATGTTTCTAATCCAACTGCAGGTACCAAAGATACAAGTACTAACCCTGCAGGTTCCCTGGATGATAACTCAGAGAGTGACTCTGAGCACGATGAACAAACCATTGTTGTACCCTCTTTTCCACCTAACCATTTTGCAGGTAATTATTCTGCTGATGAACAAGAAGATGAGTCACATTATGCAGAGGACCTTGCTAGACTCAAGAAGCAAGAACATGCAGCTACTCAGGAAGCTAAAAGACTCAGTGAAAAGCTTGCACAAGAGACTGATGCTTTACTTCAACAATCAGCACAATCAGTCAGTGGAAACAAGAATGCTGCTGCCAGTTCTGCTGAAGAGTTTCTTGTTCCTGCTGATAAGAACAAAGCTGCTGATAGTCCTGCTACACAATCTCCCATTTCTGCTGAAGTGTCTGCAGATGATTGGCTCCAAACGGTCAACCTAATTGACCAGGGTATGGTCAACAGGGTCAAACAGCCTAGAATCAATCTCCGTGGAAGTAAAGTGTTTCCCCGGGTCGTTATGTCCCGACGAGGTGTGGATTGTAAACAAACGGTTTCGTGATCGGGTGAAATTGGACAGGAAAAAGTTTTGAGTGATTAGAACTAAGGAATATACTAGAAAATAGCTTAAACAAGCTATTTGAATAAGACAAGAAAGTGGGAAAAACCAGAAACGATTTAAACCTAAAAACGCGTACGTTACGTTTAAATAAAACGTAAACGTACGAAATAAAAAGTGAAAACGGAAATCTGAAAACACCCAGGGGGTGAAAATGACTTTTTTACAAACTAAAAGATAAAAGAAAATATTTAGAAAATTAAAATAAATTTTAACCCTAATTTATTATTTAATATTAATTAATTACTAATTATTACTAATTATTAATATTTAAAACACTTAGATATAATTTAATACTAATTAAATACTAGAAAAATGAAAATAAAATTTCTAAAATTATAAAATAACTAAAAATAAGTTTTAAAAATAAAAATAAGTGTTTTTGTCTTTTTGTGAATTTTCTATTAATTAATTACTAATTATCTAATTAAACTATTTTAAATTAAGAAAATTACTAAATGAACAGTAAAAATTCTAAGAAAATTTCTAAAAATATTTTACAACATATAAAAGCTATAAAAAATATAAAAACTAGGTTTTACTTAATAAAAACTAATTATGCTATTTTAAACTAATTATTAATTAATAATTAATAAAACTAATATTAAATATAATAAATACCAAATGATGAAATAAAAATCTGAGAAAATTAATATAAATACTTTAACTTAAGAGGAAATTAAGAAAAATATAAAAATGACAAGTACTTAATAAAAATCTAAAAATGAAAAATAAAATTTAAATAAAATTAAATAGAAACTATCACTTAGAAATTAAGTTGGATTTTCTGGATTTTTCTTTTAGAAACCTACTTTACATCTAAAAATAGCAAACTTTTGTAAAAACAAACTTTTTAGAAACTAAAAATAAGCACTAATGAAAGCCAAAAAGCCAACAGTTGACTTTAGTTGACCAAAATGGAAAATAAGCTAAAATGGCTTAAAGTGGGACCCACAATGGTGAAATCTGATTCAAGCAAGTTATATAAACATGTTTAAACAAGAAAATGTAGGTATGATCCACTGATTAAGCCAAAAAGCTAAAAATAAGCACTTGAAACTTTGGTGCTAGACTGAAAGTGGGACAGAACTCAAAGCTCAAACTAGGTGGGTCCCAGGGGTTTCAAGGTCAAACCCAAGGTCAAAATGTGGTGTGTGGTAGGAGGGGGGTTGGGAAAAACAAAAGTGGTGGCCTGGGGCCCACTGAGGTGGCTGGAAATCACCACCAAAGGGTGGTGATTGGGTGGCTGTTCTGCTGAGACAGAGCAAAGCTCAGCCCTGCAACTGTCTTTGGAGCTAAGTGGGGCCCAGGGAGAAATTTCTAAAAATGTAATGATGCAAGGAAATCAAAGACTAGCTGGTAGAGAACAAGTTTCAACAAGTTTCATTCCATGAAATCACACACTAAAATCAATAAAATTCGTACAACTTTTGAGAAAAACTGATGAGCACAATTTGACTTTTGATGAAACTTGGATACTATGACTTTATCCAACTTTGAATGATCACTACTAATGAAATGTGATATTATAAGCTAAAATGAACTTAATGAAAGCAATACCAACAAAATCTAAAGCTATGGTGAAGGTTTGGACATCCACAAGTCCAACAGTGGACTGTGAATGGTCTTAGCAAATGATTTTGACTTTTGTATTGTTTAAAGTACCATTTATGACTCCTACAGCCTAACTAAACATAATAAAGCATGTATAAACTATAACAACAATAAGATAACAACAAGATGATAGCAATCAAGCTTTAGCCAAACACCCCTTTAAGTAAACTGTTTGATGGTTTATGAGGCAAAACAAAGATCCAATGCATGAAATTGAAATCTAAACTTATGCTAACACTAAGTAAGCTAAATTAAACTGAATCTAGCAACAATTGCATTACATAAACTTTGAATACAAAATGATAGGAAATTGCTTACAATGGATGACAAACTGAAAAATGGAACCAGGGGAGACTACCCACAACCTACATGCCTAATGCTCCCAAGAGCTTCTAAACCAATACAGCATCCAAAATCCACAGCTATCTTGTCTTCTTTCACCCTTCACAGTGAATTTTTTATTTAAATGCTATTTACCTTTTATTTTTAGTATATTTTTTTTCTTTTTGTTTTTATGTTTTCTGCTACAAGAGACAACTTACAAACTTAAAAAAAACTTAACAATAAGCTAATGTAAGCTTATTGCTACCTAAACAACAACTTTTAACAACATTCAAGATTTAATAAGGATTTGAGAAAGAGAAGCATAAACTGAACTTGTACCTTGAGAATTGAAAACTGAGAAACTATTTCAAATACTTTTCATTACATTAAAGCTTGATACAACTGGATTAAAAACAGAATTTAAAGTTTTTACAATGGGAATTTAAAGTTTACACTACGAAATGGTCTAAAAACAATTGACAAACATAAACTTCTATTTTTCTTCATCTTTATAGGTCCTGGAAGACTTCAAAGATATTCCCACTTCAATCTTGGCCGTAGGATGGCTTTATTAGATCCCCACCGTTCAAATGGAGTTTTGGCGGGAAATGGAGATTGGACAGATTTAGTGGAATTGGTGAGGTTATTAATGAGGGTAGGAGGGGGAAGGTGAGGTTGGTAAGAGTATTAATTGGAGTGGTTTGGTTTAGTGAAAAGTTGAGAGGAGGGGGGAGGTAAAGGCTGCCCTGGTTTTGTGGGATTGTGTTGGGAGGGAAGAAGGTCTGTTTGACCTGGGCGTTGACTGGGGGTCAAAGACGGGGTAGTATTAGTTTAGGTTTGGTGGGCTTGGGTAGCAATTGGGCTAGGGGTTTAATGTTGGGTCAGATTTGGGTGGTGTTTGGTTTATATAATTTTAAGGGTCCATTTGGTTTAAACATTAATCACAAGGACCATTTTTGTAATAAACTGAAACTGATGGGCTGAATTTGTACAAAGTCCAAAGTTATCATAAGGGACCATTCATGCATAGCTTAAATATCCAAAACCCATTTTTACAATTTTTGCACTTTTCAAAATTCCCGGGGACCATTTATGTAATTTTCCAAACATGAGGGACCAAACTTGTAATTTCCTCAAAACTTTCACCCAGGGACCTATTTTGATAACTTTTGATTTCCCAAGGTCCAAAATTGATTTTTCTTTCAAAAATATCCCACCAGGGACTGAATCTGCCAAAATCTGTAACTCCAGGGACCAAACTGTAAATTTCCAAAACTTTTCCAATTTTTCACCAAAGGACTAAATATGACATTTTATGATTTCAAAATGACCTTTGGTGATAAATTTCCATATTTTGAATATCCAGGGACTAGATTTGTAATTTTATGAAAGTTGAGGGACTGAAACTGCCAATTTTGCAAACTTTGTGCGTTTTTCATTTGTTTTTGCTCGTTTTGCATCTAAAACATATAAAACACAATTTTAAAATATTTTCAGTATTTTGATGCATTACTGAGTGTTTTTGTATGTTTTGCAGTTCAGATTAGACCAAAAATGATGAGTGTTTGAGCACTCATCAATCCCCCACACTAAACTATTGCTAGTCCCTAGCAATACTGTTTTGAAAACTTGATGGATTTGAAAAACTCTTTACCAAAAGCCATCACTTCAGGAGTAGCCAGGTGTAAGAACTGTGGCACACCTGATAACCGTGTGATTTTGAGCAAACCACCAGCTGTCAACGGATTTGAGTAGTCTTTACCAAAAGCCGTTTGCTTCTGGACTAGCCAGCTCTTGATGGAATAGTCAACATCTTGGTGAGCTGATTACCAATTATGGATTTTCCACGGCCTTTACCACAAGCCATAATCTTGCGGGCTAGCCAACTCATTTGTTTTCGGGGAGTTGAGGAACCATACAATTTCGGGCAAATTGCCAGCCGTCAACGGATTTGATATGTCTTTACCAAGAGCCGTTTGCTCCTGGACTAGCCAATCCCTTTTGTCGCTTAGACAAGGCGGACTGATTACCACAAAAATTTTGAAGCACCAGTGAAAAAATTTTAAAATTTTTGAATTTTAGGCAAAAACGGGGGTATTATATAGTAAAATATGATAAAATTCGCTAGAATAGCGAATACCCCCCACACTTAGCATGAATATTGTCCTCAATATTCAAAATCCCGGCTATTATGCCGACATTTTGAACGTAAAAGGGCAACATTACAAGCTAAGCGTGGAAAACACCATTTTGTTTTTCACTTCATTTGTAACCATAGCATGGGGGACTCCCCCACACTTAGGGTGAAAACCCTATATGCATGCTACTGTTTTTGTTTACCGAGTCGCTAACTTGACTCGACCCCGAATTCATTTGTCCTTGGGGAAGCATGATGTGGAAAAAGCAATCTCAATCGGACTTTCATTCAAAATGTTTGGACAAACATATGAAGCACGTGAAAGTTCCACTCCGATGAGATAAGTATCCGGCTCAAGATAATGATACATGAAAATGCCGGGATCAAAGATAGTGTCTTCATTCCCGAAGGAGTGAAGAAGAGAAGAAGTCACCTTGTAGGTGAAGAAAAGGAAGAAAATCATGATAAAAAGCATGATTTGATCTTCTTCCTCAAGAGGAGGCTCAATAGCCTGAGTTTGGATTTCAAAGGTTAAGCTCGAAAACAACCCGGGAGGGTGGGTGGGAATTTGCAAATTCTCATGATTGAGTGCATCTCCCCCCGGGCTATCAAACTCCGGAAGAGTCATAACATGATGAGTGAGTTCACCGGAGAACTCCTCATGAAGAGAATTATTCACAAGATGTGAATTTGTGAACTCATGTTCCGGAATAGACTCATCACAATCCTCATTCTGAATATCAAAGAGTGGATTATCATAAATCAAAGTGAATTCAGAGTCGAATTCAAATAGAGGATTGGTGAGAGTAGTATTGAATGTTTCGGGAACAAAGTGAATATTATTCTCTGTTGGATTGTCGGGATAAGAAGTGAGTGACGGATCATGATGTAGGAGACTTTCAATTTCTCCCAGATCGGCTTCGAAATCAAGGAGACCATCATCACCTTCAAATGAAAGTGGATTGATGTGAGTAAGTTCATCGGCGAACTCCTCAAGAAGATGATCAGTATCAGTTTGTGGAACTGATGCCTCAACATACTCGATGTCTCCATAAGATGTGCAATCATCGCTAAAATCTGAGAAAGTCTCAAATTGATCTTTAGGACACTCAATGGGTGAAGGAATATCACATACATGATCCAAAGTTCCCTGTGACTCTCTCGGGATTGGGACAAGGTTCTCAACACTAGACTTTATGAATTCGTCCGATTCCTTATCAGGAACAGTGTCAAGATGCTCGTCCCCCATGTTCAGAGAGTGAGTGGAAACCTCGGGTGTGATAGCAGTTGTTTGAGATAGAATCTCAACTGCTGGGGTATCAACTGATGAACTTGAAGTTTTATAAAATTCAAGGATATCAAGTGTATCCTCATCATCACTGTCATCAGGAATGAAACGGAACAAAGAGCTAGATTTGGCTGCTTTTTCTCTTGCAATGGATTCCCTCACAGATTTTTCATATGCATCTTGGGAATTTATTCTAGCAGCCTGCTCTTCAGCAAGCAATTCTTCCATGGATTTTTGATGAGTGTGTCTTTGGGCAAAGTCTTTAACTAAACCCTTAAGCTCATCAACGATTTTCATCATATTTTGCATTTCTGGAAGAAGTGCTTGAGTCATATTATACTGTGGAGGTTGGTCGTAATAAGGTGTGTCAAAATTGTCACAAGGATATGGATTCCCCGTTTGACAATCTGAGCTGAAGTGTGGACCTCCACAGTAATCACAACAGTAAAACTGTTGAGTCTGGACTGGTGAGTCATATGGGTATTGGTCATAACCAAAGTTCTGATTGTTTCCCGAAAACTGTTCATAGACAAACGTGTTTCCGGCTTGACACTCAAATCCTTGGTGAGGACCACCACAAAACTCACACAGATATGTCAGTATCTCATGATGTGGTGGCTGGTAGGATGAATCAGATGTATCATGGTAAGGATAGGGAGCTTGGTTATAGACAGACCCATCTCCTGACTCTACCATGCCACAACCGGGACAATTCCCGCCATTATGAGGATTACCACACCATTGGCAAACCAGAAAGTGTGGATGAGACATAGAAAGAATCAAATGTGTATAGAGGGTGAGGAAATGAGAATCAAAAGGGTAGGAGGGTGAAGAAGGATATTTTTGGGTTTTTGGAAAGGCATTTTGTACAAATAGAAAAGAAAATGTTTTTGTGTTTTTTGTGTTCGTTGAAAACTGACTTTAAAATGTTTTCGGGAACAGATTTTGTTTTGATAATGGGAAAATATGAACAAAGGATGGATAAATGTACAATGGAACGAATTCCAAAGACACTAATCAGAAAAACCGTTTAGATACGCACACAACCTCCCCGGCAGCGGCGCCAAAAATTGATTGGCTCCAAACGGTCAACCTAATTGACCAGGGTATGGTCAACAGGGTCAAACAGCCTAGAATCAATCTCCGTGGAAGTAAAGTGTTTCCCCGGGTCGTTATGTCCCGACGAGGTGTGGATTGTAAACAAACGGTTTCGTGATCGGGTGAAATTGGACAGGAAAAAGTTTTGAGTGATTAGAACTAAGGAATATACTAGAAAATAGCTTAAACAAGCTATTTGAATAAGACAAGAAAGTGGGAAAAACCAGAAACGATTTAAACCTAAAAACGCGTACGTTACGTTTAAATAAAACGTAAACGTACGAAATAAAAAGTGAAAACGGAAATCTGAAAACACCCACGGGGTGAAAATGACTTTTTTACAAACTAAAAGATAAAAGAAAATATTTAGAAAATTAAAATAAATTTTAACCCTAATTAATTATTTAATATTAATTAAATACTAATTATTACTAATTATTAATATTTAAAACACTTAGATATAATTTAATACTAATTAAATACTAGAAAAATGAAAATAAAATTTCTAAAATTATAAAATAACTAAAAATAAGTTTTAAAAATAAAAATAAGTGTTTTTCCCTTTTTGTGAATTTTCTATTAATTAATTACTAATTAATTACTAATTATCTAATTAAACTATTTTAAATTAAGAAAATTACTAAATGAACAGTAAAAATTCTAAGAAAATTTCTAAAAATATTTTACAACATATAAAAGCTATAAAAAAAATATAAAAACTAGGTTTTACTTAATAAAAACTAATTATGCTATTTTAAACTAATTATTAATTAATAATTAATAAAACTAATATTAAATATAATAAATACCAAATGATGAAATAAAAATCTGAGAAAATTAATATAAATACTTTAACTTAAGAGGAAATTAAGAAAAATATAAAAATGACAAGTACTTAATAAAAATCTAAAAATGAAAAATAAAATTTAAATAAAATTAAATAGAAACTATCACTTAGAAATTAAGTTGGATTTTCTGGATTTTTCTTTTAGAAACCTACTTTACATCTAAAAATAGCAAACTTTTGTAAAAACAAACTTTTTAGAAACTAAAAATAAGCACTAATGAAAGCCAAAAAGCCAACAGTTGACTTTAGTTGACCAAAATGGAAAATAAGCTAAAATGGCTTAAAGTGGGACCCACAATGGTGAAATCTGATTCAAGCAAGTTATATAAACATGTTTAAACAAGAAAATGTAGGTATGATCCACTGATTAAGCCAAAAAGCTAAAAATAAGCACTTGAAACTTTGGTGCTAGACTGAAAGTGGGACAGAACTCAAAGCTCAAACTAGGTGGGTCCCAGGGGTTTCAAGGTCAAACCCAAGGTCAAAATGTGGTGTGTGGTAGGAGGGGGGTTGGGAAAAACAAAAGTGGTGGCCTGGGGCCCACTGAGGTGGCTGGAAATCACCACCAAAGGGTGGTGATTGGGTGGCTGTTCTGCTGAGACAGAGCAAAGCTCAGCCCTGCAACTGTCTTTGGAGCTAAGTGGGGCCCAGGGAGAAATTTCTAAAAATGTAATGATGCAAGGAAATCAAAGACTAGCTGGTAGAGAACAAGTTTCAACAAGTTTCATTCCATGAAATCACACACTAAAATCAATAAAATTCGTACAACTTTTGAGAAAAACTGATGAGCACAATTTGACTTTTGATGAAACTTGGATACTATGACTTTATCCAACTTTGAATGATCACTACTAATGAAATGTGATATTATAAGCTAAAATGAACTTAATGAAAGCAATACCAACAAAATCTAAAGCTATGGTGAAGGTTTGGACATCCACAAGTCCAACAGTGGACTGTGAATGGTCTTAGCAAATGATTTTGACTTTTGTATTGTTTAAAGTACCATTTATGACTCCTACAGCCTAACTAAACATAATAAAGCATGTATAAACTATAACAACAATAAGATAACAACAAGATGATAGCAATCAAGCTTTAGCCAAACACCCCTTTAAGTAAACTGTTTGATGGTTTATGAGGCAAAACAAAGATCCAATGCATGAAATTGAAATCTAAACTTATGCTAACACTAAGTAAGCTAAATTAAACTGAATCTAGCAACAATTGCATTACATAAACTTTGAATACAAAATGATAGGAAATTGCTTACAATGGATGACAAACTGAAAAATGGAACCAGGGGAGACTACCCACAACCTACATGCCTAATGCTCCCAAGAGCTTCTAAACCAATACAGCATCCAAAATCCACAGCTATCTTGTCTTCTTTCACCCTTCACAGTGAATTTTTTATTTAAATGCTATTTACCTTTTATTTTTAGTATATTTTTTTTCTTTTTGTTTTTATGTTTTCTGCTACAAGAGACAACTTACAAACTTAAAAAAAACTTAACAATAAGCTAATGTAAGCTTATTGCTACCTAAACAACAACTTTTAACAACATTCAAGATTTAATAAGGATTTGAGAAAGAGAAGCATAAACTGAACTTGTACCTTGAGAATTGAAAACTGAGAAACTATTTCAAATACTTTTCATTACATTAAAGCTTGATACAACTGGATTAAAAACAGAATTTAAAGTTTTTACAATGGGAATTTAAAGTTTACACTACGAAATGGTCTAAAAACAATTGACAAACATAAACTTCTATTTTTCTTCATCTTTATAGGTCCTGGAAGACTTCAAAGATATTCCCACTTCAATCTTGGCCGTAGGATGGCTTTATTAGATCCCCACCGTTCAAATGGAGTTTTGGCGGGAAATGGAGATTGGACAGATTTAGTGGAATTGGTGAGGTTATTAATGAGGGTAGGAGGGGGAAGGTGAGGTTGGTAAGAGTATTAATTGGAGTGGTTTGGTTTGGTGAAAAGTTGAGAGGAGGGGGGAGGTAAAGGCTGCCCTGGTTTTGTGGGATTGTGTTGGGAGGGAAGAAGGTCTGTTTGACCTGGGCGTTGACTGGGGGTCAAAGACGGGGTAGTATTAGTTTAGGTTTGGTGGGCTTGGGTAGCAATTGGGCTAGGGGTTTAATGTTGGGTCAGATTTGGGTGGTGTTTGGTTTATATAATTTTAAGGGTCCATTTGGTTTAAACATTAATCACAAGGACCATTTTTGTAATAAACTGAAACTGATGGGCTGAATTTGTACAAAGTCCAAAGTTATCATAAGGGACCATTCATGCATAGCTTAAATATCCAAAACCAATTTTTACAATTTTTGCACTTTTCAAAATTCCCGGGGACCATTTATGTAATTTTCCAAACATGAGGGACCAAACTTGTAATTTCCTCAAAACTTTCACCCAGGGACCTATTTTGATAACTTTTGATTTCCCAAGGTCCAAAATTGATTTTTCTTTCAAAAATATCCCACCAGGGACTGAATCTGCCAAAATCTGTAACTCCAGGGACCAAACTGTAAATTTCCAAAACTTTTCCAATTTTTCACCAAAGGACTAAATATGACATTTTATGATTTCAAAATGACCTTTGGTGATAAATTTCCATATTTTGAATATCCAGGGACTAGATTTGTAATTTTATGAAAGTTGAGGGACTGAAACTGCCAATTTTGCAAACTTTGTGCGTTTTTCATTTGTTTTTGCTCGTTTTGCATCTAAAACATATAAAACGCAATTTTGAAATATTTTCAGTATTTTGATGCATTACTGAGTGTTTTTGTATGTTTTGCAGTTCAGATTAGACCAAAAATGATGAGTGTTTGAGCACTCATCAGCAGACTTTAAGAAGCCTTTTACAAGATTTCCAAGTCCTTCTGATCTTGGTAATTATCAACCCAAGCCTGGTATCTTTAACTCAGCCTCCTATGATACTGAGTTTGGACCAACTGTCAACAACCTTGATGCCACAATCAATGTCAACCCTACAACAACAAAGTGGATCCATAATGCTCATCCTCTATCAAAGATTATTGGCGATCCTCAAGCACCTGTTAGAACTAGAAGCACTGTGAAGAACACTAAATATGGTGAAGTTGCTTTCATTTCCTATGTCTACAATCAACAAAGGGACAATCATACAGACCTCAAACATTGTCTGTTTGCTTGCTTCCTTTCTCAGATAGAGCCAACCAGTGTTCCTCAAGCACTTGCTGATTCAAGTTGGCTTGAAGCAATGCAAGAAGAGATGCTACAATTTAAGAATCAACAGGTTTGGATACTGGTCCCTCTCCCTGATGGTAAATATGCAATTGGGACAAAATGGATTTTGAAGAATAAAAGAGATGCAAGGGGTATTGTGGTGAAGAACAAAGCAAGGTTAGTGGCTCAGGGGTTCAGGCAAGAGGAAGGCATAGACTATGATGAAGTCTTTGCACCAGTAGCCAGAGTTGAAGCCATCAGGATATTCTTGGCCTATGCATCATATATGGGCTTTATGGTATATCAGATGGATGTCAAAGGTGCTTTTCTGTATGGTGAGATTGAAGAAGAGGTTTATGTGACTCAACCTAAGGGATTTGAAGACCCTGATCATCCTGATTATGTGTATAAGGTTGTCAAAGCTCCCTATGGACTTCATCAGGCACCAAGAGCTTGGTATGCTAGGCTTTCTGCATTTCGGTTGAAGCATGGTTACAGAAGAGGTGCTATTGACAAGACTCTCTTTCTTAAGAAAGACTCCAGGGATATCATTCTTGTGCAGGTTTATGTGGATGACATCATATTTGGTTCCACAAAAGAAGAATGGTGTAGAGAGTTTGAGGAGTTGATGAAGGGAGAATTTCATATGAGTGCCATGGGGGAGCTCACTTTCTTTTTGGGTTTACAAGTTCAGCAGAAACCTGATGGTATCTTTATCAGTCAGGACAAGTATGTAAAAGATATGTTGAAGAAGTTTGATGATGAGGCGAAAAATGATCCGTTTTTAGGGGGTCTTTTAAGCCCGAATTCGAATTTATTTGATCAAATATTGCCCTAAATTGTTCCTTTTGTGATTTTAGGTACTTTGGGAGAGAAATCTGGAAAAGGAAGCAATTCGGACGTTTTTGGAGCATAAAAGTGAAGAAAACGCCAAAGTCTTAATTTTCTATACTGGGAACAGTAGGTGACGGCGTCAAGAGTAACTTCCTGACGGCGTCAAGAGCAAAATTCCATGACGACCCAGTACAGATTTGACGGCGTCACGAAGGTAGGGCGTCAAGAGTAAAAGTCATGACGGCCTGGAAATGATTAAGTCTTGACGGCGTCAAATGTAGATCAAGGCAGTCCGAGAATAGTTTTGGCGGCGAGGTGACGGCGTCACAAGCTTGGTCTTGACGCCGTCAGACCCCTTTTCCTATATATAGTTTTCTAATTTTCACATTAAAAGGAGGGAAGTTTTGGAGAAACCCTAAGTACGATTTTGGTGCGAATTTTACAGGTTTTTCAAGGGTTCCAAGCCCTTGATACCTTTCATGTGTAATTGAGATAAGTGTTTTTTCAATTCAATCAATATGTCTATGTGTTGGTTGTCTATATCTTGTTCTTGTCTTAATTCCATCATGCTAGGCTAGATCTATCTTGTGTTTGCTTGGATCTAATGAAACCTAGATGTTAATTATGTGTTGATTACTTGTTTATACTTGTCTTGGATGAATGATTTATATGTTAGGCTTAAGAAAACTGGCAGATCTCCAATTGGTAACATGCTTGAACGTCTTAAGAAACATGAACCGACGCGCACTAGGTCTTTATTGGTTGTATTTAATGCATGAGCCACTGTTTACAATCCCTATAGTTGTGCTGGGCATGGTGTAGGGGGAGATAAGAGCTCATAGAATTGGGGAGTTAAGTGTGCCACCCCATGAATGGTATTTAGGAATACGATCCGTCATCCATGCAATTATAACAAGTAATTAACGTGTAAAAGATGTCTAGGGAGTAGTGAAATCTAAGTAAACACACTTTCTCCACTTATTGCTCACAACTTTAGTATAATTTAGTTTATTTTCATTTCTAGTATTTTATTTTGATTGCATCTTTAGTATTGGGTTAGTTGATTAGCAACTAATTCCGCCCTAATCCTTCAAACCCGAGATTTTTACTTGCTTTCTAAAAAAATATAAAATACAAAAATAATCATCCCTCACCTTTAGAACTAGTATTTAGGTTTTCTAATCCTAGCGACATTATTCCTAAGTTGAACGATCAATCCCCCGGTACTTGTCACTATACTATACTACAACGATCAGGTACACTGCCTGGTGGGGGTTGTAAGCTTCTCAAGATCCCTTGAGAGGTAAAGCCTGGTGCGATTCCCACGTCATCATTTGGCATGGAGAATGTCAGGACTGCCACTACTCCCTATGAAGCTCCCAAACCAAATAACAATCTTGAACCTGATCTTCCTGTGAATGTACATTTGTACAGGTCCATGATTGGTTCTTTGATGTATTTGACTGCTTCAAGACCAGATATTACATTTGCTGTGAGTGCTTGTTCAAGGCACCAAGTCACTCTACTTACCTCTCATTTGAATGCTGTTAAGAAGATCTTTAAGTACCTGAAAGGCCAACCCAAATTAGGTCTTTGGTATCTAAAAGAATCTCCTTTCAAGCTGGAAGCATATAGTGATAGTGACTATGCTGGTGCCAATATGGATAGGAGATCCACAACTGGAGGTTGTCAATTCCTTGGAAGAAGACTGATTTCTTGGCAATGCAAGAAACAGACCATTGTTGCTACCTCTACTACTAAAGCAGAGTATGTTGCTGCTGCCAATTGTTATGGACAGGTTCTATGGATTCAGAATCAATTGCTGGATTATGGGTATAATTTCATGAATACCACTATTTTTATTGACAATCAAAGTACCATTTGTATTGTTAAAAATCTAGTTTTTCATAATAGAACCAAACATATTGAAATCAGGCACCACTTTATCAGGGATGCTTATGAAAAACATTTAATTAAAGTGGTCAAAATTCACACAGACGATAATGTGGCAGATCTGTTAACTAAAGCTTTTGATGGACCTAGGTTTCAACACTTAGTGGTCCATATTGGTATGCTTAACCCTTGACTGCAAAGTTTAAGGGGATGCATAAGCCTCAGGGGAGGCATATGCCTCAGGGGAGGATTGTGATTGTAAACTTTGTATAATTTGTATACTTTTTGAAGTTTTAACACTAACCAACTAATGTATTGTAAGCTTGTTTGGTTTGTTTGCTAGTCTGTGTCCATTTTGCAGGATGTCATTATAAGTTGTTGCTGATTTTCACCAAGTTATGTTATTATGCCGAGATTTGTTTCTTCTGAAGTCTAATGGATGCTGAGATTGATTTCTACTGATTAAAGATTTAAAGAGATCAATATTTGCAAATGATTTTTCATTCATTCTAAGAACAAACTACAGCTGATAACCAACTTCAAATGGAATTACAAGATTCAACCCTATACAAGTCTATCCTAATTAGTCAAGTTCCTATCATCTATTACAAAAGCTGATTGATGCATAACCAGTATGATGAAGAAGCTGAAGCTGACAAAAGGAAGGATGGATTGATGAAAACGACGATGAAGATGCTCAAGAACAGAGTATTTTGGTCCTTGGCAACATCCAATCATCAACTACATCATTTTCCCTTTCCCTTTACCCTCCACCTCTGTCTTCTTGCCCTTTCCCTTGCATCCATGGTAAGATGAACCAGATCTTGGAGCAGGAAGACCCAACACCACACCCCGTGATGTTGGAAGAGATGGATTTCTCTTCCTAGGCCTTGGTTGGGGTCTCTATGGTGTGGAAGGAGGAAGAAATAAGGGATCTTCATCTTCATCCTCTGAAGAGTCTTCATCAGATGTACAAATGAAGGGAGAGACATATTGTCTCTCAGCAGGAACGGGGATATTACTTGGTTCCCCCTTCTCCAAAGCATTCCATCTTCTTTCCATTTCTCTAGCATAATCTGAATCATCTAATTCAGATGGGTATGGAGGAAGATCCTCTGATGATGAAGAGGAAGAAGAGGAGGAGGTTAAGCCTATGATTTCGGGTTTGGAAGACATTATTTTGTGGTGAATTGGGGTTAATTGTAAAATTAGGGTTTTGAGATGATTTGGGGTTAATTTGATATCTGAGAAGTGTGATTTGGGGGTAATTAAATAGGCAAAGTCTAGGCGTTATGATCATTAATGTGAGTTGGGTGGCATAGTAAAAATCAAGATATTCACCGAAGATATTTTTACTCTTGCTTGGTTTCTGCTGATTGACCATTCATCAGCAGATTTGACTTCCATTTCTGCTGAAGGGTAATTTTGAAATTGGAGGGTTCCGTATTACACGTCAGACTTGGTCAACAGTTAGTTCCGATAATTTTGACCACGATTGGGGAACTTCCAAATATAACCTACTTTGTATATCTTTGCTTAAACTAAATTATTCTCCCATAACTCAATTTAAACCCATCATTCTTCTAGTAATTCATAACCGTCTCACGCAAAATCATTCAAATGGCACAACTTCAATTGAAGAAAGATCATAACAAGTATGCTATTTTGAACAAGGCTATGGGTCATGAAGAGTTTGATTTAATGGTGGAGTTTCTACAGTGCTCAAAGATTCATTATGCTTTGACACACTGTCCCAATGTGATATATGAATCAATGGTGAAGCAATTTTGGGCATCTGCTGTGAAGACATCTGACACAGAGATTGTGGCTAAAATTGAAGGTGTTGAGTATGTGGTGACAGAAGGTTTGATTAGGACAAAGCTTCAGTTGGATGATGAGAATGGTGTTTACCACTCCAACACTACAGAGATACTTGCTGGGCTAAGGGAAGCTGGATATCGAAGCATTGACACAACTAAGTGGCAGAAGAATCAGTTTTGTCCCAAGTGGAGGTATTTGGTGCATTTGCTGCTCCAATGTTTAAGCAACAAGTGTGGTGGATGGGATCAATTCTCTCTACAATTGGGTTGTGGTATTGTCTGTCTCTCTAAGGGTTTAACTTATAATTTCTCAAAGTTCATTTTTGAAAATATGCTAGAAAATATTGAGAAACAACAGCATAAGTTCTTAATGTACCCTAGGTTTTTACAAATAATTTTAGACATAACCACTGAAGATAGGATTCATGTGCCTATTAAGAGTCTTGGTTCTAAGTTGTTTGCCTCAATGAAAACAAACTATAATGGGGAACATCGTCCTCTGTTAGCTGCTATGTTGCCACATGACAATGATGATGTAGTTGAGGGTGATGATGTTGGCAATTTGCCTACTCAAAATGCTGCTGATGATGGTAATCCATCATCTTCTGGTGTTGCTGCTGATGGTAATCCTTCAGTGGTAAATGAGGTAGAGCCAGCTAAAACTGCTGAACCATTACCTGTTTCTTCTGACCTACCACCACCTTCCCCTGCCCATATGTCACCTAGTCCTGTTCCTTCACCATCTCAGGTTGCTCCTGTTGAGCAAACTCCTGAGGTTGAAGAGACAATTCAGTCTCTTGGTACACAGGTACCTATGCCTCTTGGGCCTGAGATCACTAGATTACCTACACCTAGTCCAGTGAGAGAGCCAGTTTATGAAGGCTCTCCCAATGTTGTACATATGTCTGTTTCTCCTGCTAGGTTCAATGAAGCTCCTTTTACCACTGAGCAATCTGTTGGTGGAGCAGAGGACCCTATTACTCTCACTTCTGTATATGATTTGCTTTGCAGGTATATGAAAAAGACTGATGATCTCCAAAAGGAGCTTGCTGATACCAAGTATACTCTTGGTGATGAGATTGAGAAGCTGAAAAGCAAAGTTCAGGATTTGGAGGCACAACTGACTCAGCAGAAGAAAAGAAAGGTGGTAATTGATACTGCTGAAGTGCCTCAGGAGGGTAATTTGGACTCTCTTGAAATTTTGGCTGAAGTTGCTAGACAGACACATGTTCATTCTACTAAAGTTGCTGAAGTATCACACGCTAAGCCTACAATTCACTTCAGCAGAAGAAGTAGAAGACAATATTTGGCAAAGAAAGCAGTTGAATCTTCTAAGGTGTCAAGTGGTGATGATATTCTTATGGCAGAAGCTGTTGATACTCTTCAGGAGAAATAGCCATCTAGTACCATTGCTGCTGACAAGACTACTGATGTGGTTCATGCATCAGTAGATACATTCTTTGTAGCAGGAAAAGAGTATATGGATTCCCCTGTTCATGCTCTATCTGTTCTTAAGCAAGTGTCTCCTGATGACATCACTGAAACCCTCAAACCTCAAGGATCTGCTAATAATCTAATTGATTTAGATATTCAAAATGCTGATCCTATGGAAGATTTGGATATTCCTCATGATGATTTTGCTGAAGGGGTTGAAGTGTGTGAGGATGAGATTATTACAGATGAAGAAAGAGTTGAACAAGAAAGACTCTTGAAAGAATGGGAAGATTATAAGAGGAGTTCAGAGATGAATGAGGCAGAGCAAGCCAAATTTGATTCAGAATATCAGTCTGCTACACAAAGATACATTTCTACCTTGCCTATTGAAAGACAGAGAGAATTGGATGCTGCTGTTTAAAATTTTGATGAGTCGGACTGGCAGCATATTGGAGAACAAGTGATTGCTGCTCCTGACTTAGCTGCAGAAATTCTTGGCAATGAGGTGGATAAAAAGGACTGGGTTTCTGAAATTGTGAAAAAGATGAAGTTGAGGAAGAAAGAAGCATATGAGCAAAAAGCCAAAGCAAAAAGAGATAAACCCATGACTCAAGCACATCAAGGGACTATATGAGAACTTATGTGAAAAGTCAAAGCAGTGCTTTATATAACAATGCTTGGACTAGGAAACAAGTGTGGGCACTTTCAGATGAACAGTTGGTTCAAATGTATAATAGAATCAAGTCTAGGTGCGAAAAGGATGGAATGGGTGCTCATAAGCTTGTTCCTACCATTCTTGCTGATGCTGGTTCTTCTGTCCATGTGAATGTTCCTGTTGTTGATCCACTATCTTTCCCTGCCACTTCTGCTGATGTAACTCCTGTTGCTGCTTCATCTAGTGTTGATAAAGGTAAAGCTAAAGTAGTAGCAGAAGATCCTCCATCTAGAAAGAGAACCAGGAAACAAATGGAGGAGGAGAGGTTGGGTGAAGAGGCTGCTAAGAGGTTAGATGATGAACAACAAGCTGAAATGGCAAGATTTCATGAGCTTAAGGAAAGAGAAGTAGAGCTTCAAGCTGCTAGAGCTAAACAGATGAGGAAGGCTATGGATGAACAATATGCATCTGCTGCACTTGATTCTTCTCAGGATTCTACTGATGAACAAATGGATAATCCATCAGTGGAAACTGGTACTGCAGAAGGTGTATCTACTGAAGCTGAAGTTCCTGATGAATCTTCTTTACCTCATGATACAATTTATGTTCCTGGAAGAAGAGCTAAGAGAATGGCTAAAGTAAGAACTTCACATTCAGCACAAAGACTATTAGATGTGAATGCTTCTGATGCTTCATTTATCAAAGAAGGATCCCCTGATGATTGGCCTGAAGCAGTTAGAGATGTTTTGGTTCACTGGGAGTTGTCTAAAAATGGACAGATCAATACTATTTATAGATTGGATAAAACTTCTCTATCATTTACATTTCTACAAGAAATACTACATCTTGTGGATCATTAGGATTTGCTCACTCTCAATGATTTGGTTCACAAATTTTATGCAACTCATACTCCTACAGGGTCTGGATTGTATTTATTGGGTGACCTTAGAGTGCTTTTTGATTCTTCTACTCCCACTGGTGCTGGTTATGACATATGGAAAAACAATAAGAGATGGAAGGTTCAGAGTTGGAAGTTTTATCCTATGCCATATGTTCATGTGTTGGAAACTACATCTGGACTCAGACTTATTATGGATCTTGGCAAAAGGTATCCTCTTACAGTGTCTCTGATGGAGAAAATGCTTCAACAAAAGTTGGAGATTCCTCCTGATCCAGTTGGGAATGCTAGGTTGTTTGCTGAATCTCTGGTTAAAGTGTTCAAACTCAGAATTAGGACTTCCAGAGTAGCTTCTATTTGATGGTATATTGTTGTATATTTATTTCTTTTCTTAGTATTAAAAAAAAAAAAAAAAAAAAAAAAAAAAAAACTAACAATTTTGTATAGTATTGTGTATGTTGTATGCAGGTTTGGTGTTGATCACACATTCTCTGGTTATCAACTTACCTGATGTTGACTATTCCATCCAAAAGTTGGCTAGTCCAAAAGGTACAGCTTTGGTAAAGACACATCAAATCTGTTGATAGCTGTAATAGTTTGTTCAAAACTATAGGGTACTCAACTCACCCATGCTTCATTGCTGAGAGTTGAAATGGTTGTCAATTGATCATGGATTTTTCCTTTATGGATTCCCAATAATTGGCTAGCCCACATGTATATGGCGTGTGGTAACGGTAGTGGAAAACCATATTTGGTATTCAGTTGACCAAAATGATTTTTCATCAAATAATTGACTAGTCCTGAGCAAACGGCTACAGGTAAAGACATCTCAAATCCGTTTACAGCTGATGATTTGCTAAAAATCATTTGGTCATCAGTGTACCATAGTTTTCGAACTTAAAACATTTGGCTACTCCAGTAGTGATGGCTATTGGTAAAGAGACATCAAATCCATTATTTTCAATGATTCACCTCTCACAGGAGTTAACACACCTGGATGTGATGAGAATAGTATGAAACTAATAAGTTTTGATGTACATTTGGTCATTTGTTGCTGCAAAGAATGGAGTTTTCAAGTATGTGCTGATCATACAGATTTTGCTGATGGTGATTCTTTGCTGATGATGTTCGACTTCAATCCTCTTGGTATGTAATTTTAAAGATCTATCAAGAATCTTGAACTTAACAATGTCAAATTCAAGATTAGGGGAGGATTGTTGGGAATTCTGCTAAGAAAGAATTCTGCTGAAGAATCTGCTGATGGATTCTACTGAAGAGACAAATTCTGCTTATAGATTGTTTCTGCTGAAGTTTAGTTTCAGCATTATTAGTTCCTGCGGATATAGTTATTCCGTATTTTATGTATTTAGTTAGAATATGCATGAGTTAATTTAGGAAGTGATAATGCATATCTTTTAGAAGTTTTTAGAATATACGTTTCTTGTGAAACGGTTTAGGGTTCCTTGTGTATAAAAGGAACATACGATTATGTATTGGTTTACGTTTTTGAGAAAACACTTTGATTGTTATTGAAAAGATCCATAGAGGATCAATTGTTCTTAGTATTAAACTTGTATTTGTTTCCGCTTTAAAGTATAAGTTACAGAGATTATCTATTAGTGTGTTAGTGATTATATTAACATAACTAACGATCCTAGAGTGCTCAGAAAATCTATCAAGGTCTTAAGTCTCAACAAATCGTGTGCCCAATAAGCACACATTAGCAAAACCCATAAACGAATTTCTTTCCTATCAGAAGAATGTACTATTTTATCTGATATTCACTCAAAGTTTCCTTTTAATAATAACTTTTAATCTTGCACGGAGGAAACCAGTGCAAAATTAAGACGAAAGAGTTCCGTGTCTCAAAATTAATGCTTCGAAGTACCTTCTTTGTATTTTTGGTATCACTCGTTTTGGGGTAGTTTGCTAAAAGTAATTGTAAAATAAGAAAATTATGATGTAGCCACCTTAACTAATGCAATCATACTTTCCTGGTAATAAATTTTACGTGTCCCAATATGCATACCTGTCAAACTGGATTTATATGCGGGGACGGAACCAAAGATTTTCCGCGGGTGCCTGAGACCTTTATGGATTTTTACGATACAATATTAATTTTTGAAAAAAACAACAATTTTTTCTAAACGCATCTTAAATGCACCTGGTCCATCGACATGGGTTTCTATATTATGGTTTAAAAAAATTGTGCATCTGGTAATATTTGGTACAAGTTCCGTCACTATTTATATGTGTTTGTAATTCAGGGTAAGGATCCAGTGATAAGAAATCTTAAAATGAGAAGAATAAGAAATGACTATAATGACATATTTGAGATGCATCGACTTGAATTAGATGCATCTCAATTCATTTAGATGAATCACCATTAGTTTCGAAAGTAAGTTTGAAGTTAAAACGATGCAAAATAGCATTAGCAACAAATTTGACCCGCGGAGGACAAAAAATACATAGGATTCATCTAACTTGATGAAATGCATCTAATATATGTATATGCATCTAATTTTTAGCTAGAAAATATATTATGATGTATCTCAAGATTAGGGATGCATCTAATTCAAATTAATGCATCTCTAATATATAGTTATAGTTATTTCTCATCATTCTTATTTTAAGAATTCTTCTTATTTGATCTTGTAATTCAACAATTAAAGATATAACTATGGCATCCAATGCTTGACTTCTTCAATCGTTATGCAGTTTTATTCGTACTAAATAAACATTTTATAATAATTATATCTAATAGTCCGTACGAAACAAGGAAAAAACCCAATTTTTTTATCAATAAAATTTTTGCTGTAAAGTAATTTGAGTACCTAAATACTTAAAGTGTATATTAATACGATTTCTTTTGGTAAAATTATTATTAAGCAGTATTTGCTAAAAAAAATATACTACGTATATAGATTTTGAACTTATATTTGCTCAAATTAAAAAGCCAAAGTTGCACCCAAAAAGTCATGGAGCACGTGCTGTCTACTGGTGATCCTACCTAAATACGCGTTTAAGTTGATAATTTTATATATTTTAATGCTTGCAATATTGTTTTTTTAACTGTAATTTAATTATCTCATAATATACACATAACAAACTATCTCATATGTTTAAGAAGGACTTGAACATGCAATCAATTAATTAGAAAGCTTCTCTCACAACAAAAAATATCATAAGAACACGAACACTTTGATTTTGCTTTTGTTTTCTTGTTTTAAGATATTCTTTTTTAATTTGCCAATGAATCTAACCGTTTATCGAGTTTATCGAGAGCATCTGCAATGCTATCTCCGATAATGACTTAAAATGACTAGAAAATGAATTAATGTATTCCAGTACTAGTAGATTGATAGTGAGTTATTGAAACAACAGGTTGTATGGAATAAGAGAAACTCTAGAATAACATAATTTTACAAAATAATCTTTTTATAATGATTTGTCATAGTCACTAGCACTCATCTTTTAGCAAATTACATGACGAGAGAGAATAAATTTCGAGAAAACTTAACCTACCCAGTGGGTAAATTACCCAGTGATTAAAAATATAATTAATGCTTGCTTGTAATATGTGGCATGAAAGGAATAAAAAAACAATTAATGCTTTGTTACTTCTCTTCTAATGACTGAATGACACCTTATCCGGGTAAACTACCCCATTGGTTAGATGTATCCATGCCCGAGTTAATAGGTTAAGGACGAGTTAATGATGGAAAAAGAGTGAATGCATTAATTGTGGATGATTTTAGTACCATACCTTGTAACTTTAAGTTAAACTAAAACAAGGAGCCTAATTGACCAATGGATCTATTTTATCTTTGAGTTTGTCTAACCATCGAGACATTGTTTAAATGATTAAACAAGGAAAGTTTGCGTTCATTAAATACAAAATCACAATCTATAACTTAATTACTGTGTATTAAATGCATTTTTCAGTTTAAAAAAAAATTAAGTTGAATTAATACACTTATCTATTGCTTTCATAGCACTTGTTAGTAGGGCTGAGCACACATGAACCGATCCGAACCACACATGAACCGATTCGAACCGACGGACCCGACACAAAACCGAACCGAACCGACCATATTCGATTCTGTTTCGGTTTATATTTTTCACGATTTTCAGTTTTCGATTTTGTCAGTTCGGGTTGAATCGGGTCAGTTTTGGACCAATGCTCAACCCTACTTGTTAGATGATCTCTTTATATTTTACGTTATCGTAATATCCGTTGGGCAGTCTATTTTTTTTATCAAAATATAGAACAACTTGCTTATTTAACAAATACAGCAGTGCAATAAAGAAATAGCAAATTCACTTGAGTATACTAGTTGCATGTATGCTGGATATTGGATTATTGAGTTCTATATGATTGTCTGTTCAAAAAAAATGTTCTACATGATGGAAGCAACTAATATGATTTTTCCTGTCACAAATGCGCGTTGAGTCCACTAATTTGTGCATCTTCTTTTCACTTTTTTATTTGTTGATTACTACCTACAACTTTATTTTTCTTTCTAGATAAAAAGTTCCATTCCCATGCATGGTGGTATTTCAAAGAATAACTTTAATTTGTTGTTCATATGTACTTTAAGAAGTCACCTACTCACATTTTTCATGAATAGAATATGTCAATTCATTTTAGTGTATACAAATAAACATATTTTATTAGTAACTACTACGTAGTAACGACTACTAAATATACAGTAATTAGCTTAAGAAATAATCGATATATAAGTATACATCTCTTGGGTACAAATTAATTTCGGATTTATGTAGATAGCTTTCAACCACATTATCCATAACAATATTTTAAGTACAAAATGTCTTGCATCTTCTCAATAGACTAATAGACTATTAGTAGTAGAAATCAACGTCACCAGTAATTTCTCTTCATCTTCATATAAAACCTGGCTTGCATAAAACTAGCGTACCTTGATTGAGTCAAACAATTTGAAATGGTCTTGGTAAACGCATATTAATCCATTATATATATTTTTTATTCTATTCAGTTATATGTACTGTAATGCATAGCTTATATATATATTTTGAAGGGGCACATTACCACCATAATCGAGAGTAGAGACAACACATGTTAAATACATAAAATATGTGGAGTAACAACGACTAATAACACTTTCCTTAATGAAATCTTGAATATGAAGCTTTGTAGCTTAATATTTACTCTTTTAGATTATTATTTTATGTTTCCAATAAATTAAGTTTACGTGTTATTTGTTTAAGTTAAACAGACTTGCTGCAAGCAAAATATAAACACAGTTTTAGCTAAAGAAAGAGATACAACCTTTTTCTGTGGCGAAATCATGTATTTTTGATAAAGCATATCGTAAATACTACCGCAGTGATAACATACAACAGGATCAAACAATTATTTAGCTAGAAAACTAGTGTAACTTATGCAACCGAACATGACATATATAAACATATATATGTTTGACGAAAGTAACTGTTGCTGGAACTGGAGATGACGTAAGGAATTGACTTAAGATGACAAGATTAGCACACCTAGAAATTGATGAAGCGTGTTTTCTGATGGAAAAGAGAGCTGGAGCAAACTATCGATTATACTTTTTTTTTTTTTTTTTTTTTTTTTTTGAACGGCTAAACTATCGATTATACTTAGATTGTTTGCCGTTGCAAAATTTATAAAGAACATCAATAACAACGATGGCTTGTACAATATGTATCGAAATGAACAATACTTGTTTGACGTTGTGCATGTGTCCAAATTTAGAAAGAAACCATGCATTTTGCATTCTTGCGCTGATTTTGTATTACTTCCTAATACATATCAACTTTAGTTGTGTGAATTCTAGAATTACTTAACAAGAATAAATTCACATAAAAAAAATATCAACGATTTATCGGATTATTTTTTTGAATTCTTTATTTGCAACAAATTTTACTTTTCATTTCTTAATAACTACACTATTGATTTTGGATGGATGAATCTCAACATATTGGTTTTCTCAAGGTTTTAAGATGTACTATAGTAATTACGCTTTAGCTACGTCTAACAAATCATGTATATATCAGATGTTATATTAAAGTAATCTCTCCGTTTTAAAATAACATTTTATATTGCTATTTAAAATATCACAAAATAAATGTCCACTTTACGATTTACACATGACAGTTGACACAACCGTTTGATACAAAACTTAAATAAATGACATAGTTATACAAATAAAATGATGCATGTATCATTGAACAGATATTTTAAAAAACGTTCAGAATATTTCAACTTGTGTAGACTAGTCCACTACTCCACTCTCCTCATTCAAAGTCAAGCTATCTTGTACACGAAAAGTAATTACGTAAAATGCGACTTTTACGCATGACAATGTCCATATAACAAGTCTCACCTAAGAAAACCCCTAAGCAATTTCCAACAGCACCTTCTCTTAATAATAGTTTATTATTAAACCGAGACACGTTTTTAAACATTGTTACGACATCTTCCACACTTATCAATGAGACCAACTCATGATCTAAAGATTCACCAAGATCCTAAAATGTGTGAACAAAGTACTATCCTCCCCTAATTCTAGCTCCTCTAACATCCCAACAAACTGCTGAATGCAGAAATAGTCAACATCAATCAGGTCAACATAAAAGTATGAAAAACAAATGACAACTTAAAACATCTAAGTTTACCGTAAATAGAACCAAACTCATTGGTCGGAAACTCGGGAGTTCGAATCTGCCTAAATGGGGAAACCACTACCATGGTATGTGTTTGTGGTTGGTGATTTGATCGGTTGAAACAAGATAGAATGTGTTTGTGTGTGTGATTTGATCGGTTTATACACGAGTAAGTTTAGTTTCAAAAAATGTCCTCGTCGAATTTCGTGTCTGAGGAGGTAGCACATGTGTATAAAAGGCGGGAACAGTGAGCTGACGAAAATACCCTCACGTGGAACGCACGTAAGGACTAACTAATGGGGTTTTGTAATGATCGTTAGCAAAAAAACACGAATTTGCAACTACAGTGCAACCTGAGGGGCATTATTCGCAAAAAGTTCAAATCTTAGATACAATGGCGGCGATTAGCATGTGCAAGTGATGCAACCGCACAAGGCCCCTCATTATAAGGGGCCTCCAATTTAGTATACACCCATTAATATTTATAGTTTTATACATATCTAAGTATGTAATGTTTTCAAACTTGAGAAATGATACATGGACCTAAAAGTGAACCTAAAAATATTTGTCATGATCCTGATGGGTTGTAAAATAAGTGGGTCCCTATCTGCAGCATTCAGGATGATGCCACATGTTTTTAGGTTTACAATTAGGTCTACTTTTAGGTCCATGTATCATTTCTCTTTGAACTTTTAGTGTCTTTGTTAATGTAAGATACTTGGAACAATTTGTTTAATATCAAAGAACTTTTTATTTTTCATAATAATTACTTTTCGTAATTGATGAGGGCCCTCAGTCATGATATCGTACCGAGCCACCCAAATTAATTTGATGGCCCAGGTTAGATACACAACTAGCATATTTTAAGAGAAGAAACATTTTTCGCAAAAATGGCAAACGTTAGATACATAATTTGCGATTTTCTACTCTTATAAGTAACATCAATAACAAGGATGGCTTTGTACAATATATATCGAAGTGATCGATACTTGTTTGATGTTGTGCATGTGTCCAAATTTAGAAAGAAACCATTTTGCATTCTGGCGTTCGAATTTTGTATTACTTCCTAATAGTAATACATGCCAACTTTAGTTGTGTGAATTCTAGAATTACCTAACAAGAATAAATTCACATAAAAAAGAATATCAACGATTATTGGATTATTTTTTTGAACTCTACATTTGCAACAAATTACTTTTCATTTCTTAACAACTACACTATTATTTTACTTTTCATTTCTTAACAACTACACCATTGATTTTGGATGGATGAATCTCAACATAATGGTTTTCTCAAGGTTTTAAGATGTAATATAGTCAGGGGCGGAGCCAGATTTTTATTGTCGAATGGGCAAAATATGATAATCTTTAGAAACTAAACTAAAAATTGGTCTGTTGAAGAGACAAACTACAAAAATAGCCGAAAATTTACACTACATTTTTTTTTCCGCCGAGGGGTCACGTGACCCCCTTTACCTCTGCCCTGACTATAGTAATTACTCTTTAAAAACTACTTCTAAAAATCATGTATAAATCGAATGTGATATTAAAATACTCTCTCCGTTATAGTATAAGGTTTTATATCGCTATTTTAAAATATCCCGAAACAAATATCCACACTTTACGGTCTACACATGACAGTTGACACGAACGTTTCAAACAAAACTTAAATATTATACAACTAACAACCAATAATGTATTAATGAAAGCGTTTAGGATATGTCTACTTGTGTAGGCTAGTCCACTTTCCTCATTCAAAGTCAGCTATCTTGTACACCAAAAGTATAATGCGACTTTTACGCATGACAATATCCGTATAACAAGTCAGTCACAACCAAGGAACCCCCTAAGCAATTTCCGAATAACAGTACAACACCTTCTCTTAATAATTTATTATTATATCACCCAATATATATAGACCAACACACTGGGGCATAGATCTCATTAACACACTAATCTCCTAACAAAAAAAAAACACTTATTTTTTGCGAAACATTGATAACCGACAACTTTGGCTGAAGACAAACTTAATTACTTCAGATGAAGGGTCTATTATTATGTGTTGTGCTACTTTCTATATTTATAAACTCGATAGTTGAAGCCAAGATTCGACATTATAGATGGGAAGTTAAGTACGAGTTTAAGTCGCCAGATTGCTTTAAAAAGCTAGTGATCACTATTAATGGAAAAAGCCCCGGTCCATCAATATTGGCACAACAAGGTGACACAGTTATTGTCGACCTTAAAAACAGCTTGGTTACTGAAAATGTCGCGATTCATTGGCATGGTATCAGACAGGTAATAAAACATTAAACATAACCATATATAACTAGCTAAGTTAAAAAGATTACTTATTTATATAGGTTTTAATTGGTTTGCTAATGAATTTGCAGATTGGTACTCCATGGGCTGATGGAACTGAAGGTGTTAGCCAATGTCCTATTTTACCTGGAGACACTTTTAGATATAAGTTTGTTGTTGACAGGGTAAGATATTAAAAAAACTCGTATTAAAACTGATTATCTGATTATTGCGTTTTGAAAAAGCAGATAACATGTAGTAGTGCATAATATTTATGGAAGTTATATATTGGATGTGCAGGCAGGAACATACTTGTACCATGCTCATTATGGTATGCAAAGAGAGGCTGGATTATACGGTTCGCTTCGGGTAGCACTACCGGATGGCGAATCAGAACCTTTTTCGTATGATTATGACAAAAGCATTATTCTTAACGATTGGTATCATAAAAGCACATATGAACAGGCTGCAGGCCTTTCTTCTATTCCCTTTCAATGGGTCGGTGATCCTCAGGTAATTTTTTAAATCATAAATCTATAATAATTTAGTCACTATATTTTATGACAACCCATGTTACAAGCATGACCCATTTTGTCATATTTTTTGTTAGTGCAAAGTTTGTGACTAGTATATTTTTGGTAGAAACTTATGTTTTATGGTTTTTGTTACAGTCATTGTTGATTCAAGGAAAAGGAATATATAACTGTAGTTTACCAGAGGTTGCGAGCCTTCCGCCGGGTTCATGTAACGCCACAAATCCTGAATGCTCGCATTATGTTTTCACGGTTGTTCCCGGGAAAACATACAGGCTTAGAATTGGAAGTTTAACTGCTTTGGCTGCTCTCAGTTTCGAAATAGAGGTAAAACCAAAATAATATAGTATTTTAATTTTTATTTTTCATTTGATCCTAACTCTGGCATAATATTTATCACTGAAAAGCAAGTCTTTTTAAATAAGTAGTTCGAGACCTTCTATCAAAAATTAATAAACAACATTAACTTTTTTATTAAGCAATCTCATACATCGTATGACTTTCAATTTGGACATTTATGAACTAAGATTTTTTGAGAATAATATCGAGAAAACGTAATAATTATTATAGTGTGAATTAAATCTGAATACAAACAAGTGAACAACTTGTTTGCTAGACAGCTAGTTGCAATAATTTGTTTAAAGTTACTTGATCTGCGAATCTTCAGTTTTAATTATTTGTTATTTTGCACTTTTACGAAAGAACCTACATTTACAACCTGTTTCTAATATATATATTTTTCTATGAAACAACAGGGGCATAATATGACTGTTGTTGAAACTGATGGTCACTACGTCGAGCCTTTTGTAGTAAACAATCTATTTATTTACTCTGGCGAAACTTACTCAGTTTTAGTCACAGCAAACCAAGACCCATCAAGAAACTATTGGGCTGTGTCGAAGATGGTGAGTCGTAACAACACGACCCCAAATGGCTTAGCCATTTTCAACTACTACCCGAACCATCCTAGGAAATCACCACCAACAATCCCACCAAGTGGACCCTTTTGGAACGACATCCCATCTAGAGTTAACCAAAGTCTCAAAATCAAGTCCCACCCTCGCTACATTCACCCCGTGCCTAAAACATCAGACCGTGTCATTATTCTTTTGAACACACAAAATCGCATAAACGGAAGTGTGAAATGGTCTATTAATAATGTCTCGTTTACACTTCCTCATACACCTTATCTCGTGTCACTTAAAGAAAACTTACTTCACACATTTGAACAAACCCCGCCTCCAGACGTAATCAGTGGGTACCAAACTTATGATATTAACAAGGTTGCTCAAAATGTTAATGCTACTTCTAGCAACTCTGTGTATAGACTAAAGTTTAATACCACGGTAGACATTATTCTACAAAATGCAAACAC
This sequence comes from Artemisia argyi, assembly GCA_030686995.1. Lineage (NCBI taxonomy): Eukaryota > Viridiplantae > Streptophyta > Magnoliopsida > Asterales > Asteraceae > Artemisia > Artemisia argyi. The sequence goes on along the minus strand of CM060688.1, from coordinate 29,583,589 downwards.
GTTGAATGTGAATAATAGTGAGACACACCCGTGGCATTTACATGGGCACGATTTTTGGGTCATGGGATATGGAAATGGAAAGTTTAATGCTTCTGAAGATCCTAAGAGGTACAACTTAGTAGACCCGATCATGAAGAATACAGTACCGGTCCATCCATATGGATGGACCGCGCTGAGGTTTATAGCGAATAACCCGGGTGTTTGGGCTTTTCATTGCCATATTGAGTCCCATTTTTACATGGGTATGGGAGCAGTGTTTGAAGAAGGCATTGACAAAGTGGGCACATTGCCTACATCTATCATGGGCTGTGGTGACACTAAAAGATTTCTAAGGCCCTAGATGTTTATTGTTTTGGTATTTATTTATTTATTTTTTTTACATTTTTTTTGAAATTATTCATACTTGATTTACACATCAATGTAAATGTATTGGTTATTTTTGTGTAAAAATGATAGCCACATTGATTATATAAAGATTTGGATTTTTAACTTTGTACTTTTGCATCTAAAAATGTAGAATAACATATTTAAGAGTCATATTTACACAATTCTATTAGCCCAGAAATATGTTGAATTGTAAATTGTTGATGATCAAGAGGGCAAGGGCAAGGGCAAGTGTGCAAGTAACACAAAAACTTGTTAGCACTTAAGACTAGTTATTTAGCTAGTCTGAACAGGCCATATGTATGTACTAGGCCCGATATTGATTTATGACTAACCCAAGCATAAGTTCAGTTACATAAATTTCTGTTTACAAAATATACCTTGAATAATCTTCACTAAAAATGGAACAAATTACAAATACTATAAAGCATAAACAATACAAAAGACCTAGCAAAGGGCTGTAGCTAACAATTATTATTATAAGCTTGAGTATCAATCTATATGTTTTATTATGAAGTCTATATAAATATTAACGAGTCAGTTTATATATTGGACTTTTGGACAACATAATACCTAGTTATAACAACCAATATACATTTGAATGAGAATATGAAAATTATACAGGCATAGTTATAACAAACGTATTGTACATGTCATAACCAGATAATATAATTAGATAGAGGTGCATCAGATTATTTGGTAAATCATTGTTTTTTTGTTTCTAAACATTCTTTCAAAACACATACTAAAATTAAACCAATAGTAAAAGGAGATTTTCACACATAACACTCCATAGTTTTAAAGATTTTTTTTTTTTTTTTTTTTTTTTTTTTTTTTTTTTTTTTTTTTTTTAATTTCAAACAAATTAAGACGACCCTAAATATAAGTGAATTTTGTATAAAGTTTAGTTTGTCAAGTGTTTATCCAACAAACTTTATTAATATGACTGATTTGTTTATATCATGTAAACAAAATGATTTTCATGAAATTTACCGAATGTGCAGGCAGGGACATTCATGTACCATGCTCATTATGAGATGCAACAAGAATCAGGATTATATGGAATGATTAGAGTGTCGCTGGTGAAACTGATCCATTCTCTTATGACTATGAAAGAAGAATCATTCTAAATGATTGGTATCACAAAAGCACCACTGAACACGCCACTGTTCTTTCATCTATCCCCTATGTTTGGGTCGGTGATCCTCAGGTATTTAGATGCTATAGATAATTTTGAATCAATAATAGAAGAATCCAGTGAAATGTTTATAATTGATTATGATTTTATGACTAATATTTTTTGAATTTGGTTTTAGTCATTGTTGATTAACGGAAGAGGAAAGTTCGATTGTAGTACACCCTGGAATTGCCACCGGTCTATGTAACTCCACAAGTATTGACTGCTCGACATATGCTATATATCACAGTCACCCCTGGGAAAACTTACTGGCTTAGGATCAGATGCCTAACTGCATTGGCTTCTCTGAGTTTTGAAATAGAGGTAAACCAAATAGTTTTGTTCTTATTTAGAGGGTGTTTGGAATTGCTTATTTGAAGCTGCTTATTTACTTAATAAATAAGTAGGTAGCAACCAAGTTATTTACACACAAATAATTAAACAAGAAAACCGATCTACCTAAACATTAAAATTGCTTAAAACTAACCAGATAAGCACTTAAATAAGCAATTCCAAATCATCTGCACCCTCTTATTCTTTTTTGTTCTTAGGAGCAGGATATTCACTTATACAACAAACAATTATCTTCTGTACCGTTCTCTAAAAAATATGTTTAACTTAAAAATTATTCTTCTGATTTTCTTATACGATCTTAAATCTTATGTATTGCTCTTAATTTGTTACTAAGGACTAACATACATTTTTATTTATTTATTTATTTATTTTTTTGAGAAAATAGGGGCATGATATGATGGTTGTTGCGGCTGATAGTCACTACGTCGAACCCTTTGGTGTAAAAAGACTCTTTATTTACTCGGGTTTAGTCACAGCCAACTAAGACCCATCAAGAAATTATTGAGCCATGACAAAAATGGTGACTCGTAACAACACGACACCAAATGGCCTAGCCATCTTCAATTACATCCAGAACCCTCCAACCCAATTACCTCCAACGTTAGCACCAAAAGGACATGACCTTGAGTCTAGGATTAAGCAAAGTCTCACAATCAAGGCTCACCCTGACCACATTCATTTCATGCCTAAAACACCAGATAGAGTGATTATTCTTTTAAACAAAACAAAACTTAATAAAAGGATATGTCAAATGGGCTATTAATAACTTGTCTTTTAACCCTTCCTGTTACACCATATGAGGGATGCAGCTAGGATCAAATATGGCTGGGTGCACAAAATCTTTTGAACCGTAATACTAGAAACACATTTCGAAAGATCGGGTGCATTTAAGATGCATTTAGAAAAAATCGATGTATTTTTCAAAAATTAACACTACATCGAAAAAATCTATAGGGTTCCCGGGCACCTGCGGGAACCCCTTAGCTCCGTCCCTGACCATATCTCGTGTCGCTCAAATATAACCTACTTGACTCATTCGATCAAACACCACTTCCCGACATCGTGGAAGATTATGACAATTACAACATTAGTACTAATGCTTAAAATCCAAATGCTATTTCTAGTAGCTCTTTGTATAGACTAAAGTTTAATACCACGGTAGACATTATCATCCAAAATGCAATCATGATGAAGGCTAATACTAGTGAGACACACCCATGGCATCTACATGGACACAATTTTTGGGTTCTCGGGTAAGGAAATGGAAAGTTTAATGCTACAGAGGATCCTAAGAAGTACAACTTAGTGAACCATGATTAAGAAGAATACAGTACCACTTCATCCTTTCAGATGGACCGTTTTGAGATTTGTCGCAGATAACCCAGGTGTTTGGGCATTTCAATGCCATACTGAGGAACATTTTTTCTTGGGTATGGGAGTAGTGTTCGCAGAAGGTACCGAGAATGTTGGGACATTGCCTCCATCTATCATGGTTGTGCTGATACCAAAAGATTCACTAAGCCATAGTTGATGTTTATATTTTTGCATTTCTATTCTAGTATTTATTCGTGATTTCATACTGTACTTAATTTGTACGTCAATGTAACTTCTAGGAGTTATTTTTGTATAGGTAGATATAGATTATAACTCTGTAATTGGAATAAAAAAAAGTAATTTGTTAACGAGTTTTGATTTGTTTTGAATTAAATGACTGATATTTTCTGTAATTTAAATTGCATGCATGCTACTATAACTCTATAAGTAACGTGCTACTAACACTAACTTCTGACCATTGTTTTAAGTTGATTTTAAACGTTATTATGCGTCTTAGTCCATGGGAGATACAGACCTTTAGAAGCTCCATAATTGGCTTCACTAAATTATCACAGCAATAGTTCTTATAATACATAACTGTTAATGAACATTGTGTTAAATGGAAAATCAAGCCTCAACAGTATAACTAAGCGTGTAATTACAGCAAAGCATAAGATATTAATATCATACCTGAAACAGAAAGCATAATCACACACTAGCAAAAGATGCCGTGAACAATAAGCAACCAGGACGAGAGTTTAAAGTCAGTTCAGAGAGGTCACGAGAAGTCTTTAGCACAATGTTGTATAGAAAAGTCTTTTTACCAATTTTAATTACCATAAGTGAATCTTCTTCTCTTTCTCCCAGTGCAATACACGATAAACTGGAAATACTCCATCCTCCGATTGGCGTTACAATATCACAAAGATTAACGAAGTACTTGGACGACCATTCAGAATGCCCATTCCTCATCTCGTAAACATTCAGCTGTAAAGAATCAATTATGGCCATACCAAGAAGAAGCAAACAACCACTGGACTCAAACAATTTACAACCAAAGTTATGCACGGCTCCTGGTAGTTGTACGTTTGTTAAAATTGGACGCTCATTCACAAAATCTAACTTGTAAAAATACCCCCTATGATAAAAATCAGTCAACCAATGAATAGCATCATTCCAATATATTCCCATTTGAAAACCGGAAAAACATTTACGGGGAAATGGATCACTGCGGACAATAACCCAATCGCCTATTTCTGAAGAGTAAGTTTGTATTTGAATCGAAACAACAGCATCATCTTCATCATTAATGCTACTAGCATACACCACTTTGTAGTGAGGTGATTTGGTAGGATCAAAAGACATTTTCATACCACATTTAATTTTACTTGGTAAAATATGTGGTTGTGGAAGCAACTTAAAGAGATTAATGGACGGATTGTAAACATAATACTTATCGTGCTCATGGCATAAAAGCAAACCATTGCATGATTGCTCAACAGAAGCATTACTCCAAGCCTCAGAGATTATTTTATAGGTGGTCTTAAACCGAGACCTACAAACCGGCATTATGGTATCAAAAGACACAAAATAATATCGTCCAAAATTAGGTTGATAGCTATAGTGATTACTCTCAAAAAAGAGACCGGAAGGATGATCGATCTTAGGTATTTGACTCCGACACTTAACGAACTTAGCGTCTTTGATAAGAGATAACCAGCGTTTGGATACAGATTTAAACAAAAGAAGCGAGATAGCAGGTAACCTGAGTAAAATTTCGCTTAGTAGGTCGTCATTGGACACGACTGCCTGTACGGACAAAGGGAGTTTGTTGACATTATTGCCGACTGGCCGTACAGAAAGTTTTGACAAGTCTCCAGTAATCTTTTCCATGAAGAATAAACCCTAGCTTTTCTCTTCTGTTGTTAGGGTTTTTGAAACGTAGGTTATATTATATAGGACAATTACATACATCCCCGTTTAAATTCACTAATTACATATTTTTCCAACTAAATTTTAAACGAAAATGATTGGGAGACCTAATTTGTGTCTAAATTCATGTCTAAACATATGTGGCATGATCCTAATGGTTTGTGAAAAAGTGGTCCCCTGCAGGCTTCAGAATGATGCCACATAAGCTTAGGCATGTGAATCGATGACCTGACTCAACCATTCCTAGCCACCATTGCTTTCGAAAGAATTTAGGTATATCTTTTAGTCCTCCCAATTACTACTCAATTTTAAACTAACAAATATACCCGATCATATCACTTAAATTATCATATTTACCCGTTTTATCTATTTTATTATAAACTTTTTTGAACTATGACCATTCTACCCTTTCCTTATCAATCTCCAATTAGGATTCGGTTAACAAACTGCCCGTTTATGCAAATGAGATTAACCTATAAACACATATATGCATAAAACAAAACAAAACACAATTTCAAAATTATACATGTTGTTTGCTATAACTCGAGTAAAATGTGTATGTGGCCATCATTTAGGCTTGTCACAGTGGTGACCTATATTGCATCATCTTTCCGGCTGCCACATCAGCATTCTTTCTCCTCAACTCATATTCACCTCTCTCATTACAGTGCCAACCCATATTGCATCATCTTCCTTTATTTTATTTAAAAAAAAAAAACATTTTTTTAACACAAACACAAATTTTATTAATAAAATATAAACATTACATAAATGAAACAATACAGAATTAAAACATTACAATACTAAATTAAATGTAAATATAACTAAACATCACAGAAATTCTTCATCGTCTTCGTCCTCATCTTCGTCTTCATTGTCATGAGGGAGACGATGATGTCTACGATTTCTCCAAATGTGCTCGACCAAATCAGCTTATAAGTTTTGATGAGTTGCTGCGTTATCGAGCTCAAGAGAAATTTCTAAAGATTCTTCAAATGTATTTAAGGGATCGTGTGGTTGGTGGACCTCCTCTTCGAACCATGTAGGACATATCGCCCGCTGGTCGTCTTTTATGATCATATTATGTAAAATGATACATGTATATATAATATATTTGAAATCACTTTTAAAAAACCCTTGAGCCGGAACTTTAAGCATTTTCCACTTCTTCTTCAACACACCAAAACCCTCGAGCCAGATTCTCGTCAAGAGAATCTTGAACGGCCGCGTATCCCAATTGACGAATGGCCGCAGTACACTTCACCAATGGGCTAATATCAGGTACGCCCCTACAATCATTAGTTTGTTTAAAATAAGTAGAATGATCGGTTACCTCTCAAAAAATTCATGTGAACAGTTCTCGGCTCATTCGGAAACGTCGACGGAATGTTATTTCATTGTGCAGCGGGTTTTCGCCGAATTATGCATTCACTAACCGATTGTGTGCAGCAATATGATCCCTAGGTATGTACCTTCTTGTATGTTTTGGCTGATGTACTTGATACGCGTTCCAAGCAAACTCCGCAAACTCACTAAAAACTTCTTCGTCATCGTCGAAAGACGAAAAACTAAACAAATACTCGTAGAACGACATGGACATGGCGAATGAATATTAATGATAATTTGTTTGCATTGTGTTTGAAATTGTGTGTTTGAATATGGATTTAATGTTGGTATTTATAGGATGAAAAGTGGTAATTTTTTTTGAAAAAAAGTCTTTTTTTTTTTTCTTTTTTTTTAATATACAAACGGTTACATTTTAAAAACATGTGGGAAAAGTGTTTGCAAAAATCGATCGTTTGAACGAACGATTTGTGATTTCCCATGGCCGGCGATCGATATTGGTTTGCTAGCTACAGTGGGACGATCGATATGGCATATCGATCGATCGATCTCCACACTCGATTTTTTCCGGCTCACTGCTAATAGCCTTACAATTACACATTCATCTTCAAAAATCACAGTGATTTAATTATTTTTATGGTAACCGTTTCACATTCAGTTGGAAGATATGAACAACACAGTGTCACTTATTCACTTTTTATGCATTTTTATTTTGTTAAGGGAGGTCTCATGCCACTTTTAAAATAGATTGATAAGTTAACTAGTACAATTGTTTTGTCATAAGTTTATCATTTAGTTCTTGATTATAAAGAGGAACGACGACATATTTAAATTAAAGTGGATGGCAGCATGTTAAGAGTGTTTTGGTACCCAACTCCAAAGAAAAATTAGAAGGGTATAATTGTTCCCCTAACATGTAATTCAAAATACTACCAATTATGCTTTAAATTTTAAGTACTTAAACTATACAATAGGGTAGAAGAAACCAATATTTAACAAATAAAAAAAAAATGCCAGAAAAATCGGATGGTGTCAGGACTTTTTGTTTTGGGCTTACCTATAAAAAAAATTCGAGGCCCATACTTTTGGGGGCCCTGTGCACTTGCACCTGTTGCACCCCCTTATAACCGGCCCTGTGTTTTCATATAAAGTTAGATGAAAATGGGTAGATTTGTAATTTCAATATTTGATTTATTGAAATATGTAATTTATGGTGTTTAAATGGGGATATATGTAATTCCCCCTACCAAAAGGAACATGTTGCAGTTGCACTTCACATATCTGGTAGAGTCTCACAGCAGCCTGAGAGATATAGTTATCTAATAGATTCAAATAACTAAATCTCCATTTATTCCATACATTCTAAGACAAAGTATCTAGGTCCTTTCATTCATCGCACATAATATGATAACATCAATATTAAACATGTTATAACCAAAGTTACTTACATTGGTTTCCATAGACAACTTACCAATAACTCACCACCACTGTCCTTGTTGCTTCATTTCATCAACTATAATCATTATATGAACACATATGGTGCTAACTCAACACTTAAACAATTTTTGTAAAAGGGTTGAGATGTTGATTCTTGGACAGTCTGTTGTATATTGCAGATTTGACCTACTTAAACTCCGACTTAGGACGTGTAACCGATTGTATCAGAGAAAACAGACTCAGAGGACTACAATTTCGGTTCAGATGTCATCTTAATCCGACGTAAGGTTGATTCGCTATGATCTTCCAAACATGACTCATTTTTCTGAACTACTCGCTATCCCGTTTTGTACTTAGTAAAAAATGACTAAAACCCATTATTATCATCATATAACAATAAGAAAGTGGCTCATTTCTTTTTATAACTCTTTAAATATGAGTTAGCTTAGTCACCACACTAGTTTTAGTAGCCTTGCCACACCTATTTTTGTTTAAGCACATGTGACAATCAACTAAAAGTATGTCACAAAAATATTTGCTTAGCTATCAAACTATGCCGCATTCCTTAATCACTTCACAACAAATTGTTGTAGACTTAATGAGGTGTACATGTAACTTCTTTGTTGACATGGCGATAATAGTCCCTCAAGACATTTTCTCTTTTATTTGTGACACGTATTAACTTTCTATAACACTTACATACACATTTAACTTTAGGTTTGACTAGTAACTTTATTTCCATTGACTAACCAATCATATTGAGTCTCCCAACTCATAAAAATCATAGTCAACTTATCACAATGTTATTCTCGTAATTAATACCTAAAAACCGGTTTTGGTGTGTTACAACAGTTTGGAGTTTTAGGGGTTTTAATTATTGATGAAATTAGGGGTTTTGACGAAATTAAGTGATTTAGGTATTGAAAATGATGATTATATAATTTGTTTTGGGATGATGATAAATTATAAAGATGTACTCCCTCCGTCTCATATAAAATGTCCACTTACATCATGCACAAAGTTTTAAAAAAATTTACTAACTACACTCTTCACCAATCAAATAACATTTTTACCCACTAAAGTCTCATCTCATTGGTTGAAATAGAATATGGACACTTAATTTGGGACATCCAAAGATTCCATTGTGGACACTTAATATGGGACGGATGGAGTATTAATTTTGGGTTGGTAAGTCGGTTTATGTTCTTGGTGTTCATCCATTTGGTTATAAGAAAAATAAAAGTTCATCTAAATATTCAAGGGAAAGAAGAAAAAAAGTATTTTAGTATGCGTTTGGTATGCTACGATGAATCACAATCGGTATCGGTTTAGATATACGGTGGGTCCTTCACCTATGATAGTTTGATATCTTGCCTCTTAGACTCCTATGGAGTATGGAAGATATATATCTTTCAATCCCATATTTGAAAGATATCTTAACCAAACACTTGCATCATATCCATTCCTATTCCCCCATTCCGACTAACCCCTACCAAATGCACCCTTAGTCATTCAACTTCGACTACGGACTGAATATGCATGTCAAAGTTCAAAATAGGGACGTTCTCGCACTTTCAAAAGGTTGGGGACCAAACATACAGCTGGCCAAACCACAATGACCAAAAATGCAATTCTCAAAAAATGCAAAATACTTGTGTAGTTGTGGTGTGTTACTTCATTTGGTAGTAGAATTAATTGTTGGGCATTTTCCATGGACTCGAAAAAATTCATTTGGGCAGCTGAATAGAAGACATGACAGGAGTGATAAGCAAAGCTGGTGATTTAACATTCAAGACCTTCACTTTAGGTCTAGGCGTCGCCACCATCTATATTGCTGGCACGTTTTCCGTCAACGTTTACCCTTCCTCATACACCTTATCTCGTGTCACTTAAAGAAAACTTACTTCACACATTTGAACAAACCCCGCCTCCAGACATTATCAGTGGGTACCAAAACTATGATATTAACAAAGTTGCTCAAAATGTTAATGCTACTTCTAGCAACTCTGTGTATAGACTAAAGTTTAATACCACGGTAGACATTATTCTACAAAATGCAAACACGTTAAATGTGAATAATAGTGAGACACACCCGTGGCATTTACATGGGCATGATTTTTGGGTCGTGGGATATGGAAATGGAAAGTTTAATGCTTCTGAAGATCCTAAGAGGTACAACTTAGTAGACCCGATCATGAAGAATACAGTACCGGTCCATCCATATGGATGGACCGCGCTGAGGTTTATAGCGAATAACCCGGGTGTTTGGGCTTTTCATTGCCATATTGAGTCCCATTTTTACATGGGTATGGGAGCAGTGTTTGAAGAAGTCATTGACAAAGTGGGCACATTGCCTACATCTATCATGGGCTGTGGTGACACTAAAAGATTTCTAAGGCCCTAGATGTTTATTGTTTTGGTATTTATTTATTTTTTTTTTACATTTTTTTTGAAATTATTCATACTTGATTTACACATCAATGTAAATGTATTGGTTATTTTTGTGTAAAAATGATAGCCACATTGATTATATAAAGATTTGGATTTTTAACTTTGTACTTTTGCATCTAAAAATGTAGAATACTATTAGCCCAGAAATATGTTGAATTGTAAATTGTTGATGATCAAGAGAATATAAAGAGGGCAACTGCAAGTAACACAACAACTTGTTAGCACTTAAGACTAGTTATTTAGCCAGTCTGAACAGGCCATATGTATGTACTAGGCCTGATATTGATTTATGACTTCAGTTACAAAAATTTCTGTTTACAATACCTTGAATAATCTTCACTAAAAATGGAACAAGTTACAAATGCTATAAAGCATAAACAAAACAAAGGATCTAGCAAAGGGCTGTAGCTAACAATTATTATATATATAAGCTTGAGTCAATCTATATGTTTTGTTATGAAGAGTATATAAACATTAACGAGTCGGTTTATATATTGGACTTTTCGACAACATACAATATACGTAGTTATAACAACCAATATACAGGCATAGTTATAAAAAACATATTGTACATGTTATAACTAGATAATATAATTAGATAGAGGTGCATCAGATTATTAGGTAAATCCTTGTTTTTTGTTTCTAAACACTCTTTCAAACCACATACTAATATTCAACCAATATTAAAAGGAGATTTTCACACATAACACTCCATAGTGTTAAAGATTTATTTAAAATTTCCAACAAAGACCATCCTATATATAAGTGAATACCCAAATACATATTATTTCCACACTATCAGAATCAACATGAAGGATAGGTTCTTGTTATTTGCACTGCTACTTAATTCGGTCACTGAAGCCAGGACTATACAGTATAACTGGGACATTAAGTATAAGTTCAAATCGCCATATTGCTATAGGAAGCTAGTCACCACCATTAATGGAGATAGCCCCGGTCCAATGATATTGGCAAAGCAAGGTGACACTATCACTGTTATAGTTAAAAACAGTTTGTTTACTGAAAGTGTCTCCATTAATTGGCATGGAATTAAGCAGAGTTAAGATAAGTTTGGAACTCCATCGGCTGATGGAACAGCAAGCGTTACTCAATGTCCTATTAATCATGGAGAAACTTCAAACTATAAGTTTGCTGTTAATAGGGTAAAGATAATACTAACTATTGTATTAACCTACGATTTTTATAAAGTTTAGTTTGTCAAGTGTTTATCCAGTAAACTTTATTAATATGACTGATTTGTTTATATCATGTAAACAAAATGATTTTCATGAAATTTACGGAATGTGCAGGCAGGGACATTCATGTACCATGCTCATTATGAGATGCAACAAGAGTCAGGATTATATGGAATGATTAGAGTGTCGCTTCCAGATGGTGAAACTGATCCATTCTCTTATGACTATGAAAGAAGATTAATCATTCTAAATGATTGGTATCACAAAAGCACCACTGAACACGCCACTGTTCTATCATCTATCCCCTATGTTTGGGTCGGCGATCCTCAGGTATTTAGATGCTATAAAATAATTTTGAATCAATAATAGAAGAATCCAGTGAAATGTTTATAATTGATTATGATTTTATGACTAATATTTTTTGAATTTGGTTTTAGTCATTGTTGATTAACGAAAGAGGAAAGTTCGATTGCAGTACACCCTGGAATTGCCACCGGTCTATGTAACTCCACAAGTATTGACTGCTCGACATATGCTATATATCACTGTCACCCCTGGGAAAACTTACCGTCTTAGGATCAGATACCTAACTTATTGGCTGCTCTGAGTTTTGAAATAGAGGTAAACCAAATAGTTATCTTCTTATGTAGAGGGTGTTGTCCCAATTCGTGTATGTATATGGATCGATGTTGGTGAAACAAATACTGATTTGCAAACTAACAATAACAAAAGATAACTTATATTTGTCTAACCAATGTAATGTTACAAATTCATAAGTACTTATACTAAGCGAATGGTTGTGTTCTAACCATTGCAACGTTTCAATAGAAGGTTGTGTTGGTTCTGTTTCATGCGAACAGGTACAAACCAAACAACACACCTTTTCGGTTATTAACTAACTTAACTAACTTAACCGCTATTCGGTTATTTACTTTATAACGAACACGTTTGGTCCTTGGAGTTTCTTCTGTCCGAGAAGTAGCATGCAAGATTACACGCTCACATTCTCCTCCTTAATCTTGAATGTTGCTTCGTCCTAAGTCTTGAACTCCGAGCATTTGTCTCGTAGTTGCAAACTTGAGTCTTGGTAAAGCTTTTGTTAAGATGTCTGCTCTTTGTAGTTCTCCACTGACGTGTTCTACATTTATATGACCATTCTCTACGCATTCCCGAATAAAATGATAGCGAATGTCTATATGTTTACTCCTTCCATGAAATACTGGGTTCTTTACGAGTGCTATTGCTGATATGTTGTCAACTCTGAGCGTTATCCTCTTTTCTTCAATTCCAGTCAGTTCACTAAGTAAACGTTTTAACCATAAGGCTTGACATGCTGCTGCAGTAGCCGCCATGAATTCTGATTCACATGATGATAGCGCCACTGTTGGTTGCTTCTGAGTACACCAGGTAATAGGTGACTCTCCAAAGTAAAATACGACTCCAGTAGTTCCTTTTCCTTGATCGGTATTGATTCCATAACTACTGTCACTATAACCTGTTATCTTGCAGCCGCCTTCCTTCTTGTATATGATTCCATGTTCTTTTGTTCCTTTCACATATCGGATTACTTGTTTCACTGCCTTTAGGTGATGATCCTTCGGGTCTTGCATAAATCTGCTGAGTAGTCCGACTGAGTAACTAAGATCCGGTCTTGTATGTAATAAGTATCTTAAGCTTCCAATTAAGCTTCGGTAATAAGTTGCGTCAACTGGTTCTCCATCTTCCGCCTTGACCAACTTAGTGCCGGGATCCAATGGTATCTTCGTATCATTGCTATCCGCCATACTTGTTTCTTTTAGGATCTTGTTAATGTATCCGGTTTGCTTGATTATTCACATTTGCTAAGAGGCATATAGGTGCTTCTATCTGTAATCTAATACTGTAAAGTCTATTTTTCGACCTTTCTACCTTCATCAACAACTTCTTCTTCTTATCATACAAAGTCAGCTTGTTTCCGTCCATTATGATCTTACAACCTATTTCAGTAAGTTGTCCTAGACTAAGTATGTTGCTCTTGAGGTTTGGTATGTAGTAAACATCTGTTATCACCTTCTGCTCCTTGTTTCTACATCCTAATATTATTGAACCTCTACCCTTTATCTCTACATATGATCCATCTCCAAAACGAACGCGTCCAGTGATACTTTCGTCTAAATCTTTAAAATGACTCTTCGTTCCCGTCATATGGTTGCTTGCACCATTATCTAAATACCATATGCTATCATCTGTTGTAGCATACTTTCCGGGTTGTATTTGTCCTTCATTTAACAATACTTCTTCATGTGTAGTCATTAACAGTGATGGTTCATCATCTTCATAGATAAGGTTTGATTGTTCTTGAGTTGTTGGTGGTTTTCTACATTCTTTTAGAAAGTGTCCATGTTTCCCGCAATTGAAACATTTAATCTTCTTCTTCCACTCACCTCTATTTCTATTATACTTATCATTGTGAGTTGGGTTTTCTCCATTTGAGTTGTCTCTATTTCCTTTATTCTGCCAGTTTCCTTTTGAGTAGTTTGATCTACCCTTATGTTTGTTGAAACGTTTCTTATGTCTAGAGTGTTCGCCTTGTGCGAATAATAGGTTATCCTGGCTTTCTGCTTGTCCTCCCTTTCGGAGTTTTATCCTTTCCTCGAATGCCTTTAATTTTCCAGTGATCTCATCTAGGGTGATATCATCTAGATCACTTGTCTGTTCTATGGATGCTACTATCTGAATGAACCTATCTGGTGTGGAGTCTAATAGTTTTCGTACTAAAAGTGATTCATCCAAGGTTTTTCCTAATTCTTTTGCCTTCGTGGCATAACCATTTAGTTTATCTGTAAATACATCCACCGTCTCCTCATCCTTCATTTGAAGGGCATTAAATCCTATCATCAGGGATTGTAATCGTGCTTGTTGCACTCTTTCTTCTCCAACGTGTCTCCTTTTCAATGATTCCCATAATTCTCTAGCAGTTTTACAATTTGCTACTTGTAATATCACATCCTCGGTTAATGCTTGATATAGGAGGGCAATAGTTGCCTTATCCTTCTTATCATCGGCTTGAGTGTTTTCTTTGGGTTCTATAGTCTCCCATAAACCATGTGCTTCTAATATGACCTTAATTTGAATAGCCCAAACAGTATAGTTTGTGGTTTTGAGTTTAGGACATTGATATTGTGTAAGCGGTGTAATGGGTTTAACTACAGTGCTATTGACGTTAGTGTCATCTCCACCCGACATTCTAGATGTGTTTATGATCTTCACTTTTGACTTATATGGGAAATCTAACTAGTATGGTATAACCTTACTACTACGGGGAATAGAAATAGTTATCCGGGAATCCTAGTAATACGGGGATCAAATATAGTTCTCGGGATTTCCTAATAATGAATATCTATACTATAAATGTATAAATGAAATCCAATGATGATAACGTGACCTCGTATGTTTTGTGTTCCCACTTGTGTGTCGATACAAAGATATATCAACCACGTACTTAATCTTTCCTCGTCTCCTTTCAAATCTGGTTGTCGAGTTTTATTAACCAAATTTCCACGTTGTTCCTTTTCTTCTTGACTTAGCTCCTACTACTTTGCCTCGTACCCTTGTTATGTATAGGCTTACTCCAAAAATTCCTACTCGAATTGAATTTCTGGCCACGATCAACCTTCAGAATTTGTTGTCGTTGTTTCTCTTGATCCAAGTCTCCTTTCGGTAAAAATAATACCGTAGCAAATGTTTTGCTTTCCTTCTTCTTTTAGTACTCGTAGTACCAAAATCAACAAATCAACGTCTAAACAAATTTCTTTGTTTGTCGTTCCTGCTATTGCTTGCTTCTTGTGCAACGTTGCTCTCACAATACTCCTTCTCGTTCTTTATTTCTTGTCCACACCGTTTATCAACAACGCCTAATACCTAGTCGGTATTCTTTCTTTTATGAAGTGAGTGATCAATTCGCTTCAGTTTTCTTCAAACTTGTTGTTGCTTCTTGTATTGCCAACGTGCCTACTCTTCGTATATATGTTTGTATGTACCGGTATCTATCTCTAAATCCAAGCAATGCCAATTTGTTTTTCTTTTTCTGCTTCTGCTGCGCGCTTCTTTTTCTTGCGTACCAACTTTGTACACGATCTTTCTAGACGTCTAATCTTCTCTTGTTGTGTTGTAGTAGAGAACACACAAGTACGTTTCTTGTTGTTAACTTAACAAGAAGATCTTCCAAGTTTCTGGTTTTGCTGTGGCGTACGAATCACAACAAACCAAAGTACCAAAGTTTTCTGAATGGTAACCTTTTTCGTTTGCAAATTTCGACACAAAGAAAATGTATACGGTTTTTCTTATGTCCCTAAGTTATCTATGCAACCTTTCTAATGTAACAAGGATCAAAGGTTTGCGTTATTTCTGGTCGTGGGTTTTTGGGTTTGGATTCTGGTTTCTGTAACTCGATACACTAGATTCTGGACTTCTGGGTTTGTTTTCTGGTTGTAACGAGATATCCAACAAGGCTCTTGATGCCAAATGTTGTCCCAATTCGTGTATGTATATGGATCGATGTTGGTGAAACGAATACTGATTTGCAAACTAACAATAACAAAAGATAACTTATATTTGTCTAACCAATGTAATGTTACAAATTCATAAGTACTTATACTAAGCGAATGGTTGTGTTCGAACCATTGCAACGTTTCAATAGAAGGTTGTGTTGGTTCTGTTTCATTCGAACAGGTACAAACCAAACAACACACCTTTTCGGTTATTAACTAACTTCTGGAAATAACTAACTTAACTAACTTAACCGCTATTCGGTTATTTACTTTATAACGAACACGTTTGGTCCTTGGAGTTTCTTCTGTCCGAGAAGTAGCATGCAAGATTACACGCTCACAGAGGGTGTTTGGAATTGCTTATTTCAAGCTGCTGATTTACTTAATAAATAAGTAGGTAGCAACCAAGTTATTTACACACAAATAATTAAACAAGCAAACAGATCTACCTACACATTAAAATTTGGGTTCTGGGGTTTGAAAACGGAAAGTTTAGTGCTGTAGAGTATCCTAAGAAGTACAATTTAGTGAACCCGATTAAGAAGAATACAGTACTATTTCATCCTTTCGGAAGGACCGCTTTAAGATTTGTCACATATAACCCGGGTGTTTGGGCATTTCATTGCCATATTGAGGCACATTTTTTCTTGGGTGTGGGAATAGTGTTTGCGGAAGGTATAAAGAATGTTGGGGCATTGCCTCCATCTATCATGGGTTGTGCTGATACCAGAAGATTGACTGAGCCATAGTTGATGTTTATATTTTGTATTTATTCGTAATTTCATACTTATTTTGTACGCCAATGCAAGTTTAAAACTTATTTTTGTATAGATACATATTGATTATAACTCTGTAATTTGGAATTAAAAAGGTAATTTGTTTACGAGCTATGATTTGTTTGGAATTAAGTGACTAATATTTGTTGTAATTTAAATTGCATGCTACTATAAGTAATATGCTAGTAATACTAGCTTACAACCATTGTTAGTTGATTTTGAAGTTAATCAGTATGCCGGCCTCTTAGTCCATGCATGGGAGATACAGACCTTAATTAGAAGCTCCATAATTGGCTTCACTAAATTATTGCAGCAATAGTTCGTATAATACATGATTGTTAATGAACATTGTGTTAAAGGAAAAATCGAGCCTCAACAGTATAACTAAGCGTGTAATAACAACGAAACATAAGATATGAATATCATACCTTAAACGGAAACGGCCAAAGCATAATCACACACTAGCAAAAGATGCAGCGAACAAAAAGCAATCATCACTAAATTCTATATTGAGGTCACGTGAAGTCTTTAGCACAATGTTGTATTGAAAAGTCTTTGTGCCGATTCTAATCACCATAGACGAATCTTCTTCTCTTTCTCCTAGTGAAATACACCAGACATCGAAAAACATGCTCCATATTATGGGAATTGGTGTTATAATATCATAAAGATTAACGAAGTACTTGGACGACCATTCAGAATGCCCGTTCCTCATCTCGTAAACATTCAGCTGTAAAGAATGAGTTTTGTCCATACCAAAAAGAAGCAAACTACCAAGAGACAAACAATTTATGATCCCAGGGCTTATCCTCATTTAAGGTTCCAGGTAGTTGTACGTTTGTTAAAATCGGACGTTCGTTCACAAAATCAATCTTGTAATGCAAATACCCACTCGGATAACAACGGCCCAACCAATGAATAGCATCATTCCAATATATTCCCATTTTAAAACCTGAAAAAGATTTCCTGGGAAATGCATCACTGCAAACAATATCCCAATTGCCTGTTTCTGAAGAGTAAATTTGTATCTGAATCAAAACAGGATCGTCATCTTCATCACTAATGCTACTAGCATACACGACTTTGTAGTGAGGTGATTTGGTAGGATCAAAAGCCATTTTCATACCACATTTAATACTACTCGAGTACTCGGTGAAATACGTGGTTATGGAAGCAACTTAAAGAGATTAATGGACGGATTGTAAACACAATACTTATTGTACGCCGTATCATGGCATAAAAGCAAACCGTTGCATGACTGCTCTCAGAGCCTATATTTTTAAAGGTGGTCTTAAAATATTTGAGTATTTTAAATCTGTTGACAATAGAAGGAGGGTCACTCTTAGGTATTTGGCTCCGACGCTTAATGAACTTAGTGTCTTTGATAAGAGATAACCAATGTTTGGATGCGGACTTAAACAAAAGAAGCGAGATAGTAGGTAACCTAAGTAAAATTTCGTTTAGTAGGTCGTCATTGGACATGACTGTCTGTACGGACAAAGGGAGTTTGTTGACGTCATTGCCGACTGGCCGTACAGAAAGTTTGGACGGATCTCTAGCAGTCGTTTCCATGGACCATAAAACCCTAGCATTTTTCTTCTGCTGTTAGGGTTTGAAGTACGTAGGTTAGTTATTGGGGTAAAAAAAAAAGTACGTAGGGATATATAGATTGTGTTTTAAAAGGAATAAACCCTATATTTATTGAATTTAATTTTTGGTACATGTATTTTCTTGGAAAGTTAATTATGGGAATTTTTAGTTTAGTTTAATACAATCAACTACTGGAAAAAGAAAAATCATCATACGTGCATCTTTTCTTAGAAAGGTGAAAATATATTAATCACATAAAACATATAAGCCTTTACAAAAATATTAGTACAAGTTCGATCATTAGACATGCCCAAAAATCCAACTAATTATATCATCCGTTTAGTTTAGTACAAAAAGCATATGATACTTAGAGCATCTACAATGCATAGCTTTTCACAAAGCTTTTTACTATTTCAAACACTATTTCAAAGACTTTTTAGCATTGTAACACTAAACTTTTTCAAAAGCTTTTTGCAATGACTTTGCATACTCCAAGCGGTTAAAGCTTTTGTAAACATTGCACAGTTGAAGACATTAATTACAATCAGTTTTTGATATTAAAAAAGTAATATAATTAAATGTTAAAAAGCTTTTCAAGGTTTTAGCATTGGTGATGCTCTTATGAATGTGATTGAGCAGGCTAGGACATACTTGTATCATGCTCATTATGGTATGCAATACGGATCCGCTTAGGGTAGCACTACCGGATGCCGACTCCAAACAATTTTCTGATGATTATGACAGAAGCATTAATTATTCTTAACGATTGGTATCATAGAAGCACTTATGAACAGGCTACCGGCCTTTCTTCTATTCCCTTTGTTTGGGTTGGTGATCCTCGGGTAAATTTTTAAGAGAAATGCTAGGATCACAAAAATTTTATAAAAAAATTTCTACATAATGATATGGAATGATTATTTGTGGATGAAAATTAGAGAGATAATTTAAAAGTAAGAGAGCGAATGCCACTCGCTAGATGACAAGTCGTTATGTGGATATTTTGTGGTTCTAGTATTTCTCATTTTTTAAATCATAAAAGAGAATTGAAGTAATTTGTGAAACTTCATTATTGAAGGAAAAACTGTTAGAGAATTCAAAGTGTCGTTACAAAGTTAAAAATGAAATTAAACTACATCTAAGCCATTTATACCTATGAAAATATCTAGAATACAATTCTAACTAACTCCTATCTACATAAATATCTTGTCATCAAATCTTCTTACAATAGACTTTAGCCTTATGAAGAAGCTGGTACTTTTGGAATGTTGTTTGACTTTTGCACATTGTTTACTTGATGAATTGTGAGTGATGTTGTTGTTTCCCTTGGGTACTTTCATTATCCACCCCCCCCCCCAACCAACTAGTTTGCAGTGTGAAAGGATCACAAATGCCAAACTTGCTAAGAGAGTTGTAGTAAAGGAGTTTAGTTAAGCCTTTAGTAAGAACACCAGTTGCTTGAAACTTTATAGGAATATAGGAGGGTAAGATTTGCTGAGCTTTGATCTTGTCTCTCACAAAGTGGCAGTCTATCTCAATGTGTTTTGTTCTTGCATGGTGGACTGGATTTGAGGCAAGTGCAATAGCAGATTCATTGTCACGTATGATAGGTACAAGGTACAGGTTGAGTTATCTTGAGGTTTAGGTCTTGAAACAAACATTTAAGCCATGTGATCTCACAAGTACAATCTGCTAGTGCCCTGTATTTTGCTTATGTAAAGGACCTTAAGACCACAATTTGTTTCTTAGATATCTTTGAAATGAGACAGCTACCAAGGAAGATAGTATATCCAGCCACTGATCTTCTGGTGATAGGACAGGATGCCCAATCACTATCACAATAGGCTGAAAGAGTTAGATCTTTATTCTTTGGGAAATGAAGGCCTTGTCCTGGGCATAATTTGATGTATCTCATGACTCTTTGCAGTGCCTTCATGTGAATAGTGGTAGGATTATGTGAAAATTGACTTAGAATCTATGCTGCAAAGGAGAGATCAAGCCAGGTGATTGGTGAGGTAGATAAGTTTCCAACCAAAGTTTTATATAAGGATGGATTAGAGAGTAGGTCACTAGTATCATTGTTGAGTGAAACAGTTGGATCAAGAGGTGTGATTGCAGGTCTTTAATGAAGTACACCAGGATGATGTATTAGTTCTAGTGCATACTTTCTTTGGGACATCACAATGCCAGTTGAGTTTCTTAGAATTTCAATGCCCAAGTAGTATTGCAGAGGTCCAAGATCCTTGATACTGAATTGCTGATGAAGTTATTGTTTGATTGAGTTTAGAAGAGCTTGATCATTGCCTGCCAAGAGAATATCATCTACATATACAAGTAGTGCAATGAAGCTTTGTCCTTGAGTAATGGTAAACAAAGATGTATTTGCATAGCTTTGTTGAAATTGTAGAGAAAGTAGGAAGAGGGTGAGCTTGTTAAACCGCTTCCTATTGGCATGTTTGAGACCATATAGGGACTTTGTCAGCTTACATGACAGTTGACACGACCGTTTCATACAAAACTTAAATAAATGGCATAGTTAACTAACAACCAATGATGCATGTATCATTGAACATATATTTTAAAAAACGTTCAGAATATATCTACTTGTGTAGACTAGTCCACTACTCCACTCTCCTCATTCAAACTCAAGCTATCTTGTACACCAAAAGTAATTCAAAATGCGACTTCTACGCATGACAATGTCCATATAACAAGTCTCACCCAAGAAAACCCATAAGCAATTTTCAACAAGCACCTTCTCTTAACACTCCATCCGTCTCAAAATAATTGTAACACCCCAACCCGATAAGGGTAGAAGTATTACATTACAGTGACATATCAGAACAAACACAAGCATATGATTCATACATACAACGAAATTCAGGGTTACAAATGAAAATCTGAAACTACAAGGTTACAAAACAAATAAATAAATACTATGTCTAATAAAGTGAAACTTCATTTAATCGTCTCTAGTCCAAAGCATAGTCTTCTAAGTCCAGTCACACTCTCTTCCCATAACCCAGCTTCCTACTAAAACCTGCCGCAGGAAAAGGAAATGCGGCTGAGCTTAAAAAGCCCAGTGAACAGATACATATACAAAGCAATGATAATGAAACAGAACTGAAATATAGTGCATTGGGGAATATCATAAGGAATAAACAAATGAATAATAGAAATGAAGGAATAGGATAGTCCTCCACCACGAGCCCAAAACTCAAAGTCATATCTCAAAGTCATAAGCCTTCAATTCATAATCTCACAATCAGAGGGGATACCTCTCAGGCAACCAGATAATATGAGGGGTGTCCTCATGTATCATAAGGGTGGAGTGATCAGCTCCCAGGGGTTGTGAAGGGCATGTATAGCACACAGTACCAATCACCTCAAAGTCAACTCAAAGTCATAGTTAAATCCACTAAGCATACATGTCTAGGATTGCAACCCATACGCCCCTTACTCAAAGTCAATCTCAAAGTCATATACTCAAAGTCATAATGGCCATAATAGTAATCATAAAAAGGGACGGCGTGAGAAATCACTCACCCACACATGAGTCATGCCAGTGGTGCATCACAGACATGCCTATGGTACCTCCATAGGTAGGAGAAACATAAATGGCTCGGGTATCAAACTAAGAGTCGGGTCTCAAAGTCATGCAAAAGGTCATATAGCAAAGGTTTATCTCAGAATCATATCAAAGGTTCATAATAGCAGTTCATAACAAAGGGTTCATATCAGAAATAGTATTCAAGGTCCAATAAGAGTTTATCAGGTCAAGGTTCATATTCAAAAATCAATTCATGGTTCAGTTCAAAAGTCCGTTTCAAAAGTTTCTATTAAAAGTCCAATTTAAATAATCTTTTAAAACAGTTTTCATAAAAATGGTCTTTCAAAATATAGTGTTCATGAAAGTTAAATAACCTTTCTTTTAAAAAGAAATTTTGCATCATTTATAAACATCTTTTCAAATCGGTCCTTCTCAAAACATTTCCATGGTATCATTAAGAAGGTTTTCATAGCATAGGTTCATAACGGAGGTCATATCAAGTGGGATCAACAGAGAAGGTTCAAGTAAAGGGGATCATAGCAATGGCATCAATTCGGGAACTAACGGATCAGAATATGAAAGAGATCATGAGAAACCTTTTGAGAAAGGTCAGAATATCTGTACCTTAAACCGCAAGTGCACACATGACAGAAACATAAAGGTCGAAAGCAAAATCCCTTCCTCAGCGAATCTACACGAATTAATGGTCGGCTTGTTATTAATAACTTATTCAATTCAGATTTCTCATTTTAGTCGGCTTTCCAGTTTTAGTAACTTTCCATTTAAAGTGACTTTCCACTTTTAGCAGGTTTCCATAAATAGTAAGTTTCCACTTTTAGAAAGTTTCCATAATTAGAAAGTTGAATCATTATTAATGGAATCAAAGTATCTTTTAACATATTTACACATTTGGTCCTTAGGGTTTCATAACTTTACATTTTAACCCTTTACTTTCCAAATTTACACTTTAAACCTTTTAGTATTCAAAGTTACACATTAAACCCTTAGCTTATCCATTTTACATAATGATCCCTTATTTTATCATGTTATACGAATATACCTTCAAGTATTCACAATTTACACTTTTAAGTCCTTCAAGTTATCAAAGTTACATATTTAACCCTTTAATTTACAATTACAACTTTTAATTATTAATAATTACATATTAAGCCATTTATTTACCAATTTATCACAAAACCCCTTGAATACTTTTAAATACTCAAAACAGCTCCAAGTTTCTGAAAATTACATTTTTAGTCCCTCTCTTTTAATTATTTTCAAAACAAACCCTAATTAATCATTAAATAGATTTTAATCCATTTAAATGCAAAACTTACACTTAGCACCCTTAGGTTATATTTTTGTCGAATAGTATACAACCCAAATAAGTTCCAGAATTAACCTTGAAGTTTTTAAAGTTTACAAAACTCACCCAAAACTTTTAAATGCAAATCGTATAACATAAAATCATGGAATTAGGAACCCTACCCAAATCAAATCCTTTTGTAATCATTACCTTATCATTAAATGTTATTAATAATCATCAAACAAACCCTAATTCATCAAAAATCAGATCGCATGCTTTTCTTCCTTTTCTTTTTATACGTTTTATTCAAAAACACAATTTGCCAAAATAATTCGAAATCAAGGATTCAAGCCATGTTAATTCTTTCCAATAATTTTCCAGGTCATAATAGATTATAATACACATAAATAAATTATATTCAGAATTATTATGGATCGCATGGTGTCTTTTACGTTTTACACATGTTTTTAGGGTTTAATTCACGAAAACAATATAGAGCATGCATGGATCGAACCAAACATTTTATTTGATGTTTATAAGGTATAAAGGACCTGAGAAAAATACCAAATCAAGAATGGAACGTGTAGAGAGGGCTGTACGAATTATAGCATACGCGTAGAGCCAAAACGATCCAAAAATAACCATGACTTCACCAATGATCTTCCAACCTTGAAACCAATTTTCGTGGGTCTTATATGATGTAAGGAACATCATAAAAATAAGAAATCATTTTTATAGAGGTCGTATGAAACATAACGAATTTACCTTTGTTTTAGGGCTCGACACAAAGAAAACAATGCTACGATCGTGTAAGGCTTCAACAATTCGAATGGGATTTTTCTTGGCTTCTTAGGATGTTGATGAATCACAGAAAAATTCTTGAGAGTGATGGGAGAGTCGAATGGAGGCTAAGAGATTTCTTTGGTGTGTTATTTTTCAATCGGTAATTAGGGTTTAGTGTAAAAAAGGTATGGATTGACTATAAAAGATGGAATGCCGTGTGATGGGGGCCTTGGGCCAGGAATTTCGAGATTTTGGTTAGGAGAAAATCTCTTGATGATTATCTTGTACATTTACCATAACTAGATCCATTTAAATTCAATTTAAATCAAAATAAACCACATATTAAGTTAATCGGCCCTATAGGGGTATTTTGGTAATTTTACTACTTGTATAAATGTTAAATGTAATTGTTAAAATTATTTAGATACATAACTTGTGCATTGTTTGAAGTTTGGGATTTATTTGGTACTTTAATAAGCTTTTAATTAAATTTCAAATTGGTAAGGGCAATTTGGTCTTTTCACATGTTCTCAGATTTTAGGTGTTACAACTTCTTCCCCTCTAAAAATAAAAAATTTCGTCCTCGAAATTTGAAGTCGCAAAGTTAGACGAAGTCATAGCAAACCGCAAAAGTCGTCACAACATTCTCACGCCCGGGGAGGTTCTTCCAAAAGATATTCAGACCAACTGGTTTCTCATGACTCGTAATTATTGTCAAAACAGTTTCAGATTTCTCAGAAGGGCATATCATATTGAATTTGAATCAAAAGAATAATGTACCAAACATAACGGATGATAAACGAATTCTCCAGGAAGAGGTATAAAAATACATAGGATTTTCATCGAATTGATTAGGCGAATCAAATGAGAATACATTGAATTGTAGCAAACATGGGGTGATATACGGTTTAACCCTTCAGCTTCTCAGATAGTCTCGGCTTTTAGATAACCCTCCAAAGGTATTCTCATAAACAAACAGGTCTCATTTCCTCAAAGTCCACAATCACATATTTTACTCATAGCAGATCATAATGAACAACTTCACGAATGCGAATCGTATACGGACAGAAAGCATATCGTTAGATATCGTTAACGGCAGAAATTTCATAATGGAACCTAAGATCCTTATTAGAAGTTGCAAAGATCAGCAAAACACGTGTCGAGAGTCCAAACGTATCGAATCGTATAACAAGGACAGCATATCAAACGTATAGGTAGAATGAACCTAAAGTCTCACTAAACTCAGATGATCTTGATCAGATGCCAGAATTCTAAAGCTTCTAAGGCACTTCTTAAAATATCATATGCCCACCATAAGTGCACGTTATATGATGTAAGTATTATCACGTTGGCCAGGCGTCATAATACTGGCATCATATACATATGCCCTCATGATGATCATACTTTATCTCAAGTCGTGAACACCCAAACTTATTTAAATCCACCTAGTCCACCTATAGTCTCAGAGGTCACCAAAATCAAACAACATAACTAAGAGAACGAAATTACTCGAAGAGTAACGGAGATCCGAGAATGTCATTCAAAATTAAGGTACGTCATCAGTAACGTCAATTCTTTACAGCATCATCTCGTCTAAACACAATGTCCGCTTTCAAATCCGTCCACTCATTTACAAATTTCAAAATTTCTTCCAAGTTGGGGTAGTCTGTTTACTCTTGTCCATCTTGCCTCATGATTAAAAGAATTTAAAACTCGAGTCTGGTTCCTCCGGTCTTCAGCAGCTCCTCTTGGTAGTGTGGCATCGTAACGGCAGTCTCTGACGCAATCACTGTGGATTCCTCCATCCGCAGGTCTGCTTCTGCTCTCAATTCATCTTAGTACAACTAAAATGAATAGAGAAACAAGACTGCGTGTCTTTGACAGGTCTTCTAACATAGCTCCAGGTCTTAAGGTACATGCTGTTGTTGTCGACTCCAGGTTGTGTGTTGAATGGTTCGTCTTCTTTGGTCTGGTTGTCTTGATGCCCAAACTGAAATCTTCACGTGTTGCGTGATGCATGATTGAGCACTATCCTAGTTCCTCACTTCTTCTTGTATGCTTCTTCCATGGTAATGCTTGTCGCAACCATCTTCTACGACTCTTCCACCAAGTTTCTAACTCCGATAACGATCTTCGATCTTGGTCCTTCTTGTGAAAGCTCTGTCTTTACATTATACAGGGTAGGGTTGTCTACTATGCTTTCTGAACGTCAATCAAAATTTTCTTCCAGAACAAAGGGTCATCTCACCAATAATCTCTATGTTCTTCTTTCGTTTTAGAACACAACACCATGTCATACTATGACAATTTGTCCAAAACACGCGAAAAACATGAATATTCTAGCCAACACCGTCGGCATCATTCAAGTTCATAAATGTTATAACGAGTGCAGAGGCAGCTTCAGAAATCATCTCAGGAAATTTTCACATCGCCTTCTTTCTTCTTCAGGAACTGAAATACTTCCCAAAGGTTACTCTCGGTTAGTTAACCCCCTTCTTAGAAGTTTTTGTGGTTGCTTCTTCAGCCTTCAAATCTAAAATGATGCAATCAAATGCGGGGTTCAAAGGAAAAACAAATTAATCATTGATACGCGGAAACAGATAATGATTGCTGATAGTGGTACGTTTAAGTTCACGATAGTCGATACGTCATCGCATACTTCTCTTGTTCTTCTTCATAAACAAACGAGAGCATCCAAAGAGAAATCACCAAGGTTGGCAGAAATCATATTCCATCGGCTCCTTCAAACACTCAACTTCTATGGTACCATGGTTTCTTCAACTGAGATTAGTTCAATACCCACTCTACTTCCTAAGCAGGAAGGAGTACCAAAAGGTTCATCAGAGAATACCGGAAAATCTTCGTACAACAAAATATTTCCCAATAGCAGAACTTTCTAAGGGTTGATAATAATGGTTTTCAGGAAAACTTTGATAATCACATGAGTTCGGGGTTGGTGTTTCCATAGTGGCAGAAATTTTAGCAGATGTAGAGAGTCATCATAATGAAATAGGGTGAAGCAGATTTTTAAGGTCACAATTCAGATATGGTAGTCTATGGTATCTTCACGAATAGCCATTCAGTCCAAAAGACCGTACAATCAGACATCTCAAAGTCAAAGGATTCATAGAGTGAATACAGTCGTCAAATCAGACAGATAGTTCATATATCAGAGTCAAGTACATGGTTCAACAAAAATGTTGGGATGGATAAACGAACAGTTCAATGTGTGGGAATTTCGTTTAGCTTCTTAGCATAAGCGACAGGTAGGATGTGTATCATTGGTAATACGAATATCGTATAGTCGTCAATTGTGAGAGGTACAGAATCTCAGTTATCAGCATCATCATGCTTAGTTAACAAATCCATACAAAGATAGTATTTACATCATACCCTTCCAAAGGAAACGGTTGGCAGAACAAGGTTCATCATTCAAAGAGAGGAAACAAAACTTCTCATATTCGTGGTTCATAATTACCAAAATTCTCATAGGAGTAATAATGGATCATACAGAGTTAAGTAGTATCGGATGATACATTCATACCCAGCATAAGTAATGAATTTACAGAATGTGTCGAACACATTGTGGTTGAATGACCTACGATGTGGTCGAAAAGGTGTCAAACAGCTTATCAAACAAATCGGAGGCGGAGATCAAAATCTGAAGGTGAAACTTAAATGTGTAAGGTATCCAGGTAGCTTTCCGAGGTATTCCAAACTTACTTTGTTACTAAGCTTAAGTTGCAAAACTTCTAACTTCTGAAACAAAGGTCCTTATAAGGCTTATCTAAGAGCAAAGGCACGATCAGAGTGATACGGAAGCAAATGATACTTACATAAATGTCTTAGTCTACCCATTCCTCACTGGTAATAACTTAGGTTCCTATGGGGAATCCTAATGTAAAGTTTCAAAGGTTGTCTTATGAGTGCCTACAGTGGAAACTTAGGGGTCCAAACTTCACAGGTCAAGGGTAAATGTATTACGAATCACAGCCTGGGCTCTGATACCATAATTGTAACACCCCAACCCGATAAGGGTAGAAGTATTACATTACAGTGACATATCGGAACAAACACAAGCATATGATTCATACATACAACGAAATTCAGGGTTACAAATGAAAATCTGAAACTACAAGGTTACAAAACAAATAAATAAATACTATGTCTAATAAAGTGAAACTTCATCTAATCGTCTCTAGTCCAAAGCATAGTCTTCTAAGTCCAGTCACACTCTCTTCCCATAACCCAGCTTCCTACTAAAACCTGCCGCAGGAAAAGGAAATGCGGCTGAGCTTAAAAAGCCCAGTGAACAGATACATATACAAAGCAATGATAATGAAACAGAACTGAAATATAGTGCATTGGGGAATATCATAAGGAATAAACAAATGAATAATAGAAATGAAGGAATAGGATAGTCCTCCACCACGAGCCCAAAACTCAAAGTCATATCTCAAAGTCATAAGCCTTCAATTCATAATCTCACAATCAGAGGGGATACCTCTCAGGCAACCAGATAATATGAGGGGTGTCCTCATGTATCATAAGGGTGGAGTGATCAGCTCCCAGGGGTTGTGAAGGGCATGTATAGCACACAGTACCAATCACCTCAAAGTCAACTCAAAGTCATAGTTAAATCCACTAAGCATACATGTCTAGGATTGCAACCCATACGCCCCTTACTCAAAGTCAATCTCAAAGTCATATACTCAAAGTCATAATGGCCATAATAGTAATCATAAAAAGGGACGGCGTGAGAAATCACTCACCCACACATGAGTCATGCCAGTGGTGCATCACAGACATGCCTATGGTACCTCCATAGGTAGGAGAAACATAAATGGCTCGGGTATCAAACTAAGAGTCGGGTCTCAAAGTCATGCAAAAGGTCATATAGCAAAGGTTTATCTCAGAATCATATCAAAGGTTCATAATAGCAGTTCATAACAAAGGGTTCATATCAGAAATAGTATTCAAGGTCCAATCAGAGTTTATCAGGTCAAGGTTCATATTCAAAAATCAATTCATGGTTCAGTTCAAAAGTCCGTTTCAAAAGTTTCTATTAAAAGTCCAATTTAAATAATCTTTTAAAACAGTTTTCATAAAAATGGTCTTTCAAAATATAGTGTTCATGAAAGTTAAATAACCTTTCTTTTAAAAAGAAATTTAGCATCATTTATAAACATCTTTTCAAATCGGTTCTTCTCAAAACATTTCCATGGTATCATTAAGAAGGTTTTCATAGCATAGGTTCATAACGGAGGTCATATCAAGTGGGATCAACAGAGAAGGTTCAAGTAAAGGGGATCATAGCAATGGCATCAATTCGGGAACTAACGGATCAGAATATGAAAGAGATCATGAGAAACCTTTTGAGAAAGGTCAGAATATCTGTACCTTAAACCGCAAGTGCACACATGACAGAAACATAAAGGTCGAAAGCAAAATTCCTTCCTCAGCGAATCTACACGAATTAATGGTCGGCTTGTTATTAATAACTTATTCAATTCAGATTTCTCATTTTAGTCGGCTTTCCAGTTTTAGTAACTTTCCATTTAAAGTGACTTTCCACTTTTAGCAGGTTTCCATAAATAGTAAGTTTCCACTTTTAGAAAGTTTCCATAATTAGAAAGTTGAATCATTATTCATGGAATCAAAGTATCTTTTAACATATTTACACATTTGGTCCTTAGGGTTTCATAACTTTACATTTTAACCCTTTACTTTCCAAATTTACACTTTAAACCTTTTAGTATTCAAAGTTACACATTAAACCCTTAGCTTATATTTTTAATCGTTAAATACATTTTAATCCATTTAAATGCAAAACTTACACTTAGCACCCTTAGGTTATATTTTTGTCGAATAGTATACAGCCCAAATAAGTTCCAGAATTAACCTTGAAGTTTTTAAAGTTTACAAAACTCACCCAAAACTTTTAAATGCAAATCGTATAACATAAAATCATGGAATTAGGAACCCTACCCAAATCAAATCCTTTTGTAATCATTACCTTATCATTAAATGTTATTAATAATCATCAAACAAACCCTAATTCATCAAAAATCAGATCGCATGCTTTTCTTCCTTTTCTTTTTATACGTTTTATTCAAAAACACAATTTGCCAAAATAATTCGAAATCAAGGATTCAAGCCATGTTAATTCTTTCCAATAATTTTCCAGGTCATAATAGATTATAATACACGTAAATAAATTATATTCAGAATTATTATGGATCGCATGGTGTCTTTTACGTTTTACACATGTTTTTAGGGTTTAATTCACGAAAACAATATAGAGCATGCATGGATCAAACCAAACATTTTATTTGATGTTTATAAGGTATAAAGGACCTGAGAAAAATACCAAATCAAGAATGGAACGTGTAGAGAGGGCTATACGAATTATAGCATACGCGTAGAGCCAAAACGATCCAAAAATCACCATGACTTCACCAATGATCTTCCAACCTTGAAACCAATTTTCGTGGGTCTTATATGATGTAAGGAACATCATAAAAATAAGAAATCATTTTTATAGAGGTCGTATGAAACATAACGAATTTACCTTTGTTTTAGGGCTCGACACAAAGAAAACAATGCTACGATCGTGTAAGGCTTCAACAATTCGAATGGGATTTTTTTTGGCTTCTTAGGATGTTGATGAATCACAAAAAAATGCTTGAGAGTGATGGGAGAGTCGAATGGAGGCTAAGAGATTTCTTTGGTGTGTTATTTTTCAATCGGTAATTAGGGTTTAGTGTAAAAAAGGTATGGATTGACTATAAAAGATGGAATGCCGTGTGATGGGGGCCTTGGGCCAGGAATTTCGAGATTTTGGTTAGGAGAAAATCTCTTGATGATTATCTTGTACATTTACCATAATTAGATCCATTTAAATTCAATTTAAATCAAAATAAACCACATATTAAGTCAATCGGCCCTATAGGGGTATTTTGGTAATTTTACTACTTGTATAAATGTTAAATGTAATTGTTAAAATTATTTAGATACATAACTTGTGCATTGTTTGAAGTTTGGGATTTATTTGGTACTTTAATAAGCTTTTAATTAAATTCAAATTGGTAAGGGCAATTTGGTCTTTTCACATGTTCTCAGATTTTAGGTGTTACAATAATTGTCCATATTTCCTTTTTGGGTTGTCTCAAAATAATTGTTCATTTTTTTTTAAAGTAAAAACTAGAGAATTTAGTGAGGGAATATTCTGTATGAATGATTCAAAATTAAAGTGACCCCACTTTTATTAAACCATGTGATTTTTGACTCCTGACAATAATTTTTAGACGGAGGGAGTAGTTTATTATTAAACCGAGGCATACATTGAAACATTGTCATAACATCTTCCACACTTATCAATGGGACCAACCCATGATCAAAAGATTCACCAGGATCCTAAAATGTGTGAACAAAGTACTATCATCCCCTAATCCTAGCTCGTCTAACTTCTCAATAAACTGCTGAATACAGAAATAGTCAACATCAATCAGGTCAACATGCTATATGTGCGAACCGATATCTTCGGTTTGGTGGATCTGTGAAGAGCCCATTGTGGTGGATTTTCAGAGTGAACAGTGTACCATTAGAATTTGGTTATAAAAGCAAATAACAACTTAAAAGTATGAAAATCACATAACCTACAATGTACAAATGCATGTTCGAATAAGAAAAATAAATGACAACTTAAAACATCTAAGCTTACCGTAAATAGAACCAAGCTCATTGGTCAGAAACTAGGGCGTTTGAATCTGCCAAAGTAGGGAAACCACTACCATGGTATGTGTTCGTGGGTGTATAATTTGATCAGTTGAAACATGATAGAATGTGTTTGTGTGTGATTTGATCGGTTTATACATGAGTAAGTTTAGTTTCAAAAAATGTCCTCGTCGAATTTCGTGTCTGGGAATGTAGCAGGTGTGTATAAAAGGCGGGAACAGTGAACTGACGAAAATACCCTCACGTGGAACGCACGTGAGGACTAACTAACGGGATTTTGTAGATCGTTAGCAAAAAACGCGAATTTGCAACTACAGTGCAACCTCAGGGGCATTATTCGCAAAAGTCCAAACGTTAGATATACAGCTAGCATGATTTTAAAACAAGAGAAATTTCTCGCAAAAATGGCAACGTTATGGGTATAAAATTTGCAGTTTACTCTTATAAGTAACATCATTAACAAGGATGGCTTTGTACAACATATATCAACTTAAAAATGTTATGAATTAAAAAAAAATAAAAAATAAAAAATAAAAAATAAAATAAATTACCACATAAAAAAAACTAAATAAAAAAATTATTAAAAAAGAAAAAAAAAAAAAAGAAAAGAAAAGCCACATTGTCTAAATTGTAAAAACCACACTACCACAGGGACTAAACTGAAAAGTTTTCTTTATATATCATATTCCCCATATACCACACCCTACACACACAATCGACACCATCCAAAGTCCAAACCATCGACACCATCGGCAAGGACATACAGTCGACACCATCCAAACCGAGGGGGCCTTTATGTAATTTTTTTTTTATTCTTGTTGCCCTTAACGCAGCGTTAAGACCTTAACGCAGCCTTTCACGCAGGCCTTTAACGCGAGGTTCCGGTGTGATAACGTGGGTTTAACGCACGTTAAATAGACTCAACATCACCCTTAACGCAAGAGCTGTGTTACGATACCGTTTGCTCTAATAGTAATACATGTCAACTTTAGTTTAATAGTAATACATGTCAACTTTAGTTTGCTCTAATAGTAATACATGTCAACTTTAGTCGTGTGAATTCTAGAATTACCTAACAAGAATAAATTCACATAAAAAAATATTAACTATTTATCGGATTATTTTTTCGAACTCTATATTTGCAACAAATTACTTTTCATTTCTTAACAACTACACTATTATTTTACTTTTCATTTCTTAACAACTAGAATATTGATTTTGGATGGATGAATCTCAACATAATAGTTTTCTCAAGGTTTTAAGATGTATTATAGTAATTACTCTTTAACTACTAACAAATCATGTATAAATCAAATAAGATATGAAAATACTCTCTCCGTTATAATATAAGGTTTTATATCGCTATTTTAACATATCTCAAAATAAATGTCCACTTTACAGTGAAAATAAATGTCCACTTTATAGTCTACACATGAGAGTTGACACGACCGTTTCATACAAAACTTAAATAACCTGCATAGTTATACAACTAACAACCAATTATGTATTAATGAACAGATATTTTAAAAATCGTTTTAGGATATGTCTACTTGTGTAGGGCCTAAGCTAGTCCACTTTCCACATTCAAAGTCAGCTATCTTGTACACCAAAAGTAAAATACGACTTTTACGCAAGACAACATCCGTATAAGTCACACCCACGGAAACCCCCTAAGCAATTTCTGAATAACAGTACAACACCTTCTCTTAATAATTTATTATTATATCACCCAATATATATAGACTAACACACTGGGGAATAGATCTCATTAAAACACTAATCTCCTAAAAAATAAAACTAAAAACACTATTCGAAGTCGCTTATTTTTGCAAAACATTGAAGACCAACTTACTTCAGATGAAGGGTCTGTTATTATATGTGTTGCTACTTTCTATAATATTGAGTCTAAACTCGATAGTTGAAGCCAAGATTCGACATTACAGATGGGAAGTTAAGTACGAGTTTAAATCGCCAGATTGCTTTAAGAAGCTAGTGATCACTATTAATGGAAGAAGCCCTGGTCCATCAATATTGGCACAACAAGGTGACACAGTTATTGTTGACCTTAAAAACAGCTTGGTAACTGAAAATGTCGCGATTCATTGGCATGGTATCAGACAGGTAATACAATATAACCATATAGCTAGTTAAGTTAAATACTTGAGTTGATAAATTTGTTTAGGTTTTTATTGGTTTTTTAATGAATTTGCAGATTGGTACTCCATGGGCTGATGGAACTGAAGGTGTTAGCCAATGTCCTATTGTACCTGGAGACACTTTTAGATATAAGTTTGTAGTGGACAGGGTAAGATATTATAAAAACTCGTATTAAAACTGATTATCTGATTATTGCGTTTTGAAAAAGCAGATAATTCATGTAGTAATATATATGGAAGTTGTATATTATTATTGGATGCGCAGGCAGGAACATATTTGTACCATGCTCATTATGGTATGCAAAGAGAGGCTGGGTTATACGGTTCGCTTCGGGTAGCACTACCGGATGGCAAACCAGAACCTTTTCCGTATGATTATGACAGAAGCATTATTCTTAACGATTGGTATCATAAAAGCACTTATGAACAGGCTGCAGGCCTTTCTTCTATTCCCTTTCAATGGGTCGGTGAACCTCAGGTAATTTTTTAAATCATAAATCTATAATAAGTTAGTTAATATTCTATGACAACCCATGTTAGCATGACCTGTTTTGTCATATTTTTTGTCCATGATGAAAAAGTAGTACAAAGTTTGTGACTAGTATATTTTTGGTAGAAACTTATGTTTTATGGTTTTTGGTACAGTCATTGTTGATTCAAGGAAAAGGAAGATATGACTGTAGTTTACCAGAGGTTGCGGGCCTTCCGCCAGGTTCATGTAACACCACAAATCCTGAATGCTCGCATTATGTTTTCACGGTTGTTCCCGGGAAAACATACAGGCTTAGAATTGGAAGTTTAACTGCTTTGGCTGCTCTCAGTTTCGAAATAGAGGTAAAACCAAAATAATATCGTATTTTAATTTTTATTTTTCATTTGATCCTAACTCTGGCATAATATTTATCACTGAAAAGCAAGTCTTTTTAAATAAGTAGTTCAAGACCTTCTATCAAAAATTAATAAACAACATTAACTTTTTTATTAAGCAATCTCATACATCGTATGACTTTCAATTTGGACATTTATGAACTAAGATTTTATGAGAATAATATCGAGAAAACGTAATAATTATTATAGTGTGAATTAAATCTGAATACAAATAACTTGTTTGCTAGACAGCAAGTTGCAATAATTTGTTTAAAGTTACTTGATCTGGGAATCTTTAGTTTTAATTATTTGTTATTTTGCACTTTTACAACCTGTTTCTAACCTATATTTTTCTATGAAACAACAGGGGCATAATATGACTGTTGTTGAAACTGATGGTCACTACGTCGAGCCTTTTGTCGTAAACAATCTATTTATTTACTCTGGCGAAACTTACTCAGTTTTAGTCACAGCAAACCAAGACCCATCAAGAAACTATTGGGCTGTGTCGAAGATGGTGAGTCGTAACAATACGACCCCAAATGGCTTAGCCATTTTCAACTACTACCCGAACCATCCTAGGAAATCACCACCAACAATCCCACCAAGTGGACCCTTTTGGAACGACATCCCATCTAGAGTTAACCAAAGTCTCAAAATCAAGTCCCACCCTCGCTACATTCACCCCGTGCCTAAAACATCAGACCGCGTCATTATTCTTTTGAACACACAAAATGAAATAAATGGAAGTAGGAAATGGTCTATTAATAATGTCTCGTTTACACTTCCTCATACACCTTATCTCGTGGCACTTAAAGAAAACTTACTTCACACATTTGAACAAACCCCGCCTCCAGACGTTATCAGTGGTTACCAAAACTATGATATTAACACGAAAGCTCCAAATGCTAATGCTACTTCTAGCAACTCTGTGTATAGACTAAAGTTTAATACCACGGTAGACATTATTCTACAAAATGCAAACACGATGATTGAGAATAATAGTGAGACACACCCGTGGCATTTACATGGGCATGATTTTTGGGTCATGGGATATGGAAATGGAAAGTTTAATGCTTCTGAAGATCCTAAGAGGTACAACTTGGTAGACCCGATCATGAAGAATACAGTACCGGTCCATCCATATGGATGGACCGCGCTGAGGTTTATAGCGAATAACCCGGGTGTTTGGGCTTTTCATTGCCATATTGAGTCCCATTTTTACATGGGTATGGGAGCAGTGTTTGAAGAAGGCATTGACAAAGTGGGCACATTGCCTACATCTATCATGGGCTGTGGTGACACTAAAAGATTTCTAAGGCCCTAGATGTTTATTGTTTTGGTATTTTTTTTTTTATATTTTTTTAAAAGTTATTCATACTTGATTTACACATCAATGTAAATTTATTGGTTATTTTTGTGTAAAAATGATAGCCACATTGATTATATAAAGATTTGGATTT
Organism: Artemisia argyi; assembly: GCA_030686995.1. NCBI lineage: Eukaryota > Viridiplantae > Streptophyta > Magnoliopsida > Asterales > Asteraceae > Artemisia > Artemisia argyi. The sequence continues at coordinate 29,547,246 of CM060688.1, read as the reverse complement.
TTAACTTTGTACTTTTGCATCTAAAAATGTATAACATATTTAAGAGTCATATTTACACAATTCTATGAAATATGTTGAATTGTAAATTGTTGATAATCAAGAGAATATAAAGACTAAAGAGGGCAACTGCAAGTAACACAAAAATTGTTAGCACTTAAGACTAGTTATTTAGCCAGTCTGAACAGGCCATATGTATGTACTAGGCCCGATATTGATTTATGACTAACCCAGGCATAAGTTCAGTTACATAAATTTCTGTTTACAAAATATACCTTGAATAATCTTCACTAAAAATGGAACAAGTTACAAATACTATAAAGCATAAACAATACAAAGACCTAGCAAAGGGCTGTAGCTAACAATTATTGTTCTATTATAAGCTTGAGTCAATCTATATGTTTTATGAAGTCTATATAAACCTTAACGAGTCAGTTTATACATTGGACTTTTAGACAACATACAATATACCTAGCTAGTTATAACAACCAATATACATTTGAATGAGAATATGAAAATTATACAGGCATAGTTATAACAAACGTATTGTACATGTCATAACTAGATAATATAATTAGATAGAGATGCATCAGATTATTAGGTAAATCCTTGTTTTTTGTTTCTAAACACTCTTTCAAACCACATACTAATATTCAACCAATATTAAAAGGAGATTTTCACACATAACACTCCATAGTGTTAAAGATTTATTTAAAATTTCCAACAAAGACCATCCTATATATAAGTGAATACCCAAATATATATATATATTATTTCCACACTATCAGAATCAACATGAAGAATAGGTTCTTGTTATTTGCACTGCTACTTAACTCGGTCACGGAAGCCAGGACTATACAGTATAACAGGGACATTAAGTATAAGTTCAAATCGCCATATTGCTATAGGAAGCTAGTCACCACCATTAATGGAGATAGCCCCGGTCCAACGATATTGGCAAAGCAAGGTGACACTATCACTGTTATAGTTAGAAACAGTTTGTTTACTGAAAGTGTCTCCATTAATTGGCATGGAATTAAGCAGAGTTAAGATAAGTAATATTTATTTTTAGGTTTTGTTCAAATATGACTGATTTGTTTATATCATGTAAACAAAATGATTTTCATGAAATTTACGGAATGTGCAGGCAGGGACATTCATGTACCATGCTCATTATGAGATGCAACAAGAGTCAGGATTATATGGAATGATTAGAGTGTCGCTTCCAGATGGTGAAACTGATCCCATTCTCTTATGACTATGAAAGAAGAATCATTCTAAATGATTGGTATTTCAAAAGCACCACTGAACACGCCACTGGTCTTTCATCTATCCCCTATGTTTGGGTCAGTGATCCTCAGGTATTTAGATGCTATAGATAATTTTGAATCAATAATAGAAGAATCCAGTGAAATGTTTATAATTGATTATGATTTAATGACTAATATTTTTTGAATTTGGTTTTAGTCATTGTTGATTAACGGAAGAGGAAAGTTCGATTGCAGTACACCTGGAATTGCCACCGGTCTATGTAACTCATTGACTGCTCGACATATGCTATATATCACAGTCACCCCTGGGAAAACTTACCGGCTTAGGATCAGATGCCTAACTGCATTGGCTGCTCTGAGTTTTGAAATAGAGGTAAACCAAATAGTTATCTTCTTATTTAGAGGGTGTTTGGAATTGCTTATTTCAAGCTGCTGATTTACTTAATAAATAAGTAGGTAGCAACCAAGTTATTTACACACAAATAGTTAAACAAGCAAACAGATCTACCTATACTATACATTAAAATTTTGGTTCTGGGGTTTGGAAACAGAAAGTTTAGTGCTGTAGAGTATCCTAAGAAGTACAACTTAGTGAACCCGATTAAGAAGAATACAGTACCATTTCATCCTTTCGGAAGGACCGCTTTAAGATTTGTCGCATATAACCTGGGTGTTTGGGCATTTCATTGCCATATTGAGGCACATTTTTTCTTGGGTATGGGAATAGTGTTTGCGGAAGGTATAAAGAATGTTGGGGCATTGCCTCCATCTATCATGGGTTGTGCTGATACCAGAAGATTCACTGAGCCATAGTTGATGTTTATATTTTGTATTTATTCGTAATTTCATACTTATTTTGTACGCCAATGCAAGTTTAAAAGTTATTTTTGTATAGATACATATTGATTATAACTCTGTAATTTGGAATTAAAAAGGTAATTTGTTTACGAGCTATGATTTGTTTGCAATTAAGTGACTAATATTTGTTGTAATTTAAATTGCATGCTACTATAAGTAATATGCTAGTAATACTAGCTTACAACCATTGTTAGTTGATTTTGAAGTTAATCAGTATGCCGGCCTCTTAGTCCATGGGAGATACAGACCTTAGAAGCTCCATAATTGGATTCACTAAATTATTGCAGCAATAGTTCGTATAATACATGATTGTTAATAAACATTGTGTTAAAGGAAAAATCGAGCCTCAACAGTATACCTAAGCGTGTAAACATAAGATATGAATATCATACCTTAAACGGAAAGGGCCAAATCTTAATCACACACTAGCAAAAGATGTAGTGAACAAAAAGCAATCATCACTAAATTCTATATTGAGGTCACGTGAAGTCTTTAGCACAATGTTGTATTGAAAAGTCTTTGTGCCGATTCTAATCACCATAGACGAATCTTCTTCTCTTTCTCCCAGTGAAATACACGAGACATCGAAATACACACTCCATATCTTGGGAATTGGTGTTATAATATCACATAGATTAACGAAGTACTTGGACGACCATTCAGAATGCCCGTTCCTCATCTCGTAAACATTCAACTGTAAAGAATGAGTTTTGTCCATACCAAGAAGAAGCAAACTACCAAGAGACACAAACAATTTATGATCCCAGGAACGTTCTAGGTAGTTGTACGTTTGTTAAAATCGGATGTTCGTTCACAAAATCAATCTTGTAATGCAAATACCCACTCAGATAACAAGGGCACAACCAATGAATAGCATCATTCCAATATATCCCCATTTTAAAACCTGAAAAACATTTACTGGGAAATGCATCACTGCAAACAATATCCCAATTGCCTGTTTCTGAAGAGTAAATTTGTATCTAAATCAAAACAGGATCGTCATCTTCATCACTAATGCTACTAGTATACACCACTTTGTAGTGAGGTGATTTGGTAGGATCAAAAGCCATTTTCATACCACATTTAATACTACTCGGTGAAATACGTGGTTGTGGAAGCAACTTAAAGAGATTAATGGACGGATTGTAAACACAATACTTATTGTACGCCGTATCATGGCATAAAAGCAAACCGTTGCATGACTGCTCAACAAAAGCATTCCTCCAAGCCTCAGAGCCTATATTTTTAAAGGTGGTCTTAAAATACTTTATCTGTTGACAATAGAAGGAGGGTCACTCTTAGGTATTTGGCTCCGACGCTTAATGAACTTAGTGTATTTGATAAGAGATAACCAATGTTTGGATACGGACTTAAACAAAAGAAGCGAGATAGTAGGTAACCTAAGTAAAATTTCGTTTAGTAGGTCGTCATTGGACATGACTGTCTGTACGGACAAAGGGAGTTTGTTGACGTCATTGCCGACTGGCCGTACAGAAAGTTTGGACGGATCTCTAGCAGTCGTTTCCATGGACAATAAAACCCTAGCTTTTTTCTTCTGCTGTTAGGGTTTGAAGTACTTAGGTTAGTTATTGGGGTAAAAAAAGTACGTGGGATATATAGATTGTGTTTTAAAAGGAATAAACCCTATATTTATTGAATTTAATTTTTGGTACATGTATTTTCTTGGAAAGTTAATTATGGGAATTTTTAGTTTAGTTTAATACAATCAACTATGGAAAAAGAAAAATCATCATACGTGCATCTTTTCTTAGAAAGGTGAAAATATATTAATCACATAAACCATATAAGCCTTTACAAAAATATTAGTACAAGTTCGATCATTAGACATGCCCAAAAATGCAACTTATATCATCCGTTTAGTTTAGTACAAAAAGCATATGATACTTATAGCATCCACAATGCATAGCTTTTCACAAAGCTATTTACTATTTCAAAAACTCTTTCAAAGACTTTTTAGCATTGTAACACTACACTTTTCCAAAAGCTTTTTGCAATAACTTTGCATACTCCAAGCGGTTAAAGCTTTTGTAAACATTGCACAGTTGAAGACATTAATTACAATCAGTTTTTGATATTAATAAAGTAATATAATTAAATGTTAAAAAGCTTTTCAAGGTTTTAGCATTCGTGATGCTCTTATGAATGTGATTGAGCAGGCTAGGACATACTTGTATCATGCTCATTATGGTATGCAATACGGGTCCGCTTAGGGTAGCACTACCGGATGCCGACTCCAAACAATTTTGTGATGATTATGACAGAAGCATTAATTATTCTTAACGATTGGTATCATAGAAGCACTTATGAACAGGCTACGGCCTTTCTTCTATTCCCTTTATTTGGGTTGGTGATCCTCGGGTAAATTTTTAAGAGAAATGCTAGGATCACAAAAATTTTACAAAAAAATTTCTACATAATGATATGGAATGATTATTTGTGGATGAAAATTAGAGAGATAATTTAAAAGTAAGAGAGCGAATGCCACTGGCTAGATGACAAGTCGTTATGTGGATATTTTGTCGTTCTAGCATTTCTCATTTTTTAAATCATAAAAGAGAATTGAAGTAATTTGTGAAACTTCATTATTGAAGGAAAAACTGTTAGAGAATTCAAAGTGTCGTTACAAAGTTAAAAATGAAATTAAACTACATCTAAGCCATTTATACCTATGAAAATATCTAGAATACAATTCTAACTAACTCCTATCTACATAAATATCTTGTCATCAAATCTTCTTACAATAGACTTTAGCCTTATGAAGAAGCTGGTACTTTTGGAATGTTGTTTGACTTTTGCACATTGTTCACTTGATGAATTGTGAGTGATGTTGTTGTTTCCCTTGGGTACTTTCATTATCCCCCCCCCCCCCCCCCCCCCAACCAACTAGTTAGCAGTGTGAAAGGATCACAAATGCCAAACTTGCTAAGTGAGTTGTAGTAAAGGAGTTTAGTTAAGCCTTTAGTAAGAACACCAGCTGCTTGATACTTTGTAGGAATATAGGAAGGTAAGATTTGCTGAGCTTTGATCTTGTCTCTCACAAAGTGGCAGTCTATCTCAATGTTTTTTGTTCTTGCATGGTGGACTGGATTTGAGGCAAGTGCAATAGCAGATTCATTGTCACGTAGGATAGGTACAAGGTATAGGTTGAGTTATCTTGAGGTTTAGGTCTTGAAACAAACATTTAAGCAATGTGATCTCACAAGTACAATCTGCTAGTGCCCTATATTTTGCTTATGTAAAGGACCTTAAGACCACAATTTGTTTCTTAGATATCTTTGAAATGAGACAGCTACCCAGGAAGATAGTATATCCAGCCACTGATCTTCTGGTGATAGGACATGATGCCCAATCACTATCACAATAGGCTGAAAGAGTTGGATCTTTATTCTTTGGGAAATGAAGGCCTTGTCCTGGGCATAATTTGATGTATCTCATGACTCTTTGCAGTGCCTTCATGTGAATAGTGGTAGGATTATGTGAAAATTGACTTAGAACTTATGCTGCAAAGGAGAGATCAAGCCAGGTGATTGGTGAGGTAGATAAGTTTCCAACCAAAGTTTTATATAAGGATGGATTAGAGAGTAGGTCACTAGTATCATTGTTGAGTGAAACAGTTGGATCAAGAGGTGTGATTGCAGGTCTTTAATGAAGTACACCAGGATGATGTATTAGTTCTAGTGCATACTTTCTTTGGGACATCACAATGCCAGTTGAGTTTCTTAGAATTTCAATGCCCAAGTAGTAGTGCAGAGGTCCAAGATCCTTGATACGAATTGCTGATGAAGTTATTGTTTGATTGAGTTTAGAAGAGCTTGATCATTGCCTGCCAAGAGAATATCATCTACATATACAAGTAGTGCAATGAAGCTTTGTCCTTGAGTAATGGTAAACAAAGATGTATTTGCATAGCTTTGTTGAAATTGTAGAGAAAGTAGGAAGAGGGTGAGCTTGTTAAACCGCTTCCTATTGGCATGTTTGAGACCATATAGGGACTTTGTCAGCTTACATGACAGTTGACACGACCGTTTCATACAAAACTTAAATAAATGGCATAGTTAACTAACAACCAATGATGCATGTATCATTGAACATATATTTTAAAAAACGTTCAGAATATATCTACTTGTGTAGACTAGTCCACTACTCCACTCTCCTCATTTAAACTCAAGCTATCTTGTACACCAAAAGTAATTCAAAATGCGACTTCTACGCATGACAATGTCCATATAACAAGTCTCACCCAAGAAAACCCATAAGCAATTTTCAACAAGCACCTTCTCTTAACACTCCATCCGTCTCAAAATAATTGTTCATATTTCCTTTTTGGGTTGTCTCAAAATAATTGTTCATTTTTTTAAAAGTAAAAACTAGAGAATTTAGTGAGAGAATATTCTGTATGAATGGTTCAAAATTAAAGTGACCTCACTTTTATTAAACTATGTGATTTTTGTCTCCTGACAATAATTTTTAGACGGAGGGAGTAGTTTATTATTAAACCGAGGCATATATTGAAACATTGTCATGACATCTTCCACACTTATCAATGGGACCAACCAATGATCAAAAGATTCACCAGGATCCTAAAATGTGTGAATAAAGTACTATCATCCCCTAATCCTAGCTCGTCTAACTTCTCAATAAACTGCTGAATACAGAAATAGTCAACATCAATCAGGTCAACACATGCTATATGTGCGAACCGATATCTTCGGTTTGGTGGATCTGTAAAGAGCCCATTGTGGTGGATTTTCAGAGTGAACAGTGTACCATTAGAATTTGGTTATAAAAGCAAATAACAACTTAAAAGTATGAAAATCACATAACCTACAATGTACAAATGCATGTTCGAATAAGAAAAATAAATGACAACTTAAAACATCTAAGCTTACTGTAAATAGAACCAAGTTCATTGGTCAGAAACTAGGGAGTTTGAATCTGCCAAAGTAGGGAAACCACTACCATGGTATGTGTTCGTGGGTGTATAATTTGATCAGTTGAAACATGATAGAATGTGTTTGTGTGTGATTTGATCGGTTTATACATGAGTAAGTTTAGTTTCAAAAAATGTCCTCGTCGAATTTCGTGTCTGGGGATGTAGCAGGTGTGTATAAAAGGCGGGAACAGTGAACTGACGAAAATACCCTCACGTGGAACGCGCGTGAGGACTAACTAACAGGATTTTGTAGAACGTTAGCAAAAAAAGGGAATTTGCAACTACAGTGCAACCTCAGGGGCATTATTCGCAAAAGTCCAAACGTTAGATATACAGCTAGCATAATTTTAAAACAAGAGACATTTCTCGCAAAAATGGTAACGTTATGGGTATAAAATTTGCAGTTTACTCTTATAAGTAACATCACTAACAAGGATGACTTTGTACAACATATATCAACTTAAAAATGTTATGAATTAAAAAAAAAAAAAATTACCACATTAAAAAAAACTAAATAAAAAAGTTATTAAAAAAGAAAAAAAGAAGAAAAGCCACATTGTCTAAATTGTAAAAACCACACTACCACAGGGACTAAACTGCAAAGTTATCTTTATATATCATACTCTCCATATACCACACCCTACACACACATACACACACAATCGACACCATCCAAAGTCCAAACCATCGACACCATCGGCAAGGACATACAGTCGACACCATCAAAACTGAGGGGGCCTTTATGTAATTTTTTTTTATTCTTGTTGCCCTTAACGCAGCGTTAAGATCTTAACGCAGCCTTTCATGCAGGCCTTTAACACGAGGTTCCGGTGTGATAACGTGGGTTTAACGCACATTAAATAGACTCAACATCACCCTTAACGCAAGAGCTGCGTTACGATACCGTTTGCTCTAATAGTAATACATGTCAACTTTAGTTTAATAGTAATACATGTCAACTTTAGTCGTGTGAATTCTAGAATTACCTAACAAGAATAAATTCACATAAAATAATATTAACTATTTATCGGATAATTTTTTCGAACTCTATATTTGCAACAAATTACTTTTCATTTCTTAACAACTACACTGTTATTTTACTTTTCATTTTTTAACAACTAGAATATTGATTTTGGATGGATGAATCACAACATAATAGTTTTCTCTAGGTTTTAAGATGTATTATAGTAATTACTCTTTAACTACTAACAAATCATGTATAAATCGAATGTGATATGAAAATACTCTCTCCGTTATAATATAAGGTTTTATATCGCTATTTTAATATATCTCAAAATAAATGTCCACTTTACAGTCTACACATGAGAGTTGACACGACCGTTTCATACAAAACTTAAATAAATTGCATAGTTATACAACTAACAACGAATTATGTATTAATGAGCAGATATTTTAAAAAACGTTTAGGATATGTCTACTTGTGTAGGGCCTAAGCTAGTCCACTTTCCACATTCAAAGTCAGCTATCTTGTACACCAAAAGTAAAATACGACTTTTACGCAAGACAACATCCGTATAAGTCACACCCACGGAAACCCCCTAATCAATCTTTTATTTATATAATAAAAGAATTACATCATTTCGGAGTGTTTTTGCAAATCACTTCTCATTGAAAAAAAAAATTGGACCAATAGCAGAGCTTGATTTTGCCACGTAGACGAAATCGAGCAACGTGATTGGTCAATAAAAAGTCAAAATTAAATTGATTTTGGTCAAACTTAATAAATTTGGTGGAGAAATTTGGTTAAGAAAAAAAATGCATAAAAATATAGGTGTCAAATTTATGAAAACAAAAACATAAAAAAAAGGAAGTAATTAATAAAACTTTAGTGAATGAATTTTAAATTTATATAGAGTTAATTGTAAAATTACAAATTTCCATGTTTTTTAATAACTTTATAAAAAACACAAATAACCCCTTACACTTTATACCCCTTATACTTTATAATATTAACTTTGTTTAAAATTAGTTGAGTATTAGTATTAGTTTTTAGACTTTCATCCATTAAAATTACAAAATTTGGTAAATATGCGAATTAGTTTTAATATACGTTAAATACTTTTTTTAAACTAATGTTACTTTTAAACTTTCATCCATTAGAATAGTTTTTTAAATAAGGACTCATGTTACTATTTAAAAGTTTAATTTATGCGAACACGGGTTTGAAATACGGCTAAATCATTAGTAACGGGAATATAAATATCAAACGGTAAGCACGATACTGTGATATGAAATAAATATACGCGATTCTACTTATAACAACGATTGATGAAATTGTGATTTAAAATTCGTATATGGATATCCATAAAAACATTTTAAAAACTTTACGGAGCATAGTTTAACTTTATCAACGCTCATTATGTGCTACTAAATTCACACATTTTGTACAACATGATATCAATAGTTAAAGTTATTACGAATTAAAAGTATGTACATGAGAATTATTCAGCAATAATATATAGTTTTAATCAGGTTATTACGTTACTATACTGCGATAATGTTATTGAGTTGTTAATCACGGATGTGAGATACAACCATTATTATATACTTATGATTTATGTGTAAATCTTTTTTTGCTTCTGAATAGAATGTGAAAGAGACCTCAACAGAACTTTGGCTTATTCCTTATCTAGCTGATAGTATTTAGTAACCTTTTTTATGGTTTCACTTTTTTGTCATACACACCAACTTTTAGTAACTCTTTTTTATGTTTATTGAAAACTTCTAGACTTAATATTTTGGTTTTTACTATAAACACACTAAGCTATAATAGAATTAGTTGTGAGTTCACGGGTTTTTCACTAAGCTTCTAAAAAAACCCTATAACTTTATCATACACTTATTGTGTTATGGTAATTGCATAAGCCAATAAACACCTTTAATAAGCATAACCAAACACCCCTTTAGTTCTAATATGAAGTTTTCTTATTTGATGTTATGACTAACTTTGTTGTTATCCTCATCATAATGCAAAGTGTTAGTGGTTTTTGCAGTTTTATTATCTTATCGCACACACAAATTTGTAATGCAATTTGTTGTGTGCGTTTTTTAGAGGAGGATTAAGTATCAACACATGATTGTTGTGGAAGGATTTTCTACGCATGCTTATGGTATGAATGTATAATTTAGTTGAGTTGCTGATTTAGATAATACATGAAAGTATTTTAATGTACCAAAGTTGTGTTTTAGTGCCTATATGGAGAATTTTATGGTGGGAATTCTTTTCGGAGTATAATTTGTCTTTGAATGAGTTAATGAAACTTAGCAGGTGTTTGCTGTCATTGATAACACTGTGGGTGTCAACCAACGGTCTAAAATATAGGTGTCTTTTACCTTGATGATTTAGGCCAATTGTGAAGAAAGTTGCATTAAAGTGAAAAGTCAGTAAGTATTCAAACAATCCTAAAAGACTTGCGAATATACTCTTTGTCATTTTTTTCATGCATTTATAATTTACTTATACAAGTAATAATAATTTCTTTATATAGTTCGGGCTTAGAGAAAAATTATTGTTATACATTATACATAAACGTAAGATTAAATTTGTGTTCTACCCATTACATATTTTTTTGTTTCTCTTTATGTAATAAAGAAGCTATAGTGTAAGCATCTATGTTAATTTGGTAATTTTATTATCAAACATGAGAAGTAAATAACACAAACTTATGAAAATACAACTTTCCAAATAAAAAGGTACATTAATAAAAATGATATGATAGTTATTCATAATTAAGGAAATGAATCAATCTTAAAAGCTATCTAAATATGCTACATATTTTAACGAAAATATAAGTAAAAGAAATACCACAATTACAAAACACATCGTAAATTGATAGCACTGGTTTGCAAAACTAAAAGCATATATCACTAACATCTCATGCAGTCAAGTATTATCATGTGATTTTGCTTGAATAATAAAATATAATTTTTAATCCAAAAACATTCTTTTAAAATAATATGTAGGTTATAACATATACATATGATTTTTTATTTTTAGTCAACCAAGTAAAACCATTATCAACATGTTAAGTGGTTCATTTCTTAATCGATAATAATACATAATTAAAACAAAATTTTAAAAACCCTGTGCGTGCACAGGTATTATAACTAGTTTCTGAATAACAGTACAACACCTTCTCTTAATAATTTATTATTATATCACCCAATATATATAGACTAACACACTGGGGAATAGATCTCATTAAAACACTAATCTCCTAAAAAATAAAACTAAAAACACTATTCGAAGTCGCTTATTATTGCAAAACATTGAAGACCAACTTACTTCAGATGAAGGGTCTGTTATTATATGTGTTGCAACTTTCTATAATATTGAGTCTAAACTCGATAGTTGAAGCCAAGATTCGACATTACAGATGGGAAGTTAAGTACGAGTTTAAATCGCCAGATTGCTTTAAGAAGCTAGTGATCACTATTAATGGAAGAAGCCCCGGTCCATCAATATTGGCACAACAAGGTGACACAGTTATTGTTGACCTTAAAAACAGCTTGGTAACTGAAAATGTCGCGATTCATTGGCATGGTATCAGACAGGTAATAAAATATAACCATATATAACTAGCTAAATTAAATACTTGAGTTGATAAATTTGTTTAGGTTTTTATTGGTTTTTTAATGAATTTGCAGATTGGTACTCCATGGGCTGATGGAACTGAAGGTGTTAGCCAGTGTCCTATTTTACCTGGAGACACTTTTAGATATATGTTTGTAGTGGACAGGGTAAGATATTATTAAAACTCGTATTGAAACTTTTTATCTGATTATTGCGTTTTGAAAAAGCAGACAAGATGTAGTAATATTTATGGAAGTTGTATATTATTATTGGATGTGCAGGCAGGAACATACTTGTACCATGCTCATTATGGTATGCAAAGAGAGGCTGGATTATACGGTTCGCTTCGGGTAGCACTACCGGATGGCGAATCAGAACCTTTTTCGTATGATTATGACAGAAGCATTATTCTTAACGATTGGTATCATAAAAGCACTTATGAACAGGCTGCAGGCCTTTCTTCTATTCCCTTTCAATGGGTCGGTGATCCTCAGGTAATTTTTTAATCCATAAATCTATAATAATTTAGTTACTACTATATTTTATAACGACCCATGTTACAAGCATGACCCATTTTGTCATATTTTTTGTTAGTGCAAAGTTTGTGACTAGTATATTTTTGGTAGAAACTTATGTTTTATGATTTTTGTTACAGTCATTGTTGATTCAAGGAAAAGGAAGCTATAACTGTAATTTACCAGAGGTTGCGAGCCTTCCGCCGGGTTCATGTAACGCCACAAATCCTGAATGCTCGCCTTATTTTTTCACGGTTGTTCCCGGGAAAACATACAGGCTTAGAATTGGAAGTTTAACTGCTTTGGCTGCTCTCAGTTTCGAAATAGAGGTAAAACCAAAATAATATCGCATTTTAATTTTATTTTTCATTTGATCCTAACTCTGGCATAATATTTATCACTGAAAAGCAAGTCTTTTTAAATAAGTAGTTCAAGACCTTCTATCAAAAATTAATAAACAACATTAACTTTTTTATTAAGCAATCTCATACATCGTATGACTTTCAATTTGGACATTTATGAACTAAGATTTTATGAGAATAATATCGAGAAAACGTAATAATTATTATAGTGTGAATTAAATCTGAATACAAACAACTTGTTTGCTAGACAGCAAGTTGCAATAATTTGTTTAAAGTTACTTGATCTCGGAATCTTTAGTTTTAATTAATTGTTATTTTGCATTTTTACGAAAGAACCTACATTTACAACCTGTTTCTAATATATATTTTTCTATGAAACAACAGGGGCATAATATGACTGTTGTTGAAACTGATGGTCACTACGTCGAGCCTTTTGTCGTAAACAATCTATTTATTTACTCTGGCGAAACTTTCTCAGTTTTAGTCACAGCAAACCAAGACCCATCAAGAAACTATTGGGCTGTGTCGAAGATGGTGAGTCGTAACAACACGACCCCAAATGGCTTAGCCATTTTCAACTACTACCCGAACCATCCTAGGAAAAAACCACCAACAATCCCACCAAGTGGACCCTTTTGGAACGACATCCAGTCTAGAGTTAACCAAAGTCTCAAAATCAAGTCCCACCCTGGCTACATTCACCCCATGCCTAAAACATCAGACCGCGTCATTATTCTTTTGAACACACAAAATGAAATAAATGGAAGTAGGAAATGGTCTATTAATAATGTCTCGTTTACACTTCCTCATACACCTTATCTCGTGGCACTTAAAGAAAACTTACTTCACACATTTGAACAAACCCCGCCTCCAGACGTTATCAGTGGGTACCAAAACTATGATATTAACACGAAAGCTCCAAATGCTAATGCTACTTCTAGCAACTCTGTGTATAGACTAAAGTTTAATACCACGGTAGACATTATTCTACAAAATGCAAACACGATGATTGAGAATAATAGTCAGACACACCCGTGGCATTTACATGGGCATGATTTTTGGGTCATGGGATATGGAAATGGAAAGTTTAATGCTTCTGAAGATCCTAAGAGGTACAACTTGGTAGACCCGATCATGAAGAATACAGTACCGGTCCATCCATATGGATGGACCGCGCTGAGGTTTATAGCGAATAACCCGGGTGTTTGGGCTTTTCATTGCCATATTGAGTCCCATTTTTACATGGGTATGGGAGCAGTGTTTGAAGAAGGCATTGACAAAGTGGGCACATTATCTACATCTATCATGGGCTGTGGTGACACTGAAAGATTTCTAAGGCCCTAGATGTTTATTGTTTTGGTATTTTTTTTTTATATTTTTTTAAAAGTTATTCATACTTGATTTACACATAAATGTAAATTTATTGGTTATTTTTGTGTAAAAATGATAGCCACATTGATTATATAAAGATTTGGATTTTTAACTTTGTACTTTTGCATCTAAAAATGTATAACATATTTAAGAGTCATATTTACACAATTCTATGAAATATGTTGAATTGTAAATTGTTGATAATCAAGAGATCAATATAAAGACTAAAGAGGGCAACTGCAAGTAACACAAAAATTGTTAGCACTTAAGACTAGTTATTTAGCCAGTCTGAACAGGCCATATGTATGTACTAGGCCCGATATTGATTTATGACTAACCCAGGCATAAGTTCAGTTACATAAATTTCTGTTTACAAAATATACCTTGAATAATCTTCACTAAAAATGGAACAAGTTACAAATACTATAAAGCATAAACAATACAAAGACCTAGCAAAGGGCTGTAGCTAACAATTATTGTTCTATTATAAGCTTGAGTCAATCTATATGTTTTATGAAGTCTATATAAACCTTAACGAGTCAGTTTATACATTGGACTTTTAGACAACATACAATATACCTAGCTAGTTATAACAACCAATATACATTTGAATGAGAATATGAAAATTATACAGGCATAGTTATAACAAACGTATTGTACATGTCATAACTAGATAATATAATTAGATAGAGATGCATCAGATTATTAGGTAAATCCTTGTTTTTTGTTTCTAAACACTCTTTCAAACCACATACTAATATTCAACCAATATTAAAAGGAGATTTTCACACATAACACTCCATAGTGTTAAAGATTTATTTAAAATTTCCAACAAAGACCATCCTATATATAAGTGAATACCCAAATATATATATATATTATTTCCACACTATCAGAATCAACATGAAGAATAGGTTCTTGTTATTTGCACTGCTACTTAACTCGGTCACGGAAGCCAGGACTATACAGTATAACAGGGACATTAAGTATAAGTTCAAATCGCCATATTGCTATAGGAAGCTAGTCACCACCATTAATGGAGATAGCCCCGGTCCAACGATATTGGCAAAGCAAGGTGACACTATCACTGTTATAGTTAGAAACAGTTTGTTTACTGAAAGTGTCTCCATTAATTGGCATGGAATTAAGCAGAGTTAAGATAAGTAATATTTATTTTTAGGTTTTGTTCAAATATGACTGATTTGTTTATATCATGTAAACAAAATGATTTTCATGAAATTTACGGAATGTGCAGGCAGGGACATTCATGTACCATGCTCATTATGAGATGCAACAAGAGTCAGGATTATATGGAATGATTAGAGTGTCGCTTCCAGATGGTGAAACTGATCCCATTCTCTTATGACTATGAAAGAAGAATCATTCTAAATGATTGGTATTTCAAAAGCACCACTGAACACGCCACTGGTCTTTCATCTATCCCCTATGTTTGGGTCAGTGATCCTCAGGTATTTAGATGCTATAGATAATTTTGAATCAATAATAGAAGAATCCAGTGAAATGTTTATAATTGATTATGATTTAATGACTAATATTTTTTGAATTTGGTTTTAGTCATTGTTGATTAACGGAAGAGGAAAGTTCGATTGCAGTACACCTGGAATTGCCACCGGTCTATGTAACTCATTGACTGCTCGACATATGCTATATATCACAGTCACCCCTGGGAAAACTTACCGGCTTAGGATCAGATGCCTAACTGCATTGGCTGCTCTGAGTTTTGAAATAGAGGTAAACCAAATAGTTATCTTCTTATTTAGAGGGTGTTTGGAATTGCTTATTTCAAGCTGCTGATTTACTTAATAAATAAGTAGGTAGCAACCAAGTTATTTACACACAAATAGTTAAACAAGCAAACAGATCTACCTATACTATACATTAAAATTTTGGTTCTGGGGTTTGGAAACAGAAAGTTTAGTGCTGTAGAGTATCCTAAGAAGTACAACTTAGTGAACCCGATTAAGAAGAATACAGTACCATTTCATCCTTTCGGAAGGACCGCTTTAAGATTTGTCGCATATAACCTGGGTGTTTGGGCATTTCATTGCCATATTGAGGCACATTTTTTCTTGGGTATGGGAATAGTGTTTGCGGAAGGTATAAAGAATGTTGGGGCATTGCCTCCATCTATCATGGGTTGTGCTGATACCAGAAGATTCACTGAGCCATAGTTGATGTTTATATTTTGTATTTATTCGTAATTTCATACTTATTTTGTACGCCAATGCAAGTTTAAAAGTTATTTTTGTATAGATACATATTGATTATAACTCTGTAATTTGGAATTAAAAAGGTAATTTGTTTACGAGCTATGATTTGTTTGCAATTAAGTGACTAATATTTGTTGTAATTTAAATTGCATGCTACTATAAGTAATATGCTAGTAATACTAGCTTACAACCATTGTTAGTTGATTTTGAAGTTAATCAGTATGCCGGCCTCTTAGTCCATGGGAGATACAGACCTTAGAAGCTCCATAATTGGATTCACTAAATTATTGCAGCAATAGTTCGTATAATACATGATTGTTAATAAACATTGTGTTAAAGGAAAAATCGAGCCTCAACAGTATACCTAAGCGTGTAAACATAAGATATGAATATCATACCTTAAACGGAAAGGGCCAAATCATAATCACACTAGCAAAAGATGCAGTGAACAAAAAGCAATCATCACTAAATTCTATATTGAGGTCACGTGAAGTCTTTAGCACAATGTTGTATTGAAAAGTCTTTGTGCCGATTCTAATCACCATAGACGAATCTTCTTCTCTTTCTCCCAGTGAAATACACGAGACATCGAAATACACACTCCATATCTTGGGAATTGGTGTTATAATATCACATAGATTAACGAAGTACTTGGACGACCATTCAGAATGCCCGTTCCTCATCTCGTAAACATTCAACTGTAAAGAATGAGTTTTGTCCATACCAAGAAGAAGCAAACTACCAAGAGACACAAACAATTTATGATCCCAGGAACGTTCCAGGTAGTTGTACGTTTGTTAAAATCGGATGTTCGTTCACAAAATCAATCTTGTAATGCAAATACCCACTCAGATAACAAGGGCACAACCAATGAATAGCATCATTCCAATATATCCCCATTTTAAAACCTGAAAAACATTTACTGGGAAATGCATCACTGCAAACAATATCCCAATTGCCTGTTTCTGAAGAGTAAATTTGTATCTGAATCAAAACAGGATCGTCATCTTCATCACTAATGCTACTAGCATACACCACTTTGTAGTGAGGTGATTTGGTAGGATCAAAAGCCATTTTCAAACCACATTTAATACTACTCGGTGAAATACGTGGTTGTGGAAGCAACTTAAAGAGATTAATGGACGGATTGTAAACACAATACTTATTGTACGCCGTATCATGGCATAAAAGCAAACCGTTGCATGACTGCTCAACAAAAGCATTCCTCCAAGCCTCAGAGCCTATATTTTTAAAGGTGGTCTTAAAATACTTTATCTGTTGACAATAGAAGGAGGGTCACTCTTAGGTATTTGGCTCCGATGCTTAATGAACTTAGTGTCTTTGATAAGAGATAACCAATGTTTGGATACGGACTTAAACAAAAGAAGCGAGATAGTAGGTAACCTAAGTAAAATTTCATTTAGTAGGTCGTCATTGGACATGACTGTCTGTACGGACAAAGGGAGTTTGTTGACGTCATTGCCGACTGGCCGTACAGAAAGTTTGGACGGATCTCTAGCAGTCGTTTCCATGGACAATAAAACCCTAGCTTTTTTCTTCTGCTGTTAGGGTTTGAAGTACTTAGGTTAGTTATTGGGGTAAAAAAAGTACGTGGGATATATAGATTGTGTTTTAAAAGGAATAAACCCTATATTTATTGAATTTAATTTTTGGTACATGTATTTTCTTGGAAAGTTAATTATGGGAATTTTTAGTTTAGTTTAATACAATCAACTATGGAAAAAGAAAAATCATCATACGTGCATCTTTTCTTAGAAAGGTGAAAATATATTAATCACATAAAACATATAAGCCTTTACAAAAATATTAGTACAAGTTCGATCATTAGACATGCCCAAAAATGCAACTTATATCATCCGTTTAGTTTAGTACAAAAAGCATATGATACTTATAGCATCCACAATGCATAGCTTTTCACAAAGCTTTTTACTATTTCAAAAACTCTTTCAAAGACTTTTTAGCATTGTAACACTACACTTTTCCAAAAGCTTTTTGCAATAACTTTGCATACTCCAAGCGGTTAAAGCTTTTGTAAACATTGCACAGTTGAAGACATTAATTACAATCAGTTTTTGATATTAATAAAGTAATATAATTAAATGTTAAAAAGCTTTTCAAGGTTTTAGCATTCGTGATGCTCTTATGAATGTGATTGAGCAGGCTAGGACATACTTGTATCATGCTCATTATGGTATGCAATACGGGTCCGCTTAGGGTAGCACTACCGGATGCCGACTCCAAACAATTTTGTGATGATTATGACAGAAGCATTAATTATTCTTAACGATTGGTATCATAGAAGCACTTATGAACAGGCTACCGGCCTTTCTTCTATTCCCTTTATTTGGGTTGGTGATCCTCGGGTAAATTTTTAAGAGAAATGCTAGGATCACAAAAATTTTACAAGAAAATTTCTACATAATGATATGGAATGATTATTTGTGGATGAAAATTAGAGAGATAATTTAAAAGTAAGAGAGCGAATGCCACTGGCTAGATGACAAGTCGTTATGTGGATATTTTGTCGTTCTAGCATTTCTCATTTTTTAAATCATAAAAGAGAATTGAAGTAATTTGTGAAACTTCATTATTGAAGGAAAAACTGTTAGAGAATTCAAAGTGTCGTTACAAAGTTAAAAATGAAATTAAACTACATCTAAGCCATTTATACCTATGAAAATATCTAGAATACAATTCTAACTAACTCTTATCTACATAAATATCTTGTCATCAAATCTTCTTACAATAGACTTTAGCCTTATGAAGAAGCTGGTACTTTTGGAATGTTGTTTGACTTTTGCACATTGTTCACTTGATGAATTGTGAGTGATGTTGTTGTTTCCCTTGGGTACTTTCATTATACACCCCCCCCCCCCCCCCCCCAACCAACTAGTTAGCAGTGTGAAAGGATCACAAATGCCAAACTTGCTAAGAGAGTTGTAGTAAAGGAGTTTAGTTAAGCCTTTAGTAAGAACACCAGCTGCTTGATACTTTATAGGAATATAGGAGGGTAAGATTTGCTGAGCTTTGATCTTGTCTCTCACAAAGTGGCAGTCTATCTCAATGTTTTTTGTTCTTGCATGGTGGACTGGATTTGAGGCAAGTGCAATAGCAGATTCATTGTCACGTAGGATAGGTACAAGGTATAGGTTGAGTTATCTTGAGGTTTAGGTCTTGAAACAAACATTTAAGCAATGTGATCTCACAAGTACAATCTGCTAGTGCCCTGTATTTTGCTTATGTAAAGGACCTTAAGACCACAATTTGTTTCTTAGATATCTTTGAAATGAGACAGCTACCCAGGAAGATAGTATATCCAGCCACTGATCTTCTGGTGATAGGACATGATGCCCAATCACTATCACAATAGGCTGAAAGAGTTGGATCTTTATTCTTTGGGAAATGAAGGCCTTGTCCTGGGCATAATTTGATGTATCTCATGACTCTTTGCAGTGCCTTCATGTGAATAGTGGTAGGATTATGTGAAAATTGACTTAGAACTTATGCTGCAAAGGAGAGATCAAGCCAGGTGATTGGTGAGGTAGATAAGTTTCCAACCAAAGTTTTATATAAGGATGGATTAGAGAGTAGGTCACTAGTATCATTGTTGAGTGAAACAGTTGGATCAAGAGGTGTGATTGCAGGTCTTTAATGAAGTACACCAGGATGATGTATTAGTTCTAGTGCATACTTTCTTTGGGACATCACAATGCCAGTTGAGTTTCTTAGAATTTCAATGCCCAAGTAGTAGTGCAGAGGTCCAAGATCCTTGATACTGAATTGCTGATGAAGTTATTGTTTGATTGAGTTTAGAAGAGCTTGATCATTGCCTGCCAAGAGAATATCATCTACATATACAAGTAGTGCAATGAAGCTTTGTCCTTGAGTAATGGTAAACAAAGATGTATTTGCATAGCTTTGTTGAAATTGTAGAGAAAGTAGGAAGAGGGTGAGCTTGTTAAACCGCTTCCTATTGGCATGTTTGAGACCATATAGGGACTTTGTCAGCTTACATGACAGTTGACACGACCGTTTCATACAAAACTTAAATAAATGGCATAGTTAACTAACAACCAATGATGCATGTATCATTGAACATATATTTTAAAAAACGTTCAGAATATATCTACTTGTGTAGACTAGTCCACTTCTCCACTCTCCTCATTTAAACTCAAGCTATCTTGTACACCAAAAGTAATTCAAAATGCGACTTCTACGCATGACAATGTCCATGTAACAAGTCTCACCCAAGAAAACCCATAAGCAATTTTCAACAAGCACCTTCTCTTAACACTCCATCCGTCTCAAAATAATTGTTCATATTTCCTTTTTGGGTTGTCTCAAAATAATTGTTCATTTTTTTTAAAGTAAAAACTAGAGAATTTAGTGAGAGAATATTCTGTATGAATGGTTCAAAATTAAAGTGACCTCACTTTTATTAAACTATATGATTTTTGTCTCCTGACAATAATTTTTAGACGGAGGGAGTAGTTTATTATTAAACCGAGGCATCTATTGAAACATTGTCATGACATCTTCCACACTTATCAATGGGACCAACCAATGATCAAAAGATTCACCAGGATCCTAAAATGTGTGAATAAAGTACTATCATCCCCTAATCCTAGCTCGTCTAACTTCTCAATAAACTGCTGAATACAGAAATAGTCAACATCAATCAGGTCAACACATGCTATATGTGCGAACCGATATCTTCGGTTTGGTGGATCTGTAAAGAGCCCATTGTGGTGGATTTTCATAGTGAATAGTGTACCATTAGAATTTGGTTATAAAAGCAAATAACAACTTAAAAGTATGAAAATCACATAACCTACAATGTACAAATGCATGTTCGAATAAGAAAAATAAATGACAACTTAAAACATCTAAGCTTACTGTAAATAGAACCAAGCTCATTGGTCAGAAACTAGGGAGTTTGAATCTGCCAAAGTAGGGAAACCACTACCATGGTATGTGTTCGTGGGTGTATAATTTGATCAGTTGAAACATGATAGAATGTGTTTGTGTGTGATTTGACCGGTTTATACATGAGTAAGTTTAGTTTCAAAAAATGTCCTCGTCGAATTTCGTGTCTGGGGATGTAGCAGGTGTGTATAAAAGGCGGGAACAGTGAACTGACGAAAATACCCTCACGTGGAACGCGCGTGAGGACTAACTAACAGGATTTTGTAGAATGTTAGCAAAAAAAGGGAATTTGCAACTACAGTGCAACCTCAGGGGCATTATTCGCAAAAGTCCAAACGTTAGATATACAGCTAGCATAATTTTAAAACAAGAGACATTTCTCGCAAAAATGGTAACGTTATGGGTATAAAATTTGCAGTTTACTCTTATATGTAACATCACTAACAAGGATGGCTTTGTACAACATATATCAACTTAAAAATGTTATGAATTAAAAAAAAAAAAATTACCACATAAAAAAAAAAACTAAATAAAAAAGTTATTAAAAAAGAAAAAAAGAAGAAAAGCCACATTGTCTAAATTGTAAAAACCACACTACCACAGGGACTAAACTGCAAAGTTATCTTTATATATCATACTCCCCATATACCACACCCTACACACACATACACACACAATCAACACCATCCAAAGTCCAAACCATCGACACCATCGGCAAGGACATACAGTCGACACCATCTAAACCGAGGGGGCCTTTATGTAATTTTTTTTTTATTCTTGTTGCCCTTAACGCAGCGTTAAGATCTTAACGCAGCCTTTCACGCAGGCCTTTAACACGAGGTTCCGGTGTGATAACGTGGGTTTAACGCACATTAAATAGACTCAACATCACCCTTAACGCAAGAGCTGCGTTACGATACCGTTTGCTCTAATAGTAATACATGTCAACTTTAGTTTAATAGTAATACATGTCAACTTTAGTCGTGTGAATTCTAGAATTACCTAACAAGAATAAATTCACATAAAATAATATTAACTATTTATCGGATAATTTTTTCGAACTCTATATTTGCAACAAATTACTTTTCATTTCTTAACAACTACACTGTTATTTTACTTTTCATTTTTTAACAACTAGAATATTGATTTTGGATGGATGAATCACAACATAGTAGTTTTCTCTAGGTTTTAAGATGTATTATAGTAATTACTCTTTAACTACTAACAAATCATGTATAAATCAAATGTGATATGAAAATACTCTCTCCGTTATAATATAAGGTTTTATATCGCTATTTTAATATATCTCAAAATAAATGTCCACTTTACAGTGAAAATAAATGTCCACTTTACAGTCTACACATGAGAGTTTACACGACCGTTTCATACAAAACTTAAATAAACTGCATAGTTATACACCTAACAACCAATTATGTATTAATGAACAGATATTTTAAAAAACGTTTAGGATATGTCTACTTGTGTAGGGCCTAAGCTAGTCCACTTTCCACATTCAAAGTCAGCTATCTTGTACACCAAAAGTAAAATACGACTTTTACGCAGGACAACATCCGTATAAGTCACACCCAAGGAAACCCCCTAGCTAAGCAATTTCTGAATAACAGTACAACACCTTCTCTTAATAATTTATTATTATATCACCCAATATATATAGACTAACACACTGGGGAATAGATCTCATTAAAACACTAATCTCCTAAAAAAATAAAACTAAAAACACTATTCAAAGTCGCTTAGTTTTGCAAAACATTGAAGACCAACTTACTTCAGATGAAGGGTCTGTTATTATATGTGTTGCAACTTTCTATAATATTGAGTCTAAACTCGATAGTTGAAGCCAAGATTCGACATTACAGATGGGAAGTTAAGTACGAGTTTAAATCGCCAGATTGCTTTAAGAAGCTAGTGATCACTATTAATGGAAGAACTAGGTGACACAGTTATTGTTGACCTTAAAAACAGCTTGGTAACTGAAAATGTCGCGATTCATTGGCATGGTATCAGACAGGTAATAAAATATAACCATATATAACTAGCTAAATTAAATACTTGAGTTGATAAATTTGTTTAGGTTTTTATTGGTTTGTTAATGAATTTGCAGATTGGTACTCCATGGGCTGATGGAACTGAAGGTGTTAGCCAATGTCCTATTTTACCTGGAGACACTTTTAGATATAAGTTTGTTGTGGACAGGGTAAGATATTATAAAAACTCGTATTAAAACTGATTATCTGATTATTGCGTTTTGAAAATGCAGATAATTCATGTAGTAATATTTATGGAAGTTGTATATTATTATTGGATGTGCAGGCAGGAACATACTTGTACCATGCTCATTATGGTATGCAAAGAGAGGCTGGATTATACGGTTCGCTTCGGGTAGCACTACCGGATGGCGAATCAGAACCTTTTTCGTATGATTATGACAGAAGCATTATTCTTAACGATTGGTATCATAAAAGCACTTATGAACAGGCTGCAGGCCTTTCTTCTATTCCCTTTCAATGGGTCGGTGATCCTCAGGTATTTTTTTTAATCCATAAATCTATAATAAGTTAGTTAATATTTTATGACAACCCATGTTACAAGCATGACCCATTTTGTCATATTTTTTGTTAGTGCAAAGTTTGTGACTAGGATATTTTTCGTAGAAACTTATGTTTTATGATTTTTGGTACAGTCATTGTTGATTCAAGGAAAAGGAATATATAACTGTAGTTTACCAGAGGTTGCGAGCCTTCCGCCGGGTTCCTGTAACGCCACTAATCCTGAATGCTCGCCTTATGTTTTCAGGGTTGTTCCCGGGAAAACATACAGGCTTAGAATTGGAAGTTTAACTGCTTTGGCTGCTCTCAGTTTCGAAATAGAGGTAAAACCAAAACAATATCGTATTTTAATTTTTATTTTTCATTTGATCCTAACTCTGGCATAATATTTATCACTGAAAAACAAGTCTTTTTAAATAAGTAGTTCGAGACCTTCTATCAAAAATTAATAAACCACATTAACTTTTTTATTAAGCAATCTCATACATCGTATGACTTTCAATTTGGACATTTATGAAGTAAGATCTTATGAGAATAATATCGAGAAAACGTAATAATTATTATAGTATGAATTAAATCTGAATACAAACAACTTGTTTGCTAGACAGCTAGTTGCAATAATTTGTTTAAAGTTACTTGATCTGGGAATCTTTAGTTTTAATTATTTGTTATTTTGCACTTTTACGAAAGAACCTACATTTACAACCTGTTTCTAATATATTTTTTTCTATGAAACAACAGGGGCATAATATGACTGTTGTTGAAACTGATGGTCACTACGTCGAGCCTTTTGTCGTAAACAATCTATTTATTTACTCTGGCGAAACTTACTCAGTTTTAGTCACAGCAAACCAAGACCCATCAAGAAACTATTGGGCTGTGTCGAAGATGGTGAGTCGTAACAACACGACCCCACATGGCTTAGCCATTTTCAACTACTACCCGAACCATCCTAGGAAATCACCACCAACAATCCCACCAAGTAGACCCTTTTGGAACGACATCCCGTCTAGAGTTAACCAAAGTCTCAAAATCAAGTCCCACCCTGGCTACATTCACCCCGTGCCTAAAACATCAGACCGCGTCATTATTCTTTTGAACACACAAAATGAAATAAATGGAAGTAGGAAATGGTCTATTAATAATGTCTCGTTTACACTTCCTCATACACCTTATCTCGTGGCACTTAAAGAAAACTTACTTCACACATTTGAACAAACCCCGCCTCCAGACGTTATCAGTGGGTACCAAAACTATGATATTAACACGAAAGCTCCAAATGCTAATGTTACTTCTAGCAACTCTGTGTATAGACTAAAGTTTAATACCACGGTAGACATTATTCTACAAAATGCAAACACGATGATTGAGAATAATAGTGAGACACACCCGTGGCATTTACATGGGCACGATTTTTGGGTCATGGGATATGGAAATGGAAAGTTTAATGCTTCTGAAGATCCTAAGAGGTACAACTTGGTAGACCCGATCATGAAGAACATACAAGTAATGTGAAGTTTTACATGAAAGAATTTTGTGATTGGGCGTGGATTGTACAAATTAATGAACACAGCAGCAAAGAACCCAACCAACCTCCCCTTGGTTCAATATTATTAAAGACTTAAAGATAGTTTACAAGACAACGTTTAACCAAACGATTACAACTGAGAATATAAGACTAAATAGACAAGGTTTATCACCAATACAAAGACAGACTCTATTACACTTTTCCAAGATGAGAAAAGGAGCTAATATATAAGCAGAAGAAGAGATGACCGTTTAGACTCCACACACACACGCTTCCACATCCGTCCATCTGACTAATTTGGAAGGATATAGAAATAGGATTCCATCTTGACACTTTTAGTACCTGCACAAACAAAAACATACAAACAAAACCTTGTAATAAAACAAGGGGTGAGAAATAGAAAGAAGTGTACAGGTTTAACCCCTGTACATATAGAAACCAGCAACCACACATTCCAACACCCTCCCTCAAACTTATATCCTGAACATATCTTTCAGGTTAAGTTTGTCACATAACAACTTGTGCTGCTGCACATGCAAGCCCTTGGTAAAGATGTCAGCAATTTGCTGTGTAGTATGAACCTTTATGGTTCTAACAACACCAGTAGCAACCTTTTCTCTAATGAGATGTAAGTCAATTTCAAAGTGCTTAGATTTCTCATGAAACACAGGGTTTGTAGCAAGCTGCAGAGCAGATATATTGTCACAGTACATATCTACTGGTAAGATACCAGTAACACCAAGTTCACTCAGAATATTGCAAATCCAAATGATCTCACAGGTTGCAGAAGCCATGCACCTATATTCAGCCTCAGTAGAGGACCTGGATAGGGTAGCTTGCTTCTTGCTTTTCCAGGAGACCAAAGAGTCTCCCACAAACACACAAAAGCCTGAAACAGACTTTCTGGTTACTGGGCACTTAGCCCAATCTGAATCAGTGTAAACTTTGACCCCAAATTGTCCAGTCTTAGAAAACTGAACACCACAACCAGGAGAACCTTTGAGATATCTCAAAACTCTCAGAGCAATTTTAAGATGTGAAGTAAGTGGAGAGTGCATATATTGACTCAAACATTGCACAGAGTAAGAGATATCTGGCCTTGTATGAGTCAAATAAATTAGCTTTCCAACAAGTTTTTGATAGTTGGATATATTTGAAAGAGGTTTATCTTCATGAGTTTCAATGTGATTCAAAACATAATTTGCAGGCAGAGGACTTGAGACAGGTTTGGCTGCCAGAAGCCCAAACTCATGAAGAAGCTCCAAACAATATTTTCTTTGAGATAAGCAAAGACCAGTTTCATTTCTTAAAACTTCAATTCCCAGAAAGTATTTGAGTAAACCCAAATCTTTGATTTGAAATTTGTTTTTTAGAAAACTTTTAAAGTCATTGATCTCATTGTCATCATTTCCAGTCACCACAATATCATCAACATACACCAATAGAGCAACAAAGCTCTTACCAGAACCCTTGGTAAACAAGGAGTAGTCATATTTACTTTGAACAAATCCATGATCAGTAAGAGCAGCTACAAGCTTAGCATTCCATTGTCTTGGAGCTTGCTTGAGCCCATACAATGATTTGTTAAGCTTGCAGACTTTGTTCTTACCACCGTAACCAGGGGGCATGGTCATATAAACATCCTCATGCAAATCACCATATAAGAAGGCATTATTCACATCAAGTTGATACAAAGGCCAATCATTTTGAACAGC
This sequence comes from Artemisia argyi, assembly GCA_030686995.1. Lineage (NCBI taxonomy): Eukaryota > Viridiplantae > Streptophyta > Magnoliopsida > Asterales > Asteraceae > Artemisia > Artemisia argyi. Next base: position 29,520,336 of record CM060688.1, on the reverse strand, counting down.
AATGTTAATCAAGCATCTAACCGTAGTCATTTTTACAACAGGACTGAAAATCTCATCATAGTCAACCCCTTCCTTTTGACCACACCCTTTAGCAACAACCCTAGCTTTAAACCTTTCGATTTCACCAGAGGCTTTATACTTGATTTTAAAGACCCATTTACTTCCTATAGGTGTTCTACCTAAAGGAAGTTCACATTCGGTCCAAGTATCGTTTTCAAGGAGGGCGGTGTATTCAAGATTCATAGCATCAATCCAATATTTACTAGTGGCAGCCTCGTCAAAAGAACTGGGTTCAACATTTTTATTCAAGGATACAGAGAAACAATAATTCCCAGAACTTAAGTGAGCATATTTAACAACTTTCTCAAGCCCATGTCTTTTACTACTATTAACAACATAGTCATTGAACCTAGCAGGCATCTTAGAGGTCCTACTAGATCTTCTAACATTAGGTTGCTCAACTCCACTGTTCTCAACTGGGTTCGAAGGGACAGAATCATTTATCCTAGCATCATTTTCAAAAACAACAGGGTTCAAAACATTTTGAAAGTTTGAACCATTGCCCTCAGAGATGCTTTGTTCACCTATAGAAGTTGCAGAACCTTGCTCACCATTAGCAGTTGTAGGGCTGCTAATAGGTTGAGCGGTCCTACCGTCATCATTGGGTGTAGCTCTCTCTTCATCATCGGGTCTTTTAGGAAAATGGTTGTCAAAAACATCAAAGAAATTTAAATTGTTTAACTGAGACTCATGATTTAAGTCAGAAATGGTTTCACTCAAAAACTGAGAATTCATTTTAAACGGAAATATGTTTTCATAGAAATTAACATCTCTTGAGTAGACAATGGTTTTGTCATCAAGGCTATAAAGTTTGTAGGCTTTCTTTTCAGTAGAGAACCCAATTAAAACACACTTGATAGACCTTGTGGAAAACTTATCATGATTATTTAAAACGGTAGCATAACACAGACAACCAAAATTCCTAATATGAGAGAGCCTAGGTTTAGATCCATAAATAATTTCAAAAGGACATTTTCCATTGAGAACAGAAGAGGGCAACCTGTTGATCAGATAGACAGCAGTTAAGACACATTCAGACCACATATTCAAAGGAATCCCTCCCTGAAACATAAGGCTCCTAGCAACATTTAGGAGATGTCTATGTTTCCTTTCAGCAATCCCATTTTGCTGTGGGGTATAGGCACAAGTGGTCTGATGAATTATTCCATTTTGATCAAAAAATTGATGCATATTGTTATTCACAAATTCAGTCCCATTATCAGATCTAACAACTTTAAGGTTGCAATCAAATTGGTTTTTCATCAGATTATGAAAGGATTTGAGCATACTAAAAACTTCATCTTTAGTTTTGATAAGATAAACCCAAACACCCCTGGAATAATCATCAACAATAGTTAAAAAATATTTAAAACCATCTCTAGTGATGACCTTATAGGGTCCCCAGAGATCAAGATGAATGAGATCACCAACAGCAGATGACTTGTGGTCACTTAAGGGAAAGGGTTCCCTTGTTTGTTTGGCCCTGTGACAAATGTCACAAGGAGAAACATGTGAACCAGAGGTCACCTTTAAGTCATCCTGTAACACATCAATAACTTGATCAGCAGGGTGACCAAGTCTGCTGTGCCACATGGATTTAGAAACAGAAGCAGAGACATTACATTTATTACCTATGTTTTCGTACACAGGTTGATCAAACAAGTATAAGCCACCAGATTCACTACCAGTCCCCATGATTATGTTTTGAGTTAAGTCCTGAATATAACATTTATTCTCATCAAACCCAACAAACATTTTACTGTCTCTAATCAGCTTATGCACAGATAACAGGCTGACACAGTACTCAGGAACCACCAGAACATCATACAGAATAACATTATTAGAAAGATATAAGTTTCCAATGTATTTAATTTTAGCCAAAGTACCATTTGGGTGCCCAACTGTAAGATTAAGATCAGATATATCAATGATTCCAAACATATTTTTAGTGGTAACTGTCATATGCTGATTAGCCCCTGAGTCTATAATCCAACCCACACTTATGTTACATAAAACAGAATTACTGTTAAAGAATCTGTGAAAGTGAATATTGAAAAACACATTTCCATTGAAAAAACTTGGCATACCTGCCATGTTGGCTTGAATGTTGCCAGAGGGCACATCATTAATCAAAGCCATTAACTTCATCATTTGATCATTAGTGAAAGAGAGAGACTGAGTAGAGGAGGAAGGAGAGGAACCATTTTGATGCACTTCGACTGAAGCATTAGCATTGAAACCAGACTTAACACCATTTTTGGTAAAAGGTTTGACATATCCAGGAGGATAACCAATGAGATCAAAACATCTTTCGATAGTATGTCCAACTTTTCCACAGTTTTTACAATTCAAGTTCAGATTAGGACCTCTATTAGTACCACTTGTGTTTCCACCAGTGGTACCATTGTTAATAGATCTTTTGTTATCAAATTTTTTGAAGCCATAATTTCCAGTGTTACTGCCAAGATTTGAAAAATTGGTTTTAGAAACAAAACTAGAAGTCTGAGTTTTTGAGACAGAAGCAGAAGAGGAAGGGATCCCTCTATGAGATTCTTCCCTAGAGACAATAGTAAAAGCATCTTTGACATTAGGCAAAATTTCTCTGGTTAAAAGACTGCTTCTAATAGGTTGATAAACATCATTTAATCCCATAAGAAATTGCATGAGTTTCATAAGATCATTATGTTTGGACACATCTTCTCTAGCAGTACAAGAACACTTAGGCAGTTTAGTTAACATATCAAACTCTCTCCATAGAGAATTAAGCTTATGATAATACTCAGAGACAGATAGATCTCCTTGTTTGAAGTTATGAATTTTCTGCATTAAATTGAACACAACAGACCCATCTAGCTTATCATAAGTTTCTTTCAGTTCAGCCCAAACATCAGCAGCATTATCAGAAAAGATTTGTCCCAAATACAAATCCTCAGAAACAGAGTTAAGCAGCCAAGATAAAACAATAGCATTACACCTTTCCCATTGATTAAGAAGAGCAGAACTAGAAGCATATTGATCCTTTTTGCAAGTACCATCTATAAATCCAGTTTTATTCCTAGTATGTATAGCAAGTTTCATAGCAGTGGCCCAAACTCTATAGTTTTCAGTACCAGTTAACTTCACAGAGACAATAGAAGCAGAACTAAAGTCATTATTATTCAGATGTAAAGGGTTGCCTAAGTCAAGACTACTAATCAAGACCTCAGGACTATCACTGACATCATCAGACATAATGAGAGAAAAACAGATAACAAAGAAGACAATAAAGTAATAAGAAACACAACAAAAGACTAAGAAACAACAAGAATAAAAGAGAAACTCACACCCAAGAGTAACAAATGCTTAGCAGAGTGAACTGGGTGTGACCAGAGCAGGTATCCTTGCCACTCAAAGTGGTAGGTCAAGATGTTAATCACACCGTTTGCACCCACTCAACTAAGACACTGTTATCTTAAGAGAAAAAAATAAACCTTACAGTGCTTATAACGGATAAGAGAAGCAGCGGAAGAACCAGAACCAATAACCACTCAGATCCCCAACAATTAGGTTTTTTGAAACCCTAATTCACCAATAAACCAACAAGTCACCAATTCGGACCGAGGAGAACCAGAACAAACCACGATACAACGATAGAGAGTGAAGTAAGACAGAAAACAACTAAATATTGAAAAACCCCCAATTTTAAACCAAACCCTAAAAAATTATTTTGAAACCCTAAAAATAATTGACCACTTTCCCAACCTGTTGCTCTGATACCATGTACAAATTAATGAACACAGCAGCAAAGAACCCAACCAACCTCCCCTTGGTTCAATATTATTAAAGACTTAAAGATAGTTTACAAGACAACGTTTAACCAAACGATTACAACTGAGAATATAAGACTAAATAGACAAGGTTTATCACCAATACAAAGACAGACTCTATTACACTTTTCCAAGATGAGAAAAGGAGCTAATATATAAGCAGAAGAAGAGATGACCGTTTAGACTCCACACACACACGCTTCCACATCCGTCCATCTGACTAATTTGGAAGGATATAGAAATAGGATTCCATCTTGACACTTTTAGTACCTGCACAAACAAAAACATACAAACAAAACCTTGTAATAAAACAAGGGGTGAGAAATAGAAAGAAGTGTACAGGTTTAACCCCTGTACATATAGAAACCAGCAACCACACATTCCAACATGGATTCTATGAGCAACGGTGTATCATGCTCGATAAGCTTGTTGTTTTATACGTTTGAATGTCATGAGCTGAAACTGAGTTTTGACCTTTCTAGTTTAGACGTAGTAAGCCTCCCTCACTGAACCTGAGTGATTGTTGTTGCTCTAACAGAACTACCGATCTTGTATATAACTTGAGCTTTATATGTCAGAGTTTGCTGACGTATACTGGTAAACATAAATAAAATACTGATAATTGTTGTATGGGTTGGTGAAGTCTTGCATATGTGTCCATGGCGAATCTGTGTAAATTGCTCTTGACGTACACACATGATTGCTTTTAGATTTTTTACCCTCTCTCTGTTTAAGAGTCAAGTTGAACTCTTTTAGCTATAAGTTGAACTTCACTGTGAGAGGTGGATTCATACTCTTGTCAGCGTATCAAGATCATGCGTATCATGAAGTTCATTGAAATTTATGCTTGCTGTGATGAATCATTAACATCATGTTTAACTCCATATTTGTTTTGTATCTCAGATTTGGGCACTCAGGTGTGTAATTATCAAAAATATCAGGATTAAAGGTGGCAAAAAAGGCAGGACAGGCGGGTTGGGTAACGGGTGAAAACTATCCATTTTAGTACGAGTAAAAAAGGGTCGGGTTGGGGAAACCGAACCATTTCTTATATATCTGCAAAGTTTATGTTAGTTCAATTTATTGGGTGACTTTTGACCTGTCCGACTTAATCATCTGAGTCGTTTCCTCTGTTAGCATTTTTTCTGTTCTCATGTTGGAGATATATATCACTCAAATCAGCTGATCCATAAGTTATTGGGTCGAAATTACCACCCCCAATTCTGGATATCAGGCTAACTTGGGACCTACCTTTTTGATTGACGTGAAATTTTCTTTTACAGGTTTTCTGGCGCTCAGGTTAATGCAAGTGGTAAATTGAATCGGTATGTACCTCTTTTCTTTAAAGTATATGATGGTATTGTTAGTTACTGGTGTTACTTATATAAAAGCCATTGCTTGTTGTTAACAATTTTCCTATTAAAAATAGAAAACAGCGATTGTGGGTTGCTGTTATTATTATTAATTTATATATCATGGAGCTTATGGCCTGCAAGGCGACAAGCTAAGTATATAACCTATTATAAGCCATAAAAATTGAGCTTATAGACTTTTTTATTTTTTATTTGTGGTAAGAATATGAGTCTTGTTAGTGATGTTCTTTGGGGTTGGTTTTAGGAAACTCTATTAGAAGACATGTGAATCGGCTGCGAAAGCATTTGTTGAGTGAAGTGAGATCCTTAGTGAAGCATATTGCGAGGTTAGTCAATTTGAGACATAAGGGTTGTCAAAATTCATGTATGAATGTTTTGCTATATCGTTTTGATGTTCTTTGCTGGTATAGGAAATGGAAGGATTTAGTGGATGAGTGGGTTGGTTCAAACAATGATCAACAGCGTGCTTCATCTCTAACAGGTAACACCTTTTTTTATAAAATTATGAAGGAAGGTTGTTGAGTTTTAAGTTCTTGAGTTCTAACTGGTGCATGTTTGTAGATGGAGACTCGCCTTTATTACAAAATGTACCTAGGAATGCTCAGAACGGTAATCAGCAGGTGAAACAGAGAATCTTATAGTTTTAGTTTATGAATAAGCATAACTACGATGCTGCTTTTCAGATATTTTTTCACCAGTTTGCATAGTTTGAGTTTTTTTCTACAGGGTCCTGATTTCGGTTACTCTCCAAATCCACACAGTTAAGTATCATATCTGCTTTAACTCATTAAATTTCTGACTCTCTTTTTTGAGTTTGGCTCTTAGTAAATTCTGTATGTCCCAAATGAAAGAGAGTCCATCTGCCGATAGGAATAATACTGAACAAGAGTATAGGCCGAAGAGTGTAGTTCCTAAGAGAGACACCCATCAGTAATGCAGTCAAGCTCTTCCACGGCTGCTTCTGCTTCTGTTCCTGAAAGTGTGACCGCCTTCTATTCCTTTGGCATGATTTTGTGTCTAGAGAATATTTTTTCGGCTAACCCAATCAAGCTCCGATGACGGTGTTAGACATTTTTTTATTACATTTTCTCGTCACAGGAATAGTTGCCACTTTAACTTTCTTCTTTTGTTTTGTACTCTAAAGAAGTTTAGACCGTCTGAGTCAAACGAATATTATTCTTGTAATGTTGTAATTATATGGAAAAAACCATTCATTTGTTATACATTTTAAGTTGTTGATGATGTTCTTATTATCCTTGTTATTATTGTATTTTAAAATTAAATAGTAACCAGGTAGCAATATGGCTGATGAACGGAACATGCAAGAATGACCTAAATTGCGATACTAGTAGCGACTGAAATAGCGACTTCTATTGGGAATAGCGATGTGTATTGCGACTTAGTTAGCGACGTTTCTTAGAAATAGCGTCATAAATTGCTACTTATAATAATAATGTCGCTATTCTTTAGCGACATATATTAAGAAGTCGCTATAGTTGTCGCAACTTTTAGCGTCGAGGTAGACTAAGTCGCAAAAAATTGCGACTCGTATATAGCGACCTACCACCTGAAGTCGCTAGACGCGTCGCTGGCATCAAATACGTCGCTAAATATGTCGCTATGAATGTCGCTAAAAGGCATTTTTCTTGTAGTGGGAAGAGTCATATTTAATTTACACAATTCTATTAGCCCAGAAATATGTTGAATTGTAAATTGTTGATGATCAAGAGGGCAAGTGCAAGTAACATAAAAATTTGTTAGCACTTAAGACTAGTTATTTAGCCAGTCTGAACAGGCCATATGTATGTACTAGGCCCGATATTGATTTATGACTAACCCAGGCATAAGTTCAGTTACATAAATTTCTGTTTACAAAATATACCTTGAATAATCTTCACTAAAAATGGAACAAGTTACAAATACTATAAAGCATAAACAATACAAAGACCTAGCAAAGGGCTGTAGCTAACAATTATTGTTCTATTATAAGCTTGAGTCAATCTATATGTTTTATGAAGTCTATATAAACATTAACTAGTCAGTTTATACATTGGACTTTTAGACAACATACAATATACCTAGCTAGTTATAACAACCAATATACATTTGAATGAGAATATGAAAATTATACAGGCATAGTTATAACAAACGTATTGTACATGTCATAACCAGATAATATAATTAGATAGAGGTGCATCAGATTATTAGGTAAATCCTTGTTTTTTTGTTTCTAAACACTCTTTCAAAACGCATACTAAAATTAAACCAATAGTAAAAGGAGATTTTCACACATAACACTCCATAGTTTTAAAGATTTATTTAAAATTTCCAACAAAGACCATCCTATATATTGTTAGATGATTAGTATCGGGTATTTAGGCCCGTTGGCCCATATTGTATCTTATTTATTCATTCACATGTACCGAACTTATTGATTCAATACATACGGTTCTATTATTCTACATGGTATCAACCCTAACCTCGATCTACCCTACTGCTTCCGCAATCTGTTTTTTTTGGTTTTCGTTTAACAGTTTCTCGACCAAGTGTGTTGTCGAGGTGTGTTTAAGTGTTTGTCGACCGGGTGTGTTGTCGACTTGATTAATATAGTTACCTAGTACTGATCTTTATTATTGGTGGAGAAGAGAGGTTTGTCGGTTTTACTTGTTTTTAAGTTTTTTTTTTTTTTTTATTTTTTTTTTTGGTATTCATTACGCAATCAATACAAAGCTTTGGACCAATTATTTGATTGGTTGAGTCAAATCCTACCTCGTACCTACTTATGATAGCATACCTACTTATGATAGCAGATTAGTCATACTTTTGATTGTATATTTATTCACTTTGGTGATTGTTGTGGTACGTGGCAAACAAAAGCAAAGAGCAGACATATACACGATCGACATCATTAGACTATTTTAGTACTGTTCTACTCACATCATTAAACCCTAGCAATAATATACTGTTTCAACCATGACTAATGATACACCTCCCCCGCACCCGTCCTCACTTTATCGGATAAACTTATGGCTATGAATCACCTAACCACTTTTGTTCCCATCAAACTTGATGTTGATGAGATGAATTACTCCCAATGGGTGTATTATTTTTCTCACCTTTGTCATGGCTATGGCATCTTGGACCATCTTGTTGATCCACCCGAATCCTCCTCTGCTCCACCTTCTTCACCACCAACTAGGGATCCGGAATGGCTAAAGGTTGATTTCATTATTCGATCTTGGATCTTTTCCACACTTGCAGTGTTGTTAAATGGTCTTGGTTCTCCTCTTAGCAATGACGATATTGTTACGTTTGCACTTGAAGGCTTGCCAAACACGTATGATGTGATTTCTACAGTTATTACTAGTAGGGAACCCTTTCCTGATCTCAAAATGGTTCGTTCTTTATTGACCACGCAAGAGATGCGTATGAAATCTAAGGTTCAAGACCCGCTTGTGGCTGCTACATCTACTTCTCCTATGGTTCTATTGGCAAATAATAATGCTCGGCGTTCGTCTAATCCTTTGGAAAAAGTGAACAAACCTTGTTTCCTTTTTGCTAAAGGTCATTGTCGTTTTGGTGAGGCATGTCGATATCTTCACAATGGTGTTCATGGTAAGTCTACTTTACTCGCTCGTACTTCCAGTTCATCATCCCATATGTCGGATATGGATACCTTGCGACAATTGTTGGCTAAGTTGGGGTTTACCTCTACGCCTAGCCAAACAACTCCTCCTGTTGCTTATACTACCAATACATCTCCTGTTGCCTATACTATGAATAACCATCCTTATGGACCGGCTCAACTGCAATACCAACCCCAGCCTCTCTATTCGGCCCAAGTGTTTCCACAAGGGGTTCAGGGTTTACCACATGGGACAGGTCATAATGTTGCTCAAGGGGTTCACGGTTTACCACAGGGGGTTCAGATTGGGGTGACAGGTTTGTTTCCACAGGGGGTTCATGTTGCACATGGGGTTCCATTTGCTGCAGGTTCTCAGCCGTTGCACGGGGTTCAAGGTCTCTCACAGGGGGTTCAGTTTACAGGTTCACAACCTGGGGTTCAGTTAGCTCCAGGTATGGTTCAGCAAGGGCCATCACCAGTCGGTTTTCACCAAGGTCAACTACTAGCATCAGGTTTACAGGGTTCGAGTCAAGAGACTCTTTTACCAAATGCTTTTAATACCACCACTCTTCAGGAACCGACTGCTGGCAACTGGAATATGGATACAGGTGCGAGCTCTCACCTTAATGATTCTATACATAGTCTTAGTTATATTCTTAATGAGTGCATTTATCCGTCTGTTGCGGTTGGTGATGGGCGTTTCATTCCCGTCACTAACTCTGGTCATAGTATTTTGTCTACTCCTTTTCGTCCTCTTCGTTTAAATAATGTTTTAATCACTCCTCACATTGTAAAAAATCTAATTTCTGTGCGTCAATTTGTTCGTGATAATTATTGCACTGTTGAATTTGATCCTTTTGGTTTTTCTGTGAAGGACTTCCTAACTCGACGGGTACTCCTCCGTTGTGATAGCACGGGTGATCTCTATTCTGTTACGAAGCCTTCTCCCATTCCTCAAGCATATCTTACCAGTCAGTATACGTGGCATCAATGACTTGGACATCCAGGGAGTGAAGTGTTACCGCGTCTTGTGTCTAGTGATTCTATTTCTTGTAATAAAGAGAAGCTTCCCATTCTTTGCCATGCTTGTCAGCTTGGTAAACATGTGAAGCTTCCGTTTGTTAGTTCGTCTAGTTCTGTTACCTCTTGTTTTGACATTGTTCATTCGGATTTGTGGACATCCCCAATTCCGAGTCTTTCTGGTTTCAAGTATTATGTTTTGTTTCTGGATCATTACTCTCAGTATGTTTGGGTTTATCCGTTAATGAATAAATCTGATGTTTTGTCTAAATTTAAGTTGTTTCGTAGTTATGTTCGTACTCAGTTTCAGTGTGAAATTAAATCGTTTCAGTGTGATCATGGTGGTGAGTTTGATAATACTGCCTTTCATAAATTATTTTCCACCCATGGCATCCAATTTAGATTTTCTTGCCCTCGCACATCTCAACAAAATGGAAAATCTGAATGCATGATTCGTACCATCAATAATCTTATTCGTACTTTGTTGTTTCAAGCACACCTACCACCAAACTATTGGACCGAGGCTCTTAATATGGCTGTTTATTTATTGAATATATTACCGTCCCGTGCCATTAATAATGAAATACCCTTTACCCGAATTTTTGGTGCTACACCTGATTATAGTGTTCTTCGTGTCTTTGGATGCCTTTGTTACCCACATATAGATACCAACCATAAATTAGGACCACGTGCTACACCTGCAAAATTTCTAGGACATGCTGCCAACCATTTATGTAAACACAAGTATAATGTAGAAAGAAATAAGATGAGAATGAGAGATGGTTGATTATGAGACAATATGAACAGTGAGAGAACAAGAGTTTCCTTAAGATAATCAAATAACCAACAAGTAAAAGTGTTACATAAGCTTAGTATTTATAGGAGGAGGAGTAGGGCAACACTCCCTTCCTCCCTCCTTTCATTTAGACGTGGGCTTTAAGGCCCATGGACTTACATTCTTAAGCCTTGTAACATAAACTAAGTAGATTAAATAACTAAGCAACCTATTACAAAAGGTAATGACCGAGATTTGACTAAAATACAAAAGTATGATCCCAACAATCTCCCCCTAAGGGTCGGTCATCACGGTTGCTTGACGTCTTCATCTTTGTCGTTGACTTGTGACATGTAAAACTCTAGACGTCTTCAAAATGGTTGAATGATAATGAATGTACTTTGCTCTTTGTCTTTGTTCTTTGGTGATGATGTAGTGATTGTGTCACGAAGTAGTCTGCCATTCGTCACTCCTGTGTCTGTGGTGGTTGTCCGCCATTCCAACATACTCATACATCTTCGGACTTAAACTTTCATGTGCACGAAGTTCCTTTTCGTATACAGAGATCTTTAAGTCTTTATACTTTGTAGATTCTTCTTTATTGACGTAGAATCTTTCTTTGAACTTTGTGGTGCTAAGATCTTTGGGGGAGCTATCTTTTGCTTCAAGATGTATGTATGAGCATGTTGGAATCTACCATCATGGAAGTGAGGCACCTGCAAGTAAACAGTTAGCAATAAAACAACCGGTACTTACAGATAAGGATATAGAGTTCATCAACAGCATAGTGTGAAGACTCCCTCTAATCCTTATCCAGGCCGTTCCCATATCAGATACTCCCGAAGGAGCTTACGAGACCTACTAGGTAGCACAATGACTGGGTGAGTCGCTAGGGATCACTCCACGACTGTAGACCGTAATGGAACCACCGCAAACACTAAGCGTAACCCTTGTGGGGTTACCGAAGTGAACTGCTGTCAGGGCTGTTTGATGTTGACCCTGGCAGGATTTCCGTTCAATCATTGAGAAATACATAAGTAATCCTCTCATAAACGTTCTCGGCAGATTGCTAAGATCTGCGAAGGACTCGATAATTTACAGCTGGTGTCCATTGATGTAGAACACCAATTGTAGAAATACTAAGTGTTCCTAAGAGATCTTTGATGTATCTCAAGGCTCTAGACTCTATAAGTGCACACTTAGGTTTCCTATGCGGAGACTAGGGAGGGGTCTCCTGCTTCAATATCAACCATCTCTAAGAGATAGGTCGATAGATTACACTGGTTCCCCGTGAGAATGAAACAAGTCCTTTTAAGAGAACTTGAGTGGTTGAGAAGGTTTAGTGCATTGCGTCACTGGGTCCATGACGACTTTATCTTCAATATCGGTGTTGTCTTTTGCAACAACCAGTAGCATACGTATTGAACCCAGTGTCTGCCCTAAGGTTGAACATATGGAGGGCTATTTCTTTTCACCCTTTTCTTTACTTTTCTTTTTAATTCTTCAACTCCTTCTTTCCCTTTCATTCTTTTCTCCTTTTTTCGTATCATACCTAAGGACTTCTAATTCTAACTATGGGAGATGTCCTTGGGTAGATCCCTCCGGCTCTGGCGGATCATAGGACGGATATTCCTATCTTAATCTCCTTATAACTCCGACAGTAGCCAAGAAACCTTTGATTGAAAATCTCTCAAAGTGTTTGTGATAATCAAATATTTTGGTTAACACTTTGAGAGTTTTGTGTACACTTTTGAAGGGCTCCCCCTGCACATGTGCTCATAAGTGTTTTAATAAATTTGCACATGCGGGAGGAGCAATCATTTGAATTGATCCACTTTCCGTGAACAAGACCGATTCGAGACACGCTTACATCACTAGTTAAACTAGCTTGAAGTTATTACCCGGCCTGATCAAGTCCACAGAAAGTTTCTCGAGACGGTACATTTCTACTAAGACATATCCTTTTCGAGACACGCTTACGTGGTTAGTTAAAGATATGCATTGTTAGCTTTTAGGTGACAACTAGCTCTAGTAACTAACTTGATGTTATTACCCGTCGAGGATAAGTCCTTTCGATATTACTAACTTTTATTGTCTCGTCAATTCCTGGGTCAATACTGAGTCTAGCTCGCACATGATACAACTTTTAAGCTTTGACTTCGTATATTTTAATCACTTTTTCATTTTCTCCCCCTCAAAAATAGCATATAAAATGATGTTTTTGACAAACTTTTAGATTAAAATATGCCTTTTGAGTCTTACGGGGAGATTCACCAAGAACTTTTGATTTAGAGCAAAGTGTTTTGTTTTGACAAGTGCTCCCCCTCAACAAGTGATTAGGTCTTATTGAGGTGAAATACTTGTCCTTTTGAGCAGAATTATGAAAATCATAAATGTTTGATTAATTCTACTCAAAAGTAAGAAGCCTTCGCTCCTTATATTTAGGATTGAGGCACTGATGCGTACCTCAGGGTCCTTTCTTTACAAGTTCGGGTTGTGCACTGTAATGCGTACACAAGCCATTATGAAGTGTATAATTGAAAAATCAAATCAAACTCTTACAACTTTCTACCAATCAGGTCTCTGAAATGTCAACACCGGAAACTTCTGTCTGCCTCCCACATAACTTTCCAACCTTCGAAACTGATCCCTGCGCTTCAATCTGTTCTCAATCCTTAAGATGAATCTACGAGCATCCCTGGCCTCATTGGTTTTCCACCTTTTAGATTTACCCAGAGCAATGTCATACAATCTGCTTTTGATTCCATCTCTGACGAACTTCAAGGTTTCATCACAGAACTTATGTATTTCGTCGTAAGCCATGAAGCAGTTGCGACCGTTTATGCTGCGGTAGGTGAACCCAAATGGTTGCTTGATTAAGGTGTATTGAGGTAGATGTTGAAGGTCGGGGATGTCGAACATGTTGGGTTTGGTGAGATTGAGCTTCTTCTGATAACTTTCCACTCCCAATTGAAGATCTTCTACTCTTTCTCTGATGACTATCTGCCTGATGAAGATTAGGAGAGCTTGGATAAAGGCAAGCTGCATCTCTTTAGGCAAGCCACAGAGTTTTCCTTGAACTTTGAGCAGGTACATGTCTTCGATGTCATTGAGAAGTAGTCGTGGAAAGTCTGACTCGGAAATATCGTACTCCTTTTCATCAAGTCTTTTCAGTGTGATTTTGTTGAGGAAGGGGTACCCAAAGTGAGTGACAGTCGAAATGAACTGAATCGAGACTATCTTCAAATCACTTGTCACATCGCCCATTGTCTGATTAAGTCTGCTGCTTCGATAGTACTGTGCCCGGTTGTCTGGCCAATGATGTATACCGTAAAGTGCGTTCCGGTCATATTCAACAACTTTATCAACGAATAATGCTGAAGCTTCTTCTTCGATGGCATTGTTGAGATATCGAGCTGCAGAGAGAAAGGCAAGTGAGGTAACGTACTTCTTCTCAATCTTGCTGCCAAGTTTCAGAAATTCCAAGTCTGTGTTGAAGAAGAACTTGTACGGGATCTTCGGTTCCTTAGGCTTCCCAATCATCGGTAGTGGTTTGGACCAGTCAGTAATGTAGGGTGCGGTTTTCCTTGTGACTGGATCGACATAAGATTCAGGATTGATCCAGTCAATATTGCTTGACATAGCTCGAGCAATATTTTCCAGATGATACTCTAGTTCGATTGAGTTAGCAGACCGGTCTTTCAGAAGATTGAAAGCATCATTCTTGATTCTTCGCAGCTCTTTCTTATTCATCTTTTTCATCTGAAACTTTTGCTGAATTAATTGAGCGTATTCCACCGTTCGACCATCTTGAGGTTCTTGATTATCTTCAAGTGGTGGTTGCGAATTGATCATCTTCTCAAACCAGGAGTATTCGGCACTATCGTCTTGGTCTAGCCATTTAAGGACGGTTTTCGGTTTCTTAGGTTCTGTGCCTTCTGGTGAGGTGTCCGGTTTGGGTTGATGATGCTTTCCTTTCCTTTCTTTCTCTTCTTCTTGGAGGACGGTTCTGGAACTTCATCGGGTTGAGGAATCTCGTCACCACCGGTGTATTCAAAATGGTCATGTGCCTTGGGAGCAGAACCTGATGCCTTCGGTTGTTGTGAGGAAGTTGTTGTTGTTGGAGGGGTGACCGGTGTTTTATATTGAGATGAGGGTCCTTCGGCTTGCTTCTGTTTCTTTGCCTGAGAATTAGGATCCCTGTCTTCATCATCTCTTGGACGTTTCAGTTTGTCCGCCTCTGTGCTGCAAGTCTCTTTGGTCATCTTGTCTTTCAATGCTTAAAGGACTTTGGCTTCTTCAGGAGTCAAGGTGAACTTGCTAGCCAGCTTGTCCAAGAGTTGAGCTTCCAATTCATCCATAGATAGCCCTGGTAGTGGAACAGTAGACTTGTCAGCTCGAAGAGTAAATGTTGTCGATCGGATTACTTTCTTGACAGCTTGCTCTGCGAACTTGGTGAGTTCATCTCTCATGGGTGCCAGCAGATCTTTCAACTCAACAACTAAGTGTTGTGCCATGTACTCTTGTGCTTGAGCAGCCAATGTGGCTTCCAAGTTCTCTTGTACGTCTTTAGCTAAGAAAGTATCAACTTTATCTTGCAGCTCTTGGACGTTCGAATTCAGCTTCGTCAATTCAGCAACTTGGGTTACTAATGTTGCAACCTGATCTTCCAGTCTGTTTTTCTTCTTTTCATGTACTCTTCTGAATGCTGACTTTTGCAGTTTTGATGCAGCAGAGGCTTTGGTGCTTGGTTTCTTGATTGATTTGTCGTGAGTTGATTCGGATGCAGGAGGTGATGACTGTGAGGATTCAATGATGGTGGTAAGGTCTTTGTCATCTCCTTTCTGTGGTTCGGGTTGATCAACTTTCTTTGCATTGGCTGCTTCTTCTTCCAACCTTTGTTCTTCAGCAAGTTTGTCAGCCTCGGCTTTTTGTACTGCAGCTAGCTTGGCTTCTTCTTCTTTCTTTAACTTATCTTCTGCCAGCTTAGCTGCTTCTTCAGCTTTCCTGCTTTCCTCCATACGGATAGCTTCTTCCAGTTTGGCTTGTGCAAGCTCCTCAAGCCTAGCCTATTCAGCTTCCTGTTTTCTCTTTAGTTCCTCTTCCTGAGCCCTTTCTCTGAGCTCCATTTCTTCCATAGTCATCAAACGTGGAGCATCAGTATCCATGGGATCTTCCTCTTCTTCTTCTCCCATTGCTGTAGCATTAGTCATTTCAATGTCTGTGGGAGATACCGAGGGGTTGTCGTAAGCGACCAAGTCTGTGTTGATCCCTGTGGTAGGCTCAGGAATGCTGCTTGATCCGCCAGCTTCGGTGGTTTGAGAGAACACTAGAGGTGGAGGTAGATCAGCATTGAATGCATCAATTCGGCTGTGGAGGAGACCCAGATTGAGAGCCCTTTCATTTTCTTCTTCAACTGAAAGGCCTACAGACTCTTGTTCAGCAGTTACTGGTTCCTTCATCTTCTTTCTCCTAATTCTTTCTTCTTCCAAAATTGTTTGAGCTTCAGTGAACGGTCTTTGATTGAGATATGCTGGGTATTTAGCATTATCAGCAAATTCGTCAATATTCTTTTCCCAATCTTCGAACGTCAAATCCTTATCGTCAATGTCATCAAGATTCACATCCTTATCAATGTTAGCATAAGCTTCTCTATACATTGGACCTTCGTCGGATTCGGTTTGTTCAGAGTCAGCCGGTTTTGGAGAAGATTGTGGTGAGGGAAACCACCCAGGTTCAGGAATGGATGCAGGCTTCTTGGCAGGTGATTCGTGGTAAACACAATATCAATATTATAGTATAGATGTAAGCTCAAGAAATCCGCAAAGAAATACGGATAACCCGAGTTCGTATTCCGTGTGAAGGGTGAATGGAATTCCGAATTTCCGATTCGGAAAACGTGTCGTGAAAAGTGGTAAAAAGTGATTTGAATGAGATTACACTAATGAGATATTAAATGAAGCACAAATAACCAATTAAGCACGTAATTCAACTAAACAAACCAAAAACGTAACGTAGAAACGAAAATCGTAAATTAAAACGCAAAATAAACGTTAACGTACGAAATAAAACGCGACTTTTAAGCTATGCTATTCCTACGGACTTGGAAATAATTTTCAAAAATGAAAAATGATAAAAGAAAATTTTGAGAAAAAGGAAAATATTTTTTTTGACTTTTTAATAATTTTTTATGAATTAAAAACTATTTAAACTATTTAATAATTAAAAGAAAATGAAAATAAAGTGAGAAAAATGCAAAATTACTTTCTAAAATTCTAAAATAACTAAAAATAATTATCTAATATTTTTTTGGATTTTTCTGGGGCTTTTCTGATTTTTTTGTATTTTTTTAATAATTAAAAAGTAATTAAAATTGATTAAAAAGGAAAATTAAATAAGAAAAATAGCAAAACTACTCAGAAAAATCTGAAAATTTCAGGGAAAATCAAAAATTATGTTCTGAATCCAGGAAAAATATCAAACTTAAAAAATAAGCACTGGAAGTGCTTATTGCTTTGAAAACAGCTTATAAAAGTGCTTATTAATAAGCACTTCTGACCAAATCTTAACCAACCTTTCACCAATTGATTCCAGTACTCAAATAAGCATGTAACAACAATCCAGAAGTATTTAGATCAACAGGAACTCAAATTATGATGCAATAAGTCAAAAATAAGCACTTCTATGAGAAATAAGCTAAAGAGAGTAAACAGAGATCAAACAACACTTGAAACAGATGCACTATATTGTATTAAGCTCAGATAAACCAAAAATTCCAATTTAAGATCAAGAATAAGCTGTTGCAGCCCAATGAACCAAACAGAATTATGCAAAATGGCACAAATAGAAGGGCTCAATAAGCTGGGAAGATAAGCAATTAAGTGAAACTTTTTGGAATAATTTTGTACTCTACCAACTCAGGAACACAAATCAACCTTAAATTTAGACCCTTGATCAAGTTTGCTAGGCTGGAAATGCCCAAGAACAAAGGCCTGTGCTGTTGGTGCAGGGCAATTTTGTTTCAATAAGCCAACTTGAGAAGACAGTTTCAATAAGCTAATGATGTTCAAAATCCAATTTTCTTTTTGCAATAAATTAACTGAATACCAAAGTTATCAGAACAACAAATTTTAGCAATTTCCACTCTCTAATGAATCCTACACAGATCTCCAAAGTTTTGATCAAAAGCTGATTACTCAGCTTATCTTGACTTTTTAGATAGAACAAAAGTTTGACTAAAATGAAATTTGGCTACTCTTAAATGATCATTAATATGTAAATAAGCTATAAGAAGACTACTATAAGCTACTACTAACTTATAAGCAACTAACTTAACAATTTCTTACCCTAAATCTTACTACACTAACTGCTATGCTAATTTAGACTAGTGTTTTGACTTTTTACCAAATAACTACCTGTTTTTATGAGTTAACTAACCATATTATACCCCTAGTGAACTTAATGAACCACTAATATTCTCTGTCACAAGCTAATACTGACCAAACAAACACAATCCAAACACCCCTTTTGGGTATTTCTCAACACAGATTTCACCTTAGTAACCACAAATCACTTCCAAACCAATTCACAAATATTCAATATGATGCACTAACATGATCTAAGCCAGAAACAACAATCACAAACATGATTTAAGCCAAAACAAAGATCCACAGATTATGCTATATATGAGACAGTTAAAGAGCAACTAGTACCAAAGATATTCAAATACTTGAAACAGGTATCCAAATAGCAATACACAGCTATAATAAGCAATAACCAAGAGTAATGAGCAATGATAATCAGGTCTACACTATTGTACCAATAAGCTAATATGAGAATGAAAAATAGGAAAGGTACTCACAATTTCAAGACCTCTCAGCTTGAACAGAGGGGTTTCACTATGCAAGCCTGTCTTTAGACAGGCCAATGGTCACCTTTTGGCTGTCTTTAACCACCACAAGCCTCAGCTTATTTGAAATAAGCTGGGGTTGACTTTCGTTGACTTTTTAAAGTCTTGAACTTTTGGATTCAGAAAAGAAGTTTCAAGGATCACAATAAGCTATATGAGCTTAAATGATCTTGAAACAACAATAAAACAACAATGAAAGATCAAAAGAATGAAAACAGATACACTATTTTTTTTTTTGCTTTTTGTAAGTTTTTCTATTTTTTTGGTTTTTCTTTGATAAGCAAACAATAATAACAAGAACAAGAAATGAAAACAGATAATGAGTACTAAATAAAGAACAAGAAAGGACTTGCTTTAAAGTAAATACGAGGTAAATAAGCTGAAAAAGTAAATGAACTAAATAAGACAATAAGCAAATAAGTAAAAACAGAATTGAAATAAGACAAGAAAGATGATTTTCATTAATAATAAAGGTTTACAAAACATTTTGGCAGAGTAACACTAATTGAAACTCAACACCTATTACAATGAGAGGGGGGGTATATATAAGCTAATAACTAGGGTTTTGGGATGATTCTAGATGATGCTCAGCTGAATCAATCTTGGCCATTGATCTTTGTCTTGGTCACTAAGCATGAATGTGGTCCTTTGATTCCATGTATATGGGGCACGATTGTGTCTTGCCTTATCCATTGGTCCACGTATATTATCTCTGTCCTTCATTCCATCGTGCTCAAAAGATGCCCTAAGCATGTGATTGGTCCTATTTTGTTACCCAATTAAGGTAAATTGGGTAATTTAAAGGGTTTATGGTTTTAGGGTTCTAGGGGAATAGTAACTTTCTGGGGACGGGGTGTAATTGGGGGGCGGTTAATTCAAAAGGTAATTAATACTTGGTGTTGGGTCGGGTAAAATAGGAGTTGGGCCGGGTAAATGTTAAATGGTGTTGGGCTTGTGGTTTTGATAAGAGGGAATGGTGGGCTGTTTGTATTTTTGGGCTTGTGGATCCGGTTGTTATCTTTTAGTAATAGTAGTTTTTAAGAAACAAGGACCAATTTGTAATTATGAAAACTGTAGGGACCAATTCTGAAAATCTCTGAAATATTTTCCCAAGGGCTTTTGTTGTAACATTCAGAATGATGGAGGACCACAATTGCCATTTTCTTCAAATTATGCTTAAGGGACCATAAATGCCAAACTCTGAAACTGCAGGGACTAAATCTGCCAATCTCCCAAAGTTTTCTTCCAAGGACCAATATTGAACTTTCTGAATCTCTGAGGACTTCAAATGATATTCTGAGCAATCTTTGATCACTTTGCTTCCCCGGCTACGGCTTTTGACCTTTTCCAATCTCGTGCTCGTTTTTGTCGGTTTTGCTTCGTTTTCGTTCAGTTTTCACATATTTGTACCTGCACATACACAAATACAAAAACACACGTTCTCTTGGCATTTAAGGTTAGTATTTGGTATTTTTGGTTTGATTTAAGGCCTAAAAGGATGAGTGATTAAGCACTCATCAAAATCCCCCAGACTAAGGTATTGCTGTGCCCTCACGCAATGTCATCACCTCACGCTTAAGAGATAAATAATTTCAAAACCTCTCTTTACTGACGTTGTAAAGTAGCAATGACTTTCAAAAGATATAGTAAAATCATTTATTCTCAAAAACGCTCCGTTTTCCGATTTTTCATAAATAATAACTACTACTATTCTTTTTGTATTTTTCATTTTTATATGTGACGGTTTATTTTGACTTTCATTATCAATTCATATCTGTTGATAATTTTCAGGGTCAACGAGTAGAAACACTTCTCACAGAGAAGAGACCATACGGATAAAAATCGTCATCCTTGATTTTTCACAAGCCCCCAAACTAAGCGTAAAATCGAAATCATTGTTTATCTAGAAGTTAGATGCTAACACTGCCCACAAAAGTTACTTGTGTATTACCTCTTGTCCCCAGGTCTTAAGTTTTGTATCTAAAGATTTTAATTTGTGAGAAATGAATTTCTTCATATTTTCTCGTTTCGATATTTGTTAGTCCGATAAGAGCACAAAATTTGAACGCTAAGTAGTTTCCAAACTTTCCCTCGAAAATCTCTGCATACAAAAGTCGGGTCCACATGAAGGTCTCTGATTTAACACGATTTGTAGGGGCTCCCTTTTTATTTACGACCGAGACATACCATGTTTGATACCCGAAACGGAAGCTTTTTATTAGGGAAACCCCCGGAGTCGAAGTTTGGCATTTTTGCATAACTATAAGCACTTTAATAATATTTGGTCCTTAGTCCTTTATTTCAATTACAATCAACGGTTTTAAGCCGCCAAGATGTAAGAGCTTTATTATGACTTTTGGATTATATCCTTTGCTTTTTTACAGCTTTGGATTCCTCTGCCTTTTTATTTGGCTTTGGATTATTATTATTGATATTCATAATCATATGCCAAACCCCAAGTCCTACGGCTTTTACTAAGATCACAACATCGGCTGCGAACCGGCAAGATGCAATAGTCTATTTTACCGTAACACTGGCAGTACCTCAATGTGTACCAAACCCTCATATGCAGAAATTTTGTTGGGAACGAGAAAAAACTAAGTATTGCCCAAACCGTATACACTTAATTAATCCTAGACATTTATTTATATATTGGTGACGTTTCTGATGGGAACAAGGAGGCCACAAGTACCTCTCGTGGGTTTTTTAAATCCCAAGGTTGAGATCCGTGTATAGCACGAAACTTCTAAATAAACTCTATCATTCCTCGATCTCCGCAAATTTAAAATCCCAAGTAATGAGATCCGCGGATGCTTAGCCATAATCTTATGATTATTTTGGTTAAGAGAGACGAGCTAGGGCTCAACACGCCCGGTCAAGTCAAAACATTTATTTCTACTCTCGCCGGTAGGAAAGTCAAAACAAGGTGTCAAAATTATTTATTCATATCATATCATTCATTTTTTTTTTTTTTTTTTTTTTTTTTTTTTTTTTTTTTTTTTTTTTTTTTTTTTTGCATTATAAAGAGGTGACAAAATTTAAAATTTTTGGTGGAAAACGGAGTTGCGCAAGTTAAACAGCTCAGACTATGGTACAGGTCAAATCGAATCGAAGATTCACCCCCCCCAGACTAAAGTGAAACATTGTCCTCAATGTTTTAAGGGACGGGTAATCCTACGTAAAATCTAAGGCCGTTTATTAAGTGTGCCAAGAGATAAACGTTAGTCGATAAGATTTTGGATATGGTGAATTTCCAATAGAGCAGCGAAGGATGAGACTCGAGTGGAGAGAACGACAAACCACGAGCACGAGAGTCCTCAAACTTCGGGGAAATTCCTGAACATTCACAAACAACCACGAAAACACGAGTTTGGAAAGGGTCGCCCCCCTCACGTAACGTTATTCTTAGAAAATAGATAATATAGAAAATGAAAATGGATAAGCATGGGGTGCCTCCCACGAAGCGCTTGTTTTTGTTCACCGAGTCACATGAGCTTGACTCGATCCCCGAATTTAATCGTCCTTGGGGAAAGTTTGGAGATCCGGGACAACCATGGGTGGTATGTCCCCTCCAAAATAATGTTTAACACGGTGACCATTCACCTTGAAGTTGGGACCGTCATGTTGAGCAAGCTCAACGGTTCCATAAGGAAAAACTTAGGTAATGGTGAATGGTCCAGACCAACGGGTTTTTAACTTGCCCGAGAAAATCTTTAATCGAGAATTGAAAAGAAGGACTCGATCACCAACATTAAAGACACGATCTTTAATTTTAGCATCATGAATCCTCTTTGTCTTCTGTTTGTAGATCAAAGAGTTCTCATAGGCTTGATCACGAAGTTCGACTAATTCATTCAATTGAACTTTACGGTGATCACCCGCGGTTTGTAAGTCAAAATTAGCATGTTTCAAGGCCCAGTAGGCCTTGTGCTCAAGTTCAAGGGGCAAGTGGCAGGCCTTCCCGTAAACCAGCTTGTATGGAGTGCACCCGATGGGTGTTTTGTAAGCTGTACGGAAGGCCCAAAGTGCATCATCTAACTTGTCAGCCCATGAAGCACGGTTTTCTCCTACGGTCCTCTCTAAGATACGTTTCAAGCCACGATTGGAGACCTCAACTTGACCACTCGTCTGTGGATGATATGCTGTGGAAAGACGATGTGTGACACCATATTTGAGCATAACCTTAGCGAATTGGTCGTTACAGAAATGGGTCCCACGATCGCTTATAATAGCACGAGGTGCACCAAATCGGGCGAAGAGACTTTTGAGAAATTTCACAACAACTCGGGCGTCATTGGTGGGGAGCGCCTTCGCTTCCACCCATTTAGACAAATAATCGACGGCCACGAGTATATATTTGTTTCCACGAGAAGATGGGAATGGACCCATGAAGTCGATACCCCAGACGTCAAAAATTTCACAGACTTGGATGGCATTTTGAGGCATCTCGTCCTTTTGAGTAATTTTTCCTTGACGCTGGCAAGAATCACATGATTTAACCAACTCATGAGCATCCCGGTAAATCGTCGGCCAGTAGAAGCCGGAATCAAATACTTTCTTAGCGGTGAAGTTGGCACCATGATGTCCCCCCGTGGGTCCATTGTGGCATGCCATAAGAATTTCAGCGGCTTCCGTGCCGTGAACACACCGCCGGATCACTTGATCCGCACATATCTTAAACAAATAGGGGTCGTCCCAAAAATAATGCTTAACATCTTTAAAGAATTTCTTCTTTTGTTGGAACGACATCCCTTTACGGATAAAATTCCCCGCATAGAAATTCGCAAAGTCGGCGAACCATGGGGTACTAGAATCACCATGTGATAAACTCCACAGTGTTTCGAGAGGAAATGATTCGTTAATTTCCTTTTTCTCGAAAGCACTTTGGTGGGGATTCTCTAAACGTGAAAGATGATCAGCAGCAAGGTTCTCAGCTCCTTTTTTATCTCGAATTTCAATTTTGAATTCTTGAAGGAGGAGAACCCACCGCATCAAGCGTGGCTTGGCATCTTTCTTAGCCATTAGATATTTAAGAGCCGAATGATCCGTATACACTATGCTTTTCTTCAAGAGCAAATAAGATCGAAATTTTTCAAAAGCGTAAATGACGGCTAACATTTCTTTTTCAGTAGTCGTGTAATGATATTGAGCGTCGGTCATAGTTTTACTAGCATAGTGTATCGGCTGAAAATGTTTTAGCTTACGTTGCCCCAGGACTGCACCAATAGCATAATCGCTTGCATCGCACATTAGCTAAAAGGGCAAGTCCCAATCGGGGGCAATTAAGACCGGAGCCTCCGTTAACTTCTCTTTAAGTATATTAAATGCTTCGATGCATTCATTAGAGAAGATAAACGGAGCATCTTTTTCAAGTAAGTGGGTCAGGGGCCGGGCTATCTTAGAAAAATCTTGAATGAAACGTCGGTAAAAGCCGGCATGACCCAGAAAACTTCTAATTCCTTTAACGGTGGTGGGATGAGGTAATTTAGCAATCACATCGACTTTTGCTCTATCGACCTCAATCCCAGATTTTGATATCTTATGGCCGAGGACAATGCCCTCTTTGACCATGAAATGGCACTTCTCCCAATTTAGAACCAAGTTGGTGTCTTCACACCGTTTTAGCATACTTTCTAAATGGGAGAGGCAAGAAGTGAAAGAATCTCCATAAACCGAGAAATCATCCATGAAAACTTCCATGGTTTTCTCGATCATGTCCGAGAAAATAGACATCATGCACCTTTGGAACGTGCCTGGAGCATTGCATAAGCCAAAAGGCATACGACGATAGGCAAACGTACCATAAGGGCAAGTAAAGGTAGTCTTCTCCTGGTCCGGAGGGTCAATCGGTATTTGAAAATAACCGGAGAATCCATCAAGAAAACAATAGAACTCATTTCCCGCTAGGCGTTCTAGCATTTGATCCATAAATGGAAGTGGGAAATGGTCCTTACGAGTCGCATCATTTAATTTTCGATAATCAATACAAACTCTCCATCCGGTAACAAGACGTGTCGGAATCAATTCATTATCTTCATTAGTTACGACGGTCATTCCACCTTTTTTCGGAACGCAGTGGATCGGGCTAACCCAAGAACTATCCGAGATTGGATAAATCATTCCGGCATCGAGAAGTTTGATAACTTCCTTTTTGATAACCTCATGAATTTTCGGGTTAACCCGTCGTTGTTGCTAAACGGACGGTTTGTAATTATCTTCAAACAAGATTTTATGCGTGCAAAAACGAGGGTCGATACCCTTTATATCGGAAATTTGCCAAGCGATGGCATTTTTGTGCTTCTTGAGCACATCTACGAGACGGTTCTTCTCCTCATCTTTTAGTTCTTTTGAAATTATGACGGGAAGTTTATCGGTTCCTTCCAAAAATGCGTATTCAAGATGAGGAGGTAAATCCTTGAGCTCGGGCTCCGGAGGATTCTCAATAGACGGCTTAATTTCTTTAACATCGGCCATTTTTAGGTCCATCGGAGGGAGGGACGGGCTGGGATCTTCATTTAATAATTTTTCAATCAAAAGAACATCTCCCTCCGGGTCACAAATGGAATGATCAATTTCCGGTGAAATCGAATCATTAGCAAGAAAGGCCTCGATCTCTTCCAAGATGAAATCACTCCCCTCAAACGGAGTGAGGGAAGGGGAAGGATCGGAAATGATTGGTTCAGAAGAATGAGTGGGATTGCCACTCGAAGCATGTTCGGTAAAACCAAGTAATTCTTGAGCATACTCCTCCGTAACTTCGTCGATAACGTCGATTCGGTTAACGGAATGTTTGTCATAATCGGAGGAGTATCTCGCGGTTTGATCCAAATTAAAAGTTATGGCTTCGTTACCCACGCGTAGGGTAATTTCTTCATCGAAAACATCAATCAAAGCACGGCCGGTCCTTAGGAAGCCTCTTCCGAGAATGAGAGGAACCCGTGGATCGGCATCAAAATCAACCACGACAAAATCGGCCGGGAAATGGAATTTTCCCACATTAACAAAGACATCCTCGGCTATTCCCATCGGGCGGGAAGTAGTTCGGTCGGCTAGCTCGAGGGTCATGCAAGTCGGAGTCAAATCGGGTAAAGACAACTTTTTCCAAAAGGATAACGGCATAAGGTTAATGCTAGCACCAAGATCGGCCAAGGCGAAGCATTGAACCATCCCAGGAAAATTACATGGAATGAGAAATCGACCGGGGTCTTCAAGCTTTTCGGGAAGCTTTTTGAGGATAACCGCCGAACAATTCTCATTCATCTGGGTTCGTGATATCTCAAACAATTTTTCTTTGTTATTCAAAAGACCTTTTAGCATTGAGGCAAATTTAGGCATCAAAAGTATAGCATCCGCGAGATTTATATCAAAATGCAATTCTTGAAATATTTGATAAAACTTTTCCATTTGGTGTTTGTCTTTCTCGCGGTGCTTTTGTTCATTCAATCGTGACGGATAAGGCAAATTTGTTTTGACGGGAGTTTCTTTCTCAGTTTCATAAACAATTTTATCTTTTCCTTTAGACGTTGAGACTACCGGAGGTTGGATGTTTTTGGTCCTTCCATTATTAATAGGAATTCCCGTATCCGTTGTCACCTCGGTTTCACGGGCGACTACCTTGGGAGGAAGAGAAGAAGAGGTAGTCGGAGCCGTCGGTTCATTGATTACAATACCACTCCTAGTCGTGATCGCCTTAGCATCGCCCCTCGGGTTAGCGATCGTGTTGCTTGGAAGAGTTCCCGAGCCCGAGGGTCGATCATTTAAAGACTTCTTCAATTCGGTCATTTGATTAATTAGCATTTTATTCATTTCCTCTTGACTTTTCATAAACTGCTTAAGTAACTCATCCGAAGAAGATTGATTTTGATTTTGACTTTGATTCACAACTGGATTTTGAAAATTTTGACCACGATTGTTGTTGTTAAAACCTTGATTTTGATTTTGAAAATTTTGGTTTCCATGATAATAATTTCCTTGATTAGCATAGTTTCCTTGAAAATTCCCTTGATTCGGGCCTTGATTATAATTTCCCCGATTTTGATTTTGAAAACCATGACTTTGATTTTGAAATCCATTGTTAACCCGATTTTGATTAGCATTTTGATTAAATTGATGGTTTCGGTTTTTCACGTTTTGATTCACTTGATTAACTTGAGACGGTTGATTAAAACCGGGTGGTCCAACATAATGGTTCGAACGGTAGCTAAGAAGATTTCGGTCACCCTGTGGTTGGTATCCGTTACCGCCCATATTGTAGGTTCCCGAAGTAGCATACACATTCTCGGGAGTGCAGCCACCGGTGGCTGGGCACTCAAAATACGAATGAGGACCACCACAAGTCTCACAAACATGATTAACCATATTGACTTGATGGTTCTTGACTTGATTTGGATTATTAGACGTTTGGTGCATTCGTAAAACGGCCGTCGATAAATCATCGAGTTTCTTAGTGATGGCGGCTATTTCGGGATTAGACGTAGAAGAACTGTGAGCAACGGTTGCTCTTGACTCATTCCTCTCGGCAGAGGAATCCCAGTAATTGTAGTGAGCGGTCATATTCTCGATGAGTTCGTAACAATCTTCAGGACGTCGTTTCATAAAAGTTCCACCCGCAGCTGCATTGATCGTGTCCCGATGTCGCAAAGTCAAACCATTGTAAAACGTATCGATTATCGTAACAAGAAGCATGTTATGGTTTGGACACCGATCAATAGCAAGCTTATAGCGTTCCCAAGCTTCGAATAAAGATTCGTCGGGAAGCTGACGGAAATTGCTAATATCGTTTCGGAGTTTCGTCACCATCGATGGTGGAAAATATTTCGCCAAGAACTTCGATACCATTTCTTCAAAGTTATGAATCGAGTTCTTGGGAAGACGATCAAACCAAGCGGTTGCATGATGCGTCAAAGAATAGGGGAAGAGAGAAAGACGAAGGGCGTCATCGGAGACCCCGTGTTGTTTCATACTTTGGGTGACGGTTAGGAATTTATCGAGATGCTTGTTTGCATCGTCACCCGGTAAACCGTGAAATTGGCATGAATTTTGGACTTGTTGAATCATGTGGTGCTTAAGTCCAAAATCCGTAGCCTTGATATTGAGAGGGGCAATCGGACCGCCTCTACCGTGCATTGTCGGTTGACACAGCTCCTCCATCGTTCGGAGATCGGGAGCTGGTGCATTTTCAATACCCACCGGAGGGTGTTGATTGTCGTGTTCCATTTCCGTGAGATTAGGGAAACGAACTTTGTGTGTGTGACGTATCAAACTCTCGGGGTTCGATAATGGAGAAATAAGACATTTAGAAGATGAGCGGGTGTTCATACACCACAAAAATCAAGTTTTCAAATTTGAAAAGGAAAATCTTTTTGTATTTTCTTGTAAAACATTTTTTTTTTTTTTTTTTTTTTTTTTTTTTTTCAAATAAAACTTTTCTCTTTTGTTTTTTTTTCTACGTTACGTTAATTGAAACCGTTTCCCTCAAATCTACTCGCGACGGAACGGGAGAGAAGAATGGATCTCTCTTCAGCTTGCAATTTAATGTCAAAGCTATCCGTATTTTCCGCTTATCCGGTCGTAGAATTAAAGTAGTTCGATTAACAACTAATTTCACGCTTTTGTTATATTGTTAAGCTTATTTGGTTTACAACGCTCCTCCTTTCGGTCGAGTCGAGGCAATAACTTTATTATTTTTTTGGTATTTTTTTGTGAAAACACTTTAGGAAAAGTGTTTTTGATTTTTCAATATATATATATATATATATATACAAAATAGAGGAAGGCTTATCAAAACACAATTTTTCAAAAACGAATATTCAAAAATTCACTTCAAACCTTCCCCGGCAGCGGCGCCAAAAATTGATTCGTGGTAAACACAATATCAATATTATAGTATAGATGTAAGCTCAAGAAATCCACAAAGAAATACGGATAACCCGAGGTCGTATTCCGTGTGAAGGGTGAATGGAATTCCGAATTTCCGATTCGGAAAACGTGTCGTGAAAAGTGGTAAAAAGTGATTTGAATGAGATTACACTAATGAGATATTAAATGAAGCACAAATAACCAATTAAGCACGTAATTCAACTAAACAAACCAAAAACGTAACGTAGAAACGAAAACCGTAAATTAAAACGCAAAATAAACGTTAACGTACGAAATAAAACGCGACTTTTAAGCTATGCTATTCCTACGGACTTGGAAATAATTTTTAAAAATGAAAAATGATAAAAGAAAATTTTGAGAAAAAGGAAAATATTTTTTTTGACTTTTTAATAATTTTTTATGAATTAAAAACTATTTAAACTATTTAATAATTAAAAGAAAATGAAAATAAAGTGAGAAAAATGCAAAATTACTTTCTAAAATTCTAAAATAACTAAAAATAATTATCTAATATTTTTTTGGATTTTTCTGGGGCTTTTCTGATTTTTTTGTATTTTTTTAATAATTAAAAAGTAATTAAAATTGATTAAAAAGGAAAATTAAATAAGAAAAATAGCAAAACTACTCAGAAAAATCTGAAAATTTCAGGGAAAATCAAAAATTATGTTCTGAATCCAGGAAAAATATCAAACTTAAAAAATAAGCACTGGAAGTGCTTATTGCTTTGAAAACAGCTTATAAAAGTGCTTATTAATAAGCACTTCTGACCAAATCTTAACCAAACTTTCACCAATTGATTCCAGTACTCAAATAAGCATGTAACAACAATCCAGAAGTATTTAGATCAACAGGAACTCAAATTATGATGCAATAAGTCAAAAATAAGCACTTCTATGAGAAATAAGCTAAAGAGAGTAAACAGAGATCAAACAACACTTGAAACAGATGCACTATATTGTATTAAGCTCAGATAAACCAAAAATTCCAATTTAAGATCAAGAATAAGCTGTTGCAGCCCAATGAACCAAACAGAATTATGCAAAATGGCACAAATAGAAGGGCTCAATAAGCTGGGAAGATAAGCAATTAAGTGAAACTTTTTGGAATAATTTTGTACTCTACCAACTCAGGAACACAAATCAACCTTAAATTTAGACCCTTGATCAAGTTTGCTAGGCTGGAAATGCCCAAGAACAAAGGCCTGTGCTGTTGGTGCAGGGCAATTTTGTTTCAATAAGCCAACTTGAGAAGACAGTTTCAATAAGCTAATGATGTTCAAAATCCAATTTTCTTTTTGCAATAAATTAACTGAATACCAAAGTTATCAGAACAACAAATTTTAGCAATTTCCACTCTCTAATGAATCCTACACAGATCTCCAAAGTTTTGATCAAAAGCTGATTACTCAGCTTATCTTGACTTTTTAGATAGAACAAAAGTTTGACTAAAATGAAATTTGGCTACTCTTAAATGATCATTAATATGTAAATAAGCTATAAGAAGACTACTATAAGCTACTACTAACTTATAAGCAACTAACTTAACAATTTCTTACCCTAAATCTTACTACACTAACTGCTATGCTAATTTAGACTAGTGTTTTGACTTTTTACCAAATAACTACCTGTTTTTATGAGTTAACTAACCATATTATACCCCTAGTGAACTTAATGAACCACTAATATTCTCTGTCACAAGCTTATACTGACCAAACAAACACAATCCAAACACCCCTTTTGGGTATTTCTCAACACAGATTTCACCTTAGTAACCACAAATCACTTCCAAACCAATTCACAAATATTCAATATGATGCACTAACATGATCTAAGCCAGAAACAACAATCACAAACATGATTTAAGCCAAAACAAAGATCCACAGATTATGCTATATATGAGACAGTTAAAGAGCAACTAGTACCAAAGATATTCAAATACTTGAAACAGGTATCCAAATAGCAATACACAGCTATAATAAGCAATAACCAAGAGTAATGAGCAATGATAATCAGGTCTACACTATTGTACCAATAAGCTAATATGAGAATGAAAAATAGGAAAGGTACTCACAATTTCAAGACCCCTCAGCTTGAACAGAGGGGTTTCACTATGCAAGCCTGTCTTTAGACAGGCCAATGGTCACCTTTTGGCTGTCTTTAACCACCACAAGCCTCAGCTTATTTGAAATAAGCTGGGGTTGACTTTCGTTGACTTTTTAAAGTCTTGAACTTTTGGATTCAGAAAAGAAGTTTCAAGGATCACAATAAGCTATATGAGCTTAAATGATCTTGAAACAACAATAAAACAACAATGAAAGATCAAAAGAATGAAAACAGATACACTATTTTTTTTTTTGCTTTTTGTAAGTTTTTCTATTTTTTTGGTTTTTCTTTGATAAGCAAACAATAATAACAAGAACAAGAAATGAAAACAGATAATGAGTACTAAATAAAGAACAAGAAAGGACTTGCTTTAAAGTAAATACGAGGTAAATAAGCTGAAAAAGTAAATGAACTAAATAAGACAATAAGCAAATAAGTAAAAACAGAATTGAAATAAGACAAGAAAGATGATTTTCATTAATAATAAAGGTTTACAAAAACATTTTGGCAGAGTAACACTAATTGAAACTCAGCACCTATTACAATGAGAGGGGGGGGGGGGGTATATATAAGCTAATAACTAGGGTTTTGGGATGATTCTAGATGATGCTCAGCTGAATCAATCTTGGCCATTGATCTTTGTCTTGGTCACTAAGCATGAATGTGGTCCTTTGATTCCATGTATATGGAGCACGATTGTGTCTTGCCTCATCCATTGGTCCACGTATATTATCTCTGTCCTTCATTCCATCGTGCTCAAAAGATGCCCTAAGCATGTGATTGGTCCTATTTTGTTACCCAATTAAGGTAAATTGGGTAATTTAAAGGGTTTATGGTTTTAGGGTTCTAGGGGAACAGTAACTTTCTGGGGACGGGGTGTAATTGGGGGGCGGTTAATTCAAAAGGTAATTAATACTTGGTGTTGGGTCGGGTAAAATAGGAGTTGGGCCGGGTAAATGTTAAATGATGTTGGGCTTGTGGTTTTGATAAGAGGGAATGGTGGGCTGTTTGTATTTTTGGGCTTGTGGATCCGGTTGTTATCTTTTAGTAATAGTAGTTTTTAAGAAACAAGGACCAATTTGTAATTATGAAAACTGTAGGGACCAATTCTGAAAATCTCTGAAATATTTTCCCAAGGGCTTTTGTTGTAACATTCAGAATGATGGAGGACCACAATTGCCATTTTCTTCAAATTATGCTTAAGGGACCATAAATGCCAAACTCTGAAACTGCAGGGACTAAATTTGCCAATCTCCCAAAGTTTTCTTCCAAGGACCAATATTGAACTTTCTGAATCTCTGAGGACTTCAAATGATATTCTGAGCAATCTTTGATCATTTTGCTTCCCCGGCTACGGCTTTTGACCTTTTCCAATCTCGTGCTCGTTTTTGTCGGTTTTGCTTCGTTTTCGTTCAGTTTTCACACTTTTGTACCTGCACATACACAAATACAAAAACACACGTTCTCTTGGCATTTAAGGTTAGTATTTGGTATTTTTGGTCTGATTTAAGGCCTAAAAGGATGAGTGATTAAGCACTCATCAGCAGGAGTCCTTCTCTTGAGAGTACCCTTTTTCTTCTTAGACTGAGTGGAACTGCCGGAGCTCCCAGTCTTACTGCCTTTCTTCCCCTTCTTTTGCATGCAGGAGGGTAGAACAACTTCGTCAAGGAAACCAACTTTTTCAGCTTCAAGAGCTTGAAGGTAGTACTTGAAGTTCGGGCAAAGCTTCACTTTGTCATTCAAGAGACAGTCGGGAAATTTCTTTCCTTGCTTGCGTGTGCTGGTGTCGAGTCTCTTGATGACCTTGAGAGTATCTTCATTTCTGAAAGTATTCTTATCTTTGTCATCAAGTCTCTGTGGGATATCATCATACTCACGAAGGAAGCTTTCGATGAGTAGTTTTGTGAAACGGACGAATGGAATGTTGGTTGTCTTGTGTTGAATGTGCCACACAAGGTCTTCCCAGATAATGCTGGCATAATCAACTTTCTTCACATTAGCCACTGCCCAGAAGAGTTTGAGGTGTTGGAGCTTTGGGTGTTCGTGGCCAGTGTCTCTGCCAGACAAGGACTTGGCAATCAGAATGTATAGGGTTCTCCCTGGTTGTGGAAGATACCTAATGTTGACCCTAGAATGTCTTGTAATAACTTCTTCTGATTCGTCATAGCCAATATCCCATAACCACTCTATCAGCTCTTCTTCGGTGGGGACTGGATCATATACTTCATCTGGGCCGAGTTCTGGTAACCCAAGTACATTCCTAAACAAATCAATATCCACAGTGACCTGACGGTTATGAAGCATACAAGTGAAGGAAGCCTCCCCAAGATCTAGCTGAAGTGTATGCCAAAACTGGTGGATGTAGAAGCAGGAGACTGAGGCAGACTTGGTGAACAACAGCTTGTTGGGGTGATATAGAAGAGCATCTACTGCAACAATACATGAGGACTCGTTGCAGGTGATTTTGTTGAAGTTGATTCGGAGGTTGTTCTTTCCAATCTTCCTGGTGTAATCATCTGGGAATGTCTCTTCCCATGAAAGCTTAGGTTCGGGTTCTGGTCCGTATGGAACGTCATTGTGTTCTGCCATCTGAATTGATCATAAACAAATACAGACATGGTAATGGTTTACTGTGTTAGCTCAGACATAAGATTACATGATTTGCATATAATACTTTGATCAGTGGGTGTTTGTGTGTGTAAAAACTTTTGATATATGACAAACTTATGTTTTATCACATGATAGAAACGTATGACAATTAAGTTACAACATGAGTTTATCATTACAAGAAGTTACACTTTAGAAATTTTACAACACTTAGAAAAAATTTCATGAATTTGACAAGTTTACGCGTAAGTGAATAAGTCTACGCATAACATGACTTAAGCATAGGAAGTGAAATTAGGCGTAAGAGCAAAAGTTACGCGTAAGTTTGTATGTTACGCGTAAGGTAAATCTTATGCGTAGGCTCAACCTTACGCGTAGGATAAAATCTTATGCGTAGGATTTGAGATTACGCAAAGGATTAACCTTAAGCGTAAGATATAACTTATGCGTAGGTTTTGGCTTATGCGTAAGTTCAAGACTTAAGCGTAAGAACAAAACTTATGCGTAAGATTTATCATTAAGCGTAAACATTGTCTTATCCAAGACTATGTTTGTCCACGTGTCGAATCTTACGCTTAAGATTCAATCTTACGCGTAGGATGAACAATTTGCGCGTAAACATGCCATTTTCCAGAAAATCACCTTGCGTAATTAGAATTGTTTGATTCCTGAAAGTGTAAAACACACAACCACTGATCAATAAACATTCCCACACACTTAATATGCACATTTTAATGCGTAAACAAGCCTAAGGCTGAGTTACGCGTAAACACGTATGAACATTCAATCATAAACACAATCAAACTTGTTTCTGGGTTGTTATAAGTTTAGGGCAAGTGATAATCACATCCTAAGGATCATATGGTCCAAATTTTAACAACAATTGACCACAAAAACTCACGATCATAACTGCTAGTGTGTTCGTCCCTTAAATCTTTGATTCATGAACATTACAAGTTTCTGATGCAATTAAACCATAATAACATGATCCTAGGCATGAAATAACACAATCCTCATCACCAATTTTAAACCTAAAGCACAAAATCAAGAACCCCTAACTTCATCGTATGAACCCTAATCCTAAAATCGAACAATTGATGTTTCTGGGTGAGTTTAAAGATTAGATACATATTTATAAACATATAAAGATCATATCCCATCAATTAATATAGCCATAACATCAACAATAATCTGGGTTCAAGATCTACGCATAACCCTAGATCTAATTAGTTGATTAAGACAAATTGAACCGTTGGATTAGAGTAAAATTAAAAACCATTGTTCATAATGATAATCTAAACATGTTACAACTTACAGATTAGAGGATTAGTGATCGGATTACTAGGATGATTGTGAGCCGTTTGATCGAGTAGGTGAAAGTGATAATTGTTTTGCAGGTGCAGTAAATGGTGTGGGTCAAATGTGTTTTGACCAAGAGTTAAAACTAGTTTGGTAATTTGACACAAATGGCCCCTTAACCTTAACTTGCGTACACACCTAATGCCTAAACACATTATCTCATTTAACTTTCGTTAATTACACCAAGACATGATAAGAACAACTTGTGGTACTCCCCCTCGACCTTAGACCATAGTAAAAAAAATACTGGAAAATTTATTATATTGGTCAAGGAGAGAAACCCGAAACGCTTTCTGAATCAACACTTTTGATAAAACGTATTTATTTTTGGTAAAAATGCAAGTATAAAAGTTAATATATTTTTGAGAAATTTGAAAAATTACTTTTCCTCCCCCTCAACACTTGTTTTAAATAATTGAAGACATTTTATAAAATAGTGTTGAAAGAGGTGGTGTATACTTGCATTTTTTTTTTTGGTTTTATATTTTTGTATTTTGTTTTTGAAAAAATATTTACAAAGATAGTTTTGATGTTTGACAATCAATTGTGTTTTAAAAACTTTTCCAGATCATCTGGAGTCAAACATCGTATACCAATTTGGTGAATTAGACTAGCAAACCTTGATGGTGCTAAGGATTTGGTAAGTAAGTCCGCCAATTGGTACTCAATCCCAACAAAATAAAGTTCAACGGTACCCTTTTCCACATGCTCTTTGATGAAGTGATATCGGAGATCGATGTGTTTGGATTTGCAATGATGTACTGTGTTGCAGGAGATAGCAATTGCACTTTTGGAATCACAGTAGATAGGAATCTTGTTGAATAGGTAGCCATAATCCTTAAGTTGTGATCTCATCCAAATGACTTGAGCACAACAAGCAGACATGGCTACATATTCAGATTCTGTCGACGACAGTGATGTGCAGTCCTGCTTCTTTGATTGCCATGACACAAGTTTGTCTCCGAGAAATTGTAATCCACCAGATGTACTTTTGCGTGTGTCTAAACATCCTGCATGGTCAGCATCTGAAAAAGCAATTAGTTCAAAACCAGAATCCTTCGGATACCAGATTCCCAAGTTAATGGTTCCCTTTATGTATCGAAGGATTCTCTTGACCTCACTGAGGTGTTTTTCAGTTGGTTTGGACTGATAGCGAGAGCACATGTAGACAGCAAATACTATATCAGGTCTACTAGCTGTGAGATACATGAGGGACCCAATCATACTTCGGTATTTGGTAGGGTCAACTGGAGTCCCATGTAAGTCAGCATCTTGTTTTGTGGTATAGCCCATTGGTGTATTATAAGTATCACAAGACATCATTCCATGTTTCTTTAAAATTTCAAGAGCATATTTGGACTGATTTATAAAAATTCCACGGGGTGATTGATGAACTTGTAGTCCTAGAAAGAATGAAAGTTCACCCATCATGGACATTTCAAAATTATCTTTCATTAATTTTGCAAAATCATTAGAGTAACTTCTTTTTGTTGACGCAAAAATAATGTCGTCGACATATATTTGAACAACAAGTAAGTCCTCCCCGTAGGTTTTTGTAAATAGTATTGGATCCACCGATCCTTTAGAAAATTTATTGGCCAGCAAGAAAGTCGACAGTTTGTCATACCACGCCCGTGGGGCTTGTTTAAGTTCGTAGAGTGCCTTTTTGAGTCGGTAAACGTGATTAGGACCCTCAGGATCAACGAAGCCGTCTGGTTGGCTTACATACACTTCTTCACGGAGTTCTCCATTAAGAAATGCAGTTTTCACATCCATTTGGTAAACAACCATGTTCCTGTGTACAGCATAGGCCAAAAAGATCCGAACAGCTTCATGTCTAGCCACTGGAGCAAAGGATTCTGCAAAATCAAGTCCTTCTAGTTGGGAGTATCCTTTCGCTACCAGACGTGATTTGTTACGTATGACAGTCCCTTCTGCATCAAGCTTATTCTTCCAGATCCATTTTAACCCGATGACAAAGACTCCGTCAGGTCTTTCAACTAATTCCCAGACTTCCAATCTTATGAATTGCTGAAATTCCTCTTGCATAGATTCAATCCAGTTGTCATAAGTCATTGCTTCTTTAATGTTCTTAGGTTCTTCGTGACAAACTGTGAGTGCATAGATACAAGTTTCTCCATCAGTGTAAAGTCGTTGTCTTGTCATGACAGGTGCATCTGGATGGCCAATAATATGAACTAGTGGATGGTCTCGAGTCCATTTGTGTGTTGAAGGGTGTAGTTGATAAGTATCTCGCATGTTAGCAGGATCCAGATTGCGTGTTGACGACTCAGCTATATCAGGAACTGTAGGAGCCGGTGCAAACGGGTTAAAGAACGCATCAGGATCATGCTTTGCGGGTTGTGGAACTGATTGTGGTGTTGGATCTTCAGCTGGATAGCGGGAGTTAGAACCAGTTTGTTCTGCTGTAGATGGTGATACAATTGGAGGACCGTCTCTCTCAACACTTGTAGTTGTTTGTTGAGGTGAGTCTGGTACTGGAATGTTTTCAGGTTGAGCAGCGGAATTTGATGAAACCTCAGTAGGACGGTATTCAATTGTGTCATCAAATAGTGGAGCAAACAAGGTTTCTAATTCTTTGCGGTTGAGTGGCAATGGTTCAGCCGAAGATTCCGGAGAGTTAAGACGGTTGAATTCGGGTCCTAAGCTGTGTTGCTCAGAAGCCATTTGCGTGAGTTCATCAAAATTAGCGTGAATGGTTTCTTGAATTTCTCTTGTTCGACGATTCCATATCCGAAAACCTTTAGAATTTTCACAGTATCCAACGAACACTCCGATGTCAGCCTTTGCTTTAAGTTTACCTAAATCATCACGATCATTTTTTGGATAACAAAGTGCTCCAAATACATGAAAGTAATCAATATTCGGTTTTCTTTTGTGAACAATTTGATAAGGTGTTTTGCGATGGCGTTTTGTTATCATGCAACGGTTTTGAGTATAACATGCAGTTGAAATAGATTCCGCCCATAAGTAATCTGGTAATTGAGCATTAATCAACATAGTTCTGGCAGCTTCCACTAACGTCCTGTTGCGTCTTTCAACAACTCCATTCTGTTCTGGGCTTCTAGGAATAGATGTTTGATGTTCAATTCCCACTTTCTCATAATATGACCTAAGTGTCTGATTCTTGAATTCAGTTCCATTGTCAGTTCTGACTATTCGTACCGTGTTGCGTAACTGAACTTGAATTTTAGTGAGAAAGGTGATGATCATTGAAGGAGCCTGATCTTTACTTCGTAGAAAATAAACCCAAGTCCATCTGGAATAATCATCCACAATTACGAGAATGTAGCGTTTACCGTTGATACTTTGAACACGCATCGGTCCACACAAATCCATATGTAACAATTGTAAAACATGATTCGTACTGTGCTCAGGTTTTGAAGGAAAATGAGCACGAGTACTTTTTCCTTGTTCACAGGCTGGACATAAGTGATCTTTGGTAAAGCGGAATCTTGGAAATCCATCAACAAGTTTGTAACGAGCAAGGTCAGTCATAGTTTTGAAATTCAAGTGCGAAAGACGTTTGTGCCATAACCAAGATTTAGTCGATTCTGCTTTGGAGAGAAGACATATCGGAGAAGTAGCAATCATATCTGACATTGATATTGTATAAAGGTTAGAACCACGTGAGCCAGACATTAGATCGTTTCCTTGTAAGTCACGAACGAAACAGGTTTTCTCACGAAATGCGACTTCTAGATCCCCATCACAAAATTGACCAACAGAGAAAAGGTTGTGTCCAAGGCCTTCCACATAATAAACACGGCTGATTTCAATGTTCCCACTGACATAGTCACCATATCCCATGATTAAAGCGTAATGATCATTCCCGAATTTGACAGTACCAATGAACTTTGAGACAAAGTTTTGGAACAGTTTGAGATTGCCTGTCATATGTCGGGTGCATCCGCTATCAACAATCCAGAGAACAATCTGTACCACCTGCATCACAAGAAGAAGACACGGATGGAACAGAAGTAAGGGTGGAACCCAAAGAAACTGCAAATTCCTGTTGGTTAGAAGCACATGTATTCAACAATTTAGGAATCCATTTAAAGTCTGGTTTGTGTTGTAACCAACGTTGCCAATTCCAACTAGTTCGAGCTTTCTTAATGGTGAATTCACTAGTGTTTGGCTGATTCCTAGACTTGTTCTCTGCACTTATGGGGGTAACATCAACTTCATTAGAAACCGTAGAAGGCGGCTTTCCTAAGATAGACTTAGAGGCAGTAGT
This sequence comes from Artemisia argyi, assembly GCA_030686995.1. NCBI lineage: Eukaryota > Viridiplantae > Streptophyta > Magnoliopsida > Asterales > Asteraceae > Artemisia > Artemisia argyi. The sequence goes on along the minus strand of CM060688.1, from coordinate 29,481,563 downwards.
GGGCCTAAAAGGAATGCGCGTCCTACGTTTCTTATGACGATTAAGTAGAGAATTAGCTATACATTTTGTATGATCACCAGATGAAATGCTTTTACGACAAAACAAACAAGATGCATTAATATTCAAAACATTCAAAGGTTCATCATTCGTTACATTTAGATTTTGATTACAATTTGCCAGATTAGAATCTAAATCTGATGCAACATGAGTTTTATTCAAATTCCTAAGTTGATCTTCTACTTCTTGAGCTGCTAGTGATCCTCTTTTACGTTGCCAGAGCCTATTCTTCCTTTTACTTTTACGCTTGGGTCTGCTAACGCTATTAGTGGAGACTAGTCCTGTAGAAGTGGAGTTATCAACATTAGTGGTTTGAACCATATTTCCTTTAGTAGTTTTGTCTAATTGATACAATCCTGGTGCTATCACCGTGGTGTCAACCATTTTTCCTTTTTGAAGTAGCTTAATTTTCTCTTTTAAATCGATGATGATGTGATTTTTGTCCTGAATTTCAGACTCAAGTAAACCATTGCAATATCTGATGTCATCGCGGTTTTGTTGCCAGTCGGCGTTTTCAATTTTTAAATCCGCAATTTCTTTCTCGTATTCGAGACACAGACTTTTGAAAGACTCATTGTTTTTGCAGAGTTGACAAGAGTTTGAAATATTTTGATTTTGAAGTTTCAATTCCCTTTCAAGACTTTGAGCTTGACACCATTCAAGCCTTTGTTTGAGTAGACAAATTTCTTTTGAAAACTTATCATTTTCCTGTTTGAGTGTCTCAATTTCCTCATTCAACAAGTTATTATCAACACAAAGATCATCTATAAGCATAGACGTAGCAGATTTATAGAGATCATTCATGATAACAGACAAAATATCAGCATTGAGAACTTGTTCCAAGAGTCGATCAGCATCATTTTTTAAAACTCTATTTCTTTTCTTTTGAACCAAAATCTCATTTTCAGTAGAGTTGAAAACGTTTATCATATTTTTGACCTCGTTTTGAAGTTCCTGATCCCAACGTGTAGCACAGAGACGGAGGTGTTTGACAATTGGCAGCATTTGTTTTTGAAAAATATCTCTCTTTTCTCGCTCGTAAGCGGATTGAAAAGTTTCAACTTTTATTTCAGAATTGCGTGCAATTGTTTCTTCCAAAATTTTGATGTCTTCCATAAAAGTTTTGTAATAGTTTAAGACACGACAACTTTTTGGTAAAGGTGTAAGTTCACCGGATGATGGTAAAGGACCATTTATTTATGCTACAGTTTAGACAGGGGCCGCATTAGAGGATGAAACATATGACTCTTCGACAAACCATGATTTCTCAGGTAATTCCTTTTGAGTAACAAAAGATTTAGAAATGTGAGGAGCTTTTGAATAATCATATGGTGTCCAGTATTGAACGTAACTCATTTTAGATCGACTCTCGTCTTCAAGTTCTTCTTCTTCCTCAGTATCAAAAACAACAGCACGCACAATCGTATTATCAAGCAAGTGGTCCATACTGTAAATTTTCGGAATTTCTTTGAATGCCGTATGAAGAAACATTGAATTGTAATCGCCAAGTGCAAATCCTTTATCGGGTCTCGGTTTTAAAGTAAACTTCTGAATTGTTGTGACAGAGTTCCCGTGGTTGTAAACAATGTTACGAAATTCTTTGAGTTGTTTTTCAAGATCAACAATTTCACCGAGTAAGTCATCTATATACTTTCTTTTTCGTATTTTATGTTCACAAAAATCCTTTTTACAACTTGACAATTCTGTTTCTGTTTTTGAAAGTTCTGTTTGAAGACGTTCAACTTGCATTTTCAATTCACACTTTTCACTTTCGAGTTTCGAAATCAACTTTCCGTTTGACTCAATTAAATCTTGCATTTTGCGTTGAAGATCTTGTTCATTGTTGTAAGAATCTTGAAAAGCTTTTTCAAAACTTTTTATATGTTTAATCTTGTCTTCCTGATTTGAAAGCTGAATTTTATGACACTCAATATCTCTTGCAAGTGACGTATTTTTCTCTTTTAAGACTTTGTTTTTCTCGTTGCATTTTATGATTTGCAATTGTTGAGCATCCAGTTGTTTAGATAACAATATGAGGTCAGGGTCTGGATCAAATGATGGTTCATGTTGTTCTAAATGATCATGTTTATCATTCTCAATAGGATCATCAAATGAAACAACTGTGTCATCATCAAATATGACAACTGTGCTTATTTGTTCATCTGTTTGAGAAGATGAAGATGATGTAGATGGAGCAACTTGCGCCATATCTGATTCAGAAGCAGAGGGTGAGGCTATTTCATGTATTAGGCATGCTTTTTGGTCATGTACCTGAGACAAGCCATCAGTGTCATACACTGGACCTGAATCATTAAACTGAAGTTCCTGCATGTTGGCCATAAACATCACAGCTGCATTGGCTTCCAGATCTTCCATGTCATCATCATTGTACACATTTACCATGAAGTTGTTGTCATGTTCAGGGAAATGTCCATCTTTTTCATCTTGAAGAGCCATGAGTAATGCCTGCTTGTGAAACTTACTGCCCCGAGTTCTCGGTTTCGGACATGCTGTCGCTATATGACCTTGTTCATTACAATTATAGCACCATACTGCATTCCCTGAGTTGGAGTTTTTAGTTGCAACCGGTTCAGACCTTTGCTGAGAAGACCCTGAGTTGTTCCTGAACCCCGCATTGTTACTAAACCTCTGACCATTCCCAAAGTTTCCTGAAGAACTTCCTGAACCAGATCGACCATAGCTACGATTCTGAATTTCCACTCTTCCATCATTAACAACAGCTTGATTCCTTGTGTTAGAAGATGAACGTTGACGGTTGTTTGTTTTGTAGGAGAATTTGCTAAAAGCACGAGCAATAAGAGCAAGTCCCTGATTCAACGTGTTAAAGTCATCATCGTCATCGTCATTGGAATTTGAGTAATACACTGCATCATTGTTGTTTAATGGAACAAGTTGAGTAGAAGCATTCTGTGGAGATGAATCAAAAGGGACCATTTGGTTCGAGGTAGAAGACTGTGGATAACTGAAGTAGTTCTGCTCTTGAACATATGCATGATTTGACATTGGTGGTGGAACATAGGGAGATTGAGCTACGAGAGCCAAAGAATTTGGTGTTGGTGTTGGTGTGTATCCTCCTCGTAGAGCTCGATCTTTTTCAACTTCAGGTTCATGGTGTTTCAGAAAATCATACAACAAACCATATGGAGCATCATGAAGATTTTTGGTTTGACGAACAAATGTCACATATTTATGCCAATCTGGACCAAGACTACCGACGAATTTGGAGTTCACTGCTATCCTCGGTACTGTGATTTTGTGATGTTCCAGATCATTGACCACATTTGTGAAACGATGATAGTAGGATTCGAGTGACTCTCCTGGTTCAATTGTGATGTCTGTGTATTCCATGTAGAGTTTGGATTCCATATCATCTTTGTTCAATTGAGTGCCTTCCATAAGGAGATGAACATGTTCCCACATAGCTTTGGCTGTTTTCTGAGCATCGACACTTCGATAAATTGGATTAGGTATTCCTTGAAGTATATAAGCCATTGCGTACTCATCAGCTTCACGATGTAATTTCTATTCTTCTGTGAGTGCAGATTCTGGAAGAGGTCTATCACCAGGGGGACGTGGAGGATCAGCATTTGGATCACCAACGTCAAATCTTGTTGGCCACTCAAACGGTCCTTCAAGTATCACTTGCTTCAAGAATTTCCCATGAGGTTTCTTTAGTTCAAGAAATCGTAAGAATCGACTTGACCATTGAACATAGTTCCCAGGTGTAAGCATTGGAGGTGTTTCAAGTGATCCTGCCTCATGTCTGGATTGTTGAGTTGTAATAACTTCACACATCCTATCAAACCAGTGAGGTTGTTTTGAGGAAAACTGATTGTTATGTTGTGACATTTGATGTGGTTGTTGTTGAGGAATGATTTGATGTTGTTGCATCATTAGGTAATGATGTAGTGGATTAAACGGTTGTTGTTGAACGTGTGATTGTGAAGGTTGTTGATACGGTTGTTGCTGATGGTATTGTTGTTGCTGATACTGCTGATGTTGCTGTTGCTGAGGATGAGGGAAGTAGTAATTAGGTGGTTGAGACATTTTTTAACACTTGTGTAATAATGGATCTTGTAGAAGATTGAAATGCACGTTCCTTTGATCAAGTCCAAAATCCCTGGGGTAAGTTGAATTCTTACGCGTAACTATAATCTTACGCGTAAACTTTAAGGTTATGCGTAAAGAGTAGTTTAGGCGTAAACAAAGAGTTTATGCGTAAGTTTTCTCTTTACGCGTAAGCTTTGGCTTATGCGTAAGTTTAGACTTATGCGTAAGGTTAAACAACCAAACAAATCTTCCAAACTTATCCAAGCTTGAAAGATAACCGAAGTCGAAGTATTCCACTAACTTATCCAAGCTAGTGAAGTACTGAGTCACCGTAACACAAGGAGAAGACCTTTGATGAAAGTTAAGCGTAGATCCTGAAACTTACGCGTAAGAATAACTCTTAGGCGTAGGATTTGATTTTATGCGTAGAAAGGGCACCTTATGCGTAGGAAGTAACTTCAGCGTAGGATCTTACTCGTAGGAATCACAACTTACTCGTAGAAATTGACTTACACGTAGGAATTAGGCGTAGAATCCCAGAGTTACTCGTAAGAACAGGGTTTTGACCTAAGTTACTCGTAAGAAAAGGGTTTTGACCAAAACTTAAGCGTAGAAGGGACAAAAAGTACTGTTGACAGCTTTAGAATCGTACTGTTCACTAAAGTTACGCGTAAGGAGGTCAGTTTCTTGAAAAATCTCAAATTTTTGAAGAAAAATGCTTAAAAATAAGGTACTTTTGATCAAATAACTTCACCAATAGTTAGAAAACACTAACTATTGAAGATTTTCCTACCAAAAACTAGTTTTTCAATATCAAAGAAGCTATAAAACCTTAAAAAACCTTAAAAATCAAAACTTTATGCAAAAACTAAGCTTCAAATCACTATATCAACCTTGAAACTTGTCCAAGCTTCAAGATTTGAGTGAAAGAAACAAAGAAAAATGCAAAAAGATGAAGGATAAGCCCCTAAACCCCACGTTAACTATAGAAAGAACACTTCAATCTCTATTTGGCGAATGATACCACTTGTTAGGTCACCATTTATGTAAACACAAGTATGATGTAGAAAGAAATAAGATGAGAATGAGAGATGGTTGATTATGAGACAATATGAAAAATGAGAGAACAAGAGTTTCCTTAAGATAATCAAATAACCAACAAGTAAAAGTGTTACATAAGCTTAGTATTTATAGGAGGAGGAGTAGGGCAACACTCCCTTCCTCCCTCCTTTCATTTAGACGTGGGCTTTAAGGCCCATGGACTTACATTCTTAAGCCTTGTAACATAAACTAAGTAGATTAAATAACTAAGCAACCTATTACAAAAGGTAATGACCGAGACTTGACTAAAATACAAAAGTATGATCCCAACAATCTCCCCCTAAGAGTCGGTCATCACGGTTGCTTGACGTCTTCATCTTTGTCGTTGACTTGTGACATGTAAAACTCTAGACGTCTTCAAAATGGTTGAATGATAATGAATGTACTTTGCTCTTTGTCTTTGTTCTTTGGTGATGATGTAGTGATTGTGTCACGAAGTAGTCTGCCATTCGTCACTCCTGTGTCTGTGGTGGTTGTCCGCCATTCCAACATACTCATACATCTTCGGACTTAAACTTTCATGTGCACGAAGTTCCTTTTCGTATACAGAGATCTTTAAGTCTTTATACTTTGTAGATTCTTCTTTATTGACGTAGAATCTTTCTTTGAACTTTGTGGTGCTAAGATCTTTAGGGGAGCTATCTTTTGCTTCAAGATGTATGTATGAGCATGTTGGAATCTACCATCATGGAAGTGAGGCACCTGCAAGTAAACAGTTAGCAATAAAACAACCGGTACTTACAGATAAGGATATAGAGTTCATCAACAGCATAGTGTGAAGACTCCCTCTAATCCTTATCCAGGCCGTTCCCATATCAGATACTCCCGAAGGAGCTTACGAGACCTACTAGGTAGCTCAATGACTGGGTGAGTCGCTGGGGATCACTCCACGACTGTAGACCGTAATGGAACCACCGCAAACACTAAGCGTAACCCTTGTGGGGTTACCGAAGTGACCTGCTGTCAGGGCTGTTTGATGTTGACCCTGGCAGGATTTCCGTTCAATCATTGAGAAATACATAAGTAATCCTCTCATAAACGTTCTCGGCAGATTGCTAAGATCTGCGAAGGACTCGATAATTTACAGCTGGTGTCCATTGATGTAGAACACAAGTTGTAGAAATACTAAGTGTTCCTAAGAGATCTTTGATGTATCTCAAGGCTCTAGACTCTATAAGTGCACACTTAGGTTTCCTATGCTGAGACTAGGGAGGGGTCTCCTGCTTCAATATCAACCATCTATAAGAGATAGGTCGATAGATTACACTGGTTCCCCGTGAGAATGAAACAAGTCCTTTTAAGAGAACTTGAGTGGTTGAGAAGGTTTAGTGCATTGCGTCACTGGGTCCATGACGACTTTATCTTCAATACCGGTGTTGTCTTTTGCAACAACCAGTAGCATACGTATTGAACCCGGTGTCTGCCCTAAGGTTGAACATATGGAGGGCTATTTCTTTTCACCCTTTTCTTTACTTTTCTTTTTAATTCTTCAACTCCTTCTTTCCCTTTCATTCTTTTCTCCTTTTTTCGTATCATACCTAAGGACTTCTAATTCTAACTATGGGAGATGTCCTTGGGTAGATCCCTCCGGCTCTGGCGGATCATAGGACGGATATTCCTATCTTAATCTCCTTATAACTCCGACAGTAGCCAAGAAACCTTTGATTGAAAATCTCTCAAAGTGTTTGTGATAATCAAATATTTTGGTTAACACTTTGAGAGTTTTGTGTACACTTTTGAAGGGTTCCCCCTGCACATGTGCTCATAAGTGTTTTAATAAATTTGCACATGCGGGAGGAGCAATCATTTGAATTGATCCACTTTCCGTGAACAAGACCGATTCGAGACACGCTTACATCACTAGTTAAACTAGCTTGAAGTTATTACCCGGCCTGATCAAGTCCACAGAAAGTTTCTCGAGACGGTACATTTCTACTAAGACATATCCTTTTCGAGACACGCTTACGTGGTTAGTTAAAGATATGCATTGTTAGCTTTTAGGTGACAACTAGCTCTAGTAACTAACTTGATGTTATTACCCGTCGAGGATAAGTCCTTTCGATATTACTAACTTTTATTGTCTCGTCAATTCCTGGGTCAATACTGAGTCTAGCTCGCACATGATACAACTTTTAAGCTTTGACTTCGTATATTTTAATCACTTTTTCATTTTCTCCCCCTCAAAAATAGCATATAAAATGATGTTTTTGACAAACTTTTAGATTAAAATATGCCTTTTGAGTCTTACGGGGAGATTCACCAAGAACTTTTGATTTAGAGCAAAGTATTTTGTTTTGACAAGTGCTCCCCCTCAACAAGTGATTAGGTCTTATTGAGGTGAAATACTTGTCCTTTTGAGCAGAATTATGAAAATCATAAATGTTTGATTAATTCTACTCAAAAGTAAGAAGCCTTCGCTCCTTATATTAGGATTGAGGCACTGATGCGTACCTCAGGGTCCTTTCTTTACAAGTTCGGGTTGTGCACTGTAATGCGTGCACAAGCCATTATGAAGTGTATAATTGACAAATCAAATCAAACTCTTACAACTTTGTACCAATCAGGTCTCTGAAATGTCAACACCGGAAACTTCTGTCTGCCTCCCATATAACTTTCCAACCTTCAAAACTGATCCCTGCGCTTCAATCTGTTCTCAATCCTTAAGATGAATCTACGAGCATCCCTGGCCTCATTGGTTTTCCACCTTTTAGATTTACCCAGAGCAATGTCATCCAATCTGCTTTTGATTCCATCTCTGACGAACTTCAAGGTTTCATCACAGAACTTATGTATTTCGTCGTAAGCCATGAAGCAGTTGCGACCGTTTATGCTGCGGTAGGTGAACCCAAATGGTTGCTTGATCAAGGTGTATTGAGGTAGATGTTGAAGGTCGGGGATGTCGAACATGTTGGGTTTGGTGAGATTGAGCTTCTTCTGATAACTTTCCACTCCCAATTGAAGATCTTCTACTCTTTCTCTGATGACTATCTGCCTGATGAAGATTAGGAGAGCTTGGATAAAGGCAAGCTGCATCTCTTTAGGCAAGCCACAGAGTTTTCCTTGAACTTTGAGCAGGTACATGTCTTCGATGTCATTGAGAAGTAGTCGTGGAAAGTCTGACTCGAAAATATCGTACTCCTTTTCATCAAGTCTTTTCAGTGTGATTTTGTTGAGGAAGGGGTACCCAAAGTGAGTGACAGTCGAAATGAACTGAATCGAGACTATCTTCAAATCACTTGTCACATCGCCCATTGTCTGATTAAGTCTGCTGCTTCGATAGTACTGTGCCCGGTTGTCTGGCCAATGATGTATACCGTAAAGTGCGTTCCGGTCATATTCAACAACTTTATCAACAAATAATGCTGAAGCTTCTTCTTCGATGGCATTGTTGAGATATCGAGCTGCAGGGAGAAAGGCGAGTGAGGTAACGTACTTCTTCTCAATCTTGCTGCCAAGTTTCAGAAATTCCAAGTCTGTGTTGAAGAAGAACTTGTACGGGATCTTCGGTTCCTTAGGCTTCCCAATCATCGGTAGTGGTTTGGACCAGTCAGTAATGTAGGGTGCGGTTTTCCTTGTGACTGGATCGACATAAGATTCAGGATTGATCCAGTCAATATTGCTTGACATAGCTCGAGCAATATTTTCCAGATGATACTCTAGTTCAATTGAGTTAGCAGACCGGTCTTTCAGAAGATTGAAAGCATCATTCTTGATTCCTCGCAGCTCTTTCTTATTCATCTTTTTCATCAGAAACTTTTGCTGAATTAATTGAGCGTATTCCACCGTTCGACCATCTTGAGGTTCTTGATTATCTTCAAGTGGTGGTTGCGAATTGATCATCTTCTCAAACCAGGAGTATTCGGCACTATCGTCTTGGTCTAGCCATTTAAGGACGGTTTTCGGTTTCTTAGGTTCTGTGCCTTCTGGTGAGGTGTCCGGTTTGGGTTGATGATGCTTTCCTTTCCTTTCTTTCTTCTTCTTCTTGGAGGACGGTTCTGGAACTTCATCGAGTTGAGGAATCTCGTCACCACCGGTGTATTCAAAATGGTCGTGTGCCTTGGGAGCAGAACCTGATGCCTTCGGTTGTTGTGAGGAAGTTGTTGTTGTTGGAGGGGTGGCCGGTGTTTTATATTGAGATGAGGGTCCTTCGGCTTGTTTCTGTTTCTTTGCCTGAGAATTAGGATCCCTGTCTTCATCATCTCTTGGACGTTTCAGTTTGTCCGCCTCTGTGCTGCAAGTCTCTTTGGTCATCTTGTCTTTCAATGCTTCCAGGACTTTGGCTTCTTCAGGAGTCAAGGTGAACTTGCTAGCCAGCTTGTCCATGAGTTGAGCTTCCAATTCATCCATAGATAGCCCTGGTAGTGGAACAGTAGACTTGTCAGCTCGAAGAGTAAATGTTGTCGATCGGATTACTTTCTTGACAACTTGCTCTGCGAACTTGGTGAGTTCATCTCTCATGGGTGCCAGCAGATCTTTCAACTCAGCAACTAAGTGTTGTGCCATGTACTCTTGTGCTTGAGCAGCCAATGTGGCTTCCAAGTTCTCTTGTACGTCTTTAGCTAAGAAAGTATCAACTTTATCTTGCAGCTCTTGGACGTTCGAATTCAGCTTCGTCAATTCAGCAACTTGGGTTACTAATGTTGCAACCTGATCTTCCAGTCTGTTTTTCTTCTTTTCATGTACTCTTCTGAATGCTGACTTTAGCAGTTTTGATGCAGCAGAGGCTTTGGTGCTTGGTTTCTTGATTGATTTGTCGTGAGTTGATTCGGATGCAGGAGGTGATGACTGTGAGGATTCAATGATGGTGGTAAGGTCTTTGTCATCTCCTTTCTGTGGTTCGGGTTGATCAACTTTCTTTGCATTGGCTGCTTCTTCTTCCAACCTTTGTTCTTCAGCAAGTTTGTCAGCCTCGGCTTTTTGTACTGCAGCTAGCTTGGCTTCTTCTTCTTTCTTTAACTTATCTTCTGCCAGCTTAGCTGCTTCTTCAACTTTCCTGCTTTCCTCCATACGGATAGCTTCTTCCAGTTTGGCTTGTGCAAGCTCCTCAAGCCTAGCCTCTTCAGCTTCCTGTTTTCTCTTTAGTTCCTCTTCCTGAGCCCTTTCTTTGAGCTCCATTTCTTCCATAGTCATCAAACGCGGAGCATCAGTATCCATGGGATCTTCCCCTTCTTCTTCTCCCATTGCTGTAGCATTAGTCATTTCAATGTCTGTGGGAGATACCGAGGGATTGTCGTAAGCGACCAAGTCTGTGTTGATCCGTGTGGTAGGCTCAGGAATGCTGCTTGAACCGCCAGCTTCGGTGGTTTGAGAGAACACTGGAGGTGGAGGTAGATCAGCATTGAATGCATCAATTCGGCTGTGGAGGAGACCTAGATTGAGAGCCCTTTCATTTTCTTCTTCAATTGAAAGGCCTACAGATTCTTGTTCATCAGTTACTGGTTCCTTCATCTTCTCTCTCCTAATCCTTTCTTCTTCCAAAATTGTTTGAGCTTCAGTGAACGGTCTTTGATTGAGATATGCTGGGTATTCAGCATGATCAGCAAATTCGTCAATATTCTTTTCCCAATCTTCGAATGTCAAATCCTTATCGTCAATGTCATCAAGATTCACATCCTTATCAATGTTAGCATAAACTTCTCTATGCACTGGACCTTCGTCGGATTCAGTTTGTTCAGAGTCAGCCGGTTTTGGAGAAGATTTTGGTGAGGGAAACCACCCAGGTTCAGGAATGGATGCAGGCTTCTTGGCAGGAGTCCTTCTCTTGAGAGTACCCTTCTTCTTCTTAGACTGAGTGGAACTGCCGGAGCTCCCAATCTTACTGCCTTTCTTCCCCTTCTTTTGCATGCAGGAGGGTAGAACAACTTCGTCAAGGAAACCAACTTTTTCAGCTTCAAGAGCTTGAAGGTAGTACTTGAAGTTCGGGCAAAGCTTCACTTTGTCATTCAAGAGACAGTCGGGAAATTTCTTTCCTTGCTTGCGTGTGCTGGTGTCGAGTCTCTTGATGACCTTGAGAGTATCTTCATTTCTGAAAGTATTCTTATCTTTGTCATCAAGTCTCTGTGGGATATCATCATACTCACGAAGGAAGCTTTTGATGAGTAGTTTTGTGAAACGGATGAATGGAATGTTGGTTGTCTTGTGTTGAATGTGCCACACAAGGTCTTCCCAGATAATGCTGGCATAATCAACTTTCTTCACATTAGCCACTGCCCAGAAGAGTTTGAGGTGTTGGAGCTTTGGGTGTTCGTGGCCAGTGTCTCTGCCAGACAAGGACTTGGCAATCAGAATGTATAGGGTTCTCCCTGGTTGTGGAAGATACCTAATGTTGACCCTAGAATGTCTTGTAATAACTTCTTCTGATTCGTCATAGCCAATATCCCGTAACCACTCTATCAGCTCTTCTTCGGTGGGGACTGGATCATATACTTCATCTGGGCCGAGTTCTGGTAACCCAAGTACATTCCTAAACAAATCAATATCCACAGTGACCTGACGGTTATGAAGCATACAAGTGAAGGATGCCTCCCCAAGATCTAGCTGAAGTGTATGCCAAAACTGGTGGATGTAGAAGCAGGAGACTGAGGCAGACTTGGTGAACAACAGCTTGTTGGGGTGATATAGAAGAGCATCTACTGCAACAATACATGAGGACTCGTTGCAGGTGATTTTGTTGAAGTTGATTCGGAGGTTGTTCTTTCCAATCTTCCTGGTGTAATCATCTGGGAATGTCTCTTCCCATGAAAGCTTAGGTTCGGGTTCTGGTCCGTATGGAACGTCATTGTGTTCTGCCATCTGAATTGATCATAAACAAATACAGACATGGTAATGGTTTACTGTGTTAGCTCAGACATAAGATTACATGATTTGCATATAATACTTTGATCAGTGGGTGTTTGTGTGTGTGAAAACTTTTGATATATGACAAACTTATGTTTTATCACATTATAGAAACGTATGACAATTAAGTTACAACATGAGTTTATCATTACAAGAAGTTACACTTTGGAAATTTTACAACACTTAGAAAAAATTTCATGAATTTGACAAGTTTACGCGTAAGTGAATAAGTCTACGCATAACATGACTTAAGCGTAGGAAGTGAAATTAGGCGTAAGAGCAAAAGTTACGCATAAGTTTATATGTTACGCGTAAGGTAAATCTTATGCGTAGGCTCAATCTTACGCGTAGGATAAAATCTTATGCGTAGGATATGAGATTACGCAAAGGATTAACCTTAAGCGTAAGATATAACTTATGCGTAGGTTTTGGCTTATGCGTAAGTTCAAGACTTAAGCGTAAGAACAAAACTTATGCGTAAGAATTATCATTAAGCGTAAACATTGTCTTATCCAAGACAATGTTTGTCCACGTGTCGAATCTTACGCGTAAGATTCAATCTTACGCGTAGGATGAACAATTTGCGCGTAAACATGCCATTTTCCAGAAAATCACCTTGCGTAATTAGAGTTGTTTGATTCCTGAAAGTGTAAAACACACAACCACTGATCAATAAACATTCCCACACACTTAATATGCACATTTTAATGCGTAAACAAGCCTAAGGCTGAGTTACGCGTAAACACGTATGAACATTCAATCATAAACACAATCAAACTTGTTTCTGGGTTGTTATAAGTTTTGGGCAAGTGATAATCACATCCTAAGGATCATATGGTCCAAATTTTAACAACAATTGACCACAAAAACTCACGATCATAACTGCTAGTGTGTTCGTCCCTTAAATCTTTGATTCATGAACATTACAAGTTTCTGATGCAATTAAACCATAATAACATGATCCTAGGCATGAAATAACACAATCCTCATCACCAATTTTAAACCTAAAGCACAAAATCAAGAACCCCTAACTTCATCGTATGAACCCTAATCCTCAAATCGAACAATTGATGTTTCTGGGTGAGTTTAAAGATTAGATACATATTTATAAACATATAAAGATCATATCCCATCAATTAATATAGCCATAACATCAACAATAATCTGGGTTCAAGATCTACGCATAACCCTAGATCTAATTAGTCGATTAAGACAAATTGAACCGTTGGATTAGAGTAAAATTAAAAACCATTGTTCATAATGATAATCTAAACATGTTACAACTTACAGAATAGAGGATTAGTGATCGGATTACTAGGATGATTGTGAGCCGTTTGATCGAGTAGGTGAAAGTGATAATTGTTTTGCAGGTGCAGTAAATGGTGTGGGTCAAATGTGTTTTGACCAAGAGTTAAAACTAGTTTGGTAATTTGACACAAATGGCCCCTTAACCTTAACTTGCATACACACCTAATGCCTAAACACATTATCTCATTTAACTTTCGTTAATTACACCAAGACATGATAAGAACAACTTGTGGTACTCCCCCTCGACCTTAGACCGTAGTAAAAAAAATACTGGAAAATTTATTATATTGGTCAAGGAGAGAAACCCGAAACGCTTTCTGAATCAACACTTTTGATAAAACGTATTTATTTTTGGTAAAAATGCAAGTGTAAAAGTTAATATATTTTTGAGAAATTTGAAAAATTACTTTTCCTCCCCCTCAACACTTGTTTTAAATAATTGAAGACATTTTATAAAATAGTGTTGAAAGAGGTGGTGTATACTAGCATTTTTTTTTTGGTTTTTTGATTGGTTTTATATTTTTGTATTTTGTTTTTGAAAAAATATTTACAAAGATAGTTTTGATGTTTGACAATCAATTGTGTTTTAAAAGCTTTTCCAGATCATCTGGAGTCAAACATCGCATACCAATTTGGTGAACTAGACTAGCAAACCTTGATGGTGCTAAGGATTTGGTAAGTAAGTCCGCCAATTGGTACTCAGTCCCAACAAAATAAAGTTCAACGGTACCCTTTTCTACATGCTCTTTGATGAAGTGATATCGGAGATCGATGTGTTTGGATTTGCAATGATGTACTGTGTTGCAGGAGATAGCAATTGCACTTTTGGAATCACAGTAGATAGGAATCTTGTTGAATATGTAGCCATAATCCTTAAGTTGTGATCTCATCCAAATGACTTGAGCACAACAAGCAGACATGGCTACGTATTCAGATTCTGTAGACGACAGTGATGTGCAGTCCTGCTTCTTTGATTGCCATGACACAAGTTTGTCTCCGAGAAATTGTAATCCACCAGATGTACTTTTGCGTGTGTCTAAACATCCTGCATGGTCAGCATCTGAAAAAGCGATTAGTTCAAAACCAGAATCCTTCGGATACCAGATTCCCAAGTTAATGGTTCCCTTTATGTATCGAAGGATTCTGTAGAAGGCGGCTTTCCTAAGATAGACTTAGAGGCAGTAGTGGGCCTAAAAGGAATGCGTGTCGTACGTTTCTTATGACGATTAAGTAGAGAATTAGCTATACATTTTGTATGATCACCAGATGAAACGCTTTTACGACAAAACACACAAGATGCATTAATATTCAAAACATTCAAAGGTTCATCATTCGTTACATTTAGATTTTGATTACAATTTGCCAGATTAGAATCTAAATCTGATGCAACATGAGTTTTATTCAAATTCCTAAGTTGATCTTCTACTTCTTGAGCTTCTAGTGATCCTCTTTTACGTTGCCAGAGCCTATTCTTCCTTTTACTTTTACGCTTGGGTCTGCTAACGCTATTAGTGGAGACTAGTCCTGTAGAAGTGGAGTTATCAACATTAGTGGTTTGAACAATATTTCCTTTAGTAGTTTTGTCTAATTGATACAATCCTGGTGCTATCACCGTGGTGTCAACCATTTTTCCTTTTTGAAGTAGCTTAATTTTCTCTTTCAAATCGATGATGATGTGATTTTTGTCCTGAATTTCAGACTCGAGTAAACTATTGCAATATCTGATGTCATCGCGGTTTTGTTGCCAGTCGGCGTTTTCAATTTTTAAATCCGCAATTTCTTTCTCGTATTTGAGACACAGACTTTTGAAAGACTCATTGTTTTTGCAGAGTTGACAAGAGTTTGAAATATTTTGATTTTGAAGTTTCAATTCCCTTTTAAGACTTTGAGCTTGACACCATTCAATCCTTTGTTTGAGTAGACAAATTTCTTTTGAAAACTGTTTTGTCACATCATCATTTGTAATTCTCAACTTATCATTTTCCTGTTTGAGTGTCTCAATTTCCTTATTCAACAAGTTATTATCAACACAAAGATCATCCATAAGCATAGAAGTACCAGATTTATAGAGATCATTCATGATAACAGACAAAATATCAGCATTGAGAACTTGTTCCAAGAGTCGATCAGCATCTTTTTGTAAAACTCAATTTCTTTGCTTTTGAGCCAAAATTTCATTTTCAGTTGAGTTGAAAACGTTTATCATATTTTTGACCTCGTTTTGAAGTTCCTGATCCCAACGTGTAGCACAGAGACGGAGGTGTTTGACAATTGGCAGCATTTGTTTTTGAAAAATATCTCTTTTTTCTCGCTCGTAAGCGGATTGAAAAGTTTCAACTTTTATTTCAGAATTGCGTGCAATTGTTTCCTCCAAAATTTCGATGTCTTCCATAAAAGTTTTGTAATAGTTTAAGACACGACAACTTTTTGGTAAAGGTGTAAGTTCACCGGATGATGGTAAAGGACCATTTATTTGTGCTACAGTTTGGACAGGGGCCGCATTAGAGGATGAAACATATGACTCTTCGACAAACCATGATTTCTCAGGTAATTCCTTTTGAGTAACAAAAGATTTAGAAATGTGAGGAGCTTTTGAATAATCATATGGTGTCCAATATTGAACGTAACTCATTTTAGATCGACTCTCGTCTTCAAGTTCTTTTTCTTCTTCAGTATCAAAAACAACAGCACGCACAATCGTATTATCAAGCAAATGGTCCATACTGTAAATTTTAGGAATTTCTTTGAATGCCGTGTGAAGAAACATTGAATTGTAATCGCCAAGTGCAAATCCTTTATCGGGTCTCGGTTTTAAAGTAAATTTTTGAATTGTTGTGACAGAGTTCCCGTATTTGTAAACAATGTTACGAAATTCTTTGAGTTGTTTTTCAAGATCAACAATATCACCGAGTAAGTCATCTATATACTTCCTTTTTCGTATTTTATGTTCACAAAACTCCTTTTTACAACTTGACAATTCTGTTTCTGTTTTTGAAAGTACTGTTTGAAGACGTTCAACTTGCATTTTAAATTCACACTTTTCACTTTCGAGTTTCGAAATCAACTTTCCGTTTGACTCAATTAAATCTTGCATTTTGCGTTGAAGATCTTGTTCATTGTTGTAAGAATCTTGAAAAGCTTTTTCAAAACTTTTTATATGTTTAATCTTGTCTTCCTGATTTGAAAGCTGAATTTTATAACACTCAATATCTCTTGCAAGTGACGCATTTTTCTCTTTTAAGACTTTGTTTTTCTCGTTGCATTTTATGATTTGCAATTGTTGAGCATCCAGTTGTTTAGATAACAATATGAGGTCAGGGTCTGGATCAAATGATGGTTCATGTTGTTCTAAATGATCATGTTTATCATTCTCAATAGGATCATCAAATGAAACAACTGTGTTATCATCAAATATGACAACTGTGCTTATTTGTTCATCTGTTTGAGAAGATGAAGATGATGTAGATGGAACAACTTGCGCCATATCTGATTCAGAAGTAGAGGGTGAGGCTATTTCATGTATTAGGCATGCTTTTTGGTCATGTACCTGAGACAAGCCGTCAGTGTCATACACTGGACCTGAATCATTAAACTGAAGTTCCTGCATGTTGGCCATAAGCATCACAGCTGCATTGGCTTCCAGATCTTCCATGTCATCATCATTGTACACATTTGCCATGAAGTTGTTGTCATGTTCAGGGAAATGTCCATCTTTTTCATCTTGAAGAGCCATGAGTAATGCCTGCTTGTGAAACTTACTGCCCTTAGTTCTCGGTTTGGGACATGCTGTCGCTATATGACCTTGTTCATTACAATTATAGCGCCATACTGCATTCCCTGAGTTGGAGTTTTTAGTTGCAACCGGTTCAGACCTTTGCTGAGAAGACCCTGAGTTGTTCCTGAACCCCGCATTGTTACTAAACCTCTGACCATTCCCAAAGTTTCCTGAAGAACTTCCTGAACCAGATCGACCATAGCTACGATTCTGAATTTCCACTCTTCCATCATTAACAACAGCTTGATTCCTTGTGTTAGAAGATGAACGTTGACGGTTGTTTGTTTTGTTGGAGAATTTGCTAAAAGCACGAGCAATAAGAGCAAGTCCCTGATTCAACGTGTTAAAGTCATCATCGTCATCGTCATTGGAATTTGAGTAATACACTGCATCATTGTTGTTTAATGGAAAAAGTTGAGTAGAAGCATTCTGTGGAGATGAATCATAAGGGACCTTTTGGTTCGAGGTAGAAGACTGTGGATAACTGAAGTAGTTCTGCTCTTGAACATATGCATGATTTGACATTGGTAGTGGAACATAGGGAGATTGAGCTACGAGAGCCAAAGAATTTGGTGTTGGTGTTGGTGTGTATCCTCCTCGTAGAGCTCGATCTTTTTCAACTTCAGGTTCATGGTGTTTCAGAAAATCATACAACAAACCATATGGAGCATCATGAAGATTTTTGGTTTGACGAACAAATGTCACATATTTATGCCAATCTGGACCAAGACTACCGACGAATTTGGAGTTCACTGCTATCCTCGGTACTGTGATTTTGTGACGTTCCAGATCATTGACCACATTTGTGAAACGATGATAGTAGGATTCGAGTGACTCTCCTGGTTCAATTGTGATGTCTGTGTATTCCATGTAGAGTTTGGATTCCATATCATCTTTGTTCAATTGAGTGCCTTCCATAAGGAGATGAACATGTTCCCACATAGCTTTGGCTGTTTTCTGAGCATCGACACTTCGATAAATTGGATTAGGTATTCCTTGAAGTATATAAGCCATTGCGTACTCATCAACTTCACGATGTAATTTTTGTTCTTCTGTGAGTGCAGATTCTGGAAGAGGTCTATCACCAGGGGGACGTGGAGGATCAGCATTTGGATCACCAACGTCAAATCTTGTTGGCCACTCAAATGGTCCTTCAAGTATCACTTGCTTCAAGAATTTCCCATGAGGTTTCTTTAGTTCAATAAATCGTAAGAATCGACTTGACCATTGAACATAGTTCCCAGGTGTAAGCATTGGAGGTGTTTCAAGTGATCCTGCCTCATGTCTGGATTGTTGAGTTGTAATAACTTCACACATCCTATCAAACCAGTGAGGTTGTTTTGAGGAAAACTGATTGTTATGTTGTGACATTTGATGTGGTTGTTGTTGAGGAATGATTTGATGTTGTTGCATCATTAGGTAATGATGTAGTGGATTAAACGGTTGTTGTTGAACGTGTGATTGTGAAGGTTGTTGATACGGTTGTTGCTGATGGTATTGTTGTTGCTGATACTGCTGATGTTGCTGTTGCTGAGGATGAGGGAAGTAGTAATTAGGTGGTTGAGACATTTTTTAACACTTGTGTAATAATGGATCTTGTAGAAGATTGAAATGCACGTTCCTTTGATCAAGTCCAAAATCCCTGGGGTAAGTTGAATTCTTATGCGTAACTATAATCTTACGCGTAAACTTTAAGGTTATGCGTAAAGAGTAGTTTAGGTGTAAACAAAGAGTTTATGCGTAAGTTTTCTCTTTACGCGTAAGCTTTGGCTTATGCGTAAGTTTAGACTTATGCGTAAGGTTAAACAACCAAACAAATCTTCCAAACTTATCCAAGCTTGAAAGATAACCGAAGTCGAAGTATTCCACTAACTTATCCAAGCTAGTGAAGTACTGAGTCACCGTAACACAAGGAGAAGACCTTTGATGAAAGTTAAGCGTAGATCCTGAAACTTACGCGTAAGAATAACTCTTAGGCGTAGGATTTGATTTTATGCGTAGAAAGGGCACCTTATGCATAGGAAGTAACTTCAGCGTAGGATCTTACTCGTAGGAATCACAACTTACTCGTAGAAATTGACTTACACGTAGGAATTAGGCGTAGAATCCCAGAGTTACTCGTAAGAACAGGGTTTTGACCTAAGTTACTCGTAAGAAAAGGGTTTTGACCAAAACTTAAGCGTAGATTGGACAAAAAGTACTATTGACAGCTTTAGAATCGTACTGTTCACTAAAGTTACGCGTAAGGAGGTCAGTTTCTTGAAAAATCTTAAATTTTTGAAGAAAAATGCTTAAAAATAAGGTACTTTTGATCAAATAACTTCACCAATACTTAGAAAACACTAACTATTGAAGATTTTCCTACCAAAAACTAGTTTTCCAATATCAAAGAAGCTATAAAACCTTAAAAAAACCTTAAAAATCAAAACTTTATGCAAAAACTAAGCTTCAAATCACTATATCAACCTTGAAACTTGTCCAAGCTTCAAGATTTGAGTGAAAGAAACAAAGAAAAATGCAAAAAGATGAAGGATAAGCCCCTAAACCCCACGTTAACTATAGAAAGAACACTTCAATCTCTATTTGGCGAATGATACCACTTGTTAGGTCACCATTTATGTAAACACAAGTATGATGTAGAAAGAAATAAGATGAGAATGAGAGATGGTTGATTATGAGACAATATGAAAAATGAGAGAACAAGAGTTTCCTTAAGATAATCAAATAACCAACAAGTAAAAGTGTTACATAAGCTTAGTATTTATAGGAGGAGGAGTAGGGCAATACTCCCTTCCTCCCTCCTTTCATTTAGACGTGGGCTTTAAGGCTCATGGACTTACATTCTTAAGCCTTGTAACATAAACTAAGTAGATTAAATAACTAAGCAACCTATTACAAAAGGTAATGACCGAGACTTGACTAAAATACAAAAGTATGATCCCAACAGTTAAGATAAGTAATATTTATTTTTAGGTTTTGTTCAAATATGACTGATTTGTTTATATCATGTAAACAAAATGATTTTCATGTACCATGCTCATTATGAGATGCAACAAGAGTCAGGGACATTCATGTACCATGCTCATTATGAGATGCAACAAGAGTCAGGATTATATGGAATGATTAGAGTGTCGCTTCCAGATGGTGAAACTGATCCATTCTCTTATGACTATGAAAGAAGAATCATTCTGAATGATTGGAATCACAAAAGCACCACTGAACATGCCACTGGTCTTTCATCTATCCCCTATGTTTGGGTCGGTGATCCTCACATGTTTAGATGCTATAGATAGATTTGAATCAGTAATAGAGAATCCAGTGAAATGTTTATAATTGATTATGATTTCATGACTAATATTTTTTGAATTTGGTTTTAGTCATTGTTGATTAATTAACGAAAGAGGAAAGTTCGATTGCAGTACACCTGGAATTGCCACCGGTCTATGTAACTCCACAAGTATTGACTGCTCGACATATGCTATATATCACAGTCACCCCTGGGAAAACTTACCGGCTTAGGATCAGATGCCTAACTACATTGGCTGCTCTGAGTTTTGAAATAGAGGTAAACCAAATAGTTATCTTCTTATTTAGAGGGTGTTTGGAATTGCTTATTTCAAGCTGCTGATTTACTCAATAAATAACTAGGTAGCAACCAAGTTATTTACACACAAATAATTAAACAAGCAAACAGATCTACCTATACACTAAAATTTGGGTCCTGGGGTTTGGAAACGGAAAGTTTAGAGCTGTAGAGTATCCTAAGAAGTACAACTTAGTGAACCCGATTAAGAAGAATACAGTACCATTTCATCCTGCTTTCGAAAGGACCACTTTAAGATTTGTCGCATATAACCCGGGTGTTTGGGAATTTCATTGCCATATTGAGGCACATTTTTTCTTGGGTATGGGAATAGTGTTTGCGAAAGGTATAAAGAATGTTGGGGCTTTGCCTCCATCTATCGTGGGTTGTGCTGATACCAGAAGATTCACTGAGCCATAGTTGATGTTTATATTTTGTATTTATTCGTAATTTCATACTTATTTTGTACGCCAATGCAAGTTTAAATGTTATTTTTGTATAGATACATATTGATTATAATTCTGTAATTTGGAATTAAAAAGCTGGTAATTTGTTTACGAGCTATGATTTGTTTGGAATTAAGTGACTAACATTTGTTGTAATTTAAATTGCATGCTACTATAAGTAATATGCTAGTAATACTAGCTTACAACCATTGTTAGTTGATTTTGAAGTTAATCAGTATGCCGGCCTCTTAGTCCATGCATGGGAGATACAGACCTTAATTAGAAGCTCCATAATTGGCTTCACTAAATTATTGCAGCAATAGTTCGTATAATACATGATTGTTAATGAACATTGTGTTAAAGGAAAAATCGAGCCTCAACGGTATAACTAAGCATGTAATAACAACGAAACATAAGATATGAATATCATACCTTAAACGGAAAGGGCCAAAGCATAATCACACACTAGCAAAAGATGCAGTGAACTGTTAGAATATTAGTGTGTAATAGTTAGGATATATGTTTAGGGGGTTAATTGTATTTTAGCTCAAACTTAAGGAGGTTAGTCATGTATTAGGAAAGTTCCTAACCTCCTCAATTATAGAATCCTTGTTCACCAAGGAATAGGTTTCTCCCCCCTCATTCTCTATAAATAGGGATGAGGGGGTGATGTTTTATTTGTACCTTCTTTTCTTGCTCATGTTTAATAAACGTTTGATTGTTAAAATATCTCGTGTGTGTTGGTGTCACTCGGCATTAAGGGATCATAACCCTTTGCCGAGGTCTTGTTGGAGTAGTTCTTGATTCGTGGTTCCGATCTAGAAACCGGTTTGTTGGATTTCTCCCAACAATTGGTATCAGAGCCTTGTTCGAGAAGAACGGATCTCTCAACGTGGATAGAGCCAAAACAAGAGAAACGAGTGAACCAGGTTTGGTTCGTCGATTACTGTGCAGTTGTGGGAAAATTGGCGCTGCGGGTTCGTTAACCGTTGGATTTCTACGAAATTCGAACCGTAGGGTGAAGACACATAGATCTAGTATTTCACCAGAGGGATCTTGCATCGGAGCTCCAGGAAGAAGATATAGCTTGTCGAATTTACTGATCTGGTTGGTGTCTTGTTTGTTGTTTTTGGTTATTGTTTGGCTATCGTTGTGTAGATTACACGGTTCAAGGTTTCTAGGTTTTCGAGTCAAGATTACTTGGGCAACAAGGTTCTTGAAGTTGTCTTGCAAGGAGGTGGATCGATTCTCCTAGGGTTTTGGGAAATCGTTTTCTTTTGTCACAAGGTTCTTGAAGTTTCGGTTTTGAGCTTCAAAGGTGACAAGGTTTTGCAAGAAGTTTCAACTTCAAGTTTTCGGTTTCTTGGAACTCAAGTCTTGGTGGTTCTTGGAAGGCAAGTAAGGTTTAGCTTTGTCTTGGGATTCAAGAAAAGTGATTACTTGGAGTACAAGGTATATCAAGGTTGTAGACTTGAGGTGGAAAGATCGAAACTTTAGGGTTTTTCTAAAGGTTAGTAGATCAATTATTACAAGAAATTGGATTTAGCACACGGCTTATGAGACTTGTTGGTAAAGTTGGTTAAAAAGCAACTTAACAAGGTTTGAAGCAAGGTTAAAGAAGAATGGCTAGTATGAATACTAGGTTAAACATCGAAAAGTTCGATGTGAATATTGTACAAAAACATGGAGGTTCAAAACAAGTTGGGTTCAAGCAACTTGGTCTTGGTGTTAAAACAAGGGTACATGGAGTACATGTTCAAAAGCGTGTTTGGTTTAAGGTGGAACTACAGGGAGCTCAGGAAAATCGTGAAGCTGAGGTAATTCAGGAGAGTAACGATCATGCTGTAGTGGCTCAAAGAAAGTTGGAGGTTAAACAAATTGAAGGAAAGACAAACACGGACTGCTTGGTAAAAGAGCAGGAAAAGGTACACCTTGGTATAAAGGTGGGGGCGGACATTACGGTAACCGGAGTACCTGGTCAAGAGGGTGCAGAGGGTAATGTTGCTGAAAGGTATAGAGGTGACAGTAATATGGCTACTTCAGGAGTTGCTGGAGTGATAAAAGAAGATGCACATGAGTCATTGACTTTCAGGAATGCAGTTGCTTGTGAGGTAATTTCCAAGTGGATGGCTGTAATGAAAGGAAATATGGATACTCGGTCTGGTATGTGTATGCTCAGCAACAGTTTGAGGCGAAGCAGTGACGACAGTAAAATATATTACTGGAAGTATGCACCAGGTATGTTCATATATCTTTTCCTCTATATAGATTATATGGGGTTTACTTGCGAAACCAAGTCTGAGATCTGGGTTATCAAGGGTTTGCTGGATGAAGCAAAGGAAATTATACTTGGTATGGATATCTTCAGGACTCAGAGTGGTAATACTCTGAGGGTATCACGATTCAGGTTTTCCAACGGGATGTCGGTTCAGATATTGTTGGGGGGACACTCTACGCTGTCGTTAGAGGGTATTCTGTCAAGGAATCGTGATGAAGAAAAGAAGAGTAAGGGGTCATGTATATATGCAGTTGGAAGTCATGAGTATCAAGTGGTCTGCACGAGATTTGACATAACATCTGCGGATGTGGGAATGTTGGATAGGTTTGATCGTGGATTATAGACGGACGTACAGGCTTTTGTGGATTATGACTACGCCACGGGTAGCTCAATCACAATGTACGGGTTTATGATACAGGAATGTGCTGTGAGCTGGGAAGCTATGTTGCGACACATGATGACTTTGTTAACAACTGAAGCAGAGTATATGACACTTGCTGGAGAATTGAAGGAGAATACATGGCTAAAGGGACTCTCTACAGAGTTAGGATTTGAGCTAAGGTTAGTAGCGGTTATTGCTACTGGTGCCTTGACGAAAGCGGTCCCCGGTCTGAGGTTCCAGCACTGGTTGAAGCTGCTGCGTATCAGAGAAGGCTAACTATTACCACTAAGGTGGAAATTGTTAGAATATTAGTGTGTAATAGTTAGGATATAAGTTTAGGGGGTTAATTGTATTTTAGCTCAAACTTAAGGAGGTTAGTCATGTATTAGGAAAGTTCCTAACCTCCTCAATTGTAGAATCCTTGTTCACCAAGGAATAGGTTTCTCCCCCTCATTCTCTATAAATAGGGATGAGGGGGTGATGTTTTATTTGTACATTCTTTTCTTGCTCACGTTTAGCAAAAGATGCAGTGAACAAAATGCCATCATCACTAAATTCTATATTGAGGTCACGTGAAGTCTTTAGCACAATGTTGTATTGAAAAGTCTTTGTGCCGATTCTAATCACCATAGACGAATCTTCTTCTCTTTTTCCCAGTGAAATACACGAGACATCGAAATACACACTCCATATCTTGGGAATTGGTGTTATAATATCACAAAGATTAACGAAGTACTTGGACGACCATTCAGAATGCCCATTCCTCATCTCGTAAACATTCAACTGTATAGAATGAGTTTTGTCCATACCAAGAAGAAGCAAACTACCAAGAGACACAAACAATTTATGATCCCAGGGCTTATCCTCATTTAAGGTTCCAGGTAGTTGTACGTTTGTTAAAATCGGACGTTCGTTCATAAAATCAATCTTGTAATGCAAATACCCACTCAGATAACAAGGGCATAACCAATGAATAGCATCATTCCGATATATCCCCATTTTAAAACCTGAAAAACATTTACTGGGAAATGCATCACTGCAAACAATATCCCAATTGCCTGTTTCTGAAGAGTAAGTTTGTTGGGTCACTGAATTCCCCAATCTTCTTCAAACAAGGATTTGAACATAAAATAACCTAAGTATAAACAAGTCACTGAGTGAACAGTAACTCAATGAGTCATCTTCAGGATGCTTAGACCGAGCCTAAGAAGAAAGGTTCTCCATTCAGTGAGGCGGAACTCAGTGAAGTGTGATCTAAGCCAAGAAGAAGGTGATGGGTTCAGTGAGGATGACAATAACTCACTGAACCCCATGACTCCTCAACAACTTCATGGTACTGAAGACTGATGACTAGAAGACTGAAGTTTTGGCGGGATTGGGCGGGAAAGTTTGATCTGTTTCACTAAAGTGCTTTATCACTTTAAGGTCAAACTTTCCTCAAATGGCTAAAACCAGGCTGTCATCAGAAAGTGACTTTTGGACTTAACTCAATGAAGGTTCCTTGCCAGAAGAATAATATCTTTCAAGATATTGTTAAGGAAGCTTTATGTCCAATGTATAACTAGTTGTTCTATACTTGTGTATAAATAGGTAGCATAAGAGAGGAGTAAAAGTTGACAAGTTTGTGCAATTAATGCAAAGCATTCACAAACCACTTTTACTCCTCCAAAGAACAACATAACCCCTGAGATAGCTCAGTGGGTCCTGAAAGTTGTTACTCAACATAGATTGAGTTTAGTGAGGAGTCAATACCATACTTGTCGTTTTCAATCCCAAGTGTTACTCTGCAAACACTTGGGTACGATTCTTTTTGATTAACTTCTAATAAAGAATTAAACGTTGGAAAATATTGTCTCTTATATTTACATTACTTTATTGTTAATCTTTTATACATCTTTGTCTAAATGTCATAGAACTTGGTTACTTTAGCTTTGTAGTTATAGTTAACCAAGTAAAAGGGAC
This sequence comes from Artemisia argyi, assembly GCA_030686995.1. Lineage (NCBI taxonomy): Eukaryota > Viridiplantae > Streptophyta > Magnoliopsida > Asterales > Asteraceae > Artemisia > Artemisia argyi. The sequence continues at coordinate 29,455,763 of CM060688.1, read as the reverse complement.
CAACAAGTGGTATCAGAGCCTTTGATTTGTAAAACTTAAACCTGTTTTCAAAACTTAAGAGTGCTCAAGTTTTTTAAAATCAATATCCCACTATGACTGACATAGATGTTCCCCAGCTTGTCGACAAAAAGGGTGGAAGTTATTCAGCAACTGCCCCTCGACTAGAAGCTGGCAAATTTAATAAGTGGAAAAAGCGAATGCTTTGCTACTTAACTGGGATGGAACCATATTACATTAAGTTGATTAATGATGGTCCATATGTCCCAACAACTGCCCAAGGTTTAATTAAACCTGAAGCTCAGTGGACCCCAGATGAAAGGAGGGTGGTCAATCAAGACCAGCGCCTGAAGAGCATCATTATATCATGCCTTCCTGATGATATAATGGAATCAGTGATTAACTGTCCCACTGCCCAGCAGACATGGACTGACCTGGTTCATAGCTATGAAGGGCCTTCTGATACCAAAGAGAATAGAATCATGGAACTGAAGCTTGAATTCAATACCTTCAGGGCCAAGGATTCTGAAAGTCTCTCTGAGACTTATACTCGGTATAAGACCCTCCTGAATGAGCTGACCAATGATGGTGTTATACTGTCAAAACATGAGATCAATGTTGGTTTTGTCAACAGTCTCCCTGAGAAGTGGTTAAACTTCTCTCAGGGATTGAGAAATGCAAACCACATTCAGAACCTTGAGCTCCCTGCCATCTATGGGAAGTTTGTCTATGAAGACAATCTTATCACCAGGAGATACCCTGGTAAAGCTCAGGAGACCAAAAAGGCCTTGACAATTTCACCCATATCAACTGCTTTCTATTCTAAAGGTGTTGTACAAGATTTTCAGGATGGTTCTGATGATGAGGTTGACCAAAGAACCAGTGAGGAGTACCTAAATGATCTTCAAATTGAATTTCATGAAAGAGCACTCCTTGCTAATTCAAAAAGATTTTTTAAGAAAAACAAATTCCCTTCAAAAGCAAATGATAATACTGAATGCTTCAAATGTGGTAAAATGGGACATTTTGCTAAAGATTGTTTTTCAAAAACAACCTCAGAACCATCCTTCAAATTTTCAGGAAATAACTCTTTTTCAGGCCCCAGCAAATTTCAACCAAAAATGCTTCAGTCTAGTCAAAGATTTGAAAAAGACCCTCAAATTGACTTTGAAGCCAAGTACAGAAAGGCAAAAGCTAAACTTGCCCTTCTTGAATCATCCTCAACTGTCTCTCAGCCTCCTCAGGCTCCAAAGCCTACTCAAGCCAAGAACAAAGGGCTTGTTGCTGAAACATATGACTGGGATGAGGTTGAAGTGTCCTCTGATGATGATGAAGTTCAAATCAGTGCCCTGATGGCTCTGTCAGATGACAACAAACTTGCTGTGGGGAAGAGTCATGCAAGAAATGGTGAATGGGTCAACATCACTATGAGGAAGGTAAATCTTTTACTTTCTATGGATGACAATGATGATTGGAAATCTTACTTAGATTATATTAATGTTGATCTTAAGTATGTTTAAGAGCAAAGACTTAACTTGTTTTCCAAATTTAACAAACTGAGTTTTGAATTAAATCATAGTAGAGATGAACTACTTGCTTTAAAACAAGCCAAGCTTGAAAGTGTTGCGCTTCAAATTCAAAAGTCTGAACTTGTAAAACAAAATCAAGCTCTTCAGGAAGAACTTAAGAAAGAAAAGGAAATTATTTGGAAATGGACTCAGAAAAACCCCAAACTTTATGAAACACTGAGTCTCACACCCAGCCCCAATAAGGCAGGTCTGGGTGATGATCAACTCACTGAAGTTTCTGGGGAGAGTAGCCATTCTACAACTTTTCTATTAACCAACATACTCTCTAGCAAAGAACTAGCTCCCAAACCCAGTGATTGGATTGAAAGAAACAATCCTGATAGTAAATTGCCAAATTTTAATACTGGAAGAATCTTGGAGCCTGAAAGTCAGGCTATCAAGGAGCTGCTAGGAGTCACTGATGAACTTAGTCCTACTGAGTCCATCACTGAGTCTAAGTCTGATTCACCACTCCCTCCACTGAAACAACTTCAGGGAGCAGAACCCAATTCTGACCTTGCACCATTAGTCTTTCAACCACATTCTCCTAAAGAGAAATCAGGGTTAGGAAGAACTATTCTAAAAAGACCTACTCCTGCACCCACTGAACACCAAAAACCTTCAGTAAAAACTGAAGTGAAGCCTGAAAGCACTGATTCAAAGGTTGATCAGCTTGCTGAACTTGTCAGGATGCTGAGTGAGAAAATTGAGTCTACTGAGAAAAACTCTGACTCAAAATCAACAAAGCCCTCAGTATCCTCAGGTTCTTCCATACCAAAAACCACTACCAGACCCTTAGGGAGATGTGAGCTGTGCAATTATCCAAATCACAGCACTGATAAATGCTACAGAGTCCTATTTTGTATGATATGCAAACAAGAGGACCACAGAACTTGTGATCACATCTCTCACACTGCTTCTTCAAAGGCAAGAGGTCTTTACAAAAACCAAGGCTATCAGTATGCCACACCTTCCAAACAAAGACTAAAGGCCAAGCCTTTCTCACCATGTCCTCATTGTGGTTTCAATGATCATCTTCCTGATGATTGTATGATGAAAGATTGCTGTGACATCTGTGGAGATCCCTCCCATGAAACCAGGGGACATGACAAAGTGATTCAGTCCAGAAGGAAAAACCAGACCAACACTTCTCAGTCACCTGAGGCATCAACCTCCACAAAATGTAAAACATGTGGAAGCTCAGGTCACACAACTTCAGACCATGATTCACTAACTGAGTTCAAAAGGTCCCTGAGGACCAAGCCCACTAGAAAGTGGGTCAACAAGAAAAACTAACCCAGTTTACTGTTTGTGCAGAAACACATCAAGGATCCTACTTGGCATCTAGACAGTGGATGCTCCAGAAGTATGACTGGTGTGAAAAGCTTTCTGCACAAATATGTGGAAGAACCAGGACCCAAAGTAGTATTTGGTGATAACTCATCAGCTCCCACTGAAGGTTATGGTTCAGTAAACTGCAATGGTATAGTTTTTACAAGAATAGCTTATGTTAATGGTCTCAAGTATAACCTGATAAGTGTTTCCCAACTATGTGATGCCAAATACATAGTTCAGTTTGATGACAAGAGAGGGACCATCTTTAATGCCAATAAGGAAATTGTGTTGATTGCCCCTAGGAGGGATGATGTATATGTCCTTGACATGTCATCCCTGACTCAGAATGGGACTTGTCTATTCTCAAAGGCAAGTGAGACAATCAACTGGCTATGGCATAGGAGACTCGCTCATCTCAACTTCAAAAACATCAACAACCTGGCCAAACAGAACAAAGTTCTAGGCCTTCCATCCCTGGTTTATACCAAAGACAAGCCTTGTTCTGCTTGTGAAAAAGGAAAACACCACAGGGCATCATTCAAAACCAAACAAACCTTTTCCATCAAAAGCTGCCTACATCTTCTTCATATGGACCGTTTTGGACCTGTCAGTCCAATGTCCATTCACCATGAGAAGTATACTCTGGTCATTGTGGATGAATACTCAAGATATACTTGGGTTTACTTCCTGACCAAGAAGAGTCAGGCAGCTGAAACCATCATGTCATTTGTCAGGAACATTGAAAATCAAAATGATGTCAAAGTTAAACAGATCAGGACTGACAATGGCACTGAATTCAAAAACCAAGACCTTGAGTGTTTTTGTGATGAGAAAGGAATTTCTCAAAATTTCACTTCTCCCTATACTCCTGAACAAAATGGAGTAGCTGAAAGGAGAAATAGAACACTCATTGAGGCAGCAAGAACAATGTTGAATGGCTCAGTCCTCTCAAAACATTTTTGGACTGAGGCAGTTAAAACAGCCTGCTACACTCAAAATAGGTCAATCATTGTGAAAAGGCATAACAAGACTCCTTATGAAATATTCAAAGGAAGGATTCCTGACATCAGCTACTTTCATATATTTGGGTGTCCTATGTTTATACATAATCACAAGGATCACTTGGGTAAATTTGATGCCAAAGCTGATGATGGATACTTCCTAGGATATTCCCTGGTTTCTAAAGCCTTCAGGGTGTTTAACACAAGGAGACAACAAACTGAGGAAACTTATCACATTACTGTTGATGAGAGCACTGAATCCATCAGGTTCTCAAATTCCTCAGTAGAAGAAATTGGTATTAATGACTCAACAAGGTATCCTCCTGATGAGTATCATCCTGAGAACAATCCCTCAACCCAATACCAAGCTGATGCTGACGTCTCCTATTACATCATCCCTCACAACCTACCCCAACCACCTATCAGTGAGTTCATTGACACTCAGCCTGTCTCAATGAGACTGACACCACTGAACAAATTGTTCAGGAACCCTCAGAACAAATTGTTCCTAGAGTTGTCACTAAAGCACATAATGATGAGTTACCTCATGTTCCTGAGTCTGAACCTAATCAGGCTTCTTCAAGCTCAAATTCTTATCCCAAACCTCAGGATAGCTGGACTAGATCCAAAATCATTGAGCTTGTGAACATCATTGGTGAACCCACTGAAGGCATGCTCACAAGAAGCAAGGCTGCTAAACTCAAGGCTGCCACTGCCAATATATGTCTTTATGCTGACTATCTCTCAGAGATTGAGCCAAAAAATGTTAAAGAAGCCCTGACTTATGAAAGTTGGGTTCAGGCCATGAGAGATGAATTGGAACAATTTGACAGAAATGATGTCATGACCCTTGTTGAATGCCCCCAGGGTATTTTAATCATTGGTATGAAATGGGTCTTTAAGAACAAGACTGATGAGAATGGCACAGTCATCAAAAACAAAGCAAGACTGGTTGCCAAAGGATATAATCAACAGGAAGGTATAGACTATGAGGAAACCTTTGCACCTGTTGCTAGAATGGAAGCCATCAGGATGTTCCTTGCCTATGCAACTTACATGAACTTCAAAGTTTACCAAATGGGTGTTAAAAGTGCATTCCTGAATGGTAACATCAAAGAAGATGTTTATGTGCAACAGCCTCCTGGTTTCGAAAGTAGTGAATACCCTAACCATGTCTACAAGCTTAACAAAGCCCTTTATGGATTGAAACAAGCACCCAGGGCATGGTATGAAACTCTTTCAGCCTTCCTGATTCAAAACAAGTTTGTCAGAGGAAGAATTGACAACACACTGTTCATCTACAGAACAAAGGATGATGTCATTCTTGTCCAAGTATATGTTGATGACATCATCTTTGGCTCAACAAGTTACAAACTTTGCAAACAGTTTGAGAAACTGATGATCACAAAGTTTGAAATGAGCATGATGGGTGAACTCACGTACTTTCATGGATTCCAAATTAAACAAACTGAAAAAGGAATATCCATTTGCCAAGAAAAATACCTCAGGAACCTACTGAAGAAGTATGAGCTCACTGACTGCTCTTCAGTAAAAACTCCTATGGTTCCTCCAAACAACCTTGGCCCTGATCTCACTGGAAAATCAGTGAATCAAACCCAATATAGAGGAATGACTGGCTCCCTGATGTACTTACTTGCCTCAAGGCTTGATATCCAATTCTCAGTCTGCCTGTCTGCCAGATACCAGGCTGACCCTAAAGAATCACATCTCACTGCTATCAAGAGAATCATCAGGTACCTAAAGGGTACTCCAAACCTTGGTTTGTATTACCCAAAATGTTCAGGATTTGATCTCAAAGGGTACACTGACTCTGACTATGCAGGATGTAACACGGATAGGAAAAGTACTTCAGGATCCTGCCAATTTCTTGGTGGTAAACTTGTGTGTTGGAGTACAAAGAAACAACATTCAGTGGCCATGTCCTCAGCTGAAGCTAAATATATGGCTGCTGCAGGATGTTGTGCAAATGTACTATGGATGAAGAGCCAACTGAGTGACTATGGCATTCAGTATAAGATGGTACCTATCTTTTGTGATAATACAAGTGCCATAGCCATCTCAAACAATCCAGTACTTCATCAAAGAACCAAACACATTGACATCAGATACCACTTCATCAGGGACCATATCTCTAATGGAGAAATTGAACTACATTTCATCCCCACTGAGTATCAGCTAGCTGATATATTCACTAAACCTTTGGATGAACTACATTTCATCCCTACTGAGTATCAGCTAGCTGATATATTCACTAAACCTTTGGCATGTTGGACATAGAATCAGGGAACTGATCAAAAGTGTTCCAACATGATGTAAATTCTCTAGGTCCCTGATCACACCCTTCCTGAAAATTTTTTTTGAATGATAATTCATTCAGGGGGCTCAGGATGAAAAATGGCATTGAATACCCTAACTAAAGCTCCAAGTATTTAGTTAGTTAATGTCCCAGGTAGGTAACTGAATCCTATTAAATATAGGAATATATGTCACTTACACAACTGGGATCCACTCCTTGGGCCCCCACATCTCTCTCACCAAACACCACTGAGCATTAAATGCTCCCTCACACACAAAAGTTGTGATGATTTCTACTCTGCAAAAGTGCATTATTTGCAGAGCCGCACAACTGTTCATCCACGATGTGAGAGAAAATAGGGTAATGGGAATCGTGATATTTAATGCGGATATCAAACCAAAATTATTATGCTATTTCGGTTAAATAAATTAACCTTTGGTATCCGCAACATCACTACCCTAATTCTCACCCTATAAATACCCCCACAAAAAAGGGAAACACACACACGCTTTTAAAATCATAACAAAACTCTTGCAAATCATTTTCAAAACTGCGTGTGTTTCCCTCACTGATACCTAATTTTAAAAAAAAACCAGGCTTTTATCTAACCCAAATGGCTTCTTCTAAGGTCATAAAATACGCACCCAATGTGGATTTCTAAATGGAAAGCGTAGACCTTACCAAGAACAATGTGGTGGGGAACTTTGCTTACCCTGAAGGGTACCCTGAATACAGGGATGTGGTGAAGTTCCTTCAGAACTGCTTTCTGACCACCTCATTTACAAAAACCCCCTCAGTCATCTATCATGACTATTTGAGGGAATTTTGGTGCACAGCGGTGGTTGAAAACCCTGATGCGCCAAAAGAGGCCAAAATAAAGTTCACAGTCAAGAATGGAACCAAGTCCCTAACTCTTGACTATAAAACTTTTGTCAAAGCCACAGGCCTTGACTACACCACGACCTTCACTGCCCAACCCTCTGAGAAAGAGGTGAAGGAGGTCTTACTAGAATTGGGACCCTATGACAAAAATCACCCTGAGGTGACACCAGGGTCCCTCTTATCCAAAGCCCCTATAATAAAGACCTGGTTCCCAGCTCCCTGGAGGATTCTAATGACTTTTGTCATTCAGGTTCTCTGGGGAAATAAATCCTCTACTGAGCAATTAAACACTACTCAGGCAATGATAGTGTTCTGTCTCATTGAGGGTAAAATGATTGACCTTGGAGAAATCATCTTTAGGGACCTCATAGCAAAGTTAGGGGGAAGTCTAGGCAAAAACACATGTCATATCCTAGATTCGTTTCCTGTGCCCTACAAGACTTGCTTGGGTCTGAGTATGTTAAGCCTGACATAGTAGGTTTTGAGCCTGATGTCCTACACAAGGAAAATTACTCTCGTGACGCTCTTGAGGTTACACTTGTCACCCTGACAATGTATATGCGTTCTGCTATCCATGGTGACAATAAAGTTTCACCAGTCCCCTCTCCCACCAAGAAGGTAAAGAGGAAGAAGGGACAGGGGTCCAGGAAGGTGGCTCAACCCAAGTCACTCGACACTGAGACCTCTGATCCCAAGCCTACCATAAGGAGGCAACCACAACCGCCCTTGACTACTGACACCATGAGAATAATAACCCAGTCACTAGGCCTGCAACAAAAGCCAACGGAGGGCACTGAGACATCACACTCAGTGTCCTCGGGCATACCCGTTCCCAAAGACTCTACTGTCATAAACAAGACAGTGGAGCTGGAACTAACCAAACCTTCACATCCTGCTAAAGGCTCTGGCAAATCACAACCAGAGTCTCAGGGAGTAAAGGATCCTAAATCCTCGGTGGGGCAGCACTACTCCACTGAGAAGGGGGTCCACAAACAATCACATCCCGCTAAACGCTCGGGTCAATCACAACCCAAGCATCAGGGAGTTCACGTTCCTAAATCTTCGACAGGCCAGAACAAACCTGTTGGAAAGGGGGACATAACTACTCAGGTGCCAGATGAGGACATTCGCAAAACAACGCTTTTGTCCGAGGGCACAAAAACTCATCCCAAAGACTCAGAGGGAAACAAACAACCCGCTGATAGGGACACAACATTCACGACTCCTCAGGATGACACTGAGAAAAACCCACCAGTGTCTGAAGGGGTCACGGGGGACAAAGATTCAGAGGGATATAAACCACCCGCTGATATGGAACCCATAACCACTTCCGGAGGTGCGCATAACTTGGGAACTGGCCTTAAAGACCAGGTAGGTAAAACCCAACCTACCGGATTTGAGGGGTCAGTACCTGGCCAAAACGAAGGAAAATCTTCTTTTGAAGAGGAGCCGGATAACCTCCACTTGTTGCAGATTACCTCCCTAGCGGATGCTCAGGCTGTCCTATTTTCTGATGATGAATATAACAGTGACGAGGAAGTCTTCACGGCCGAAGATGATATGGAGGTTGAGGAGACAGTCCCTGAACCTGTTACTCAGTCTCCTCAAGCCTCTAACCGTGATGAAGATGAAACACATTCCGAGCCGGAAACCTCAGGAGACGATCAAACTCCTCTCACTGAAAAAGCCTTCACAAGATTCATCAAGAAAATGACCAATGTTTTGTACAGGGGGGTCACTAACGAGGTGTTTGACATGCATACTGAGCAAGCAGTCCACTATCACCTCCTCAAAGATGCTATTGAAGAATACAATGATGATGTCAGGGAGCAAAATTCCAGTGTCACCTACTCCCTGACACAAATGACTTCTCGCATCAACTCATTTTTGGAATCCCTTAAAGAATTGACTACCGGGGTTAAGTCGGTTCAAGAATCAGTCAAGGATGATCCTAAGCTCAACAAGAAAATTCTTCAGGCATCTGAGATGTACCAGGTAAACACGGTGGCTCTTACTGAGTTACTTGGTTTGATAAAGGATTCCAATGTTCAGAATCTCAGCTCCACGGTGGAGTCTCTTAAGTCTTCCTTCACTCAGTTGGAAGCATCAGTGACAGCTCAATCCCTGAAGTCCACTTCTCTGGCATGGACAATAGGATCCAGAATGACTGCCCTTGAAAACTCTCAGGCTGCACTTGACTCCAAGGTATCTATCATCCATCAGGATACTACGGAGATCAAGTCAATGATGATGGAAATGTTTCAAGTCTTCAAGGGTACCTCTACTTCATCTTCAGTAACTCCAACACTTGCCATCACTGCAGCTCCGGCAATTGTTGAGGGGGAGAATGTTCCTGAAACCCCTATTACTGATGAACAAGAAGCTGGACAGCCCTCTCACACTGAGGGGGAGCATGTTACTGAAGCCACACCAATAACCGAAGTTCCACCTCAAGAGGAACCAGCCTCCTCAACTCTCATTTAGGACAGAGGAAAAAGTATTGCCACCACCTCTGAACCTACAACTGTGCTCCAGCCTGCCTCCACAATGATCAGAGTTGATCCTGATGAACCAATCAGGGTCCCGTATATAATCAATGGAAAAGTCTATCAACTCACCCACGACCAAATACAAGCCCACATGGAAGGAGTTGAGAAATTGGCAAAGGTAGCTGAAGAAGAGAGATTGAGCAAGCCTGAACTGATACAGGTTGTTCATGAGGAAGCTGAAAAGATTGGTCTGGATACTGAGGCACTAGCAAATGAGCAAGCTGGTGCAGCCTTTAAAAAGGCTCAGGAAGAAGAGATGAATGCTCTTAAAAGGGAAAGGGAAGCAAAGCTGAAAAGGGATGCTCAAATCAGAAAGACCAGGGTTGAAAGATATCATTGGGTGATGAACGAAAGGTTGAAGCCTGAAACCATCACTGACATTAAAATCCACAGGAACACCAAACCCGCAATGGTCACAGTCTTCAGGGGGGCTGATAAAAGAGTTATTGACATTCATAACCCATTCAAATTTGCTGACTTTGGGATTACTGAACTTGATGAACTCCGTCCCATCATTGCCAAGAAAAACAATGTTGTAGTACACGACCTTCTCAAGTCACTGAAGGAAAGGTATGACAGACTGAGCGCAATGCCTGAAGCCCTCAATATTCCCTCCCTTCTTCCTGCTCCAACAACAGGAACTGCTCCATCAAAAGCCACCAGGAGAAAAAGGAAGCACATTGAATCCGAGCCTGAGATCAAGGTCCCAGGATTGGATTGTGACAGGTCCATTCCTGAAGGAATCTCCTTCATGGACAACGTTGTGTTTGAACACCCTGAAAGAGGTCTATGCTTTATGGATGAATTTGGAAACCCTGCTTTCCAAAGATGGTCTGATATGGACAGGGCAGGGGTCAAGGCAATGTTAATGTACCTGATGTTAGCTTCTCCTGTAAGATGTGCTGAAAACCAAAGGTTCTGTCAGGATCTTAAGGCTATGATTGAGGAGCATCCTGAGAGACATCTGCTGAGATCAAAGAAAGCTAAGCTTGAGGCACTTGGCTATCATCTGAACATCTGATCTGCAACAACTATCTTTATTTTGTTTGTAATTTGTAGGATAATGTAATAGCTATGAATAAACTTTGATGTTTTGTTTAAAATTATGTGTCCTACTTAGAATTACAACAACATTCAGTAAGAGATGAAGACCCCTACCAACTCACACTGAATTAAGAAACACTTAGGCTATTTGTATGTTCCAATAGGGGGAGATTGTTGGGTCACTGAATTCCCCAATCTTCTTCAAACAAGGATTTGAACGTAAAATAACCTAAGTATAAACAAGTCACTGAGTGAACAGTAACTTAGTGAGTCATCTTCAGGATGCTTAGACCGAGCCTAAGAAGAAAGGTTCTCCATTAGTGAGGCGGAACTCAGTGAAGTGTGATCTAAGCCAAGAAGAAGGTGATGGGTTCAGTGAGGATGACAATAACTCACTGAACCCCATGACTCCTCAACAACTTCATGGTACTGAAGACTGATGACTAGAAGACTAAAGTTTTGGCGGGACTGGGCGGGAAAGTTTGATCTGTTTCACTAAAGTGCTTTATCACTTTAAGGTCAAACTTTCCTCAAATGGCTAAAACCAGGCTATCATCAAAAAATGCCTTTTGGACTTAACTCAATGAAGGTTCCTTGCCAGAAGAATAATATCTTTCAAGATATTGTTAAGGAAGCTTTATGTCCAATGTATAACTAGTTGTTCTATACTTGTGTATAAATAGGTAGCATAAGAGAGGAGTAAAAGTTGACAAGTTTGTGCAATTAATGCAAAGCATTCACAAACCACTTTTACTCCTCCAAAGAACAACATAACCCCTGAGATAGCTCAGTGGGTCCTGAAAGTTGTTACTCAACATAGATTGAGTTTAGTGAGGAGTCAATACCATACTTGTCGTTTTCAATCCCAAGTGTTATTCCGCAAACACTTGGGTACGATTCTTTTTGATTAACTTCTAATAAAGAATTAAACGTTGGAAAATATTGTCTCTTATATTTACGTTACTTTATTGTTAATCTTTTATACATCTTTGTCTAAATGTCATAGAACTTGGTTACTTTAGCTTTGTAGTTATAGTTAACCAAGTAAAAGGGACCAACAAAGTTTGTATCTGAATCAAAACAGGATCGTCATCTTCATCTCTAATGCTACTAGCATACACCAATTTGTAGTGAGGTGATTTGGTAGGATCAAAAGCCATTTTCATACCACATTTAATATATACTACTCGGTGAAATACGTGGTTGTGGAAGCAACTTAAAGAGATTAATGGACGGATTGTAAACACAATACTTATTGTACGCCGTATCATGGCATAAAAGCAAACCGTTGCATGACTGCTCAACAAAAGCATTACTCCAAGCCTTAGAGCCTATATTTTTAAAGGTGGTCTTAAAATATTTGAGTATTTTAAATCTGTTGACAATAGAAGGAGGGTCACTCTTAGGTATTTGGTTTCCAACGTACTTTCAGCTTCGTCGTCACCTCCAACAGCAACAACTTGAGCTTTAGCAGCAGCTTGAGCTTCAGCAGCATCTAGCTCATCCGTGTACTCTTTGTAGTACGACTTTTTCCTACACCATTCGATAATCTTGTCTCTCATCCACGGTTCAACGTTCTTAAAAGAACCATATTCCTCATAAACTGCATGACCAAAAGTTAACATAACTTCATTAAAGAGGAGCTCGTGTGACAAGATTTTTAAGTACTCCTCTTCAACTGTGCAACCACGCCAAGTCATGTGTGTCTTGTAAGAATTGACGATTGACTTATTTGTGAGATGTGTAAAATGAGACGGAAATAATTTTGTGAGAATGTATTTGTGAGACAGGAATGTATTTGTGAGGATATATATAGCCTGATTTTTGGGGAGATATTCCCGTCGACATGTCGACGGGAAAAAGAACGCGGGAAAAATCCCGCCCAATATTTTATCCATTTATTAAAAATATTTATAATTTAGTAATATATTCCTGTCAACATGTCGACGGGAATCTCAAAACAAATAATTATTATCCTTAATCACACGTTAATTGTGAGAAAAAACGTGATTAATATATTCCCGTCGACTTGTCGACGGGAAGATATAAGCGGGTAAATTTCGCGCCCAATTTTGGTGAATTATTAAGGCCAAAAAAATATCGACGGGAAAATACGGGTATGAAAAATTCAACGCAGTGGGGCTCGGTCAAGCGTTTTTTTTGTCGTTTAGTGCATAATGCCGTCGACGGGAAAACCATCGATGCCTGTTCTCCTGTTTCTTGTAGTGGCTTAATGAACTTAGTGTCTTTGATAAGAGATAACCAATGTTTGGATACGGACTTAAACAAAAGAAGCGCGATAATAGGTAACCTAAGTAAAATTTCGTTTAGTAGGTCGTCATTGGACAAAGCGAGTTTGTTGACGTCATTGCCGACTGGCCGTACAGAAATTTTGGACGGATCTCTAGCAGCCGTTTCCATGGACAATAAAACCCTAGCTTTTTTCTTCTGCTGTTAGGGGAAAAAAAAGTAGCGTGATATATAGATTGTGTTTTAAAAGGAATAAACCCTGTATTTATTGAATTTAATTTTTGGTACATGTATTTTCTTGGAAAGTTAATTATGGGAATTTTTAGTTTAGTTTAATACAGTCATGGAAAAAGAAAAATCATTAGGGGCGGTGCTGAGAACGTCAAAAAAAAATAATAATAAATAAATAAAATAGGCCCGGCACAAAAAAAAAGTGCTCCTATATTATAATATTCATAAATCATAATCAAGTACGAAAAGCCAAAAATACGAACAAAAATTATTAATAGGGTTTATTTTTAGTGCTCCTTCACCCTTTTTTTCCTTCACAATCGTTTTTGGCTTTTTAGATTAAATGATTAATAAGGTTTATTTTTAGTGCCTCTTAGTGGGTTGGGTCTAGTACATATAATTGGTATAAAAAAATTTAGTGCCCCTTAGTGGGTTGGCCCGGCTCGGTTGCTGATTGTGCGCCGGCCCAAAACCGCCCATGTTAAATCATCATACGTGCATCTTTTCTTAGAAAGGTGAAATTATATTAATCACATAAAACATATAAGCCTTTACAAAAATATTAGTACAAGTTGGATCATTAGACATGCCCAAAAATCCAACTTATATCATCCGTTTAGTTTAGTACAAAAAGCATATGATACTTATGAATGTGATTGAACAGGCTAGCTAGGACATACTTGTATCATGCTCATTATGGTATGCAATACGGGTCTGCTTAGGGTAGCACTACCGGATGCCGACTCCAAACAATTTTCTGATGATTATGACAGAAGCATTAATTATTCTTAACGATTGGTATCATAAAAGCACTTATGAACAAGCTGCCGGCCTTTCTTCTATTCCCTTTGTTTGGGTTGGTGATCCTCGGGTAAATTTTTAAGAGAAATGCTAGGATCATAAAAATGTCCACATAATGATATGGAATGATTATTTGTGGATGAAAATTAGAGAGATAATTTAAAAGTAAGAAAGATAATGCCACTATCTAGATGACAAGTCGTTATGTGGATATTTTTGTGGTTCTAGCATTTCTCATTTTTTAAATCACAAAAGAGAATTGAAGTAATTTGTGAAACTTCATTATGAAAGGAAAAACAGTTAGAGAATTCAAAGTGCCATTACAAAGTTAAAAATGAAAGTAAACTACATCTAAGCCATTTATACCTATGAAAATATCTAGAATACAATTCTAACTAACTGCTATCTACATAAATATCTTGTCATCAAATCTTCTTACAATAGACTTTAGCCTTATGAAGAAGTTGGTACTTTTGGAATGTTGTTTGACTTTTGCACATTGTTGACTTGATGAATTGTTAGTGATGTTGTTGTTTCCCTTGGGTACCTTCATTATTTAGATGACAAGTCGTTATGTGAATATTTTTGTTGTTCTAGCATTTCTCATTTTTAAAATCATAAAAGAGAATTGAAGTAATTTGTGAAACTTCATTATGGAAGGAAAAACAGTTAGAGAATTCAAAGTGTCATTACAAAGTTAAAAATGAAAGTAAACTACATCTAAGCCATTTATACCTATGAAAATATCTAGAATACAATTCTAACAAACTACTATCCACATAAATATCTTGTCATCAAATCTTCTTACAATAGACTTTAGCCTTATGAAGAAGCTGGTACTTTTGGAATGTTGTTTGACTTTTGCACATTGTTGACTTGATGAATTGTGAGTGATGTTGTTGTTTCCCTTGGGTACCTTCATTATCCTCCCCCCCCCCCCCCCCCCAACCAACTAGTTTGCAGTGTGAAAGGATCACAAATGCCAAACTTGCTAAGAGAGTTGTAGTAAAGGAGTTTCGTTAAGCCTTTAGTAAGAATAGCAGCTGCTTGAAACTTTATAGGAATATAGGAGGGTAAGATTTGCTGAGCTTTAATCTTATCAATCACAAAGTGGCAGTCTATCTCAATGTGTTTTGTTCTTGCATGGTAGGCTGGATTTGAGGCAAGTGCAATAGCAGATTCATTGTCATGTAGGATAGGTACAAGGTATAGGTTGAGTTATCTTGAGGTTTAGGTCTTGAAACAAACATTTAAGCCATGTGATCTCAAAAGTACAATCTGCTAGTGCCCTGTATTTTGCTTATGTAGAGGACCTTAAGACCACAATTTGTTTATTAGATATCCTTGAAATGAGACAGCTACCAAGGAAGATAGCATATCCAGCCACTGATCTTCTGGTGATAGGACAGGATGCCCAATCACTCTCACAATAGGCTGAAAGAGTTAGATCTTTATTCTTTGGGAAATGAAGGCCTTGTCCTGGGCATAATTTGATGTATCTCATGACTCTTTGCAGTGCCTTCATGTGCATAGTGGTAGGATTATGTGAAAATTGACTTAGAACTTATGCTGCAAAGGAGAGATCAAGCCAGGTGATTGGTGAGGTAGATAAGTTTCTGACCAAAGTTCTATATAAGGATGGATTAGAGAGTAGGTCACTAGTATCATTGTTGAGTGAAACAGTTGGATCAAGAGGTGTGATTGCAGGTCTTTATTGAAGTACACCAGGATGATGTGTTAGTTCTAGTGCATACTTTCTTTGGGACATCACAATGCCAGTTGAGTTTCTTAGAATTTCAATGCCCAATTAGTAGTGCAGAGGTCCAAAATCCTTGATACTAAATTGCTGATGAAGTTATTGTTTATTTGAGTTTAGAAGAGCTTGATCATTGCCTGCTAAGAGAATATCATCTACATATACAAGTAGTGCAATGAAGCTTTGTCCTTGAGTAATGGTAAACAAAGATATATGTGCATAGCTTTGTTGAAATTGTAGAGAAAGTAGGAAGAGGGTGAGCTTGTTAAACCGCTTCCTATTGGCATGTTTGAGACCATATAGGGACTTTGTCAGCTTACATGAAAGTTGACACGACCGTTCATACAAAACTTAAATAAATGGCATAGTTATACAACTAACAACCAATGATGCATGTATCATTGAACATATATTTTAAAAAACATTCAGAATATATCTACTTGTGTAGACTCTTATTCAAACTCAAGCTATCTTGAAAATGCGACTTTTACGCATGACAATGTCCATATAACAAGTCTCACCCAAGAAAACCCATAAGCAATTTCCAACAAGCACCTTCTCTTAACACTCCATCCGTCTCAAAATAATTGTCCATATTTCCTTTTCGGGTTGTCTCAAAATAATTGTTCATTTTTCTTTATAAGTAAAAACTAGAGAATTTAGTGAGGGAATATTCTATATGAATGGTTGAAAATTAAAGTAACCTCACTTTTATTAAACCATGTGATTTTTGTCTCCTAACAATAATTTTTAGACGAAGGGAGTAGTTTATTATTAAACCGAGGCATATACTTAAACACTGTCATGACATCTTCCACACTTATCAATGGGATCAACCCATGATCAAAAGATTCACCAGGATCCTAAAATGTGTGAACAAAGTACTATCATCCCCTAATCCTAGCTCGTCTAACATCTCAATAAACTGTTGAATACAGAAATAGTCAACATCAATTAGGTCAACATATGCTATATGTGCGAACCGATATCTTCGGTTTGGTGGATCTGTGAAGAGCCCATTGTGGTGGATATTCAGAGTGAACAGTGTACCATTAGAATTTGGTTATAAAAGCAAATAACTTAAAAGTATGAAAATCACATAACCTACAATGTAAGAATGCATGTTTGAATAAGAAAAACAAATGACAACTTAAAACATCTAAGCTTACCCTAAATAGAACCAAGCTCATTGGTCAGAAACTAGGGAGTTCGAATCTGCCAAAGTAGGGAAACCACTACTATGGTATGTGTTCGTGGGTGTATAGTCTGATCGATTGAAACATGATAGAATGTGTTTGTGTGTGTGATTTGATCGGTTTATACATGAGTAAGTTTAGTTTCAAAAAATGTCCTCATCGAATTTCGTGCCTGGGGATGTAGCAGGTGTGTATAAAAGGCGGGAACAATGAACTGACAAAAATACCCTCACGTGGAACGCACGTGAGGACTAACTAACGGGATTTTGTAACGACCGTTAGCAAACAACGCGAATTTGCAACTACAGTGCAACCTCAGGGGCATTATTCGCAAAAAGTCCAAACGTGAGATATACAACTAGCATAATTTAAGACAAGAGACATTTCTCGCAAAAATGGTAAATGTTATGGGCATAAAATTTGCAGTTTACTCTTATATGTAATATCAATAACAAGGATGGCTTTATACAATATATCAACTTAAAAATGTTATGAATTAAAAAAAAAAAAAAAATTACCACATAAAAAAAACTAGATAAAAAAATAATAAAAAAATAAAAAATAAAAAAAAAACCACATTGACTAAATTATAAAAACCACACTACCACAGAGACTAAACTGCAAAGTTTTCTTTATATATCATATTCCCCATATACCACACCCTACACACACATACACACACAGTCGACACCATCCAAAGTCCAAACCATCGACACCATCGGCAAGGACATACAGTCGACACCATCCAAACTAAGGGGGCCTTTATGTAATTTTTTTATTCTTGTTGCCCTTAACGCAACATTAAGACCCCTAATGCAGCCTTTCACGCATGCCTTTAATGCGAGGTTCCGGTGTGATAACGTGGGTTAAACGCACGTTAAATAGACTCAACATAACCCTTAACGCAAGAGCTGCGTTACGATACTGTTTGCTCTAATAGTAATACATGTCAACTTTAGTCGTTTGAATTCTAGGATTACCTAACAAGAATAAATTCACATAAAAAAATATTAACTATTTATCGGATTTTTTTTTCGAACTCTATATTTGCAAAAAATTACTTTTCATTTCTTAACAACTACACTATTATTTTACTTTTCATTTCTTAACAACTAGAATATTGATTTTTGATGGATGAATCTCAACATAATGGTTTTCTCAACGTTTTAAGATGTATTATAGTAATTACTCTTTAACTACTAACAAATCATGTATAAATCGAATGTGATATGAAAATACTCTCTCCGTTATAATATAAGGTTTTATATCGCTATTTTAAAATATCTCAAAATAAATGTCCACTTTACAATCTACACATGACAGTTGACACGACCGTTTCATACAAAACTTAAATAAACTGCATAATTAGATATAGAGGTGCATCAGATTATTAGGTAAATCCTTGTTTTCACACATAACACTCCATAGTGTTAAAGATTTATTTAAAATTTCCAACAAAGACCATCATATATATAAGTGAATACCCAATATATATTATTTCCACACTATCAGGATAAACATGAAGGATAGGTTCAAATCGCCAGATTGCTATAGGAAGCTAGTCACCACCATTAATGTAGATAGCCCCGGTCCAAAGATATTGGCAAAGCAAGGTGACACTATCACTGTCATAATAAAGAGTGCCCTATGTATAACAAGCTAGGTCCGAATACTTTTCTTTTGAAAGTCCAGTATGTTTCTAAAAGAAAATGCGATACTGGATAGTGTAAGTACTAAGCAGTTCTAATTAGCGGCGCTGTCTCATTGCCAGCTCTTCCTGATCTGGGAAGTTGCAACTCTTATGATTTGTGTATACTATATGTAACAAAAATCAAATGGCTTGGGAGCATTAAAACAATGTACAATATTAACAAAACATATTAATCATTGGAAAATTGCATTATAAAGGCAGTTTACAACCAGGTTTAGGAAGCACCATATAGCGATACACATTAATTAGAATTGAGCCAAAAAGAAAAATACTGGTTAAACCTTGGGGTTTTCATAGTAAAGAACATATTTTTTGGGCTTGAAGAGGTACCTAGAACCATATGTCGAGCGAATTACATCTGCGAAAAGACCATACTGCAAGAAGAGGTATAGGATGACTGGCAATAGAGCAAATACGCTGATAAGAATCGGAATCCATAGAAAGCCTTTCTTGTAAAGTACGAAAAAACTAACACAAAAAGCCAAGGTCATGGTTGCTATTGATATAAAAAGAGTTGCCAGGCCCGCCATCAGCTTCTTGGGTAGAGATTCCAAGAAATCACGTTCAGCATAGCGAGAAGTGAGGATAGATAAGAAGATGAGGATTGATGCAGAAGATGCAAATAGAGAAATGGCATCTGCCACAACAAAAACCACAAAGGTTACATTTGAATAGAACATAGGGATACCATTGTTTTGATCATATCCACCAGGAACCGTAAAAGCTGCAGCAAATACTATGGTTGCAATAAGGGCTGCGACAACCATGCATTGATTCGCCGTTCCTTTCAACCATTTTTCACCCTGCGTAACTAATTCTTTGTGTTCCTGGGTGAAAAGATCATGTGGTGTTAGATCATCTTTGTTCTTCTGGTTTCGATATGAAGGAGGGATCATCTTCTTTACTTCCTGCGACACAAGCAAACTAGAAAAGTTATAGACTACTTTATGGTTAAACATTCATACTAATTGAGCTCGAGCTCGAGGGAGGGAGGGAGGGAGGGAGGGAGGGAGGGAGAGAGAGAGAGAGAGAGAGAGAGAGAGAGAGAGAGAGAGAGAGAGAGAGAGAGAGAGGGAGAGGGAGAGGGAGGGAGAGGGAGAGGGAGAGGGAGAGAGAGAGGGAGAGAGAGAGAGAGGGTGAGAGGGAGAGAGGGGAATCTATATATACCTCGAACCATAATAATTCTCTTTGCATTTGTAAAGCAACTCCTGACACATCCGCTAGTCGCTTTTGCTTAGCAATCTTCCCAACTAAATGCAACATATTGTTGTCATTTTTATCTTTTAGAGGGGTTATAATATCCTTCATCGCGCCTATCTCGTACAATATGTTATAGATATCCTCCTGACGATGTTTGACAGCACTGTGAAATATACTTAAGTTGTTATCATTTACCTTCCATATCAAATCAGGATATCCACGAATGAGCTCCACTAAAAACTTTGTATTGCCTTTGTTTGCAGCAACAAACACTACCCGATTAGAGTATGTATTTTTTAACTGTGTTGCTTTACGCATAACAGTAATATGCTCTGTAATGAGACCATGTAAAGATTTCACTCCAGCTACTTCTGGCTTCCTTACCTTCTGAGTATCATCATGCAATTTCGCAATATTTTCAGAAATTCTTTTTTCTAGCTCCAGAGCTTGATCCCCCTTAGAAGAACACGTCTTGTTTTCTTCCTTGATTATTTTCTGGGTTTCGGTATGCATTTTCAACACATATTGAGAAACAAGTTTTTTTAGTTGTGGAACTTCATGAATCATTTGATAAGTGTTTTCCATCTTCTCAAGTTGCTCAGAAATGAGTTCCTTGAGTTGTATAGCTTGAAGGACCGATCCGTTAGCAGGCTTTTTCAGATCCTGCGGCCCTCTAAGTATTTCATCAATCTTCATCTTAGGCAATGTCAAAATATCTCTCCAAATAATTCTCAATAATTGCAACGCTTCAGTTTCCTTTTCAGGTTCTCCCACAAAGAATACAGAAACTGAAAGCAACAATGAGAAAGCAAGGCCAATTAATTATACCGCCAGATATTTATGAGGATATTAACCATAAATGAAGTAGCATTTTAGTAATTCAATTGGTTGTATTTAAAAAAGAATTCAACTATTGCAAATTTATGGCATATCGATCAGATAAATCATACACTTCAAGGAGGTTCTGGTACAAACTAATTTAGGAGTAAACCGTTTGATACATATAAAGTTATGATACATTTAAGAACCTCAAATATATGAGGAAATTAGATAACCACCATCATTCATCATATATAATTAGGAGCTCTCATGACAAACACTAAGTCTTGTTAATTATGTAATTTGATTTTGCACAACTAGTAATGTCACCATATTTATAGCACTGGATTAGTAAATTTTGATGGTTATAATCTGTTTGTCGTTAAAAGCACTAATTAAGTTGCTTTCATGGTTTGGATTCAAAATTTCAAAGCCGATATGTAAGTAGAGATGTTTACCAGACTTGAAGGCTCTTGCTAAGATATTAGATTTTGTATTAGGAGATGCTGAATCTTTAGGTACACTCCCACTATGAGCTTCTGATTTAGGAGATGCCCCTGGTTGAGCCTCATCTTTAGGTCCACTCCCACTATGAGGTTCTGATTTCTTAATTTCAGGTTGAGCCTCATCTTTAGTAAACTTCAAGGAGTAGAGATACTCACCCAACTTGATGGTTCTCCAAATCATATTAGATTTCTTTCCATTAAATGCTTCAGGCTTTCGAGCTAAAACTCCGAGTAGAGTATTGCTCCTACCAAGATCCGGATATTTGTGCACTATCTTAATCGCGATATCTATGAAATGATTTGAAAATTGGTTCGTAAGGGAAGATGATACAAAAAAAAAAAAAAAAAAAAAAAAAAAAAAAAAAAAAGGGCGCAAATATGGGATATAATAATGCTTAATTGTTAATTTGTTAATAATAGTCATAAAGTAGCTATTTTATTGATCATTAACTAATAACAAGTTTTAACACAAATTAAAATGACACTAGTTGTAAACTTGTACTTACAACTTGTACTGACATATTTTGTGAAAAACAATTTAATCTGTAACCCTGAACAAAACCCTAAGATATGAACCAAAACTCATAGATCGGATGAGGTCAAATAAAAAGAGAGTAACCGTAATAACCTACAAAGGTTTAAAAAAAAAAAAAAAGTTTAATGCACAATTCTTTTCTTTAAGCACAAAATTTTTAATTCTTAACATGATATGCAATGAAATTTTGACGGAGTTACTAAAAGAAGTACAAAATTATAATTTACAAAACTGTAATGCGCAAACGTTTTTTCATACTTTTTAATATACATTTTTAGAAAAACACCGTTTACAACTTTTTCATCCTACATTCCCTATTTTGTGAATTTTTTTAAAAATATTTAATAACATTTTATTTTATTTTATTTTATTTTATTTAAGAATATTCTTCAACAATTTTTAGATAATAGTTTTGTTAATAAGACTCGATTAATCATGTTAGTGCTATTAATTTCTTCATTATCGTGTAATGGTGTCTAGGCTCTCTCCATTATTTCAATGACTGACGAACTGCCTAACTAAAGGCTAACTACTACAACGTGAATACTGATGCTAAAAAAATGCTTACCAAACATGTCACTCTCTACACATTTCTCAAGAAGCAAACCACGATTCTCAGGATTCCAACCATCGTCACACAAGTCTTTTGAACTTTCATAAAGATACCTCACCAAATCCTTATTTCCAAATACCACAGCCGCGTACAGTGGCATCATTGTTCCTCCACCACCTGGGATTGTATCCAAGGTCGAGTTCTTTGCCATCATAATCTTAACTGTTTCAATGTTTCCAGCTGCAGCTGCTAAATAGAGGGCGGTGCTCTGATTTTTGTTTACAAGTTCCAAGTCCTTCTTTTCCATTATTCCCACCAGATTTCTGACAAACTCGTCCACCTTTTTGGGACCTTTCGCAGATGCCGCGATATGAAGTGCGGTTTCACCATTTTCGGTGATACTACACCTTATTAGTTTCATATCTGCCTTATGAAACAAAATGGCTTTAGCGGCTTCCCAATCACATTTTATTGATGCTTCGTATAAGGGGACACCAATTTTGAGGTAATCTTCTCTAGATCCTTTAAAGTAGTTTATAATGGAAATAGTTAGTTAGTACCCAATAATATTCATGTCAATATTCTTTTCACTAAGATTGAGCATCAATACTAATGCACATGTGTATGTATGCTATAAAATCCTCATCAGTACTCTAGGTAATCTGACTATAATCAAACCCAACATTTTACATTTGTCAGTAAAGAATTTGAATTTCATCGATCTGTTGGTATTATGGTATAGGATTCAAATATATCATTCTATCTTCGAATGCTATTTGTAACAGAAATATTATAAAGGGGTTGCAACACTCAATGACACAAAACCCGACCCGAGATTGACACGAATATAAACAGGATAGAGTTGGATCTAATACATGTACATGTGTGCTGTGACCCACTTAACCCTTTACTGAGTAGGTGGTGTTCGAGTTAGGTCGCCATCCCAGTTAACTTGTTTAACCCTTGTAATGCCATATTGTTTAGATACACTGGTTAATGTACATGAAGACTAGTGTAAACAGAAACCAAACAATCTTCAGCAGCTGTAGTGTACAGAAATTGTTTTTTTCGTACTCCATCCGTCCAAAAATAAATTTCCACTTTCATATTGCACAAAGTTTTAATTCCTACTAACTAGTAACTACACTATTAACCAATCAAATATCTTCCTTAGTCACTAAAATCGTTTTTGATTGTTTGCAACACTAAGTGAATACTTATTTTAGGTCATCCTAATATAGAAAGACGGGACATTAATTTTGGGACCGGAGAAGAGAGTATCTGAATGGTGTTAAATAGCAATAGCAGTAATTTACGAGGTATCGTGTAGGCGTGCAACGGTATACATGGGAATGAGAATATTTTGATCGGGGTTCAAGTCCCCACTTGAGACAAAATGTGAGATTTTTATATAGCATAGTGAGTTTTCTAACTTGCCTTAAGAAAAAAAATAATACTATATCAAGTCCTGCTCCAAATTTTTATTGTGACACTCTATAATATACACTAGACAGTTGTACTTTAATTATAAACATCTTTAAGTGCTTGTACAGTGAAGTAATCCAACAAAAAATTAGAGTGTGTCAATCAGTTCTCATATAAAATATTACTCCATAGTTCCAAAATTATTGTCTTGAAAAATAAAATAAATAAATGAATAAAAATAATGGGACCATCACACTATTTAACTAATTAAATATCATCTTACCCACTAAACTCTTTTTTTGATTGATTGATATGGATATAGAAGCTAAATACTTACCTTTAATTAGATCTGAAAGAGGTTGTTTCGCTGTTGCTGGAGGGTTTATGCTATTTTTGTAAGTAAGCGAGTGGACTGAGGGACTCGGATTCCGATTTCGACGTACTGGACTCGGATTCGGATTTCGACGTACTGCTTCACTCATCTGCGCAGTGGCACCATTAATAACAATTACAATTATGATTAAAGCCAAAATGTTTAACATGCACTATGACTACATGAATGGACTAGAGGTGATTACTGATGATACATACCTTTGCTTAAAGCGGGAGATTATAGTGAGCGATTTTAATGTATGGATGGATTAAAACTTAAAAGCCTTGAGTTGTGACCGATTATCTGTGGACATGCATTTATATACGATCGATATTTGCATATGTCAACGTCAACGATTATAAAAAAATTAGTTTTTGGCCGGTGATCAGAGTTTGAATTATTTTGCATTCTAACAAACCTCTAACAAACATGATAAAAAAAAAAAAAAAAAAAAAAAAAAAAAAATCCGCAATTGTAAATTCTCCTAACAAACAAAATAACACATTTTTTTAGCTTCTCTCTCCTCTCAATATCATCAAACCCAAAACGTTTAAAATCAAAAATCAATAGTGATTTAACCATTAAAATCACATAAAACACATAAAAATGGATGAATCGACCTCTAAAAAATGGTTGAAAATGAAACTATTCAAAATTCGGGTAATGGTACGGTACTTATTTCGTTGTTATTTAACTATTTTTTGTGATTTTGTTCTTATTTTGTATTTTATCTGTGTTTTTTTTACTCTATTTACGAAGGTTTTTATGTTTTTGTTACTTCTACTTGTTTATTGATGCATTGTTGTGATAATGTATTAGTTTTTGCTGTTATAGAATCATTAATAGTGTGTTTTACTGATTAATCTTCTGATAATTTTTGATGTTGTGGGCATTTTTGATATAATATGAGAGATTAGAGGTTAGGTTAACAAAACATAAGAGATATTAGGCCTATAAGATGTTACTGTTAGATTTGTGGTTGATTTTGTTTGTTTAATGGATAGATTGTACATGTTTTGATAGGTTTAACATAGACATTTGATATTAATATTAATTGGTAGTATATCACCTGTGATATATGCGGTTGAAATGATTGTTGATTGGTAGTATATATGAATACTTATATTTTATATGATGAATATGTTGTCCTTTTGCTTAAAGATTTGTTTCTTAGACGCTTAATGAGTTATGGACATCCATACGCCGATATACTACTGAAGGAGAGACCAACAAAAGTGATAAAATGATATGCTGAAGAAAGCAAGTACGTTTTAGAAGATTGATTTGAAAGACACTTTTAATCTTGAAAAATACTTGATGATTTTGATTTGAAAGGCAATTTGTATTTTTGTTATGTCTTTATGTTTATGTTACTGGTAATCTAAAAAAATATCATTCTTTTGTATAACTAAATGCAACAGACGTGAATGATGTCGAGATTTGATCATTTTAATATTTTATCTCAAGTGGCATTCCTCTTAAGTGATTATACCACAAAAGATACAAACTTTTGTTCTTCCTTACAGTAATGATTGTGAAAAACAAACACCAAAATGTATATTACCAGGTATGAAAATAAAAATTTGACACATTCTCAAAATCAACAAATAGTTGCATACTTTAGCATTTCTTTTTAGCAACATAGGCTATGTTTGGCGTGGAGCTTTTTTGGAGCTTTTTGGGGTAATGAGCAGTGAGAATGAGCTTTTTTATTTTTGATGTTTGTTTGGCATGAGAGCTGTGGGCTTTGCTATATTTTAGGAAAGCTCATTTTCCCAATGCTTCTTTATGAAGCTGTGAGCTTTTTTGGCTACTGCTCACAGCTCACAGCTACTGCTGACTGCTACTGCTCAATGCTACTGCTCACAGCTACTTTTGCCAAACATAGCCATAACCATTCGCCAAAAGCAGTTTCCCATTATATATATCAATAATTATAGTATAATAACACAAGTGATATATAAGAGAAAACTCATAAAAACGATAAATGATGTAAACAAGTGATATATAAGAGAAAACTCATAAAAACGATAAATGATGTAAACATTTGATCATTTGATGCTTCACCACTTCATTCTTCTCAGCATAACAAGATTTTTTTTCTTCCTCAAATAAGGTGGAATGAAATCACTTGTCCAATGCTTAAGTATATACAATTTTAGATACACACCACATTACAATTATTGAATACATAAAATATGTGATTACATAAATTCACACAGCGAACAAAAAGCTGACAACAACAGCCAACTGAACAATCTTGTTTGTTATACAATACCTTTATAAAAAACAAAACAAAGAAGGAAAAAAAATTAAAACAAAAAACAAAGAACAAAAAACACATAATATAACAAGTGATATTTAACTACTATTGAGTTATATGAACTTTACTTATATATATCACACGTGATACTTCATATTTTTAACAATGAAAGTAAAAACAAAAAAATATTTTTTTTGAACAGCAAGAGGTGAATATATATATATATATATATATATATATATATATATATATATATATATATATATATATATATATATATATATATATATATATATATATATATCAGGCCACCTAGTAAGACACTAGGAGCGAAAAATACAACAGTTAAATACAAAGGGCATTACACGGGTTATCTAGCCAACTGATCCAATTTAGACGAGTCTTCCTAGACCTACATGAGATCCAATTAAACGACGAAAACTTGATATCGCTAAGGATTAGATCCTTAGAGGGTCGTTTAAGCGAAAAACACATCTCATTCCTAAACCGCCATAGAACCCAAAGAGTTGTTTGAACAACAACATCAAAGGGGACTTTAAGGTTAACAGGTATGTTGACTCTTTGGGCTAAGTTGATAGCATCAGAAAGAGAAGAGATTGTGACATTATTGATCTTCCACCATACAAGAACCTTGGACCAAGTATCTTTAGCAATTCTACACGAATTAAAAAGATGTTCTTCTGTCTCTATATCTTCATCACAAACGGGACAACGTATAGAGTCGAGGTCAATACCTCTTCGATCAAGGTTGTAGCGTGTTGTAAGTCTCTTATGAAGGATCCGCCAAGATGAAATGTTGATTTTGATTGGAAGGATATTGTTCCATTTGAATGGTTGTGGTTCGAGAGGGTGGAGGAGATTGTTTATGTAAGTCCGCATACTCTTAACAGTGAATTTCCTATCATCACTAACCGTGCATTCCCACATGTCATGATCATTAGAGAGGCATAAATTGGATATCAGGGAACAGAGTTCTTGTAGTTCTTGGTATTCTACTTCTGAACGAAGGGGTCTAATCCAATCCCATGTGAAAGAGAGGCCCGTGGGCAAAGGGTATAACGGGTGTAAGTTAAGCTGAGTATGCAAAACAGATGCAGTGGACAAGGATCTGCTAGTAGGTTGTGGTGCTCGATCACAAACAAGATAATCCGTGTTCCTTTCCAAACGAAAAAGCCTTGGGAAAATGTTGCAAATAGGTGGGCCACCGATCCATGAGTCTAACCAGAATTTTGTTGTTAAACCATTGCCAACCTTCGTTTTAAATAAGGATGGGAGGGTGATTCCATATGCTAAAAGATCATCTTTCAACTTCATAATTTGATACCAAGGTCCCGATTTATATGATGAAGAGGAACCAGCTGAGAGACCTCCTTGATGACCATGTATAGATATAATGATTTTCCTCCAAAAGGCATTTTCTTCATTTAAAAAATGCCACCACCATTTCGATAACATAGCTTGGTTAAACACCTTAAGGCATCCAATATTAAGACCACCTTGATCAAGTGGAGCAATCACTTTATCCCATGCAATCCAAGCCATCTTCCTTTCATCCGAATTACCACCCCAAAAATAATTCCTACGAATACTTTCAAGCTTATTGATGATAGTTGTAGGAACTTTGAAGGATGAAAAGTAGTAAGTTCCTAGGCCACCAAGGACGGACTTGATGAGAGTTAGTCGCCCCCATAGGAGAGTGTCTTGCATTTCCATTTAGAAAGTCGATTATGGAATCGTTTAATCAGGGGAGAACAATTAGTACACATTGACATGTTAGCACCAATTGGTAAGCCTAGGTAAATACAAGGAAGTTGAGATGATAGACACCCAATAGTACTTGCAACATAACTGGCTTCATTAGAATGAACTCCAATACCAAACAATTTACTTTTATTGAAGTTTACTTTAAGCCCGGATGCGAGGGGAAACATGTAAGAATTCTAGACAAATTTCTTGCATTTAGGAGAGACCATTGACCTATAAAAATGGCATCATCTGCAAATTGCAAATGAGAAATGGGGACTTTGTCGACACCAATTTCAGCAACAATGAAAATATTCTTATTTCTGGCTTCTAACAAAATAACATTTAGTGCCTCAACCGCTAAAATGAACAAAAAAGGAGATATAGGGTCACTGATGCGTGGGAATTGCACCAGGCTTTACCTCTCAAGGGATCTCGAGAAGCTTACAACCCCCATCAGGCAGTGTACCTGATCGATGTAGTATAGTATAATGACAAGTACCGGGGGATTGATCGTTCAGCTAGGAATAGTGTCGCTAGGATTAGAAAACCTCAGCTAGGAATAGTGTCGCTAGGATTAGAAAACCTAATTACTAGTTCTAGAGATGAGAGATGATTCTTTTTGTATTTTTATATTTTTTAGAAAACAAATTAAAATCTCGGGTTTGAAGGATTTGGGCGGAATTAGTTGCTAGTCAACTAACCCAATACTAAAGATGCAATCAGAATAAAATACTAAAAATGAAAATAAAACTAAATTAAACTAAGGTTGTGAGCAATAAGTGGAGAAATGTGTTTACTTAGATTTCACTACTCCCTAGATATCTTTTACACGTTAATTACTTGTTATAGTTGCGTGGATGACGGATTGTATTCCTTAATACCATTCATGGGGTGGCGTACTTAACTCCCCAATCCTATGAGTGCCTACTTCACTCCTATGTCGAGCCGGCTAAGAAGCTCCTAACATGGGATCATTAGAATTTACTCATGCATTAAATACAACCAATAAAACCTAGTACACATCGGTTCATGTTTCCTAAGACGTTCAAGCATGTTACCATTTGGAGATCTGCCAGTTTTCTTAAGCCTAACATTGAAATCATCCATCCAATACAACCATAAACAAGTAATCAACACATAATCAACATCTAGGTTTCATTAGATCTAAGCAAACACAAGATAAATCTAGCCTAGCATGGTGGAATCAAGACAAGCACAAGATAAAGACAACCAACACATAGACATATTGATTGAATTAAAAGAATACTTATCTCAATAACACATGTAAGGTTTCAAGGGCTGAAAACCCTTGAAAAAGCTGTAAAATACGTATATGGTTCGGCCTTAGGGTTTCTCCAAACTTGTTCCTCTCAATGAATGAAAATTAGAAAACTATATATAGATAATAGAGGCTGACAGCGTCAAGAACAACCTTGTGACGCCGTCATCTCGCCGCCAAAATAATCCTCGGACTGCCTTGATCTACATCTGACGCCGTCATGTATTCCATTTTTCCAGGCCGTCACACATTTAACTCTTGACGCTCTTCTTTGTGACGCCTTCATTTCTGTACTGGGTCGTCATGATCTTTACTCTTGACGCCGTCAACTTCTTCCTCTTGACGCCGTCAAACACTGCTCCCAGCTTGGAAAATTAAGTCTTTGGCGTTTTCTTCACTTTTATGCTCCAAAAACGTCCGAATTGCTTCCTTTTCTAGATTTCACTCCCAAAGTACTTAAAATCACAAAATGAACGATTTAGGGCAATATTTGATCAAATAAATTCAATTCCGGGCTTAAATAACCCCCTAAAAGTGGTTTATTTTTCGCCTCATCATATACCCTTACACTTGAGATTTGCTTGTCCTCAAGCAAATGTGCTTTTATTCTAATCAAAATACAAGTTTGGGGTCATTTAACACTAATATAAAAGTAATTACAACAAATAATCGTTCCACAAAAGACCAAAGACAAGCACGGAGGTCATACACAAGCACCTCACAAATAGTGTTTAGATACTCACATCTCTCGAGTGTAATAAAGTATAAATTACAATATGGAAACGGAAGATATCTCTCACTACCTGTCATAGCAAAATAGATTACCATAGGCTTGGGAAAGGATCAAACCTCCACCACATGACGTAAGCACCTAGGATAAACTATCAAAGAGGTCTTTTAAAGGGTTGTAACATTAGGTGTAAGGATATGAAATACACGGTTTTGTTGGATATAGGCAGTCTTTACTGGTGGCGAGTTAACAATCTTGCTTAATTACATGTACAATATGGCGTTGCTAAGCCAAGACTAGACTCGACTTAAGCTAATAAATGAAAAATAACAAAAACATAAAATAAACATAGAATGAAAAGGGATGGTAGTCCGTATGTTTTTTCTCTTTCTCTATTTTTTTTTCTTTTTCTTGATTTTTTTTTTAATTATTTTATTTTATTTTATTTTATTTTATTTTTTTTTTGCATACACTCTTACCCTACCATCCAAAATAATACATCATAGGGAATAAATGTTCCCCTTACACTTGAATCTTTACATACTTTACAATAAACTAATCTAATGACTCGAATTAAGAAAATCAAAACACTTGGAGTACTTTTAAGATTAACGTACATACGGGGGTAATAATATTATGTTCTTCCCCATTACTCCATAAAATAAGTACTTTACCCATGAGTCCCAATCGTCCCAAAACAATATGTACAAGGATATGACTCGACTTAGCAACCATGTAATCAATTAGATAGTCAACTTAGGGTTTAACAAATAACAACAATGCACTAAAAATGAGTGCATACACGGAAGGCTAAGGCGATTTGGGTGTACATTTAAGTGGGGTGTAACAAATTCTTCCTTTAAGTAAAATGCTTAAAGTTAGAAACGAAAAGATAGGCTCGGAGGGGTGTACTAGGGGTTTCGTGTACTAAAAATGATTACAACGCTAAGGGTGTGGGAAAAATTAGTTGACTTAACTAGCCAAGTAATATGACTTAAATGGTCAAGTAATTATGATACGGGTTTAACACAAGGGTGATCCTAATGCCTCTTATCATGTAGTAAATCCTACTACACGAATGTAGTCTCACTAGCGGTCTCGGGATGCATCACTAACGCAAGTTCTAGAATCTAAATGCTACCGGTACACTCATAAGCACTAATAATGAATGCATTTCCTATCAAATCTAAAGGCGAACCTTACATATTTGGGTGGAAATTTTTTTTGAATATACGGTTATGTGCTAGTCATACAATCTCCTATCCATGAGACGCTTGCTATGGCTAAAGTTTCACTCCTAAATGTTGTAAAAAAATTTAAATTTGGCGCTAAAATCACACTAACAAGTATTTCTCATAGTTTTATTACACATCTACCATCAAACAAACAAACTCAAGCGAAAGTGTATTTGTAAGGTATCATCATTTTACCCTCCCCTTACACTTAGGATGAACATTGTCCCCGATGTTCAAGTAAAGAATGTAAAAGTGAAAAAGTAAAAAGAATGAAATCAAATACTCCCCTGATTCGCTCGGTATGGATAATAAGGTGGCCAGGTTAGATCTTCCTCCAAGAAAATGAACAATCAAAGCTTCCCTTCCAGAAAAATAAATCATCTTCTTGTCATACATAACCTGTAAATCCTGAGAAAACAAACAAGACAACCTCGCATAAAATCGGCGGCAATCTACATAGGTTACTAAATCCTAGAAAACAAAATAAGATATAATGCTTATGGAATGAAGTTTGCAGATTTCCTGGAGATTATAAAACTTAATAATTCAGCAAAAACTTTAAGACTCCGTTTGTTGGATCTGAAACTGCTGCTGAGTGAAACTACTGCTATAAGTGAAACTGCAGCTATAAGTGAAACTGCTGCTAGTGGTAATGATTCTGCTGCTAATGTCAAAGTGCTGCTAAGGTTAAATGCTGCTGACAGAATCTACTGCTGATGGGATAAGTATATATACGGTTTAGATAAATACAGAATAGATTGTGTAAATATTATATTTATCTAGAATATACTTATCATGTAGAGAAAGGTATTGTAAACCTAGTAGGACTCCTTAGTCTA
The DNA here is from genome assembly GCA_030686995.1 of Artemisia argyi. Classification (NCBI taxonomy): domain Eukaryota; kingdom Viridiplantae; phylum Streptophyta; class Magnoliopsida; order Asterales; family Asteraceae; genus Artemisia; species Artemisia argyi. The sequence continues at coordinate 29,423,601 of CM060688.1, read as the reverse complement.
TAAAAGGAGGATCCTACGGTTAGTTTATGTACGTATTATTATTCACTTCAAGGTTGTAAAACCCTAGCATTGTTGAGTGCTCGTATTAATAATATTGAAGTGTCGAAAGTGAATCATTATTCTTCTTAAGTTAAGCTTTTACATTCCGCATATTAGCTTAAGTGTTTAATCAAGTTAACTTCTATACAAGATCGTTTAAGCTCAACTGGGATCAACAAGTGGTATCAGAGCTTGTGATCTAGAAGTTATTAACAAGAAGATTTTGTTTCTTAAAAGTTTGCTGTTCCAAATCTTTTGCTACGATGGGTGATGAAACTCATATGGTGACTGCTTCAAGGGTACCCATGCTGAATCCTTCTGAGTATGAGCTTTGGAAGAGAAGGATCAGACAGTACATTCGCATGATTGATTTCAACATGTGGAATGTGATTGTCAATGGTGACTCTACACCTGAGAAGAGTGCTGATGGGAAAGAGATACCAATTAAGTCTGCTGAAGCTAATGCAGTAAGGAAGATGGAAATCAAAGCACATAGTATTCTCTTAATGGGAATACCTAATGAATTCCAAATGGACTTTGATGACTGTGAATCTGGAAAAGAATTGATGGATGCTGTTGAATTCAGGTTTGGAGGGAATGATGCTACTAAGAAATCCAGGAAAAACATGCTGAAGCATCAGTTTGAGAATTTTACTTCTGAAAGTGGAGAGAAGATAATTGACACATACAACAGGCTAAACCAACTTGTTAGTCATCTAAAGCTTGTTGGCTATGTGGTTCCACAAGAAGATGTAAACCTAAAGTTTCTTAGAAGTCTTGCACCTGAATGGAGTATGCACACAGTTGTGTGGAGGAATAAGCCTGATTTTGAAACTATGAAGTTGGAGAGTCTCTACAACAATTTAAGAGTGTATGAATCAGAACTATCTACCTCTTCTACTTCATCTTCTGGTACTCAAAATCTTGCCTTTGTATCCTCTAAAGGAAAAGGATCTCAAGAATCTCACTCTGCTGCTCATTCTACTGCTTATGGAGTATCTGCTGCTAGTTCAAATGATAAGATCTCTACTAGTGATATTGCTTTGTGTGCATTCTTGGCTGAGCTCACAACTACTATAAGGTCACATGTCACTAATCAAGACTTGGATTATATTGATCCTGATGATCTTGAAGAAATAGATCTTAAATGGCAAATGGCTATGTTAACCATGAGGGCATGAAAGTTTTTGAAGAAGACTGGAAAAGAAGTCAAGTATAAAGCTAAGGACAGTCCAGGCTTTGACAAATCAAAGATAGAGTGCTACAATTGCAACAGGAAGGGACATTTTGCCAGAGAGTGTAGAGCTCCAAAGAAGAATGCTGATGCTACAAAGAAGGTTACTGAAGAATCAAAGACTGCACTGGTGTCTTGTGATGGACTGGGAGATTATGATTGGAGTGATATGGCTGAAGAAGAACCAAATTTCTCTTTGGTAGCTGTTGCTCAACCCAAGGTGCAGAACTTTGCACTTATGGCCTATGGTTCATCATCAGGCTCTGACTCTGAGGTATCAAATGATTCAGACTCATCTGTGTGTTCTTTTAAATCTTGTGCTGACACTATAGAAGAACTTAAGTCTAGGAATGAGAGTTTAAATAGAGAAATTGAACACCTAAAACTTGATAACTTAGGTTACAAAGTAGGTATTCAAAATGTTGAAAGAAGATTAGAATATCTCAAAGAGTGTGAGAAGGAATATGTAGATCAACTTAATCTCAGAGATATAGAAATTTTTAAGAAAAACAGTGAAGTAGAAGTTCTTAAAAATAAGTTAGAAGAAGCAGAAAAAGAAAAAGAGGAAGCTCTTGCTGAAAAAGATAAACATGTAGTAAGAGTACAAAAACAACAATATGCTTCTGATATGGTTCACAAATCTATTGAGAATAACTTGATGAGAAAAGGCAGTGGAATTGGGTATAATGAAGTGGCTCCTCCAGCCAAAAGTGCTTTTGCTCCACCAGGAAAAGAACTATCCTTCATTAGTGAGCTAAATATTGAAAAACCTGTAGGTGAATGTAGCACAAGTGTTAATAAAACACCTAAGGTTGAGGCTAGAAAATTTCCTGAAGCTCCTATTATAGAAGATTGGTATTCTGATAGTGATAGTGATGAGGAACAGGTTAAACATGAACAAAGTGTGAAAAAGGAAGAAATTCCTACAAAGTTTAAACCTAAAATTGAACAGGTTAAGTTTGTCAAACCTGTGTTAGGAAATAACTTCTCTAGGAAATTGGTAGAATACAATGAGGTACCTAGAGAACAGATGGAAAGGTTCAATAATAAGCCTAGGGGTAACCAGAGAAACTTCAACAACCTAGTTTCACACAGATTAGGTAATCGGTTTCAATTACAAAAGAAGGCTTGTTATAAGTGTGGTAGCTTTGACCACTTGATTGTTAGATGTCCTGAACACCAAAAGCCTGTTTGGAATCAATACACTAGGGTGAATCACAAATATGTATCTAAACAAACTCACCCACATCCTAATAGAAATATGGTTCCAAGAGCTGTTTTGTTGAGATCTGGTGCTACTAGATCTATTTATGCTGCTAAATCAAATGGTGTTTTCAAAACCACAACTGGTTCTTCTACTGGCTCTACTGTTAGTAAGCATTCTGCTGCTAGTATGCACTCTGCTGCTAGTAAGCAACCTGCTGCTAGTACAAAACTTTCTACTTCTGGGACAAAAGTTTTAACAAATACAGTTGTTGGTAATCACTTTTATGCTGTTAAGGCCTCAGCTTGCTGGACTTGGAAACCAAAAACTAATGTTTCAAATTCTGTTTCCAAGAATAGCAGTGCATCAAGTGATTTAAAGAAATTTGATTATGTTGATGCACAGGGCAGATCCAAGTCAGTAATGACTTGGGTCTTCAAGAGGAACTAATGTCTCTACTTTTCATGTGCAGGTCAATCTACTGGATGAGCTTAAGGATATGGTTATTGTTGACAGTGGATGTTCTGGACACATGACAGGAGATGAGTCTCAACTTGAAGACTTTGAGGCTTTTGATGGTGGTTATGTTGCTTTTGGGAATGATCCAAAAGGTGGAAAGATTGTTGGAAGAGGAACTCTTAAAACTGGAAATTTGGACTTTGAAAAGGTGTTTCTTGTGAAAGGACTTAAGTTTAACCTTTTTAGTGTCTCACAAATGTGTGACAAAAAGAACTTTGTTCTTTTTACAGACACTGAGTGTATGATCCTTTCTCCTGACTATCAATTGCCAGATGACAAATCTGTACTTTTGAAGGTCCCTAGAAATGAGAATATATACAGTGACCATATTAAGAACATTGTTCCTAAGAGGGCTTTGACTTGTCTAATTGCAAAGGCCACTGTTGATGAGTCCAAATTATAGCATAGGAGATTGGGACATCTGAACTACAAGACCATGAACAAATTGGTAAAAGGAAATCTGGTCAGAGGAATGCCTACAAAGACTTTTGAAAATTGTGAAACTTGTGTTGCCTGTCAAAAGGGTAAACAACACAGAGTTTCATTCAAGTCCAAAACTGTGAATACAAATACTGAGCCATTACATCTACTGCACATGGACTTATTTGGGCCTGTATTTGTCAAAAGCTTGAACAAGAAGTCATATTGTCTTGTTGTCACTGATGACTTTAGCAGGTTTACTTGGGTATTCTTTCTAGCCACTAAAGATGAAACTCCAGAAATACTCAAGGCATTTATTACAAGAGTTGAAAACCTGTACAATCACAAGGTGAAGATAATTAGATGTGACAATGGTACTGAGTTCAAGAACAGTGTAATGAATCAATTCTGTGTGGGGAAAGGAATTCTTAGACAATATAGTGTAGCAAGAACTCCACAACAAAATGGTGTTGCAGAAAGAAGAAACATGACACTTATTGAGGCTGCAAGAACAATGTTATCTGATTCAAAACTACCTATTCCTTTTTGGGCTGAAGCTGTGAACACTGCATGCTTTGTGCAGAATAGAAGTAAGGTAGTTAAGCCTCACAATAAGACTCCATATGAGTTATTTCATGGAAAGAAGCCACTGATTGATTTTCTCAAACCATTTGGATGTCCTGTTACAATTTTAAACACTAAGGATCAGCTAGGCAAATTTGATGAAAAAGCTGATGAAGGGAATTTGGTTGGTTACTCTGTGATTAGTAAAGCTTTCAGGGTATACAATAAGAGAACCAAACATGTAGAGGAGAATTTGCATATAAAGTTTTCTGAGAACACATCTAATCCTGAGGGAAAAGGACCAGAATGGCTGTTTAATGTTGATATGCTTACCAAAACAATGAACTATGTACCAGTTATTGCCAGGGTTGACAAACCACAAGAAGAATTTGTTTTGGTTGAGAAATTAAAGGTTGGTCCTACCTTACTACCCTTTCAATCAGATCCAAGTCCTAAAGAAGATGTGGTTACTCAAGAGAAACCTAAGGAAAATGAAGAAGATATTGAAATACCTATTGAAGTAGAAAAAGAAACTAATGGGGCTCCCAAAGTAGTTGTTGATGTCTCTCCTACAAAGCCAGAAGACTCTGCTGCTGACTCAGAAGACTCTACTGCTAGGCCAAAAGATACAACTACTGCTCTACCACATTCTGCTTCCAAGCCTACTAACTCTACTGCTACTTCAATGTTTCCTAATTTGGACTCTCAGGGTAGACCTATTGTTGATTCTATCTATCCTGATGATCCAAACATGCCTCCTCTTGAGAATATTTATTATGACACAGATGATGATGCACTTGATGGTCAGTTATTTGGAGCTGCTGCAGACTTTACTAATTTGGAACTCAATATTCCTGTTAGTCCCACAACTACCACAAGAGTACACAAGGATCATCCCAAAGATCAAATTTTAAGTGATCCACAATCATCTATTCAAACTAGGCAGATGACTAAAGCATTGAAATATCTTCAACATCAAAGTTTCTTTGCCAGATCTCTGCATCAAAGAAATAGTCATAAAGATCTTCAAAATTGCCTGTTTGCATGTTTTCTTTCGCAAATTGAACCCAAAAACACTTACAAAGCCTTACAAGAAGCAAGTTGGGTGGAAGCAATGCAAGATGAGCTTCTATAATTTAAGCTGCAAGAAGTTTGGACTTTAGTTGATCTGCCAAATGGAAAAAGTGTGATTGACACAAAATGGGTTTTCAGATGCAAAAGAGATGAGAGAGGAATAGTCATAAGGAATAAGGCAAGGTTAGTAGCACAGGGATACACACAACAAGAAGGTCTTGATTATGATGAAGTATTTGCTCCAGTGGCAAGAATAGAAGCCATTAGATTATTCTTGGCTTATGCTTCATACAAAGATTTTGTAGTGTATCAAATGGATGTAAAGAGTGCCTTTCTGTATGGGACCATTACAGAAGAGGTTTATGTGTCTCAACCACCAGGCTTTGAAGACCCTGATCATCCTGACAAAGTTTACAAGGTAAATAGAGCAATGTATGGCTTACATCAAGCTCCTAGAGCTTGGTATGACACTTTGTCAACATACTTGCTAGAATCTGGGTTTAGCAGAGGAAAGATTGATAAAACTCTGTTTCTCAAAAGACAAAAGGATGATATTTTGCTAGTTCAAATTTATGTTGATGACATCATCTTTGGGTCTACAAACAAAGCTATGTGTGTCAGTTTTGAGAAGCTTATGAAGGACAAGTTTGCTATGAGTTCAATGGGAGAACTCACCTTCTTCTTAGGTCTGCAAGTTACACAGAAAGACAATGGTATATTTATCAGTCAGGATAAGTATGTCAATGATATTCTGAAGAAGTTTGGATTTGAAGATGCTAAACCTGCCAAGACTACCATGGAAACCAATAAACCATTGCTGAAGGATGAATATGGAAAAGAAGTGGATATACACTTGTACAGGTCTATGATTAGCTCATTGATGTATCTTACAGCATCAAGGCCTGATATCATGTTTGCTGTGTGTGCCTGTGCAAGATTTCAAGTGTGTCCAAAGGAATCACATCTCAATGCAGTAAAGAGAATTTTTAGATATTTGAGGCATCAACCAAAATTGGGCCTTTGGTATCCTAAGGATTCACCATTTGATTTGGTCTCCTATTCAGATAGTGACTATGCTGGAGCTTCTTTGGATAGAAAGTCTACAACAGGGGGTTGTCAATTTCTTGGAAGCAGATTGGTGTCATGGCAATGCAAGAAGCAAACAGTGGTGGCTAATTCTACAACTGAAGCTGAGTATGTGGCTGCTTCAAGTTGTTGTGGACAAGTTTTATGGATGCAGAATCAATTATTGATAACAATTTCATATTGATAACAAAATTCATATTGATATTGATAACAACAGCACACTTTGCATAATTAAAAATTCTATTTTTCATTCTAAAACAAAACATATTGAGATAAGACATCATTTTATCAGGGATTGCTATGAAAAGAAGTTGATCCAAATTGTTAAAGTTCATACTGATAACAATGTTGCTGATCTTCTCACTAAACACTTTGATGTGGGAAGGTTTCAATTTTTAATTGCAAACATTGGTATGATAAATCTTTGAAAACCTTATCTCTTTGTTTTTGTACAAATGTGTAAAGGCATTGTGCTGCTTGTTACTCTGCTGCTTATCATATGTTTGTGATGAAATGTACTATGCTGCTATTTCTAACTCTATTGCTAGTACATATGTTTGTTTGCTTTGTGGTGTTTGGTCTAATATTGTGCAGGAATAAGTCTACATGATAATTTGCAATAACAATATTAAGACAACAAAAGAAGCACATTTATCATTCATCAAGTTCAGAAGTTTATACATCAAAAGAGAAATTACAAAGACTACTTCTGAAACCACAAAAGAGTGCAATAATCTAAGATGAAATTAAAGACTACTAGCACTACTTCCTAGGGCATGGAAGTCCAAGAACAATTTTTCTTTCTTTAGGGAGAGGAGAGTTTGTCTTCCTTGTCTTCTTTGCCTTGGTAGACTTCTTTGGTCGTGGCCTTGATGACTGAGGCCTCTCAGGAGTGGAAGGTGGTTCATTTGGAGGCTCATCCTCATCTGATGAAGTGTAGATGAATGGGGAAATAAGCTCCCTTGGGGATGGTTGCCTGACAGTGATCCAAGCTGTGTCTTCTGATGACTCTGAAGACGATGGAGATTTTGGGGACATCACAGCTTTACCCCTGGATGTGCTTGGGGTTTGATTTAAATGCAGAAGATCTTTGAACACAGGGAGATCATGCTTTCTCTTTTTGGCTTGCTCTTTGGTTCTGCAACCATCATGAGGAGGACGGAAGGGTGGCACAAATGTTTCAAAGGGGGATTCATCTTCAGATGATGAATCAGAAGAGATATTGATGATTTTGGGTGTTGATTTCATGATTATTTGATTTGATTTGGGTTAATTGAAGTTTTGATTTGGTTGATTGGCGTTTTGATTGCGATTAGGGTTTGATTGTGATAAATTAGGGAAAAGATTTAGTCCGTTTTTATAGGGATTACGGCATATCATCCCATTAATTGCTGAGGATACTTGACTTTTTGACTAAGTTTATTTCGTCAACTCTGCTGCTGGAATATTTCACTCTGCTGCTAGTTTTATCACTCTGCTGCTAGTGTTATTATGCTGCTACGGTTGAAAGTGTGAGGGTGGGATGTGTAACTTCTTCAATCAGTTTAAAACCTAATTGATCTTCCTAATTGGTTTTCTCATATTTCAAATTGAAGTTATCACAAACCCTAACACTCCAATTTTCTCAAAGTCAATTATTCCCAATTTCCCTAAACCCTAACTCATGGATTGCGTTCGTACCTGGGCAAAGCAACACAACAATGTGGTCGTTTTGGATGCTGAATCAGTTAATGAAGAATTCACAGACATGGTAAAATTTTTGAATGCTACTTCTCTTAGGTATGCACTCACTGTGAATCCTACTATATTTGCTTCCCACATCAAACAGTTTTGGCTTACCGCTAAAATCAAAACTATGAATGGGGAAAAACATGTTAGTGCCTTAGTAGATGGACAAAAGGTTCGTGTATCTGAATCATCAATAAGAGAAACTCTTCTCTTAGATGATGAAACAGAGACCACTTGCCTGGTCAATTCTGCTATTTTTGCTGGGTTAAAAGATTTGGGATATGAGGGGAATCATACAAATTTAAAATTTCAAAAATCTCTCCTCTGTCCTCAATACAAGTTTTTGATACATCTTCTTCTTCATTGTTTGAGTCCTAAAACTTCTGGATGGCATGAGTTTAGTACTACTATTGCTTCTGCAATGGTATGCCTAAGCAAAGGTCAACCATTCAATTTTTCAAGAATGATTTTGGAAGGGATGTTTCAAAGTATCAAAGAGTCTGGTTCCTATTTGATTTATCCAAGGTTTATACAACTCTTTGTTCAAAAACAACTTACAAAGTTTAGAGGCCATATTGCTACTTATGATGCTCCAAAATTGGTTTCTAAAACTTTTACTTTCTTGGTTAAACATGGCAAAGGTTTTTCAGGCACACACACAAATCTTACACCTGAAATGGTGCAACGTGTGCAAAACAATCAGGGTGAAGGATCAGGAAATCCCACTGACTCCCATCACACACCCAATTTTAGTGCATCTGCTACACAACCTAAAATACTCTATACCCATAGGAACACCAAAAAGAACACTGATCTTCCTCAGGATAGTGTTAGTATGGCTGTACCAGATGAGGCTGTCCTAGGTGATGATGAGGACATGTTGGCAAGGGCTGTCACTACTGCTTCTAGCTTAGCAGCAGAGCAGGATAGTGATAACATCATTAAGACCCGAACCAAGGCAACATCTAGAGATGATGATTCTTCTGAATCAAATTCTCAGGATGGTAACCCTAGCCAAATGGCAAATACAGGGGGCTCAGATGATCAAACTAGGCTTGATACTGAGTTTATGTCCCAAGATTCACCTCTCGGACCAAGTAACACAGGTCGAAGTGATGAGGACAGACCAGTGACCAATGAATTGACGGAAAATCTTGTACATGATGACAATGTCCATGATTCACCTCTCGGACCAGGTAACACAGGTCGAAGTGATGAGACTATTATGAAACTCATTCAGGAATTGACGGTTACTTGTACCAACTTGGGGTTGAAATGTACTACATTGGAGGACAAAGTTCTTACTCTTTCATCTGTTGTTGCTGATCAGGACAAGACTATCATCAAATTGCAAAAACAAATTAAGAACTTTCAGAAATCAAGATCTTCAACCTCTTTGAAAAGATTGAAGAAAGTGGGCACTTCTCAAGTTGTTAGTTCTCCTGATGTCTCTACTCACTTGGAAGATGATGCTTCCAAACAGGGGAGGAATGAAGAGGCAATGGATTCAGGGGAGGCAAATTTGGAAAAGGCTGATGGTGCTCTGGGTTTAAATGATGGAATGGTTTCAGGGGAGGTTCCAGTGATTGGTGATATGGATGTTGAAAGTCCTCAGGATGCTGAAGAGTTTGTGGTTGCTGATAAATCAGGGAATAAGGTTGTTATGGAAGAGGTAATTGCTACTCAAGAGAAGGTGGTAGAACAACTTACAACTTTGGAGCCTGAGCAATTAGTGAAGGCAACGGGGTTGATGGGTGAAACATTGATGAAGTTGGGAGATTTGGTGAAAGATAAAAGTCTTGACTCTGCTGCTCAAGAATCTACTGCTAAGGAAATTACTAACTCTGCTGCTAGTGGATCTGCTGATGCACAAGACTCTACTGCTGGGTCTGGTGACAATGCTGCTGCTGAAGCCATGGTATTGCTGAGTAAGAAGACTACTCCATTATCAACTCCTTCACTACCACAACTTACAACAACAATCAAATCATCAGCATCTAGAAAACCAGAAAAGGGGATTGTTATTAAAGAACCTACTGCTCAACAAAGGAAGGTTATTTCTTCATCTTCTACTGATAAAGGCAAGGGCAAGCAAGTTGAAAAACCAAGGATTATGTATAAGGGGATTGATTTCACTGATGTACCTTTTGATTCTCGGCCTAAGCCATTGCAAGTTGAACATGATACAGCTGCTGCACTTAAAGAACAAGAGTTGATTAATATGGAAGAACAACAGTTAGCTGAGAAAGAGGCTGAGGGCTTAAAGAGGTATGATGAATGGGTAAATGAGAAGATCAGAATAGCTGCTGATATTGAACTCAATAAGCTGATCAAGATTGAAGAAAATGAAGTTCCAACTTTTAATGTGCAATCTTGGTACAGGGACTTTACTACTAAGAAGAGAAATGAAAATGCTACTGCTAGAAGAAAGATAAAGATATTTAAAGGTCCAACTGTTAAACAACAAAGGAGAGAATATGAAAGGTATTTAAAGAATATGGGTGGATGGACATTGGTACAGTTGAAACCTTATTCTGATAAAGAAGTTTTTGACTTGTATCAACAAACTAAGAAGAGAACAGATACTTTTTATGCTATGGGATGTGCTGAGGATTTGGAACAAATTGCTCAGATGAACCAGAAGTTGGTACCTGAAAAGATAGCTGAAGCAGAGCATATTCAAGAAGCTGATGTTGTTAAACAGCTTGATATTGATGTAGCAAAGACTATTTCTTCTGTGCAAGGTGATAAAAGAAAAGGTGTTGTTCAAAAATCAATTGCAAAGAAGAAGAGAAAGATTGGGGAAGGAAGCAGTTCTATGCCTGAAGGTGATGAGTTTAAACATGATCTTGATCACATTCCTTCTGAGCATCTAAAAGAACAATTGAAGGTTTACACTATGGTTGACAAGATGGAAGATCCTAAAGTGGTTGATGCTAAACCAATTGGTGTCAAATATCCTATTATCAAAGTAACTACAGGATATGATACTAATATTGGAGCATTTCATGATGTCCAGAGATCTGATGGTAAGACTTACAGGTTTCTTAGATTTCAACAGATGCTACATTACTTTGATAGAGAGGATGTTGAAGACTTGTGGAAGTTATACAAGGCAAAGTTTGGAGCCAAGAAGTTTGATGGTGAAAAGTATGAGATAGATAAAATTGATCACATCATAACTTCTTCTGATAATGTTATGTGGAGAGCTCTTAAACTTATGTTTGAACCTTCAATGGATGATTCTGAGTGGACAGAGATAGTAGATTACAAAGTAAGAAGATGGAGACTCTTTCAAGATTCTGGAGTTCATGTGTTAGATATTGGACCAATTACTTTGTATATGCTAGCTGAAGTAGATTACCAGTGGTAAGATACTGGAATATTGTCAATCAGATGGTTAATGGTGATAAATCACTTAAGTTGCAGAAAGACTATGATTCTGATGATCAAGCATTCAATTTGCTGACAAAGTATAAGAAGATATTTGATCAATTGGATTCTCAAGGTTTGAAGTGTTTGGAAGCATCCTCCAAGTGATTAATTGTGCTTAGAAGAAACTTACATATTTAGAAATAAATAATAAGTTTAGGGGAGGATTGTTGGGTCTGAAACTGCTGCTGAGTGAAACTGCTACTATAAGTGAAACTACTGCTAGTGGTAATGATTCTGCTGCTAATGTCAAAGTGCTGCTAAGGTTAAATGCTGCTGACAGAATCTACTGCTGATAGGATAAGTATGTATACGGTTTAGATAAATACAGAATAGATTGTGTAAATATTATATTTATCTAGAATATACTTATCGTGTAGAAAAAGGTATTGTAAACCTAGTAGGACTCCTTAGTCTATAAAAGGAGGATCCTAGGGTTAGTTTACGTACGTATTATTATTCACTTCAAGGTTGTAAAACCCTAGCATTGTTGAGTGCTCGTATTAATAATATTGAAGTGTTGAAAGTGAATCATTATTCTTGTTAAGTTAAGCTTTTACATTCCGCATATTAGCTTAAGTGTTTAATCAAGTTAACTTCTACACAAGATCGTTTAAGCTCAACTGGGATCAACAAGTAGTATCAGAGCTTGTGAAATAGTAGTTATTAACAAGAAGATTTTGTTTCTTAAAAGTTTGCTGTTCCAAATCTTTTGCTACGATGGGTGATGAAACTCATATGGTGACTGCTTCAAGGGTACCCATGCTGAATCCTTCTGAGTATGAGCTTTGGAAGAGAAGGATCAGACAGTACATTCGCATGATTGATTTTAACATGCGGAATGTGATTGTCAATGGTGACTCTACACCTGAGAAGAGTGCTGCTGGGAAAGAGATACCAATTAAGTCTGCTGAAGCTAATGCAGTAAGGAAGATGGAAATCAAAGCACATAGTATTCTCTTAATGGGAATACCTAATGAATTCCAAATGGACTTTGATGACTGTGAATCTGGCAAAGAATTGATGGATGCTGTTGAATTCAGGTTTGGAGGGAATGGTGCTACTAAGAAATCCAGGAAAAACATGTTGAAGCATCAGTTTGAGAATTTTACTTCTGAAAGTGGAGAGAAGATAATTGACACATACAACAGGCTAAACCAACTTGTTAGTCATCTAACGCTTGTTGGCTATGTGGTTCCACAAGAAGATGTAAACCTAAAGTTTCTTAGAAGTCTTCCACCTGAATGGAGTATGCACACAGTTGTGTGGAGGAATAAGCCTGATTTTGAAACTATGAAGTTGGAGAGTCTCTACAACAATTTAAGAGTGTATGAATCAGAACTATCTACCTCTTCTACTTCATCTTCTGGTACTCAAAATCTTGCCTTTGTATCCTCTAAAGGAAAAGGATCTCAAGAATCTTACTCTGCTGCTCATTCTACTGCTTATGGAGTATCTGCTGCTAGTTCAAATGATAAGATCTCTACTAGTGATATTGCTTTGTGTGCATTCTTGGCTGAGCTCACAACTACTATAAGGTCACATGTCACTAATCAAGACTTGGATTATATTGATCCTGATGATCTTGAAGAAATTGATCTTAAATGGCAAATGGCTATATTAACCTTGAGGGCAAGAAAGTTTTTGAAGAAGACTGGAAAAGAAGTCAAGTATAAAGCTAAGGACAGTCCAGGCTTTGACAAATCAAAGATAGAGTGCTACAATTGCAACAGGAAGGGACATTTTGCCAGAGAGTGTAGAGCTCCAAAGAAGAATGCTGATGCTACAAAGAAGGTTACTGAAGAATCAAAGACTGCACTGGTGTCTTGTGATGGACTGGGAGATTATGATTGGAGTGATATGGCTGAAGAAGAACCAAATTTCTCTTTGGTAGTTGTTGCTCAACCCAAGGTGCAGAACTTTGCACTTATGGCCTATGGTTCATCATCAGGCTCTGACTCTGAGGTATCAAATGATTCAGACTCATCTGTGTGTTCTTTTAAATCTTGTGCTGACACTATAGAAGAACTTAAGTCTAGGAATGAGAGTTTAAATAGAGAAATTGAACACCTAAAACTTGATAACTTAGGTTACAAAGTAGGTATTCAAAATGTTGAAAGAAGATTAGAATATCTCAAAGAGTGCGAGAAGGAATATGTAGATCAACTTAATCTCAGAGATATAGAAATTTTTAAGAAAAACAGTGAAGTAGAAGTTCTTAAAAATAAGTTAGAAGAAGCAGAAAAAGAAAAAGAGGAAGCTCTTGTTGAAAAAGATAAACATGTAGTAAGAGTACAAAAACAACAATATGCTTCTGATATGGTTCACAAATCTATTGAGAATAACTTGATGAGAAAAGGCAGTGGAATTGGGTATAATGAAGTGGCTCCTCCAGCCAAAAGTGCTTTTGCTCCACCAGGAAAAGAACTATCCTTCATTAGTGAGCTAAATATTGAAAAACCTGTAGGTGAATGTAGCACAAGTGTTAATAAAACACCTAAGGTTGAGGCTAGAAAATTTCCTGAAGCTCTTATTATAGAAGATTGGTATTCTGATAGTGATAGTGATGAGGAACAGGTTAAACATGAACAAAGTGTGAAAAAGGAAGAAATTCCTACAAAGTTTAAACCTAAAATTGAACAGGTTAAGTTTGTCAAACCTGTGTTAGGAAATAACTTCTCTAGGAAATTGGTAGAATACAATGAGGTACCTAGAGAACAGATGGAAAGGTTCAATAATAAGCCTAGGGGTAACCAGAGAAACTTCAACAACCTAGTTTCACACAGATTAGGTAATCAGTTTCAATTACAAAAGAAGGCTTGTTATAAGTGTGGTAGCTTTGACCACTTGATTGTTAGATGTCCTGAACACCAAAAGCCTGTTTGGAATCAATACACTAGGGTGAATCACAAATATGTATCTAAACAAACTCACCCACATCCTAATAGAAATATGGTTCCAAGAGCTGTTTTGTTGAGATCTGGTGCTACTAGATCTATTTATGCTGCTAAATCAAATGGTGTTTTCAAAACCACAACTGGTTCTTCTACTGGCTCTACTGTTAGTAAGCATTCTGCTGCTAGTATGCACTCTGCTGCTAGTAAGCAACCTGCTGCTAGTACAAAACTTTCTACTTCTGGGCCAAAAGTTTTAACAAATACAGTTGTTGGTAATCACTTTTATGCTGTTAAGGCCTCAGCTTGCTGGACTTGGAAACCAAAAACTAATGTTTCAAATTCTGTTTCCAAGAATAGCAGTGCATCAAGTGATTTAAAGAAATTTGATTATGTTGATGCACAGGGCAGATCCAAGTCAGTAATGGCTTGGGTCTTCAAGAGGAACTAATGTCTCTACTTTTCATGTGCAGGTCAATCTACTGGATGAGCTTAAGGATATGGTTATTGTTGACAGTGGATGTTCTGGACACATGACAGGAGATGAGTCTCAACTTGAAGACTTTGAGGCTTTTGATGGTGGTTATGTTGCTTTTGGGAATGATCCAAAAGGTGGAAAGATTGTTGGAAGAGGAACTCTTAAAACTGGAAATTTGGACTTTGAAAAGGTGTTTCTTGTGAAAGGACTTAAGTTTAACCTTTTTAGTGTCTCACAAATGTGTGACAAAAAGAACTTTGTTCTTTTTACAGACACTGAGTGTATGATCCTTTCTCCTGACTATCAATTGCCAGATGACAAATCTGTACTTTTGAAGGTCCCTAGAAATGAGAATATATACAGTGACCATATTAAGAACATTGTTCCTAAGAGGGCTTTGACTTGTCTAATTGCAAAGGCCACTGTTGATGAGTCCAAATTATAGCATAGGAGATTGGGACATCTGAACTACAAGACCATGAACAAATTGGTAAAAGGAAATCTGGTCAGAGGAATGCCTACAAAGACTTTTGAAAATTGTGAAACTTGTGTTGCCTGTCAAAAGGGTAAACAACACAGAGTTTCATTCAAGTCCAAAACTGTGAATACAAATACTGAGCCATTACATCTACTGCACATGGACTTATTTGGGCCTGTATTTGTCAAAAGCTTGAACAAGAAGTCATATTGTCTTGTTGTCACTGATGACTTTAGCAGGTTTACTTGGGTATTCTTTCTAGCCACTAAAGATGAAACTCCAGAAATACTTAAGGCATTTATTACAAGAGTTAAAAACCTGTACAATCACAAGGTGAAGATAATCAGATGTGACAATGGTACTGAGTTCAAGAACAGTGTAATGAATCAATTCTGTGTGGGGAAAGGAATTCTTAGACAATATAGTGTAGCAAGAACTCCACAACAAAATGGTGTTGCAGAAAGAAGAAACAGGACACTTATTGAGGCTGCAAGAACAATGTTATCTGATTCAAAACTACCTATTCCTTTTTGGGCTGAAGCTGTGAACACTGCATGCTTTGTGCAGAATATAAGTAAGGTAGTTAAGCCTCACAATAAGACTCCATATGAGTTATTTCATGGAAAGAAGCCACTGATTGATTTTCTCAAACCATTTGGATGTCCTGTTACAATTTTAAACACTAAGGATCAGCTAGGCAAATTTGATGAAAAAGCTGATGAAGGGAATTTGGTTGGTTACTCTGTGATTAGTAAAGCATTTGACTCTAACAAATACAAATATACATGTTCACTTGGTATTGTGGAGAATCATGATCGGTTGTTCTTAAAAACATATTTGGGGTTTCCCCTTACACTTATCTTTTGCAAAAATACCTTTAGGTGGAGTTAAGACTAGGCCAAAACAACAAATCAAAGTATTTCCACGTTTTAGTTTAGAAACATGATCTACCAACAATAAAAATAAAGCATGCATACGGAAGCAAATAACAAACAAACAAAATAAAATCACACAAAGCATGGGTTGCCTCCCAAGAAGCGCTTTTCTTTATTTACGAGTCTTGTAGCTAGACTCAAGGCCATGGGTTACTACGTGACACGGGTGAGTTCCTCATTGAGGATATCTTTGGGATCAAACTTTGGTTTCAACTTCCTATCGGTTTTCTTAATACGGTATGACCTTTCAAACTTTTCTCCATCCGGATCATACAAAGTCATCCTCATATGCCATGATCCGTCACCTTCTTTAGGTGGCTTGTCCCACCTCCATTTACACTTGTCTCCCTCTCTTTTCCACTTATTCATCTCTATATTAATAGGCATTACACTCAAGAACTCAATCATCTTCCTAAAGACTAAGGGGTCCTCAAAAGGATCTAGCTCCTCATCTTTAGCTATGAGTTGTTCCACCGAATGTGTCTTTTCAATGAAATCCTTTTCTTGATAGAATGGGCGTTGAGGTCCTATAAAGTTCCTTTCTATCCAAGGTCCATATCTAGATGGTCTCCTATTCATCTCTACCCAATGTGGTGTCGGTTCATCATCACAATCATAACTATGCTTCTTAACATCGTATACCGACCAAGTATCGCCTTCACCTACCGCTATCTTAGACTCCTTACAATCTATCATGGCGCTAGCGGTTGCTAAAAATCCTCTTCCTACCAACAATGGGCATGTAGTGTCACTAACCATGTCTAGGACGTGAAAATCTGGTAAGATAGTTAACTTTCCTACGTGAACAACTACATCCTTAATCATTCCAACCGGGTGGGCAATACTCCCATCCGCTAGACCTATCAATACCTCCGTTTCCTCTAAATTTCCTAGCTTAAGAGTGGTGAATAGGGATAAGGGAATCAAGTTGAGGCTTGACCCTAAATCGGTTAGTGTGTCGAAAGATTCGGATCTTCCTATCTTACAAGGCAAAACAAATATACCCGGATCATCAAGCTTTTTTGGCAACTTGTTTTGAACGAAGGCGGTCCCATTTTTGCCTAGTTTAAACTTCTCATATTTTTCTAGGAGGGCACTATAGTAAGGAGCACGGGCTAAGACATCATTGACGGGGCGTTCAAGGTGAAGTTCCTTGAATTCATCGTCAAGGTCTTGCGTAGGAGGTGTTTCAACTATACTTTTGACCGGTTTTATATCGGGTGTTTTACTTGATTGGTCCTTTTGAAGAATTTGGTTTTGTTTGAAACACGTGCTCGTTGATTTAACCGAGTAGTATTGTGGACACGAAATGGGTGACGAAACTGATGATATGGAATTAACGTTTAGTTTCGGATTCTTGACCGTGTCGCTAGGGAGTGCTCCCATTTCTCGGTCATTGAGAACTTTCAACAATGCGTCAATTTTGGTGGTCATCTCACTTTGCTTTTGTTTGAAATCGGCTTCAAACTTAGATATGCGAGCTTCTTGAGATGCCATGAATTTAGACATAAACCCTTCAAGATTGTTGGTACTACCATAGTTGTTAGAAGGATTGTTGTTGAAAGTACGGTTGGAGGGTGGACCGTTTGGTTGGTAACGATTAGGCGGATTGAAAGAATTGAGTTGATTTTGTTTCCACCTAAGGTTTGGGTGATTTTTCCAAGAGGGGTTGTATGAATCACCGTAAGGGTTTGACTCGGGTTTGAAAGTGTACCACTTATCTCCCGCTTCGTCGGTACGCGAGGATGCGTAGTCCGTAAAAGCTGTTCCGGGGAGTTCCACACAATCACGAGTGTCATGGGGACCACTACATAATTCGCATGAAGAAGTGATTTTGTTCACTTGGCTTGAAGGCTTAGGAGCTTCGTAGGATTTCATGAGAAACTTGACTTGGTCCTCAAGTTCCATGATCCTACGGTCAGGAGTGCTAGAGTTGTTCGAAGGCAAAGATATTGCCTTGACCGTTTTGTTCAAATCACGGGGATCATTCCAACTTTCGTTGTCATAGAGAGCAAGATCTTCTATGAGTTCCCATCATTGTTCCGCACTTAGATCACGTAGCTTACCACTGGCCGATTGGTCAATGGCTCGCCTCGTGGAGAGATCGATATGGTCATAAAAGATTTGGACTTGGAGCCAAAGGTCTATGCCATGATGAGGGACTTTTTGGAGTAAGTCCTTGAAACGAGTCCATGCTTCATAAAGAGATTCATTTTGACGTTGTTGGAACATCAAGATGTCATTTCTAAGCTTAGTAGTTCTCCCCGATGGGAAAAATTGAGCAAGGAAACGAGTGGTGAGATCATCCCATGTGGTGATGGATCCCGCGGGTAAACGCTCAAGCCATTTACTAGCTTGATCCCGTAGAGAGAATTGGAATAGGCGTAATCGGGTTGTCTCTCTAGTTGCAACATCTAGGTCTATGGAGTCTACGATTTTAAGGAAGTCCTTAAGATGTTGATTTGGATCTTCGGAACGAAGTCCATGGAATGCACATCCGCTTTGCACCAACCGGAGGGTGTCGGATCGCAAGGGGTCACATTGGCTCCGGTGAGCTCAATGGTGTTTCGGTAGCCTTGGTGGCTAGGTCGGGAATACTCTCCTAAGGTTCGGGGCCTAAGAGGTTCTAGTGGTGGGTTTTGTTGTGGTAGGATGACGGGTTCAAAGATGTTCCCATCGTCCATGATGTCGGGTGGTGAAAAGTTACGAACAAAAACACAAAGAAATAAGATAGACTAAAGAGAACCTAAAAATAAAAATAAAATCTTACTAGAAAGGAATCTAGCAAGTAGACATAATAAAAAGAGATTCTAACCTAGACAATAACTATTTCCCCGGGCTGCGGCGCCAAAAACTTGATGCGTGGGGATTGCACCAGGCTTTACCTCTCAAGGGATCTCGAGAAGCTTACAACCCCCACCAGGCAGTGTACCTGATCGATGTAGTATAGTATAATGACAAGTACCGGGGGATTGATCGTTCAGCTAGGAATAGTGTCGCTAGGATTAGAAAACCTAATTACTAGTTCTAGAGATGAGAGATGATTCTTTTTGTATTTTTATACTTTTTAGAAAGCAAATTAAAATCTCGGGTTTGAAGGATTTGGGCGGAATTAGTTGCTAGTCAACTAACCAATACTAAAGATGCAATCAGAATAAAATACTAAAAATGAAAATAAAACTAAATTAAACTAAGGTTGTGAGCAATAAGTGGAGATATGTGTTTACTTAGATTTCACTACTCCCTAGATATCTTTTACACGTTAATTACTTGTTATAGTTGCGTGGATGACGGATTGTATTCCTTAATACCATTCATGGGGTGGCGTACTTAACTCCCCAATCCTATGAGTGCCTACTTCACTCCTATGTCGAGCCGGCTAAGAAGCTCCTAACATGGGATCATTAGAATTTACTCATGCATTAAATACAACCAATAAAACCTAGTACACATCGGTTCATGTTTCTTAATACGTTCAAGCATGTTACCATTTGGAGATCTGCCAGTTTTCTTATGCCTAACATTGAAATCATTCATCTAATACAACCATAAATAAGTAATCAACACATAATCAACATCTAGGTTTCATTAGATCTAAGCAAACACAAGATAAATCTAGCCTAGCAAGGTGGAATCAAGACAAGCACAAGATAAAGACAACCAACACATAGACATATTGATTGAATTAAAAGAATACTTATCTCAATAACACATGTAAGGTTTCAAGGGCTGAAAACCCTTGAAAAAGCTTTAAAATACGTATATGGTTCGGCCTTAGGGTTTCTCCAAACTTGTTCCTCTCAATGAATGGAAATTAGAAAACTATATATAGATAATAGAGGCTGACGGCGTCAAGAACAACCTTGTGACGCCGTCATCTCGCCGCCAAAATAATCCTCGGACTGCCTTGATCTACATCTGACGCCGTCATGTATTCCATTTTTCCAGGCCGTCACACATTTAACTCTTGACGCTCTTCTTTGTGACGCCTTCATTTCTGTACTGGGTCGTCATGATCTTTACTCTTGACCCCGTCAACTTCTTCTTCTTGACGCCGTCACATACTGTTCCCAGCTTGGAAAATTAAGTCTTTGGCGTTTTCTTCACTTTTATGCTCCAAAAATGTCCGAATTGCTTCCTTTTCCAGATTTCACTCCCAAAGTACCTAAAATCACAAAAGGAACGATTTAGGGCAATATTTGATCAAATAAATTCAATTCCGGGCTTAAATGACCCCCTAAAAGTGGTTCATTTTTTGCCTCATCAGTCACCTGGACGAAGACCTTTCTCAATCTTAAATTCCTTAGTTGGAGACCCATTGATTAGGACAGATGCATATGCCGAATCAAGACAAACACGGATCCAAGTTCTCCATTTTGCACTAAAACCCATTTGATCCATAATTGAATCTAAGAAAGACCAACTCAGAGAATCAAATGCCTTTTTGAAAACCACTTTGAAAAGAAGAAGCTTTTTCTTGTGTTTCTTCGCCCATGATAATATTTCGTTAACCAGAAGTGGTCCATCGGTAATTTGGCGGCCTTTCAGAAAGGCCATTTGCACCTCTCCAATAACCGATGGAATAACTAAGGCGAGGCAGTTTGAAAGTATTTTTTGTTGGGTTTGACCAAGTGACACTGCTGCTATGAGACTCTGCTGCTGAGTAATACTGCTGCTACAATGAAACTGCTGCTGGTGTTAATGACTCTGCTGCTGAAGACAATCTGCTGCTTGGTGAAACTACTGCTGAATTGATTAACATTGTATACGATAGGATAATTATAGAATAGATTTTTTGTATAGTTTATCTATTTAGATTATTCTTATCTTGTAGAGAAAGGTATTGTAAACCTAGTAGGACTCCTTGTCCTATAAAAGGAGGATCCTAGGGTTAGATTACGTACGTATTATTATTCACTTCAAGGTTGTAAAACCCTAGCATTATTGAGTGCTCGTATTAATAATATTGAAGTGTTGAAAGAGAATTCTTAATCTTCTTAAGTTAAGCTTTTATATTCCGCATTTAAGCTTAAGTGTTTGTTTAAGTTAACTTCTATATAAGATCGTATAAGCTCAACTGGGATCAACAAGTGGTATCAGAGCTTGTGATCTAGAAGTTATAATCAAGAAGATTTTGTTTCTTTAAAGTTTGCTGTTCTAAATCGTTTGCATAAGATGGGTGATGAAACTCATATGGTGACTGCTTCAAGGGTTCCCATGCTCAATCCTTCTGAGTATGAGCTATGGAAAAGGAGGATCAGACAATACATTCGCATGATCGACTTCAACATGTGGAATGTGATTGTTAATGGTAATTCTGAACCAGAGAAGAGTGCTGATGGCAAGGAGATACCTATTAAGTCTGCTGAAGCTAATGCAACAAGGAAGCTGGAAATCAAGGCTCATAGTATTCTCTTAATGGGAATACCTAATGAATTTCAAATGGACTTTGATGATTGCGAAACAGGAAAAGCATTGATGGATGCAGTAGAATTCAGGTTTGGAGGGAATGATGCTACTAAGAAGTCCAGGAAGAATATGTTGAAGCATCAGTTTGAAAACTTTACTTCTGAATCTGGAGAAAAGATAATTGGCACATACAACAGGCTAAATCAACTAGTTAGTCATCTAAAGCTTGTTGGTTATGTTGTTCCACAGGAAGATGTGAATCTCAAGTTCTTAAGAAGTCTTGCACCTGAATGGAGTATGCATACAGTGGTGTGGAGGAATAAGCCTGACTTTGAAACAATGAAGTTGGAGAGCCTCTACAACAATTTAAGGGTGTATGAATCTGAATTGGCTACTTCTTCTACTTCATCTTCTAGTACACAAAATCTTGCTTTTGTGTCTTCAAAATCCAAAGAGACACAAGAAACTCATTCTACTGCTTATGGTGTATCTACTGCTGATGTATCTGCTGCTAGTTCAAATGACAAGATTTCTAATAGTGATGTTGCTTTATGTGCATTCTTGGCTGAGCTTACTACTACCATAAGATCACATGTTATAAATCAAGATTTGGATCATATTGATCCAGATGATCTTGAAGAAATTGATCTCAAATGGCAAATGGCTATGTTGACTTTAAGAGCAAGAAAGTTCTGGAAAAAGACTGGAAGAGAAGTCAAATACAAGGCTAAGGAGAGTCCAGGGTTTGACAAGTCTAAGATTGAATGCTACAATTGCAACAGGAAGGGACACTTTGCTAGAGAGTGTAGATCTCCAAAGAAGAATGCTGAAGTTCCAAAGAAGACTGAAGAATCAAAGTCTGCAATGGTAGCTTGTGATGGGCTGGGAGAATATGACTGGAGTGATATGGCTGAAGAAGAACCAAATTTCTCTTTGGTTGCTGCTGTTCAACCCAAAGTGCATAACTTTGCACTTATGGCATATGGTTCATCATCAGGCTCTGACTCTGAGGTATCTAATGATTCTGAATCATCTGGATGTTCTTTTAAATCTTGTTCTGACACTATAGAAGTTCTTAAGGCTAGGAATGAGAGTTTAAATAAAGAAGTTGAACATCTAAAACTTGATAACTTAGGTTATAAAGTAGGTATTCAAAATGTTGAGAGAAGGTTAGAATATCTCAAAGAGTGTGAAAAGGAATATGTAGAACAACTTAATCTCAGAGATATAGAAATTTTTAAGAAAAATAGTGAAGTAGAAGTTCTTAAAAATAAGCTAGAAGAAGCTGAAAAAGAAAAAGAGCAAGCTCTTGCTGAAAAAGATAAACATGTAGTAAGAGTACAAAAACAACAATATGCTTCTGATTTAGTTCATAAATCTATTGAGAATAATTTGATGAGAAAAGGTAGTGGAATTGGGTATAATGAAGTGGCTCCTCCAGCCAAAAGTGCTTTTGCTCCACCAGGAAAAGAACTATCCTTCATTAGTGAGCTGAATATTGAAAAACCTGTAGGTGAAAGTAGCACAAGTGTTAATGAGACACCTAAGGTTGAGGCTAGAAAATTTCCTGAAGCTCCTATTATAGAAGATTGGTATTCTGATAGTGAAAGTGAAGAAGAACAGGTTCAACCAAAACTTACAGTTAAAAAGGAAGAGATTCCTACTCAGGTTAAACCTAAGGTAGAACAGATTAAGTTTGTCAAGCCTGTGTTAGGAAATAAGCTTGCTAGGAGAATGGTAGAGTACAATGAGGTGCCTAGAGAACAATTGAGAAGTTTTGATAATAAGCCTAGAGGTAACCAAAGGAACTTCAACAACCTAGTTTCACAGAGATTAGGTAACCAGTTTGAATTACAAAAGAAGGCTTGTTATAAGTGTGGTAGCTTTGACCACTTGATTGGTAGATGTCCTGAACACCAAAGACCTGTTTGGAATCAATATTCAAGGGTGAATCACAAATATGTCACAAAACAAACTCACCCACATCCAAATAGAAACATGGTTCCTAGAGCTGTTTTGTTGAGATCTGGTGCTACTAGATCTATTTATGCTGCTAAACCAAATGGTGTTTTCAAATCAACAACTAGTTTTACTAGTGGCTCTACTGCTAGTAAGCATTCTGCTGCTAGTATGCACTCTGCTGCTAGCAAGCAAACTACTGCTAGTACAAAACTTTTTACTTCTGAGCCAAAACATCTTCCAAATACAGTTGTTGGTAATCACTTTTATGCTGTTAAGGCCTCAGCTTGCTGGACTTGGAAACCAAAATCTAATGTTTCAAATACTGTTTCCAAGAATAGTAGTGCATCAAGTGATTTAAAGAAATTTGATTATACTGATGCACAGGGCAGATCCAAGTCAGTAATGGCTTGGGTCATCAAGAGAAACTGATTTCTCTATTTTTCATGTGCAGGTCAATCTACTAGATGAGCTTAAGGATATGGTTATTGTTGACAGTGGATGTTCTGGACACATGACAGGAGATGAGTCTCAACTTGAAGATCTTGAGGCTTTTGATGGTGGTTATGTAGCTTTTGGGAATGATCCAAAAGGTGGAAAGATTGTTGGAATAGGAACACTGAGAACTGGAAATTTGGACTTTGAGAGGGTGCTCCTTGTGAAAGGACTTAAGTTTAACCTTTTTAGTGTCTCACAAATGTGTGACAAAAAGAATTTTGTTCTTTTTACAGACACTGAGTGTATGATTCTTTCTCCTGATTTTCAATTACCAGATGACAAATCTGTGTTACTGAAGGTCCCTAGAAAGGAAAATATATACAGTGACCATATTAAGAATATTATTCCTAAAAGGGCTCTGACTTGTCTAATTGCAAAAGCCACTATTGATGAGTCCAAATTATGGCATAGAAGATTGGGACATCTGAACTACAAGACTATGAACAAATTGGTGAAAGGAAATCTTGTGAGGGGTATGCCTACAAAGATTTTTGAGAATTGTGAAACTTGTGTTGCATGTCAAAAGGGTAAACAACACAGAGTTTCTTTCAAGTCCAAGACTGTTAACACAAATACTGAACCATTACACTTGCTACACATGGATTTATTTGGGCCTGTATTTGTAAAAAGTCTGAATAAGAAGTCATATTGTCTTGTTGTCACTGATGACTTTAGCAGGTTTACTTGGGTATTCTTTCTTGCAACCAAAGATGAAACCCCAGAAATACTCAAAGCCTTCATTACAAGAGTTGAAAACTTGCACAATCACAAGGTGAAGATTATCAGATGTGACAATGGTACTGAGTTCAAGAACAGTGAGATGAATCAATTTTGTGTGGGAAAAGGAATACTTAGACAGTACAGTGTAGCAAGAACTCCACAACAAAATGGTGTTGCAGAAAGAAGAAACAGGACACTCATTGAGGCTGCAAGAACTATGCTATCTAATTCAAAACTACCTGTACCTTTTTGGGCTGAAGCTGTGAATACTGCATGTTTTGTGCAAAACAGAAGTAAGGTAGTCAAGCCTCATAACAAAACTCCTTATGAGCTATTTCATGGAAAGAAACCAATGATTGATTTTCTCAAACCATTTGGATGTCCTGTTACTATTTTAAACACAAAGGATCAGCTAGGCAAATTTGATGAAAAAGCTGATGAAGGACATTTGGTTGGTTACTCTGTAAATAGTAAAGCCTTCAGGGTATATAATAAGAGAACCAAACATGTGGAGGAGAATCTGCATATCAAGTTTAGTGAAAACACATACAATTCTGCAGGGAAAGGACCAGAATGGCTATTTGATGTTGATATTCTTGCCAAAACAATGAATTATGTTCCTGTCATTGCCAATGTTGATAAACCACAGGAAGAGTTTGTTGTGATTGAGAAATTGAAGATTGGTCCAACCTTTGTACCCTTTCAGAAGGAACAAAGCTCTCAAGATGATGTTGCTTCTCATGAAAAACCTAAGGAAACTGAAGAAGGTATAGTCATGCCTAATGAAGTAGAAAATGAAACTCCTGAATTTCCCAAAGTAGTTGTTGATGTCTCTCCTAAACAGCCAGAAGACTCTACTGCTGACTCAGAAGACTCTACTGCTAGGCCAAAAGTTACAACTACTGCTCCACCACATTCTGCTTCCAAGCCTACTAACTCTACTGCTACTTCAATGTTTCCAAATTTGGACTCTCAGGGTAAACCCATTGATGAATCTATCTATCCTGATGATCCAAATATGCCTCCTCTTGAGAATATTTATTATGACACAGATGATGATGTACTTGATGGTCAGTTATTTGGAGCTGCTGCAGATTTTACTAATTTGGAACTCAATATTCCTATTAGTCCTACAACTACCACAAGAATACACAAGGATCATCCAAAAGATCAAATCTTAAGTGATCCACAATCATCTATTCAAACTAGGCAAATAACTAAAGCCTTGAAAGATCCTCAACATCAAAGTTTCTTTGCCAGATCTCTGCATCAAAGAAATAGTCATAAAGATCTTCAAAATTGCCTGTTTGCATGTTTTCTTTCTCAAATTGAACCCAAAAATACTTACAAAGCCTTACAAGAAGCAAGTTGGGTGGAAACAATGCAAGATGAGCTTCTACAATTTAAGCTGCAAGAAGTTTGGACTTTGGTTGAACTGCCAAATGGAAAAAGAGTGATTGGCACAAAATGGGTTTTCAGATGCAAAAGAGATGAGAGAGGAATTGTCATAAGAAATAAGGCAAGGTTAGTAGCACAGGGATACACACAACAAGAAGGCCTTGATTATGATGAGGTATTTGCTCCAGTGGCAAGAATAGAAGCAATTAGACTATTCTTGGCTTATGCTTCATACAAAGATTTTGTAGTGTATCAAATGGATGTGAAAAGTGCTTTTCTGTATGGGACCATTACAGAAGAGGTTTATGTGTCTCAACCACCAGGCTTTGAAGACCCTGATCATCCTGACAAAGTTTACAAGGTAAATAGAGCAATGTATGGTCTACATCAAGCTCCTAGAGCTTGGTATGACACTTTGTCAACATACTTGCTAGACTCTGGGTTCAGCAGGGGAAAGATTGATAAAACTTTGTTTCTCAAAAGACAAAAGGATGATATTTTGCTGGTTCAAATCTATGTTGATGACATCATCTTTGGGTCTACAAACAAAGCTATGTGTGTTAGTTTTGAGAAGCTTATGAAGGACAAGTTTGCTATGAGTTCAATGGGAGAACTCACCTTCTTCTTAGGTCTGCAAGTTACACAGAAAGAAAATGGCATCTTTATCAGTCAAGATAAGTATGTCAATGATATTTTGAAGAAGTTTGGCTTTGAAGATGCTAAGCCTGCCAAGACTACCATGGAAAAAGATAAACCATTGCTGAAGGATGAACATGGAAAGGAAGTGGATATACACTTGTACAGGTCTATGATTGGATCATTGATGTATCTTACAGCATCAAGGCCTAATATTATGTTTGCAGTGTGTGCCTGTGCAAGATTTCAAGTGTGTCCCAAGGAATCACATCTCAATGCAGTGAAAAGAATTTTTAGATATCTGAGGCATCAACCAAAATTAGGCCTTTGGTATCCTAAGGATTCACCATTTGATTTGGTATCCTACTCAGATAGTGATTATGCTGGAGCTTCTTTGGATAGAAAGTCTACAACAGGGGGTTGTCAATTCCTTGGAAGCAGGTTGGTGTCATGGCAATGCAAGAAGCAAACAGTGGTGGCAAATTCAACAACAGAAGCTGAGTATGTGGCTGCTTCAAGTTGTTGTGGACAAGTTTTATGGATGCAGAATCAATTATTGGATTATGGGTACAATTTCATGAATACTAAAATCCATATTGATAACAACAGCACACTTTGCATAATTAAAAATCCTGTGTTTCATTCTAAAACAAAACATATAGAGATAAGGCATCACTTTATAAGAGATTGCTATGAAAAGAAGTTGATTCAAATTGTTAAAATTCATACTGATAACAATGTTGCTGATCTTCTCACTAAACAGTTTGATGTGGGGAGGTTTCAATTTTTAATTGCAAACATTGGTATGATCAATCTTTGAAAAACTTATCTCTTTATTTTTGTTAAAGTTTGTACAATGCATGTGCTGCTTGTTATTCTGCTGCTTGTTAATGAGTATATGTTTGAGATATAGTGTACTATGCTGCTCTTTTAATTTTGGTCTAATTCTACTGCTAGTACATATGTTGGTTGTTTGCTTTGTGGTGTTTGGTCTAACATTTTGCAGGTATACGAATGGTGATTTGCAAGAAATTGAAACAAGAAAGTTCATATCATTCATTAATTCAAAAAGTACAAAGATCAAACATCAAAAGACAAAATACAAAAGCAGACATCATAACCTAACACCTACATCTTCATCACTTCCTAGGGCATGGAAGCCCAAGCACAACCTCTCGATCCTTTGGGAGAGGAGGGTTTTGTTTTGATGGCCCAAGAGAAAGACCAGGTGATGGTTGTGGCCTTGATCTTGAAGATTGTGGCATTGGCCTTGAAGATTGTGGCCTCTCTGGAGTGGCAGGTGGATTGGTTGCTGGTTCTTCCTCCTCTTCATCTGATGATGTGAAGATGAAGGGAGATTGATAATGATGCACTGGAGGAGGTGGTTGCACAGGGACCCAAGCTTGGTCTTCTGATGATTCTGATGATGCTGGAACTTCAGGGGACATAGGTTGTTTACCTCTTGAGATGCTTGGAGTCTGATTTAGGTTGAGAAGATCTTTAAACACAGGAAGATCATGCTTCCTCTTGCGTGCTTGTTCTTTGGTTCTACAACCAAATCGTGGAGGACGAAAGGGTGGAACATAGGGTTCCATTTGGGATTCATCCTCTGATGATAAATCAGAAGAGATATTGATTATTTCGGGTGTTGATTTCATTGTGTGATGATTTGATTGTAAAGATGGATAGTATTGATTGTGAATGTGGCGTTTTTGAAAGAGATTAGGGTTTGATTGCATAATTTGGGGAAAAGATCTCGCGGGTTTTATAGGGATTACGGAGTGATATGTGCATTAATTGTTATGTATAGTTGACCAAGGTTCATAGTCAACTCTGCTGCTAGCTCCAGTTCACTCTGCTGCTAGTTCTATCACTCTGCTGCTAGTTGTGAATGATACGGTTCTGCTGCTATGATTGTAAGTAAGAGGGTGTTATGTGTAACTTTCATCCATCAGTTTAAAACCTAATTGAACTTCATAATTGGTTTTCATATGTTCTCAATTGAAGTTATCACAAACCCTTACACCTAATCATTCCAATAATCACAAACCCCCAAATTCTCTAAACCTAATTCATGGAGCTATCACGTACCTGGGTTGAGCAACACAATAGTGTGGTCATTTTGAATGAAGAATTAGTTCCTGAAGGTTTCACAGACATGGTAAAGTTTTTGAATGCTACTTATCTTCGGTATGCACTCACTGTGAACCCTACTATATTTGTTTCCTACATCAAACAGTTTTGGTTTACTGCCAAAATCAAAACTATGAATGGGGAAAAACATGTCAGTGCTTTTGTAGATGGGGAAAAGATTCGTGTAACTGAATCATCTATAAGGGAATCTCTTCTCTTAGATGATGAGACAAAGACCACTTGTCTTAACAATGATGCTATTTTTGCTGGTTTAAAAGAATTGGGATATGAGGGGAAACATAACAATTTAAAATTTCAAAAAGCTCTCCTCTGTCCTCAATACAAGTTTTTGGTACATCTATTTCTTCATTGTTTGAGTCCTAAAACATCTGGGTGGCATGAGTTCAGTACTACCATTGCTTCTGCAATGATATGTCTGTGCAAAGGTCAACCATTTAATTTTTCAAAAATGATATTGGCTGGGTTGTTTAAAGGTGTTGAAGATGGTTCTTATTTGCTATATCCAAGATTTCTTCAAATCTTTATTGAAAAACAAATTTCTAAACCAAGAAGCCATACTGCTGAATATGATGCTCCAAAATTGGCTTCAAGGACTTTTACCTTTTTGATTAAGCATGGCAAAGGTTTTTCTGGTGCACATACAAATCTGACTTCTTTTATGGAACAAATTGTGCACAACAACCAGGGTGAAGGATCAGGAAATCCCACTGATTCCCATCACACACCCAATGTTACTACATCTGTTACACAACCTACAAAACAATATTCCCGTAGGAAAACCAAAAAGAACACTAATCTACCTCAGGATAGTGTTAGTATGGCTGTACCAGATGAGGCTGTCCTAGGTGATGGAGAGGACATGTTGGCAAGGGCTGTCACTACTGCTTCTAGCTTAGCAGCAGAGCAGGATAGTGATAACATCATTAAGACCCAAACCAAGGCAACATCTAGAGAAAAGGACTCTTATGAGTTTGCTTCTCAGGATGGTAACCCTAGCCAAATGGAAAACATAGGGGGCTCAGATGATCAAGCTAGGTTTGATACTGAGTTTTTGTCCCAAGATTCACCTCTCGGACCAGGTTACACAGGTCGAAGTAATGAGGACAGGCCAGTGACTCATGAATTGACGGATCCACTTGTACATGATGACAATGTCAGTGATTCACCTCTCGGACCAGGTAATACAGGTCGAAGTGATGAGACTACAATGCAACTTATAAAAGAATTGACGGATACTTGTACCACTTTGGGGTTGAAATGTAAATCTTTGGAAGAGCAGGTTCTTAATCTATCTGATGTTGTTGCTGGTCAAGCCAAGGTTATCATCAAAATGCGAAAACAGATTAAGAGCTTCAAGAAATCAAGATCTTCAACCTCATTGAAAAGAATGAAGAAAGTGGGGACTAATCAGGTTGTAAGTTCTTCTGAACCATCTACTCATTTGGAAGAGGATGCTTCCAAACAGGGGAGGAAAGAGATTGTCATGGATTCAGGGGAGGTTCCAGTGATTGAAGACATGGATGTGGATAGTTCTCAGAATGATGAAGACCTTGTGGTTGCTGATAAGTCTGGGAATGAAGTTGTTATGGAAAAGGTGGTTGCTGCACAAGAAAAGGTGGTAGATACTCTTAAAACTTTGGAGTCTGAGCAACTAGTGAAGGCAACAGGGTTGATGGGTAATGTGTTAAAGACTTTGGAAGATTCAGTGGAAAATGCTGCTATTGCTGACTCTACTGCTGTTCATAATTCTGCTGCTAAGAATTATTCTGATTCTGCTGCTAGTGGAATAGTGAATACTGCTGAAGTTCAAGACTCTGCTGCTGGATCTATGGACAATGCTGCTGCAGAGGCAATGGTCTTGCTAAGTAAGAAGACTACTGCTGACACCCTTACACCACAATTACCAACTCAATCATTATTACAACCTATCACAACAACAAACACAACATCAGCAACAAGAAAACCTCAAAAAGGAATAACAATAAGAGAACCTGCTGCTACTCAAAAGAAGACAATCACATCATTTTCTACAGATAAGGGTAAAGGCAAGCAAGTTGATGTTCAGAGGTGGATATATAAAGGGGTTGATTTTACTGATGTACCTTTTGATTCTTGGCCTAAGCCATTGCAAGTTGAACATGATGAAGCTGCTGCTATTAAAGCACAAGAGTTGATTAACTTGGAAGATCAAAAGCTGGCTGAGAAGGAGGCTGAAGGCTTAAGAATGTATGATGAATGGGATGATGAAAAGATCAGAATTGCTGCTGATATTGAACTAAATAAGCTTATCAAGATTGAAGAAAATGAAGTTCCAAATTTTAATGTGCAATCTTGGTATAGTGAATTTGCTTCTAAGAAGAGAAAAGAGAATGCTGCTGCTAGAGGAAAGGTTAAAGTATTTAAAGGTCCAACTGTTAAACAGCAAAGGAAAGAATATGAAAGGTATCTAAAGAATATGGGTGGATGGACATTGGTGCAGTTGAAAGCTTATTCTGATAAAGAAGTTTTTGATTTGTATCAACAAACAAAGAAGAGAACAGATACTTTTTATGCTATTGGATGTGCTGAGGATTTAGAACAAATTGCTCAGATGAACAAGAAGTTGGTACCTGAAAAGATAATTGAAGCAGAGCAAATTCAAGAAGCTAAACAGCTTGAGGGTGATGCAGCAAAGATTACTTCTTCTGAGCAAGGTGATAAAAGAAAAGGTGTTGTTCAAAAATCAATTGCTAAGAAGAAGAGAAAGATTGGAGAAGGAAGCAGTTCTATGCCAGAAGGAGATATGTTTCAACATGATCTTGATCACATTCCTGCTGAGCATCTTAAAGAAAGATTGAAGGTGTATACTGTGGTTGGCAAAATGGAAGATCCTGAAGTTGTGGATGCTAAACCATTAGGAGTCAAATATCCAATTGTCAAAGTAACTACAGGGTATGATACTAATATTGGAACATTTCATGATGTCCAGAGATCTGATGGTAAGTCTCACAGATTTCTTAGATTTCAACAAATGTTACATTACTTTGATAGAGAGGATGTTGAAGACTTGTGGAAGTTATACAAGGCAAAGTTTGGAGCTAAGAAATTTGATGGTAAAAAGTATGAGATAGATCAAATTGATCATGTCTTAACTTCTTCTGATAATGTTTTGTG
Organism: Artemisia argyi; assembly: GCA_030686995.1. Classification (NCBI taxonomy): domain Eukaryota; kingdom Viridiplantae; phylum Streptophyta; class Magnoliopsida; order Asterales; family Asteraceae; genus Artemisia; species Artemisia argyi. The sequence continues at coordinate 29,391,589 of CM060688.1, read as the reverse complement.
GAGAGCTCTTAAACTTATGTTTGAACCTTCAATGGATGACTCTGAATGGACAGAGATAGCTGATTACAAGGTAAGAAGATGGAAACTTTTTCAAGATTCTGGAGTTCATATGTTAACTCTTGGACCAATTACCTTGTATATGCTAGCTGAAAAGGATTATCCAGTGGTAAGATACTGGAATGTTGTTAATCAGATGGTTAATAGTGATAGAACACTTAAGCTGCAGAAAGACTATGATTCTGATGATCAAGCATTTGATTTGCTGACAAAGTATAAGAAGATATTTGATCAGATGAATCCTCAAGGGATGAAGTGTTTAGAAGCATCCTCCTAGTAATAATTTGAGCTTTGAAGAAACTTGAATATTTAGAAATAAATATTAAGTTTAGGGGAGGATTGTTGGGTTTGACCAAGTGACACTGCTGCTATGAGACTCTGCTGCTGAGTAATACTGCTGCTACAATGAAACTGCTGCTGGTGTTAATGACTCTGCTGCTTGGTGAAACTACTGCTGAATGGATTAACATTGTATACGATAGGATAATTATAGAATAGATTTTTTGTATAGTTTATCTATTTAGATTATTCTTATCTTGTAGATAAAGGTATTGTAAACCTAGTAGGACTCCTTGTCCTATAAAAGGAGGATCCTAGGGTTAGATTACGTACGTATTATTATTCACTTCAAGGTTGTAAAACCCTAGCATTATTGAGTGCTCGTATTAATAATATTGAAGTGTTGAAAGAGAATTCTTAATCTTCTTAAGTTAAGCTTTTATATTCCGCATTTAAGCTTAAGTGTTTGTTTAAGTTAACTTCTATATAAGATCGTATAAGCTCAACTAGGATCAACATTTTTGCAATGATTTTGTATTGGCAACCTATGAGACTAATTGGTCGAAAGTCACCAATAGTAATCGGGTCATCAACTTTTGGAATGAGGGTAACGAATGAAGAGTTACAACCACGTGGGATATGAGGCGAAAGATGGAAATCATTGACATACTTAACAATTTCAATACTAAGTAAATCCTAATATTTTTTGATAAGTTTGAAAGAAAACCCATCCGGTCTGGGAGCCTTATCTCCACCACAATCCCACACAACTTCTTTCATTTCTTGAGGGGTGAAGGGGTTTTCAAATAGAAGGTTATCTTCTGGAGATAGTTTCTTGAAAAGGTTACTAGAGAATAAAGGTCTATTATGATTTGTTTCTTTGAATTTTGAGTCAAAGGTATGAAAGATATGTGATTTAATGGTTGAGGGGTCTGTTATCCATGAGCCATCAATTGCAAGACCATTTATTCTCGATTGGTTTCTTTAGTTGTTAATGTATCCGTGAAAGAAGTTGGTGTTTTCGTCACCCTCTAGAGTCCATTTGACTTTGGCTTTTTGTCTTAGATATTTGAGATTTTTGTGTTCTAAGGCTGTTAAGGATTTAACATTGTCGGTTCTGTTGGTGATGTCTGCTGCAGAGAGGGTGGAGTGTTCGGCTCTTAGATCAATTTCCATTATTTTTCCCACAATTTCATTGCAGTTGCTGTTTCAGTGGCAATCACAGTGGTTCTCCAAAGTTTAATGGCAAGTTTGAGCTTTTTAAGCTTGGCCTTAAATATGACAGCCGATAGATTCAAGTGACAGTCAATGGGAGAAGACCAACAGTTGGTGATAACATTGGTAAAGTCCTCATGAAGCAACCAAGAGTTGTAAAACTTAAATGGGATAGGACCAAAATCGTTTACCGAGTTAAGAAGTAGGAGTGGCGAATGATCTGAGAACTCCCTGGTGAGAGCTAGAATGTGTGAATTCGGCCATCTATCAAGGAAGTGTTTAGAGACCAAGATACGGTCTATCTTGCTCAACTTGGAACCCAAATTATTCATACGAGTGAATCTTATACCTCCCATGGGAATGTCAAGAAGACCTGAAGAGGAGATGAATTTGTTAAAGAATGAAGCACTCCTATGACAAAAGTGTGATCCCATTCGTTCGGTAGCAGAACAAACTTCATTGAAGTCACCCATAACCACAGAAATTGAATTAGCTGAATCAACAAGGGCCTTAAGGTCCATCCACAACTACTTTTTCCTACTTAACTCTTGTGGGGCATATACAATGACAAAGATACAATGAGCATCATAAGGGATTGTGGAGTCGGACATGACAAATTTTGAGGGGTCCCAGATTGCCATAATTCCGCCCGATTTTCCGTCTGATTTTTTCACCAAGAAATCAAACAATGAGTAGCCCCACATAGACCGAACAATAAGACGACTATCAACACCTGACATTGTTTCTTGCAAGCCTAGGAAGTGAATTTTATTATCATAACAAAGTCTTCTAACCCAACTTCGTTTATGATATTCCCCAATCCCCCTAACATTTAGTGAGAGAATATTCATTGGAAACCATTGTTAACTCCGATACCCAAAGCATGGGCTACGTCTGATTCTTTTTCGGCCATATCAAAACCCAAATCATTTCCAACATTAATTGTCTTATTAACTTCAAGGGACCCCGTATCTGAAGAAGTAGTGGTGTCGTGTTTCTTAAGGATTCTCAAGTTACACCTATTAATTAAAGAAAGGGAGTCTGAAATCGCAGTATTGGAAGAAAAGGATGTTTGTTTGATGGGTTAAGGAAGTTCCTTTGTTTTGTGTTTTTGGGTATTAGTGAGTTTTATTCTTTGTTGAGAAGCAACGCCATTTAGAGGATCAATAATACGAAGAGATGCAAATCTCTTCTTCCTGGTTAAGCGTGATTGGTGGAAGGAGGAAATACATGGTGGGACAGAGCAGGAACGTTTATTGTGTTTAAGTTTGATTTTGGTTTTAGTTTTAGGATTAGTTTTTGTAGTGGGCATGATGTGTGTTGATATAAATAAATGACTAAAAACGTTATTCATATCTTTCGATATCTCTATGTTTTGATAATCACAAAACCAAAACCCATCAAACCAAAGATCATGACGTAAACAAGTATTTAGTAGTAAATAATCACTTTCACTATCTAATTACTTAAGGTATAAATAAACATAGTGTTTAATGTATTATAAGATCAAAGGGGTATTTAATTAATTACTACAAAGTTTATTTTAGTATACAAACTTATTATATATTTTTGAAAAATACTTTTGGTAATAAAGAAAAATGTTTTAATCATACTTAATATATGAATTCAAATTTTTAACAAAAATCAGTTAGTTTTTTACCAAATAAACTTTTCCCACTAAAAGACAAAATTTCTGGCCGTTACAGCTGGGCGGCCCCCTTAATTACAAGGGGCGGTCCCCTTAATTTTAAGGGGACCGGCCATGATTTAAGGGGACCGGCACGCTCCAGTTGTCAGAAATTGTTGCCTATAAATACCATCTTAAATCTGGAATTTTTTCCCACCTTTTGCACTAAAACTTTCTGATTCAAACCTCCTTTTTCCATCTTAAAAATCCTTTGATCATATAATTCATAAGCCTTTGTTTCCAAGTGATCCAAAGCCTCATCCACTCAAGTGCAAAGAGAAAAATACTTCTATTTATCAAGACTAGAAGTATTACAACTTAGTATCATCTTGCTATCTAAGTTGTTTGATCATTTCATCTTGTATATCATTCATAATTTGGTGAATATAGTATGTACATTGGTTAGCTAGATTTAGATATAGGATCTAGATTTATTGAAGGTGTGAAGTAGTACTAGAAGTGAAGAAATAGAGATGCATAGGATTAGTGGTAGAAGAAATAAGAAGTGGTAGTATATTGAAGTAGAGATTAGTTGTGAAGACAAAGAAATGGAAGCCTCGAAGTTGAAAAGACCTTGAAGCCTAGAAGTTGTGAAGAAGTATATATCTTGGAGTAGTGGATAGAACTAAGTAGTGAAGGTGTGAAGAAACAAGTGGCGTGAAGAAGAAGAGTTAGGAAGTAGAAAGGTGTGAAGAAGATAGGTGTGAAGTAGAAAGGTGTGAAGAAGTATTGGTGTGAAGTAGATTGGTGTGAAGAAGTTGTGTAAAAGGTGTGATTGAGTTGTACAAAATTGTGGTGTTTAATTTGGTGTGTAAGGTTTTCTCCGCCATAAGGGAGGTTATTGATCTAGTGAAGAAAACTCTCGAGTAGGTGACTCGGGGAGTGGAGTAGGGGCAAGGAAGGTGTCCTTGTAGCCGAACCACTATAAATCCTTTGTCTCTCGGTTTGATCTTTCCATCTCTCACTCTTTGATTATTTACTTGTTAGCATTTCATACATAATTATAATTGCTTGTGTTGTGCATATATTGATTTCACATAAAGATCAAACTAGGATTCATTCATAACATTAATTTTATAAAAACAAACCAAGTACATAAACTCTTATTAAAACACATATACATATATATGCTTATATATGATATATGAAATTGTAAATTCTTTCCCAACATTATATATAAGTAGTGTTTATACGAAAATCGTAAATAAACTAATATCTATATTTTTGCATTAAAGAGTTTTGAAATTTACGTCTAGTCTTTAGAAGCAAAGTTTTATAATACAAATAAAACGAAAAAGACGTAAAACTATTCAACCCCCCTTCTAGTTTTCCACAATTGGTATCAGGAGCCACGTCTAGCAAGATTTTTAAAATATAATGTATTTTAAAACTTGTAACGATCTATGGAATTTGAAAAATATCTAGAAGGAGAATTTACGCAAAAACCACCATTATTTGAAAATGATCATTTTCTTGAATGAAAAAATAAATTTGAAAATTATGTGAAATCAATAGATCTTGATCTTTGGCATATCATTTCAATTGGTGATCTTCAACCAACCAAAATGGATTTTGAAAATCAATATAATAATCTTCAAACAAAGATTGATAAAAATACTAAAGCTAAACTAGTTATTTTCAAAAGTCTACCAAGAGTTGAATATGAAAGAGTATTCTTTTGTAAAACGGCAAATGATATTTGGAAATGTCTTTTAAAGTTTCACCAAGAGAAATGTAAAACCAAAGATGATAAACTTGATGTTGCACAAGAATTAGTCACTCTAGAAAATTTGATAGATAAATATTTAGTTAAAACACACACATGTACTACTAGTTCAAATGTGATCATTGAAGGTATCAATAACGAAGAGGATGATTAAAACATGGATTGTGAAGATTTTCAAACAAATGTAAATACAAGTATTGATGGCAAGGATTACATGCTCCAAGATCCAAGCGGAACTACAAATAAAACATGGAGCGACATGGATGATGAAATTGATCACCGTATAGCATGTGAAGAATGTACAGCTACAAATGAGGTACAATCTGAAACTACACATTTTTGCTATGATCAATTTATATTAGAATTTTCAAAATTGGAAAACAACTTCAAACATTTTTGCAACATTGACTCAAAAATGATTCTTAAAAATAAATCTTCAATATCCATTGAAAATAACTTTGAAAAGGAAATAATCTTAGAAGATAAAATGTCTAGACTTGAAAGTAATATTGAAATTGATCTTAAATGTAAATATTGTCAAGACTACAAACATGAAATTAAAATGGAAAATGAAAAAGCAAAAATATTAGCCAAATTCGAAAATAGTTCTAAATCTTTAAAATATTTACTTAACATTCAAAAGTCATTTTATGATAAAACCGGTTTAGGATTTACTGCAAATGATTCTTTAACAAATATATCAAAACAAATAAAATTTGTTAAATCTATTGGAGAAATTTAGAATTAATATTATTCACATTCATTGTTTATTACTCTAGTCAAGAGAGTCATTGTTTGTCAGTTAAAACAAACTATTGATGAATTCTTTTACTTCTCGGCGACATCCTCATCATGTGCATTCAAATGCAATGGATGTTATCAACTAACCATCTCGGACCCATGAGAATCTGGGTACCAAGCTTTTTGTCATGTTTAGGTAATTAACGAACGAAGGGAATACTACTTTTTGGATCGCTCACTTTGCTTTCTTTCATTTGATGACTATTGGTTCCTATTACTCTGATTCACATTCTACACACGATTTGCTTATGACGTTGTTGCGGTCATTTATTGTTTTGGTGTTTTGTTCTTCACTGTGGAAAACTAGAAGGGGGGGTTGAATAGTTTTACGTCTTTTTACTTCGTTATAAAATTAGTTTTAGAGTTTTGCTTAGGTTTTAAAAACTTAGATTCGATAATATGTGATCTCAAGTCTTGTACAATATAAACAATTAATACTACACAATATATTACAATGATAAGTAATGAAATAAGTAAGAGATGGAAAGATCGAACCGCGAGACAAGAGATTTATAGTGGTTCGGCTACAAGGACACCTTCCTTGCCCTACTCCACTCCCCGAACACCTAACTCGAGAGTTTTCTTGACTATATCAACAAGCTCCCTTATGGCGGAGAAAACTGTACACACCAATATACACACTAATTTACACACCACTTTTCACACCACAACTTCATCACACCTAAGTCACAACTTCTTCAAATCAATCTACTTCACAACTAACTACTCCACACCTATCTTCTTCACACCAATCTAGTACCTAGCTTTTCTTCTTCACACCAAGCTACTAATTAATCACACAATCTATATCTAACACAACTATCTACATTCAAATATTCACAACAATCTTCACAAAGAATAATGTAAATTATCTTTGATGATGTACCAACAACTTGGATGTGGAGATCACAACAAGTTGTAATACTTCTTGTCTTGAGGGATAGAAGTATTCTTCTCTTGCACTTGAGAGGATGAAGGTTGGATCACTTTGAAACAAAGAATTATACACTTATGATCAAAGAATAAAAGAATGGAGATTTGGATCTAGATCAGAAAGTTTAGTAGTGCAAAAGGTGAGGAAAAAATCCAGGTTTAAGGTGTTACTTATAGGCAAAAGATTCTGACAGAGGAGCGTGGTCGGTCCCCTTAAATCAAGGCCGGTCCCCTTAATTTTAAGGGGACCGCCCCTTATAATTAAGGGGGCCGCCCAGCTGAAACGGCCAGAATCTTTGTCTTTTAGTGGGGAAAATTTATTTGGAGAAAAACTAACTGATTTTGGTTAAAAATTTGAATTCATATATTTAGTATGAATAAAACATTTTTCTTTTATTACCAAAAGTGTTTTTCAAAAATATATAATATGTTTATATAATTAAATAAACTTTGCATTTGTTAATTAAGTACCCCTTTGATCATAAATTGCACTAAACACTTTGTTTATTCATACCTTAAGTGATTTGGATGTAAAGAGAAATATTAATCACTAAATACTTGTTTATGTCACAAGTTTTAGTTCTATGAGTTTATATTTTGTGATAATTAAAACATAGAGATATTGATAACATGTTAATAATGTTTTTAGGCATTATTTATGTCAACAATCTCCCCCTTTTTGATTATTACAAAACCTTAGACTCAATATATCTAAAACTTGTTTTTAGACAAGTATTATAGAGTTTACATTTCTCTTCTCCCCCTTTTTGTATAATTTAAAAGGTTAAGCCGAGTAAGCTTCGCGAGGGAAGTTTAAACGGGTAGAATGCTCCCCCTCATTTGAGAGCACCAAGGGAACGAGCTATGGAGATCTTTGCTACAAAAATATTTGAAGAGAGCAAGATACACATATATGCAAGGCAACAATTATGCAACTAAACATAGATTCATTCAAGCATTATAGAAATGATAAGCATTACAACATTCAATATGCTTGAAGCATATTGATAAAAATAACACAAAAGAAAAGACATAGTCCTATATTGCCTAAGAGAGCACTTGGACTTGCTTGCAACCCATGGTTGATTGTTTTATTTGCTTGAATAGAAACATAAGCATAAAGCTTAGATGTTTGATTGAGAGGGATATGGAGTGGAGTGTGGAGCGGAAGAAGTGGATCTCACGATGTTGTATCGTGTTAAGGGTGGTATTGGATGATTACGAGTGAGAAGATATTCAATCCAAGAAATATCTTCACTCAAGTAGAGGATTTGTTTTTGAAGGAATATGCAACAAGGGCAAAAGTGAGTGTGGTTTGTAACTTGATCCAAGTTGAGAGAGTGGGGAAGGCAATTTGCATAGGGTGATGATGGAGGTTGCCCTTTGTTTTGTTGTGCAAGATGCATAGCAAGGAGATCACTAAGATCATGGATTTGGTTTATTTCATCACGGAACTTTTGTTTTTCCGTGGCAATGTGGAGGGGATCATAGGTTTGGTATGGATGAGTTGGGTTTGTGTAGTTAGAATTGTAGGAAGATGTTTGGCCAATGTTGTATGGTTTGTAGAGAGGATCAAATGAATGACCTTGTTGGTTTGATGCAAAGTTTGGGAAGTAAGAAGTTGGGGGTGTGGAATGACTTCCAACTTCATTTATGATGATGGATTTGTTTCGAGGGCTTTTTCTTCGCCAAACGGGTTTTTCCGTCATCCTTGCTAGCCTTGAGGCTTTTGATTTTGGTTTGTTTAGAAAGTTCATGATGGGATGAATGGAGAGTTTTGAGGATTGGGGATATTTATAGTGTAAGATTTGTGTGTTTAAGGATGGATAAGGTTTGTTTGGGGGATTAGGACAAAATGTGTTGGTGAAAAATGGGAAATGTAGGTTGAAATGGGCTAAAAAGTAGAAAAGATTCTGTAAACCCGACCATCAGATGGCCAGTCCCCTTAATTAGGGGGCGGTCCCCTTAATGATTAAGGGGGCCGCCTTACAAAATTAAGGGGGCCGCCCATCTGGTGATTTCCAGGTTACCAGAATTGGGTTTTTGGCAGAAAATTTGCAGAAAGGTTATGTGTTTGGATTAGAATTCAAGCAAGTTCAATTCTCTTAGGCAATATAGAGTCTAATCTAATCAAGATATAGCATGCATGCAAAAACACATAAGCAAAAGAGCAAATAATCAACATATAATAAGCAAGAGGAGGCAAATAAAGACAAGCACAATAAAGCTTCCTAAGGCATCTATCTTAGATTAAAGGCAAGAATAATTAGTGAGTGAACAACTAGTGATGGATCAAGATGACACCATTATTAGTGAATTTGTCCTAGTGAGTGTCTATATGCAACAAATGTGGAGTTGTGATTGTTTCGACTCCTAGAAGCAAAGAGAAATAACGATCCTAAGAAATAATCCAAATAATCTCCTTGATTCAATTTTTGCTCGATCATGAATGTCAAAGACATATATTAGATTATATACCTTGACAATTTATGTGAGAATTTATGCATGATTTTGAAATACAATGTTTTTAGAATTAGTCAACAATGCAAGGAAAATGATCTTCATGGGGTTCCTAGATTGTGAGAATAATTTTTTAGAGAAAATTTGATTGAGTTTTACAAAAAGGTTTATGCAAAGAAAATAAATTTTCTCAATCTTTAGTTTTGTGCGAAATGGATTCCTAGACTCAGAAAAGGTGAAATGGAAGAAAAAATAAATTTCATGCAAGTATAAATTTGAAATAATTCAATATAATTTTAGTCAACTTGTTCCATCATTCCTAATCCTAAACGCTAGTGGTTGAATAATTCACGCTTAAGGGGTTTTGTGAATATATCCGCAATGTTGTCTTCCGATGCAACCTTTTCTATAGATATATTTCCTTTTTGTACATTATCCCTAAGAAAATGGTGACGTATTTCTATGTGTTTAGTCCTAGAGTGTTGCACCGGATTTTTACTTAAATCTATCGCACCTTTGTTATCGCACATAATGGGGACATTTTCTAACTTAATGCCATAGTCTACGAGAGCTTGTTTCATCCATAGTGCTTGTTGACATGCCTTTCCGGCGCTTACATATTCGGCTTCGGTGGTAGAAATAGCAAGAGCGGTTTGCTTCTTCGAAAACCAAGACGTTAGACAACATCCCATAAACGTGCAAATGCCGCTAGTGCTCTTTCTATCTACGTAGTCTCCCGCATGATCCGAATCCGCATAGACAATGGTTTCTATGCCGGATTCCTTAGGATACCATAATCCTAAGTGTATAGTGCCTTTAACGTATCGGAAGATACGCTTAACCGCTTCTAGGTGAGAGGTTTTGGGATCCTCTTGAAAACGGGCACAAAGGCAGACACTAAACATGATGTCGGGTCTACTTGCCGTCAAGTATAGTAAACTACCTATCATTCCTCTATACTTGGTGTTATCTACGGACTCACCTTCTTCGTCCTTTGTAAGCTTTACCTCCGTAGACATGGGAGTTTTCATGGGTTTTGTGTCTTCTAGGCCAAACTTCTTAAGCATTTCCTTAATGTACTTAGATTGGTTAAAAAATATTCCATCTTCTAATTGTTTTATTTGTAATCCTAGGAAGAAGTTAAGTTCACCCATCATACTCATCTCAAACTCATCATGCATGATTTTGGCAAATTCATCACACATGTCTTGACAAGTCGATCCAAATATAATGTCGTCAACATATATTTGGACAATGATGAGATTTGGGTCTTTCCTTTTGGTGATAAGAGTGTTATCTACCATTCACATGGAATAATCATGTTTAATAAGAAAAGCTTTTAATCGATCATACCAAGCTTTGGGAGCTTGTTTGAGTCCATACAAAGCTTTCTTTAACTTATAAACATAATCAGGTTTTGCGAAGTCAATGAATCCTGGAGGTTGTGCCACATATACCTCCTCATTGATAAAACCGTTAAGGAATGCACTTTTCACATCCATTTGGAATAACTTAAAATCTAGGGCGCAAGCATAGGCAAGTAATATCCTAATCGATTCTAGTCTAGCTACGGGGGCATAAGTTTCGTCATAGTCAATTCCTTCTTGTTGATTATAACCTTGGGCAACTAACCTAGCTTTATTCCTAGTAACTATTCCATTCTCGTCTAACTTATTCCTATATACCCATTTGGTTCCTATGATGGTCATATCCTTTGGATTTGGAACTAATTCCCAAACATCATTCGCCTTAAATTGATTTAATTCTTCTTGCATAGCTATAACCCAACTTTCATCCTTTAAAGCCTCGCTAATATTCTTAGGTTCTATTGCTGAGAGGAAACAAAAGAAATTGTTTTTATCTTGGGCTTGTGACCTAAGGGTTCTTTGGTTAAGATGTCCTATTATATTATCTAATGGATGTGATCTAGATTCTTTAATATTAACAGTTTCGTTATTTTCTAAGTGAATGTCTTCATTATCATTTCCTATCGGTTTTGTTTTACTAACCTCAATAGCTTCATCTTCGACTAAATCATCATCTTCTAAAGGTAATGTTTTAGGAGGTGGTGGTGTTTCATCAAATGTTACATTTAGTGATTCCTCTACTTTCATGGAGTGTTTGTTAAGTATTATATATGTTTTGCTATTTTGTGAGTATCCTAAAAATATTCCTTCATATGATTTTGGATCAAACTTAGTGAGATAGTCCTTAGTGTTTAAAATATAGCATTTACTTCCAAATACCTTAAAGTAGCTTAAGTTTGGTTTTCTACCTCTTAATAACTCATAAGGAGTTTTTCCTAGAATTCTTCTAATTGATACCCTATTTAAAATATAAGTTGATGTATCTACGGCGTGACACCAAAATTTTTGTGGGATGGATTATTCATTTAACATAGTTCTACTCATTTCTTGTAGTGACCTATTTTTTCTTTCTACTACGCCATTTGATTGAGGAGTACGAGGAGCGGAGAAATTGTGAGATATTCCATTTAACTCGCAATATTTTCCGAATTGTACTTCGTTATCAAATTCCCTACCATGGTCCGTCCTAATGGCAACTATTGAGCATCCTAATTTATTTTGAATCATTTTACTAAATATTTTGAATTTTTCAAATGCTTGGGTCTTGTCACTTAAAAACCTAGTCCACGTGTATCGTGAGTAGTCATCTACTATCACTAAGGTATATTTGTTTCCTCCATAGCTCCACACAGCGGATGGACCAAAAAGATCCATATTTAATAATTCTAGGCATCTAGTAGTGGATACTATACTCTTGGCTTTGTGACTAGCATGAGCTTGTTTTCCAATTTTACATGCATCACAAAAATGCTTGTCATATTTTAGATTAGGCAAATTTCTAACTAATTCCTTAGAGGCCAAAGATTGTATTTGTTGCATGTTAGCGTGTCCTAATCTCCTATGCCATAGTGTAGAGTTTTCATCTAGGGCCGTTAGGCATATCCTATCCTCAGGTTTGTTTCCTAGTTTCATAACATATATGCTACCTTTTCTAATTCATCTACCTATAATTCTTCCATTCTTAACTATTTCGCTATCATCTTCGGTAAATGTGACTCTACATTTATTATCACATATTTGTCCTATACTAAGCAAGTTATATGTTAATTTATCTACATGCTCTACATTTTCAATAGTAAGTGAGTCTTGAGAGATCGTACCTTTGCCAATGATTTTTCCACGTTAGTCACTACCGAAAATAACGTTACCTCCATTGTATGCCTTGTATGTAGAGAATAGATTGTGATTCCCCGTCATGTGCCTCGAACATCCGCTATCTTTGATCCACTTGTCAGGTTCCAAGTCAATTCCTAAACATATTTCATCGGTTTCTTTTGCCATAAAACACTTTTCGTCTTTTAGCTTTTCAACTTCTTCTTTGTCACTATCACTCCATGTTCCACTAACAAAAGCACCTTGACTTTCATAACCCGGTGGCTTTAGACATTCGCCAATGAGATGATTTGGACTTCCACATCTAAAGCACTTTCTTTTCCCATAGTTGTCACTTCTATTCCTTTGAAATGCTTTTCTTTCGTCTCGTGATGATCTAGTGAATCTTCCTCGTCTCTTGAAGAACTTCTTGAATTCTCTTACGGCCATTGCATATTCTTCGTCTTCACTTTCGTCACTTGAATCATCATCATCACTAGGTTCCTTTTTGGCTTTTAGAGCAATGGATTTGGTTTGTTCTTTCTTGACTTTGACCGTTTCCGAATCTCTTCTTATGATTTCTTCATGAACCTTCAAGTTGCCAATTAGTTCATCTAGTGATAACGTCATCAAGTTCTTTGATTCTTCGATTGCCGTGACCTTAGCTCGCCATTTTGGATGCAATGCCCTAAGAAATTTCCTAACACAATTTTTACTAGAAAATGTCTCATCAAGTGCTTTTAAACTTGTGATGATAGTGTTAAACTTAGCAAAAGCATTATCAATTGATTCCTCTTCCAGAATCGTAAATTGTTCATATTGTTGTACAAGAAGATCTATTTTATTATCTTTGACTTGGCTATTACCTTGGTGAGTAATTAGTAAAGAATCCCAAATTTCTTTGGTGGTTTTACACATAAAAATTCTTTCATATTCTTTGCGTGGTAACGCATTATAAATTACCATTTTAGCCTCATTATTTTTTGCTAATTTCTTTTTCAAATCATCATTTTGTTCTTCAAAAGATACAATTTCATTCATTTTAGTTTCAACATTATATTGAATGGGAGGAAAATCACCAAAGGTAATAATATGCCAAAGATCAAGATCTTTTGATTTCACATACGTTTCGAATCTATTTTTCCAATATAAAAATCCATCACTTTCAAATAGTGGTGGTCTTTGCATAGATTGCCCTTCTAAATATTTCTCAGATTCCATAGATCGTTACAAGTTTTAAAATACAATATATTTTAAAAATCTTGCTAGACGTGGCTCTTGATACCAATTGTGGAAAACTAGAAGGGGGGTTGAATAGTTTTACGTCTTTTTACTTCGTTATAAAATTAGTTTTAGAGTTTTGCTTAGCTTTTAAAAACTTAGATTCGATAATATGTGATCTCAAGTCTTGTACAATATAAACAATTAATACTACACAATATATTACAATGATAAGTAATGAAATAAGTAAGAGATGGAAAGATCGAACCGCGAGACAAGAGATTTATAGTGGTTCGGCTACAAGGACACCTTCCTTGCCCTACTCCACTCCCCGAGCACCTAACTCGAGAGTTTTCTTCACTATATCAACAAGCTCCCTTATGGCGGAGAAAACCGTACACACCAATATACACACCAATTTACACACCACTTTTCACACCGCAACTTCGTCACACCTAAGTCACAACTTCTACACAACTTCTTCAAATCAATCTACTTCACAACCAACTACTCCACACCTATCTTCTTCACACCAATCTAGTACCTAGCTTTTCTTCTTCACACCAAGCTACTAATTAATCACACAATCTATATCTAACACAACTATCTACAATCAAATATTCACAACAATCTTCACAAAGAATAATGTAAATTATCTTTGATGATGTACCAACAACTTGGATGTGGAGATCACAACAAGTTGTAATACTTCTTGTCTTGAGGGATAGAAGTATTTTTCTCTTGCACTTGAGAGGATGAAGGTTGGATCACTTTGAAACAAAGAATTATACACTTATGATCAAAGGATAAAAGAATGGAGATTTGGATCTAGATCAGAAAGTTTAGTAGTGCAAAAGGTGAGGAAAAAATCCAGGTTTAAGGTGGTATTTATAGGCAAAAGATTCTGACAGAGGAGCGTAGCCGGTCCCCTTAAATCATGGCCGGTCCCCTTAATTTTAAGGGGACCGCCCCTTATAATTAAGGGGGCCGCCCAGCTGAAACGGCCAGAATCTTTGTCTTTTAGTGGAAAAAATTTATTTGGAGAAAAACTAACTGATTTTGGTTAAAAATTTGAATTCATATATTTAGTATGAATAAAACATTTTTCTTTTATTACCAAAAGTGATTTTCAAAAATATATAATATGTTTATATAATTAAATAAACTTTGCATTTGTTAATTAAGTACCCCCTTTGATCATAAATTGCACTAAACACTTTGTTTATTCATACCTTAAGTGATTTGGATGTAAAGAGAAATATTAATCACTAAATACTTGTTTATGTCACAAGTTTTAGTTCTATGAGTTTATATTTTGTGATAATTAAAACATAGAGATATTGATAACATGTTAATAATGTTTTTAGGCATTATTTATGTCAACATTCACTTTTGGAGTATTGATTCTATGGTGTGTTCGTTACTACCTCAAGACGAAGGATTCTAGTATAACCTTTCTTGATCTACTTGATTTGTGATGATTGTTGTGATCGATTAAGTATTTCAGATCAAGCCTCCTTGATCTTTATTGCGTTGGGATTTTACTTTGCTACTTCAACATGCTTTGGGCAAACTTTAAAGATGTCTTCTAACACTCTCATGCCCACTATTAAAGAAAAGCTGGACCTGAGGTAAGTTTTCTTTTCAAAAACTTGTCAATATCACATTATATTAGAGTATGCTTTAATTAGTATATTAATATGATTAAAATTACAGGTTGCCCTGTTTTTAGATCATAAATACTAATATATGCATACATGATATTAGGATAGTTAACCCTCTTGTTGTTAAGTCTATTACCATTCTTCTTATTCTTCATTTATATTAAATATCATCTATGATCTATAGTAGAATACTTACTATTTGGACTAAATGACTATTCTGGTTGCATTAATATATGTGCTATAATTAAGACTAGTTAGCTTTTAATATTATAATAAGTGTAGTATATATATACATGTGTTAATCTTGTATCTATAGATGATTTACTTTATCCCTCTCAATTATATTGCATTAAGACCATTAGAATCTACCATCACTCATCCATGTCTTTAGTTGTCAGTAAAGATGATTATATGTGACAATGGGCTCAACTGATTCTCTTGAGTATGATAAGTTTCTATTTCAAATCCTTCACTTGAAATTTCTTGCTATCGAATTTAAAATATCATGTTTAAAACCTCTCGCTTTGAATAATAATCTTTCAAATATCTATCTCATTTTTCTTCTAACAACATGTTTAACTATAAGCTATCATAACTCTATTTTAAATCAAAATCAAGATTGAAAATTTTTTCTTTCAAATTGTCAACATGTTATGAAGCAAAGCTTAATCCATTTCATTCTAATGCACACTTGAATCTATTTCAAAGCATTGTTGAATAAAACTAAAAACGTTTTATTAAAAACATATTTGATTATCTCACATGTGTCATACACTTCTATGGAAATGACATTCAAAATTTAATCAAATCATCTCATGAGAATCATGGTTTGCCCATATGGATTTTGTTTCTAACAAGTCTTGAAGTCCATATAATCATATCTTCCTACTTGTTAATTGTAAGTACTCATTAATATGTTTACACTAGCCTACATATTATCATTTTCATATAGTTGCATATTTAACTAGTATGCTTTATTGCTTCATTGGTTGCCTAACTTAATTGGTCAATTAGTAGATTGCATGAATATTAGATATTACTTGTCTACTTTGCTTATTTTTATAACATTCTCTACATTTATAAATAGTATGCCCTATATTGCCTCAAAGAATTGAACTTACTTGAATCCAAATCCAAAAACACAACATTTCTGTAAATTTTCTGCCAAAAACCCATTTCTGGCATTCTGGGATTCACCAGATGGGCGGCCCCCTTAATTATATAAGGCAGCCCCCTTAATGATTAAGGGGACCGGCCATCTGATGGTCGGGGGTACTGTTTTCTTTACCACTTTTTGACCCTTTTTCACCCTATACTTCCTAAAATTCACAAACATATTTTGTCCCATACTATCCCTCAAAATTTACCTTCCTAAACCACATTTCTCATACACTATAAATACCTTCTTCCCATCATTAATGCCATCACATCCAAACATGTCATCTCCCAACAACCAAAAACCCAAGATTTCAAGAACCGCAAGGATCTCCGTCAAACCCGTTTGGAGGAGGAAACTTGATTCTTGTCATAACTCAAGTGATGTTGTTCCAAGTCAACCAACAACTAAACCTCAAACCCACACTTATGACTCATCTCACAACCTATCATCCACTCATGCCCTCATTAATGCTTCTTCTTATGATGAGCATGCTCAATCCCAAAACAACAATCTCAATCTCTCAATCAATACTTCACATGTTGCTCATTCAACAAAAACACCATCCACTCATGAAGAACCTCTTCCACCCATATCATGTTTTCATGACTACCCAAGCTCAACCATGTCTCCACCACCAAGAGTACCACCACCACATCCTACAACTTCACATGCCATTCTTATGTTGCATGTTCAAACCTTCACCCAAGACAACTATCATGTTTCACCACCATCACCTTCCTCCGAATACTTGAAGTTCGTTGAGGAGCTAAAAGAGGCTCATGAGCTTAGTGCTCTTTTAGCATTACATCTTGCTCAACGCAATTTGGATCCACCTCAATCAAGCTCACCATCATCACCACACAACATTAACCAAATTGAGAAGCATGTTAACAATTGCCCTTGTTGCATCTTCCTCCAACAACAAACCATTGCATTGAATGAGCACTTTACTTGGATTGAGTATCTTCTTACTAGATCTCAACAAACACCATCACTTGAACAACATCAAAACCCTCAATCAACAAACCCAACCTCAAATCCACCACCTCCAAGCTCCACATCTCCAAACTCACCAACATCCATGCAACCAAAAGTTTACCTCCATTAAGCCACCAACATGATCCCCATTCACCATTCTCACCCAAGCATTTTATATGCTTATGTTTCTCATTTTCAAATAAAACACCTCAACCATTTTGGGATGCAAGAAAGTTTGGTGACACTCTTTGTTGGCACAATAGGATATTCTACTTAGTTTAGAATTCTATCATTATGGCTTATGTAACAATCATTATGGGTTGACATAATCATTTTCTATTAATGAATGATTTAATATGTGTTTCAAATTCTCTTTTGCCATGCTTATTATTAGTTGTTATTATGCTATATGTATTTGCTTGTGCCATGCTTGTGCCTCTAATATTTTTCTTGCAAGAATTCCATAACTCGAACCCTTGGTGCCCTCAAATGAGGGGGAGCATACATCAAGGGGGAGCTTTCATCTTTACGGCTTAAACCTTTTTAATTCTATAAAAAGGGGGAGAAGTGAATATAAACTCACTAAATACTTGTCTAAAAATTAATTTTTGGATTTAATGAGTTTAGGTTTTGTAATCATCAAAAAGGGGGAGATTGTTGATATAAATAAATGACTAAAAACGTTATTCATATCTTTCGATATCTCTATGTTTTGATAATCACAAAACCAAAACCCATCAAACCAAAGATCATGACGTAAACAAGTATTTAGTAGTAAATAATCACTTTCATCATCTAATTACTTAAGGTATGAATAAACATAGTGTTTAATGCATTATAAGATCAAAGGGGTATTTAATTAATTACTACAAAGTTTATTTTAATATATAAACTTATTATATATTTTTTGTAACAACCCGTGAATTTCCCTAAATATTTAAATTATTGTGAGCCTGAAGTATAAAATCTTTCAAACGTTATGATGACTATTCTTGATCAGTATCAGAAATATATCTTCTTGCATACATTTTATTACCAGAGCAACGAATATTGTCGATCAAATAATGTGGGGAAACTCACATTTTATTTCACTGAAAACACTCACGTACCGACACTGCGATAGTATGGCATAAGAAATTATAATCAAATACAGGGATTCAATGAAACTCGAGACTCGTTTAAATTCCCCCGTGTACCTCAACAATCGAAACTTTATCACACATCTTAACCTAAGCACTCACCTTTATATTTTTCTTGTGGTTTGTTTTACACCTAAATTACTATAAACTACATTTAAGTATATATACATTTATATGTACACTCACTTAATAATAAAACAAACACCACCCCACGCCTCATTCTTCTTTCCTGCCTCTTCTAAGCGATGAAACCCAGGCAACCAATGTACCAAATGAAGATAACTTATCCTCCTCTTTCTACACACATATCACCACGCCTTCCAAATCCATGTCCCCTCTTTTCTGCCGCACCCTCGAGACCTACTATCACCTCATCTCTTAGATGTAGCGTGGTTTGATTCGAGAGTTTCGATGCACAGTCCCTATCACACATGGAGGTGTCCTCTTTTTCCTAATATCGAAGTCAAACGCAAAACCCCATGGATGACTTGGCGGTGATGAATCTTTCCTCTTTTGGTGAATCGATCAACCCATCCTTGGGAAAGCTAAAGTCAAAAGCCCTTGTATTAGTTCTTTATGTACCCATCGACTCACAAGGGATCCACACATCTCAAAATCTTCACAATCAAATACTGGTAGTTATTTGGAGAAAATTTCGGAGATTCGAAGGGTGTGTGGATTTGCTTGTGGCGGATTCGGGTTCAAGTTCTTGAATTCCTTGTAATCGATCTTCCAATTGTTGTAAGGATTCCATTCTTGTTCTATTTCATTCAAATTCATTTATGTTTCTTGGACCTGTTGCGAATTGATTTTGAATCTCGATATGGGTTAATTAGTCGTGATCCATATTGACTCATGGTTTTATTGTTATGAATCAAATTGTAGTTTTAATGTAGTCCTGGTGTTATATGTTTGTGTGGCAAACTAATAGAAACAAATCACAACTAAACATAAGTATTGGCAAGTGGTGAAGGATGCTTATGTGCCCATTTTCACTTTTGGTTCGTGGCTAAGTGTTCATTTGTATTCTAGCTTAATTCCTCGCCAAAGATCCGTTAAGTTTTGTTCTTAGTCGACAACGACCCACGGAGGGTGCGTGTGTCTTGTTTGTGTCCATTTGGTTAAACAAAAACAACCACTATATTGGCTCACTCAATAGCTTAGGTAAAGCGGGTTTCAATTTCGTTGCGTGTGTGTGAGCCGGGTGGACCAACCTTAGCTCAAGGATAACTCGCATAGGGCTAGTTTACCCCTCCTTCTTGGTTGTCATGAACCCATATAGGGTCATTGTTACTTGGTGTCAAAACGAGTCCAACGAAGGACTAAGTCCTAAGAGAAAACTTTAGTTTGTTGGTGGTTCGCTGGGATGTTTAGCAGCCTCACGAGGAGTGAGACTTTCATTCTCATTGGTTACATTGATCATCTTGTCTTGATTACTTGAGTCTCGCAACATTTCGGAGTCGAGTTAGATACTAAACCTTGTGTTTTGACTATTTTCCTCGCGTCAAAAACTGCTTCAATACTTGTTCCCAAAAACAGAATTTCGCTAACTTGTAAGACTTTGGGCTGGGCCCATGTTGGGTGATAACTAAGTATTTAAATCGTTTGGGCCTTGTTGGTGTCAAACTACTGCGGGCCGAGGCCCAGTTGATCCAAGCATGGGAGTACTTTCGGCTTATTGTTGAACTCAGCACATACCTCTTCCGCCTTATCATTTCCGATTATGTCAACACATTATTATACCGCCACGACTTGACTTCCCAGCTCGTTCTTTTCACTCGACCACGAGATGCGTTTGGTTGTCATGTGGACCGGAGTCCACTAAAGTCATACCCATAAACTTAAAAACATATATAAACGAATGGCGTAATATAATGGATTTTCGGATTATCATTATTAGCAAGTCACGACATAAAACCAAATGTACATTTAACACATATCCTAAAACTATCAAAACTAATCCAAACTAAGAATTATAAATTTTACACCTACTTAGAAATCTATTAATTTTGATATGATATTATAAAAACTTGCTTAAGATTTATAAAACATAAAACAACCCTTCAACTTTATTTTATTTAAAATACAAATACTTTATATAAAACTTTTACTTAAAAACATTTACTTACACGTCTTTTTTTTTATAAACTTATATTTATATATATATATATATACTTTCTAAACGACACCTCCAAATCCAACCCCTCTATTCGTCACTCATCGTACATTCGCCCTTCGTTATCGTGTCGAATATGTTACGCTCTCACCATTATTCCTTCGTCTAATTCTGTACGTACACCTTTCCATGAGCCAATATTTAAAAGACAACTTCCAAACTTAATCCATGCCACACAAGCAAATATAATATAACGTTGCAAGTCTTGAACTAGAACTGTGAACTAAACTATGCCATACTAATTTAGGTTACGCGTTGGAGCTATTACCTACTATTTGACTGTATTGCATTTCGGATCACTACTACTTGCTGAGGTGAGTTCATGGTCCCACCTTTTACTATGTTTTCAAATCCCGTGGGGAGATACATGCTATTAAACTGAACACAAGTATTTTCTGTATGCTATCCTGACTGATATTATCACACCCCACAATTTCAGGTCATTTTTCCAAACTTCGGCATTCTACTATTCACAAATTACTATTCATCGATCACTATTCATCGTTTTACTATTCACCGTTTTTGAGGTCAATTTGACATTCCGAGAAACATTCAGAAATTTTACTATTCACTTGACACTATTCATTCCCGAGAGGAAGCCACTATTCACGTGCATTACTCATGTCATCGTAAATTTAGTTTACGAGTGTTCAAATTCGCGTAACCGTATTGGTTCAGGAGCGAATTCATGCATTATTATCAGGGACATTTCATACGGACTAGAAATAGTCTGCATATCATCATTAGGGCACTTGCATGCTATTCCACTCGTAGGATAATTAAATTAATACTTTTGGTATAATTAACGATTTACGTATGTTTATTTTAAATAAACACTAATACGCGAACTATAAATGTGACTAACATGTCCGACACTCTCGACTATTATCCCAATGTATTTTTATATTCATTTTAATAATATAAAAATTATGATATTAATTTACCCGGTATTTTGGAAATTTATTTATCACGTATCGTACGTCAAATTTAATTTCGACGGTTTTCATAAAAATTAAACAATAATCACCCGAACTCTCCGTACTTGTACCCGACATATTTTTACAATTTTTACGACTTTATTATGTCCCGAATAACTTCAATAAAATTTATTTCTAACAAACCCGGTACCCGATAAAACCTAAAACTAACACAACATAATACTACCACTAACTTTTTAAAATAAAACCCAAGACATCCCCCCCCCTTTCCCTCCTTTTTGCGCCGGCCAACCCCCCCCCCCCCCCCCCCCCCCTTGGTCCTAATAAGCTATTGTCTCTAAGTTTATATTACACCTTTTCATCCCATTTTTCACAAATAATCATCCAAAGTGCAAGTAAAACTTTTTCTCTCATTTTTCTCTATGGTATAATCGGCCTAGGGTGATCAAGAAGCAAGAACAACAATTTTTCCAAGATCTAGATATAAACTTGTTCACTTAGTCATCCTTGTTGGAGTTTTGAAATAGAAACTCAAGGATTAGTAGGTTTTTCATCATCTAAACTCCCTAAACCTTCAAGTAAGTTAACAAACTCATTTTTATAATTTTTACAAGTTATTACTATGGTTATATACTTTTCTTACAAGAACTCATGCATATAATGGTTTATACCACTCTATTTTGTACATATTTAACTTTGAGCCCTAGAAATGAACACATGAGAAACCCTTGTTAGACCTAGTGGATTGATGATGTTTAAGGACCCATGACACCCTAAGAAGGTGTATGGTAGGATTAAACTAGTTTTGTGGTGATTGAAAGTGGTTTGATTGAAGTTAGAACTAGTTTGGAGACTTGAAAATGGTTTTTGAAACTACATATTGACCTACTGTCCCTATTTTCATTTCGTGGGAAAATCAGTGGTTAATGGTTAATTTTTGACCAAAGATTTAGAAAATACTTTCAAAAACGAAACTTTAGGCGAAAGAACGGATTAAAACGAGCTTATAACGAAGGAGTTATGATTTTTGCAAATTTAACGACGAAAACTATTTCTTATAAAAACTGCATGCTGTTTGGCAGTTTTCAACGGACAAAAAGAGGTGTTAAACGTAACCTAGAGGAGCCGAGTTATCAAAAATATATTAGTATATACAAAAACGAATCCGTGGACATAAAGAACATGGAAATTGAGCTTAAAACGACCAAGTTATACCCGTTTTAACATCGTCAAAACTATATATATATATATGGTCACAAATAAAAATAATAACTTACGCACTAAATGGTATATTTTCTAGAAATGTTACTAAGGACTATATTCTTAACAAATGAATACGTATGACCCAAGAGAATATTTATACGACTTAACGACGTTATTTTAAGGTTTTCGATACGAGGAATTTAACGCTAACATTTTCGTACGAGATAATACGACAAGTTATATACTTCTATATATGGACTTATTTTTCCTAAGTATGGAAACTATTTTACTATGACGATAACTAGTATTTCCAAATTACGAGTGGTATAGGTATCATGTGCATGTGCATTCATTATATTACGGCTTGATCTAAATTAGATCGCGATTATTCATTTAGGTTGCGGCTAGTGTTCGCGCCTCTTTGTCCCGACTACTTTTGCATCATTGTACCATCTTTGTACCATCATTTCGAGGTGAGTTCTCATAGCCCCGTTTTAATTACTTATTTGATTTCAAATCCCACGGGGGAGAATACATTGCACAATTATTTTTGTACATGCCCAAGTATTACAAATTCCATACATTGCTTAAGTTGCCTTACTACCAAGTTAAGTCCCCTTATATATCATGGACCGTTAATTTTATTGACAAGCGAGAGTGAGTGGATAGATCTATCGAGGGTGACGCCTCCATTCGTGTTTGGGTTGCTCCAACGGGACGAATGCATTTCATGTCTTAACAAACTGAGTGTCTGGTAAACACTCTGGTGGGGCCATTACAAAGTCTAGCTTCGGGGTCATGAGCTTAAGAGTCAATGTAGCATTTTTGACATTCTTGTCGGTTTACTTTATACTTGTGGTTTATGTACATACGATTTAAATTACAAACCTATGATTATTCACCAACTTTATGTTGACCGTTTTCGCAATGTATTTCTCAGGTAACTAAGGCATATTCTCATGGCATGCATGGAGTCATTTTGTGTATCAAGGATGACGCGTCTCTTTTTGGATTTCATGCACTTATGAACTATCGTTTGATTGTACTAAATTATTTCCTTAAACCTTTTCCAACTTTTGGGACCTATGTTTTATAACTTTGAATATTTTGAATGAATCAAACGATGTATTTTCCAAACGACACTTTAGGTCGTTCAATATATCCTTGTTTGTGTGCTATGACCGTTACACCCTCAGGCATTCCATTCCGCTGCCATTCAGGTATTTTGGGGGTGTGACAGATTGGTACCAGAGCCAAGGTTATAGAGAACTAGGATGCATCATGGACCCTAGACTATAACCACACCATCATAGCATATCATCATTTCATCATAAGTGCATATTTACTTATTTCAGGTGATTCCATTTTACGAGTTATTTATTTTTATTTCACCTTGATTATCACAGAGACATGTCTTCGAATCCAAACACTGTCATACTTTACACTATATCAGACTCTGATGATGAGGGCTCTGTGTCCTCCACTGCTGTTTCACCACTTGTTTCTCCTACACCTGAGTTGCCACTTTTGGCATCAGATGATGACACCAAGCCTTTTGAGGAGGAGGAGACGGCTCCTACTTCTCATGTCCATCCTACTGTACCCACTGACATACCATCACCCACTACTACTACTTCTTCAGAACCGAGGCTTATGTTTCCTAGTAGTAAGATCATTCAGGTTGCTAGGAAGAGGGTTCGCCCAGCTACATCTACTTATAGGACTCTCCCTAGTCCTACTGTGCCTACACCACCACCACCAGCCATACCCACTACTACTCCTATGGCTACCTCACTCTTGCCGTTCAGGAAGCGTGCAAGGCTTACCACCCCAGATTCACCTACTACCGAGACTGCTGACCTTTCACCACCACAAGTATACCACATAGGTGAGAGTTCGAGAGCGGCTGCGGCTAGGGGGCCTACAGCCGTTACATTAGAGGATCAGCTAGGGGCTCAGCAGGAGCAAGTTGATAGTTTGGGGCATAGAGTTGATGAGATTATCACTACTCGACTTGAGGCTGTCGAGGAGCAGGTTGAGGATTTGATTCAGGGCAGAGTTAGTATTGATGTGTCTTACCATGGACTCGAGGCACGACAGTTGAGGCACCAGGAGCAGATTGATCTACTTAGGGATGAGCTACCTGAGATTCGAGATAGAGCTCAAGCGACACAGGAGACTCAGTGGGAGCAGGTAGACCAGTTGGCATTGATCCGAGAGAGGTTAGTCATATTGGAGCGCAGAGATGCTTCTTTTCAGTTACGAGTCCAGCACCTAGAGGAGATCGTGGTTGCGATGGATCGTGAGATTCGCCGCCTGAGAGGAGAGCCTGGACCATCTAGAGCACCTGGAGGAGCCTAGACATAGACTGGTATTATATTAGCTTTTATTACTTTCCTAGTCCCGGGGTGTGGGACATAGTTCAAGAACTTGTAGTCTTTTGGTTGTTGTACAAACAAATATATCAAGTGCGACTCTACTATGTTGGAAATGTTGTGCTATATATTATATCGGTCCATGTAGGCCGAAATTTTCATGTATTATATTCATGTGTTGTGATTATATTTATGATGTTTCGTGGTTGCTCTTTATTATTATCGTATTGATACAGGTTGTGGTTGTATATATACATGTCGTGGTTGTATTTATACAGGTTGTGGTTGTATATATACATGTCGTGGTTGTATTTATACAGGTTGTGGTTGTATATATACATGTCGTGGTTGTATCTAGACAGATTGTGGTTGTATTCGTACATGTCGTGGTTGTATTTATACTTGTTGTGGTTGTACATATATATACATGTTGTGGGTGTATATCTTTGGTTCGATGACTATTTCTAGTATGATTTTTCTCATGGTTATTTCCATTGTGATTTATCAGAAGTATGGCACCAAGGAAGAGTAAGACTACACCAGAAACACCCGCTATGACTCAAGCCGCTATCCGCAAGTTGGTCAGGGATAGTATTGCAGAAGCTCTGGAGATTGAGAGAGTTGAGGTTGCTGCTAGGGCTGCTGAGACTGCTTCTAATACAGGGACAGTTGAACCACCCACTACTAAGCGGGAATGTACATGGAAAGATTTCAAGATTAGTGATCCTATCAAGTTTAAGGGCACTGAAGGAGCGGTTGCTTTGATCCGCTGGTTTGAAAAGACTGAGAATGTATTCCTCATGTGCGGATGCCCGGACGTCAGCAAGGTAAAATTTGCTACAGGGATGCTTCTTGATGAAGCTATGTCTTGGTGGAATTCGTATGCTCAGCCGATTGGTATGGAGAATGCTTACAAGCTCACTTGGGAGGAATTCAAGAAACTAATGTCTAAGAAGTTTTGCCCTCGTACCGAGGTGCAAAAGTTGGAAACAGAATTTTATGAGCTTGTGACTAAAGGTGATGACATCGAGACCCACTTCAGGAGGTTTCAGGAGTTGGCTGCACTATGTCCAACTATGGTTCCCGACGATGAGAAAAAGATGGAAAACTTTGTTGGTGGATTGCCTGAAAGTGTTCGAGGAGATGTGATTTCTTTTGATCCTCAATCAATGGAAGAGGCTATTCGTATAACTCAGAAACTCATGGTCCAAGTGGTAAAAGGAAAAGCTGCTGTCAACAACAATAACCGTTCAAACAACACCAACTACAACAACACTCGAAGCAACAACAACTATAACAACAATCAAAACCGCAACTATCCCAATAACCGAAACAACAATCCAAACAACAATAACAACAACAACAAGAGAAGGTTTGATTACAACCAAGGTGGAAACGCTATTCAGCCGCCACCTAAGAGGCAAGAAGTGCCAAGGGCCTATGCTGCAGGACCGACTGAAAGGAAAGGATATGAGGGTAATCTATCCAAGTGTGAAAGGTGTCAGAAGCATCATAACCCAGGACGTTGCCCAGATCTATGTGGCAACTGCAAGAAGGCTGGTCACTACACCAAAGATTGCAAGAGTCCAAACTTTGGTGGCAATCAGAAACCACCGGTAACATGTTTTGGCTGTGGAGAACTTGGACACTTTAAGAATGAGTGCCCAAAGAAGAAGAATCAAGGAACTGGAAACCAAAATGGAATGGCTCGAGGAAGAGCTTATGTTATGGGAGGAGAAGATGTCAAAGAAGACTCGAATGTGGTTGCGGGTACGTTCCTCGTTAATAATCGTTATGCATCCATTTTATTTGATTCAGGAGCGGATAGAAGTTTTGTTTCTATTGCATTTACACCTTTACTTAACATAGAACCAACCCCATTAGACATTTCCTATATCATTGAACTAGCCGATGGGTCTTTAGTTAACACCAACACCATTGTTCGTGGTTGCACTATAAATTTCCTAAACCACCCATTCAATATAGACCTTATGCCCGTAGAACTTGGAAGTTTCGACGTTGTTATCGGTATGGATTGGTTATCTCGGCATCGAGCGAGGATTATTTGTGATGAGAAAGTTGTTCACCTTCCTTATAACGGTGAAACTTTGGTTGTTCGTGGAGAGCAAAGTGGAACTAGACTCAGTATCATATCATGCATTAAAACCGAGAAGTACATAAAGAAGGGTTGTTATGCATTCTTGGCTCACATCACGGAGAAGAAGTCGGATGGGAAACGACTTGAAGATGTGCCAATTGTTAAGGAATTTCCAGAAGTTTTTTCAGAAGAATTGCCAGGACTTCCGCCTACACGCCAAGTCGAGTTTCAAATCGAATTAGTGCCAGGAGCTGCACCAATTGCGCGAGCACCATATAGACTTGCACCTTCGGAGATGCAAGAATTGTCGAATCAACTACAAGAACTTTTGGACAAAGGATTCATTAGACCGAGTTCCTCGCCTTGGGGAGTGCCGGTTTTGTTTGTGAAGAAGAAGGATGGAACTTTCAGAATGTGCATCGACTATCGTGAGCTGAACAAGTTAACGGTGAAGAACCGTTATCCACTCCCCAGAATCGACGACGTGTTCGACCAGTTACAAGGTTCTAGTTTTTATTCCAAGATTGATTTAAGATCCAGTTACCATCAACTTAAGGTTCGGGAAGAGGATATCCCGAAGACGGCATTTAGAACACGATATGGTCATTATGAGTTTCAGGTAATGCCTTTCGGATTAACCAACGCACCTGCGGTATTTATGGATCTCATGAATAGGGTGTGCAAACCGTATCTCGATAAGTTTGTGATCGTATTCATTGACGATATCTTGATTTATTCCAAGAGTAAGGAAGATCACGAAGAACACCTCAGAACAATCCTGGAACTACTCAAAAAGGAGCAACTGTATGCCAAATTTTCTAAGTGTGATTTTTGGATACGAAGAGTTCAATTTCTTGGCCATGTCATTGATAGCCAAGGATTACAAGTCGACCCGGCAAAGATCGAGGCAGTTAAGGTTTGGGCTACGCCCAAGTCTCCTACGGAAATTCGTCAATTCCTAGGACTTGCCGGATATTACAGAAGGTTTATTGAAGGGTTTTCTAAGATAGCGAAGTCGTTGACAAAGCTGACACAAAAGAATGAAAAGTACGAGTGGAGAGAAAAACAAGAGTCCGCATTTCAATTATTGAAACAAAAGCTTTGTAGCGCACCGATTTTGTCACTACCTGAAGGTATTGAGAACTTTGTGGTATATTGCGATGCTTCGCATCAAGGACTTGGAGCTGTGCTAATGCAAAACGAGAAGGTGATAGCTTATGCATCTAGACAGCTTAAGATACACGAGAAGAATTACACTACGCACGACTTGGAGTTGGGTGCGGTAGTTTTTGCACTCAAGATTTGGAGACACTACCTTTATGGTACCAAGTGCGTAATTTTTACCGACCACAAGAGCTTACAGCATATACTTGATCAGAAGGAACTCAACATGAGACAACGTCGTTGGCTAGAATTGTTGAGTGATTACGATTGTGAAATCCGATATCACCCAGGAAAAGCAAATGTTGTAGCAGATGCACTTAGCCGAAAAGAACGACTCAAACCTTTGAGAGTTAGGTCATTGGGAATGACTATCATTTCGCCACTGCCATCAAAAATTCTAGAAGCTCAGATTGAGGCTCTCAAGGAAGAAAATCGACCACATGAGAAAATTTATGGTATGCCAGAAAGCGAAAATGGCTTTGTAAAGAGATCAGATGGAGTGTTATGCTTCAAGGACCGAAGTTGGATACCACTCTATGGTGGAGTGCGAGAATTGATTATGCATGAATCACACAAGTCGAAGTACTCTATTCATCCAGGTTCTGATAAGATGTATCAGGATCTCAAAAAGCTTTATTGGTGGCCGAACATGAAAGCAGAAATAGCTACGTATGTCAGCAAATGTCTTACTTGTGCTAAAGTGAAAGCCGAGTACCAGAAGCCGTCAGGGTTACTTCAACAACCAGAAATTCCACAATGGAAGTGGGAACGTATTACAATGGACTTTGTCACTAAACTTCCTAAGACGTCAGGAGGTTACGATGCTATTTGGGTAATTGTTGATCGTCTTACCAAATCAGCACACTTCATACCCATTAGAGAGACTTATTCTATGGAACAACTTGCTAGACTTTATGTCAAGGAAATAGTCTCAAGGCACGGTGCACCAGTTTCCATCATTTCCGACAGAGATAGTCGTTTTACTTCAAACTTTTGGCGGTCATTACAAGATTCTTTTGGATCCAAGTTAGACATGAGCACTGCTTACCATCCTCAGACCGATGGTCAGAGTGAGAGAACTATTCAGACACTTGAGGACATGCTTAGAGCATGTGTGATTGACTTTGGAAATGGTTGGGCAAACCATTTGCCGTTGATCGAGTTTTCCTACAACAACAGTTACCATTCAAGCATAAAGGCTGCACCATTCGAGGCACTTTATGGTCGTAAGTGTCGATCTCCAATTTGTTGGGCCGAAGTCGGTGAAGTACAATGTACTGGCCCGGAGATGGTTCAAGAAACAACAGAAAAGATAATTCAGATTCGAGAGAGACTCGAAACTGCTAGAAGTCGACAGAAAAGCTACGCAGATGTTCGACGCAAACCATTGGAATTTCAGGTCGGAGACAAAGTCATGTTGAAAGTCTCGCCTTGGAAGGGCGTGATACGATTTGGAAAACGCGGGAAGTTGAACCCGAGATACATTGGTCCGTTCAAAATACTGGAAAGGATTGGTCCAGTAGCTTACAAACTTGAACTTCCGTCAGAACTTAGCAACGTACACAACACGTTTCATGTTTCGAACCTCAAGAAATGTCTTTCGGATGAGTCTGCCATTATACCATTAGAAGAAATACAACTTGATGACAAGCTTAACTTTGTCGAAGAACCAGTTGAAATAATGGACCGCGAGATCAAACAGTTGAAACAAAGTCGAATTCCGATCGTGAAGGTTAGCTGGAATTCTCGAAGAGGACCCGAGTTTACTTGGGAACGAGAAGACCAAATGCGACGCAAGTATCCACAACTTTTCACCAAGCCTATTGCCGAGACCAACACTAACTGAATTCAGGGACTGAATTCCTTTTTGGATGGGCGACTATCACCCCCACAATTTCAGGTCATTTTTCCAAACTTCGACATTCTACTATTCACAAATTACTATTCATTGATCACTATTCATCTTTTTACTATTCACCGTTTTTGAGGTCAATTTGACATTCCGAGAAACATTCAAAAATTTTACTATTCACTTGACACTATTCATTTCCGATGGAAGCCACTATTCACGTGCATTACTCATGTCATCGTAAATTTAGTTTACGAGTGTTCAAATTCGCGTAACCGTATTGGTTCAGGAGCGAATTCATGCATTATTATCAGGGACATTTCATACGGACTAGAAATAGTCTGCATATCATCATTAGGGCACTTGCATGCTATTCCACTCGTAGGATAATTAAATTAATACTTTTGGTATAATTAACGATTTACGTATGTTTATTTTAAATAAACACTAATACGCGAACTATAAATGTGACTAACATGTC
The DNA here is from genome assembly GCA_030686995.1 of Artemisia argyi. Classification (NCBI taxonomy): domain Eukaryota; kingdom Viridiplantae; phylum Streptophyta; class Magnoliopsida; order Asterales; family Asteraceae; genus Artemisia; species Artemisia argyi. Next base: position 29,360,807 of record CM060688.1, on the reverse strand, counting down.
CGACACTCCCGACTATTATCCCAATGTATTTTTATATTCATTTTAATAATATAAAAATTATGATATTAATTTACCCGGTATTTTGGAAATTTATTTATCACGTATCGTACGTCAAATTTAATTTCGACGGTTTTCATAAAAATTAAACAATAATCACCCGAACTCTCCGTACTTGTACCCGACATATTTTTACAATTTTTACGACTTTATTATGTCCCGAATAACTTCAATAAAATTTATTTCTAACAAACCCGGTACCCGATAAAACCTAAAACTAACACAACATAATACTACCACTAACTTTTTAAAATAAAACCCAAGACATCCCCCCCCCCCTTTCCCTCCTTTTTGCGCCGGCCAACGCCCCCCCCCCCCCCCCCCCTTGGTCCTAATAAGCTAAAACACTCACCAACCCAATTTAATGCAAACCTAACTATTGTCTCTAAGTTTATATGACACCTTTTCATCCCATTTTTCACAAATAATCATCCAAAGTGCAAGTAAAACTTTTTCTCTCATTTTTCTCTATGGTATAATCGGCCTAGGGTGATCAAGAAGCAAGAACAACAATTTTTCCAAGATCTAGATATAAACTTGTTCACTTAGTCATCCTTGTTGGAGTTTTGAAATAGAAACTCAAGGATTAGTAGGTTTTTCATCATCTAAACTCCCTAAACCTTCAAGTAAGTTAACAAACTCATTTTTATAATTTTTACAAGTTATTACTATGGTTATATACTTTTCTTACAAGAACTCATGCATATAATGGTTTATACCACTCTATTTTGTACATATTTAACTTTGAGCCCTAGAAATGAACACATGAGAAACCCTTGTTAGACCTAGTGGATTGATGATGTTTAAGGACCCATGACACCCTAAGAAGGTGTATGGTAGGATTAGACTAGTTTTGTGGTGATTGAAAGTGGTTTGATTGAAGTTAGAACTAGTTTGGAGACTTGAAAATGGTTTTTGAAACTACATATTGACCTACTGTCCCTATTTTCATTTCATGGGAAAATCAGTGGTTGATGGTTAATTTTTGACCAAAGATTTAGAAAATACTTTCAAAAACGAAACTTTAGGCGAAAGAACGGATTAAAACGAGCTTATAACGAAGGAGTTATGATTTTTGCAAATTTAACGACGAAAACTATTTCTTATAAAAACTGCATGCTGTTTGGCAGTTTTCAACGGCCAAAAAGAGGTGTTAAACGTAACCTAGAGGAGCCGAGTTATCAAAAATATATTAGTATATACAAAAACGAATCTGTGGACATAAAGAACATGGAAATTGAGCTTAAAACGACCAAGTTATACCCGTTTTAACATCGTCAAAACTATATATATATATATGGTCACAAATAAAAATAATAACTTACGCACTAAATGGTATATTTTCTAGAAATGTTACTAAGGACTATATTCTTAACAAATGAATACGTATGACCCAAGAGAATATTTATACGACTTAACGACGTTATTTTAAGGTTTTCGATACGAGGAATTTAACGCTAACATTTTCGTATGAGATAATACGACAAGTTATATACTTCTATATATGGACTTATTTTTCCTAAGTATGGAAACTATTTTACTATGACGATAACTAGTATTTCCAAATTACGAGTGGTATAGGTATCATGTGCATGTGCATTCATTACATTACGGCTTGATCTAAATTAGATCGCGATTATTCATTTAGGTTGCGGCTAGTGTTCGCGCCTCTTTGTCCCGACTACTTTTGCATCATTGTACCATCTTTGTACCATCATTTCGAGGTGAGTTCTCATAGCCCCGTTTTAATTACTTATTTGATTTCAAATCCTACGGGGGAGAATACATTGCACAATTATTTTTGTACATGCCCAAGTATTACAAATTCCATACATTGCTTAAGTTGCCTTACTACCAAGTTAAGTCCCCTTATATATCATGGACCGTTAATTTTATTGACAAGCGAGAGTGAGTGGATAGATCTATCGAGGGTGACGCCTCCATTCGTGTTTGGGTTGCTCCAACGGGACGAATGCATTTCATGTCTTAACAAACTGAGTGTCTGGTAAACACTCTGGTGGGGCCATTACAAAGTCTAGCTTCGGGGTCATGAGCTTAAGAGTCAATGTAGCATTTTTGACATTCTTGTCGGTTTACTTTATACTTGTGGTTTATGTACATACGATTTAAATTACAAACCTATGATTATTCACCAACTTTATGTTGACCGTTTTCGCAATGTATTTCTCAGGTAACTAAGGCATATTCTCATGGCATGCATGGAGTCATTTTGTGTATCAAGGATGACGCGTCTCTTTTTGGATTTCATGCACTTATGAACTATCGTTTGATTGTACTAAATTATTTCCTTAAACCTTTTCCAACTTTTGGGACCTATGTTTTATAACTTTGAATATTTTGAATGAATCAAACGATGTATTTTCCAAACGACACTTTAGGTCGTTCAATATATCCTTGTTTGTGTGCTATGACCGTTACACCCTCAGGCATTCCATTCCGCTGCCATTCAGGTATTTTGGGGGTGTGACAGATATTGCCTAAGTTACCGTTGTTGCCAAAAGTCCCGCATCTCATGAACCATTAATCACTTGCGAGTGAACGCGAATATAGTGAATAGATCTATTGGCAGTTGACGCCCCATTTGAAGTTAGCCTGGAATGGTAACCGAATGCACTATATTTGAATATCATAGGAATCTGGCAATCTCCTAGTATCCGAGGGCACTATTTACCTGCATCATATTTTTATGTGTGGGCGTCCCATAAGATTTTTATATATTTCTTATGGCAGCAGAACAATGTTAAGGTTTGCGTGTCATGAGGCTTAGTGCAATATCCTATGTTACAATGATACCATTTTATCACTATGTGGCTTGTGTTCAAACTATTATTACTTAAACACTGTGGATTCACTCAACCTTTGTGTTGACTCTTTTAGCATGTTTTATCTCAGGTAATTAACTTGCATCTATGGCACGGAGTGGATCAGGGCACCCTTGGGGTTCACTTAAAAATGTTATCATTCATTTTGATTCAAGACATTTTCCTTATGTACTTCTAAACTCATTAAACCATTATGGCTACTCTGATTTTATGTTTGATGAATGATAACGAATTTTCTCAAAACGACTCTTTTATGTCGTTCTCTATGATTATGGCTATGTTTCTATGAAGTAATGCCCCGATTAGACTTCCGCTGTTTCAGTTCCATTTTTCGGGGTGTTACATTTTTGAAAAACACTTTTGGTAATAAAGAAAAATGTTTTAATTATACTTAATATATGAATTCAAATTTTTAACCAAAATCAGTTAGTTTTTCAACAAATAAACTTTCCCCACTAAAAGACAAAATTTATGGCTGTTACAGCTGGGCGGCCCCCTTAATTACAAGGGGCGGTCCCCTTAATTTTAAGGGGACCAGCCATGATTTAAGGGGACCGGCATGCTCCAGTTGTCAGAAATTGTTGCCTATAAATACCATCTTAAATCTGGAATTTTTCCCCACCTTTTTGCACTAAAACTTTCTGATTCAAACCTCCATTTTCCATCTTAAAAATCCTTTGATCAGATAATTCATAAGCCTTTGTTTCCAAGTGATCCAAAGCCTCATCCACTCAAGTGCAAAGAGAAGAATACTTCTATTTATCAAGACTAGAAGTATTACAACTTAGTATCATCTTGCTATCTAAGTTGTTTGATCATTTCAACTTGTATATCATTCATTCTTTGGTGAATATAGTGTGTACATTGGTTAGCTAGATTTAGATATATGATCTAGATTTATTGAAGGTGTGAAGTAGTACTAGAAGTGAAGAAATAGAGGTGCATAGGATTAGTGGTAGAAGAAATAAGAAGTGGTAGTATATTGAAGTAGAGATTAGTTGTGAAGACAAAGAAGTGGAAGCCTCGAAGTTGAAAAGACCTTGAAGCCTAGAAGTTGTGAAGAAGTATATATCTTGGAGTAGTGGATAGAACTAAGTAGTGAAGGTGTGAAGAAACAAGTGGCGTGAAGAAGAAGAGTTAGGAAGTAGAAAGGTGTGAAGAAGATAGGTGTGAAGTAGAAAGGTGTGAAGAAGTATTGGTGTGAAGTAGATTGGTGTGAAGAAGTTGTGTAAAAGGTGTGATTGAGTTGTGACGAAATTGTGGTGTGTAATTTGGTGTGTAAGGTTTTCTCCGCCATAAGGGAGGTTATTGATCTAGTGAAGAAAACTCTCGAGTAGGTGACTCGGGGAGTGGAGTAGGGCAAGGAAGGTGTCCTTGTAGCCGAACCACTATAAATCTTTTGTCTCTCGGTTTGATCTTTCCATCTCTCACTCTTGGATTATTTACTTGTTAGCATTTCATACATAATTATAATTGCTTGTGTTGTGCATATATTGATTTCACATAAAGATCAAACTAGGATTCATTCATAACATTAATTTTATAAAAACAAACCAAGTACATAAACTCTTATTAAAACACATATACATATATATGGTTATATATGATATGTGAAATTGTAAATTCTTTCCCAACATTATATATAAGTGGTGTTTATACGAAAATCGTAAATAAACTAGTATCTATATTTTTGCATTAAAGAGTTTTGAAATTTACGTCTAGTTTTTAGAAGCAAAGTTTTATAATACAAATAAAACAAAAAAGATGTAAAACTATTCAACCCCCCCCCCTTCTAGTTTTCCATAATGTGGTTGTCTAAAGATGAGGCTTGGTGGGCTGATTTAGGTGTAGGACATTGGGTGGTGTCAAAAGAGCCCACTTGTGATATATTGGAGGGGTTAGGCTTATGGTTACGAGGTCAAGTTTGAATAGGAAAAGGAGTGGTTGACTTACACAAAATGTCACCATCCAACTAGGGAGCCATTGCAGGCATGCTGTCACAACCAGGTAAGTGGTTTTTGTCCATGTCTCCATAACCCGAGTTAGATGTTGAACCTTCCTCAGAAGGGATGTCTGCAATGTTTTCTGGATCTCTGTTCCCACCTACATTTTCCATATTAGAATCCACAATGGGTCCTACATTATTTGTATCTTCTTCCAAGTTACCATCATTGTTGGAAACCGTCTCCGTCGACGTCGTCATCTCCATCGTCACCAGAAAGATCACAAGATTCATCAACTGAACCTCTTAGAACAGACGAAGTAAATGTATACCCATTGAAAAGTGAGTCAATCTCCCCATCAAATTCTGAAACACGAATGGTGAGGTTTTTGGTGCCTGTAGGTGCGAGAACTGATTCTCTAATAAAGTTCATGCGTTTGGTGAGGATACAAACCTTACCAACAGAACGGTTGAATTGTCTTGCACTACATTCTTCAGGTAATAGGACTTGTCCCCAAGTTTCAGCAATGGCAGAAAAGACACCAGTATTCCATAGGTGAGGTGGAAGACCCGAGATGGAGACCCAAGTTACACGGTCAGAGATATGAATATTGTTGCTCCAAGGTTTGAGGGTTTTAAAGTGGGAGCGGAGGTTGGGGTTTGTGAGGGCTTTACCGCTGTTTTAGCATTATTAAATTGGATGAGGAGATGGAGGCCCCCAAAGTATTTTATGGAGAAATCGGAAAACCCTTCGTCTAGAATAATGTTCTGGGTGTTTGGAGCACTCTCGAATGAGCGTAGCTCAGTGACGATAGATGATGCAGATTGCTCAGAGGGAGGTGGTGGTAGAATGGGGTTAATTTTTAGTGGTTGTGGTGAGGTTCCCTTAAGCATGGCAGTGTAAGAGGTTCCTGGTATGGTAGTAGTGGTTTTTGAAGTGGTTGCGTTAGTGGGGGTGTGACGTGAATGGTGATTGTTGGGGACATAACTCCTCGCTGGTGGAATGTTGTTAACCGGTTGGTCCTCCGAACGTTGGTAACGGGCGATGTTACTGCGTAGATGTTGGGTTCCAATACAAATGGAGGAGAGTTTTCGTTCAAACTCACAGGTATTAACCACACCTGCAAACCTTGAGAATCCGAATATGTTCCCCTGTTTATTTCTTTTCCGTGCAATGTACACGTCAAGAACACGCCCATAACGCTTGAAAACCACAAGCATGACATCTCTGTTCTAGTTTTCAGGGAAGTTGGTGAAGTAGTAGGTGATATGTTGCGGGTATGAGGTTTTTGGGATGGTGTGTCTGAGGTGTTTGTTGCGTTTGCCAATAACCCACGTCCACCCATTGTTGTCGTCATTGCGAACACCGTGGTGGTTATTGTTTTCTCTTTCTTCTGACTTTTTAGAGGAAAAGTCAGCCATAACTATAGCCAAAGATAAGTAAAAACAAAAATATCACATGTGATACTTAAAAGCAATAAACCATGTACATGTCATATAATAAAGCTTAACTAATAAAATGTTAAATGAATGGAATAAGCGACGTAATAGAATAAATGATGTAATGTAATAATTCATTACCCTTATTAATAATGTTTGGTTGGTATGATAGGACGGAATGCAACCGATAAGAAAAAGACAAAAATGGTCATAGTTAATAAGAAGTGTATTTAATATGGTTAGTTAATGGTGGGCTTTTATGTAATTTTGATTACATTACGGACGTAATGAAAAAAAAGGAGGGAGCCTCTATGGAATGAAAATGATGGTTTTTTATGTAATGAGTGATTACATGTAATGAGTCATTGCATTCCGTAATTAAAAACAAACATAATTTTTTCATTCCGTTGTAATGTTCTTTTCATTCATACTCTTATTACGATGTACCAAACCTTATGTTAATCATTGTAAACTAACATCAACTTAACAATATCACAAATGATACTACACATATGCAGTTCAAGCAATCACATAGGATTTAGGAATCTTTAAATGTAACCATTGATCAAAGTCTATCCAAATGCAAATTATCATCTTTGGTAGATGATAATGGCATTCAATGTTTGAACTCCCTTTCCCGATGACAAATTGGAAGAAATCATTCCTATAATTTTTTGTGTCAACTAACGAACAAATTTCATTTTTGTGAGTGTGATTGGTTGTACAATTATACGAAGGATGTCGGTCATGTTATGACCATTAGAGTATGTAAGTATACCAGATTTAAGATTTGGGGTTTGATTAATGTTTGATGATTTGAACGAGTTGAAGTGTTTAAAGAGAAGTATTTAGTGTTGGTTTTGGGTTTGTGGGGACTGTGCATGAAATGACGTGGGTAGATGGGGATTTAAATGAGGATGTGGATGGAATAGACTGGAATACCCTTAAGTAGATATGGTATAATGACAGTTAGTGAGACCCCGTTAAATTAAAAACAAACGATACAAAATGATTCACATTTAAGGATGGACAACATTTTTTTTTGGTCACATGACGAAACACGCACTCAAGAGATGTTGGCAAGCAAATGAAGACGATGCTGACTTTTTCCTAGTTATAATTCTCTTTTTTATTTGATAAATAAAAGTGTTGTAGGTAATTAGAGATAATGGAGGCGATGGTTGGCTGACAAATTCAAATTTCATGACGTTATTTGATTAAATACTTTTAAAACTACGTATTTTGTTAAATACTTTTTTATAGTACTATAGTGACTTAAAAAACTCGAAGTTTACTCTGAAATAAATGAAGTTTAAAAGGTTTGGTATATAACTAGAAAAAAGAAAGTCGGTTACACAACATTTAAAAAAGATAAAATAGCATGTTATTAGCCACATTTTAAGCAATTATCTCTAATATGACATCTTTTGATTCAGCTTTGTTTATGATGTCATGTATGTTACATCAATAATAAATAGGAAGATGATCATGCTATTGTTATATAAGGGAATACAAAATTTTATTGTAACAGGGAACAACAGTTGACAAATTAAATACACGTTCAGTAGGTGACGGAGAAGCAAAAGATTAATTTATGATATAATCTAAAACGTAAAGGCAACCTACTCAACGTACTTATAACGCAAACTGTTCTTCAGGTTTTATGGAGACATATAGGAATAAGGTTACCTTCCATTAAGATAACCTAGGAGTTAAGCCTAAGGTTACCTTCGATTTAGATAACCTAGGAGTTGTGCCTAAGACTAGTTGTATTAAGGGTAGACAAGTCGCTTGGTCTACCGATCCGACGAGCCTCCCTTATTACACTCGGTCGGCTTGTGTCGTTGCAAAAGAGAAAAATGGGAAACTAGGTCGATCTACCGACCGATTCATTTAAAATATTTTTGTGATGTCGAACCAAGTTGGCCATGAAGTAGTTTAAGATAGAGAAAGCTGAAGTGACATAAGAGATGTATGTCATTTGAGGGTCCTTATTACTACTAGTTTAAGTCGATGACGATAGGCTTTTCTTCTACTATTGACGCAGAAGAAAACAAGCTTAACTGTATTAGTTTTAAACAATAGCTAATTCCGTGCTAGTTTTTAATGACAATTTTTCGTTAAAAAAGTTCCCGCATAATTTAAGACATTCTTTTTAGAGACAGCACGCTATCACTACAAACTACCAACTCAGCTTCTTCATTGCCTTAATGTATGAACATTAAACTTGTTAATAAATCCAAAATTTCTAAAAGAATATTTCCGTTCAGAAGAACAAGTATATGTCATCCAAAATTTCAGCTAGAAAGAAAGTCTTACCAATTTTTATAATACGTAGTAAAAGTTATCTAACTTATGACGTTGTTTTAGTATATGTAGTAATCTGTCTGCAAATATATGTTTGTGTGTGTTTATATATATATATATATATATATATATATATATATATATATATATATATATATATGTGTGTGAGAGAGAATACATCATTTTATTTTATTTTTTTTATTTTTTTTTCCAGCAACAACCTAAGGGATAGAGCTTTGGCAAAGCCATCACCCTAACCACAAAGCCAACATCATGTTTGTTGATCTTTACCCCAACTAATGCTAGCTAGCAGTGGGTGCTTTTTGAAGTCATTAATTAGCAAAATGAATTAATAAAACGAATCTCTTTATTATTGGATACATGTGTATATACGTGTTTGCTACTTGTTAGAGTTGGCTTTTTAATTTCTTTGTAATAAAATAAGATTTCAAATTCAAAACTACGCCAATTAACCACAAAGTCAAAGTCTACGGTAATAGAAATTGTATAAGTGACATAATGCTTATCAAATACGTTGTATCAGCTGGTTAAATCCAGATCATATATATTGAGTCGTCAATATAAGAGGAACTGCAATGCTAAGTTTACAAGAAACTTTTTCCTATTTGATCAAATCATCTTGATGACGTATAGTCTACATATGGGCCACGAGCCCAAATGATAAACATTACTAAAGCCAAAAACCACCGTGCGTGGGCTATTGTAATTTGGGCCGCATCAATAATAGGAACAGGCTCACGTAAGCCCAAACCCAAATAAAACTATACACGGTATAGATAAGGATCATCTATCTATAGAATAGATATCCTTACCCGGATAAGCACCATTGGTGCGAAACGTAAGGAGCACGAACCCTACAAGGATTCTGCGCCTATATAAGGAATGACATAACTCTCATTCAAGGTACGATACAAAACCCTAACTCTTTACGAGAACCCTAAATCGATTACTTACTCTCACGCCGGAGTCTAATCGTGGGAGACAATCCCACGATAAGTCTAACGGTGTTGTTTATTTTCTTAGTGCGCAGGTTACAAGTACTAAGAAGCGAATTGGTACGAGAACAAGAACCCATAACCAGGAACGCCCAACTTTTGTATCAACAAGTGGCGCCATCTGTGGGACCCTACTAAGAACTAGAATGACAAAGAATAAGAATTCAAGCCAGCGGACTCCGCAGTCAGAAAGACGTGACCCCCAGAGAAAGAATCAACAAGATTCGACTCTTAGGCAGGTTGCTGGGACAACCAGCGCACCTGGTCACCAAGAGGCGGGAACAACCCAACCTCTTCCAGAGGTAGAACTACTAGTAAGGACTACCCAAATCATCTCAGTGGTCCCAAGCGCTGAGGAACTCCAGCGCACCCTCTTTACCACTCCTCACCAAACTGTACCCGCAGTGAACAACACTGTGCCGCCAGGCGCGCCTAACCGAGATAGGGTGCCTAATACTGAGGCAGACATTCTTGCAGCAACTGAGGACACACCCAATCTAACGTTGGGAAATTTTGTATCCCAAAATTATGAAACCTTAACTGCCCTCATGCAAGAAGAAGCAAGGAGAAGGGCAAGCATGAGCCTACAAGCTCGACTCAATTTTGGTCCCGAACGCGAACCATCACCACTGCGCTACCCACGAGGAAGACGCGCAGAACGTACCACTTTCCACGATAGGCTGGTTACGACATCTGATTCACAGTACTCAGAAGACAGCGTGAGGCACACTAATGTTCATTCCAGACTTGGCAGTCGAGGAATACAAGACCGATTAGGACCTCACCATTCGCCAAGCCAAGGATCCTCCAAACCTGGGAGTAAGAGGATTCACGATAGATTGGGAAAAAGAAGATCCCCAAGTGAAAGTCCCTCAAGCTCTTCTTCTGAAAGAAGTCGGCGCAAGCGCCGAAAAAGAGACTACCCTTCCTCCAGCGACTCCTCAGACAACGAGGATAAAGAAACAGGACACTGGAAGTCAAGAGGAAGACATCGCGAAGAAGAGAATGAAGATATGTCTCTTCCCTGGCGTCGCCAGAAAGTTGACGCGTTTACACGACGCATCAGTGATTACTCAGACCGCAAACGCAGGCGCATGCTCACTAATGTGAAAACATATGATGGAACAGGTGATCCGGATGATCATCTAAAAGTTTTCAAATCAGCTGCCACTATCGAAAACTGGCCACAGCCTGTATGGTGCCACATGTTTAATTCTACGTTAGTAGGGAACGCGCGCACATGGTTTAGCAAACTCCCACGTAGGAGCATTGATGGGTTCGAGGAATTACGGAAAGCATTCCGCCTCAACTTTACCCAGAGAAAGAAGTGCGCTAAAAACCCTGTTGAACTAGCAAGAGTGAAACAGCGCCAAGGGGAATCAACAAGCGCTTTTATGGAACGCTTCAAGGATGAGTGCATACAAGTCAAAGCGTGTCCTGAAATCCTAAAAATTTCAGGGTTCATGAATGGGATTAATAACCCAGAACTTATCCGAAAGCTAAATGACAAAGTTCCCCAGACTTTCGATGAGCTAACAAAGCGCACCAGATCCTTTATACAAGGAGAAGCAGCCGCTGCGGACAGCAAAAAGGGTTATTCGAACTATAGGCAGCAAGAGCAGCCTAGGAGACAATCCAACGATCAGAATAACAACCGCAACAGGAATTACCGCAGTGGAAGAGACAATGACAAGTATACCCCCCTCACAAAAACTCCGAGGGAAATATTTGTAACAGAAGGTGCAAACTTCCCAAAACCACCACCAATGCGCACCGCAGAGGAAAAGCGCATAGGGAATGGATACTGCGAGTACCATGGTCAAAAAGGCCATACAACTAACGAGTGCGTCCAGCTAAGACAACTAATTGAAAAGTTAGTAAGAGAAGGCAGAATGGACCACCACGTAAAAAACATCAAAGAGGGAAAAGATAAACAGAGGAACGGGGGAAAGAAAGAGCCCCCCAAAGAAAAAGCTAATACCATATACATGATACAGTCATGGCAGCGCAAGATAAATCAAAAAGTCAGCCAAAAATTCTCTCCAGAAAAAGAGATATCTTTCCCTACTTTAGCTGCGGACAACGCAGTTGTAGAACCTCTAACTATTGAAATACATACGGGAGGACATGATATCCACCGCATGTACATTGATGGAGGAGCATCCGCAGACATCCTGTATGATCATTGTTTCAAAAGACTGCGACCTGAAATCCAAAGTCAATTGATACCAGCAACAACGTCATTGACTGGATTCACAGGAGAAAAGATTTGGCCCATGGGGCAATTACGCTTGCTGGTGGTCTTAGGAGATGAACAACACTCAACCGCAACATGGATAAATTTCATGGTAATAAAGTCCCCCTCACCATACAATGGTATCATTAGGAGACCTGGAATATCATCCATGCGCGCTGTACCATCCACAGTGCACGGAATGCTTAAGTTTCCAGTGGAAGGAGGAGTTGTCACCCTCTATAACACAACAGTACCACCAAGAGAATGCAATGCGGTAGTAACTGAAGTAGAGACTATTCCAGAACAGCGCACAGAAAAACACCAAACCTAAAAGTCGCTATTCATCCCGATTACCCGGAACAACAAGTTTCGATTGGTGGATCTTTATCTGACAAGGGTAAAACAGCCGTATGCGCACTCTTGCAGAAGAACCTGGACATCTTCGTATGGGAACCAAAACACATGACAGGAGTACCACGCTCTTTCACAGAGCATAAGCTAAAATCCGACAAGGATATCCTCCAATACGACAAAAGAAGCGCGGCCAGGCCCCAGATCGTGCAAAGGCTATTCTGGAAGAAGTACACAAGCTCGTAGACGCAGGCATCATGCGCGAAGTGTACTACCACGACTGGCTCTCTAACCCAGTTATGGTAAAGAAGAGCGATGGCAGTTGGAGAATGTGCGTGGACTTCACGGACCTCAATAAAGCATGTCCACAGGACTGCTACCCACTGCCAGAAATAGACTGGAAGGTAGAATCCCTGTGCGGATACCCTTTCAAATGCTTCCTAGACGCATACAAAGGGTATCATCAAATTCAGATGGCAGTCGAAGATGAAGAAAAAACAGCTTTCCACACCAATCAAGGAGTGTACTGCTACACAAAAATGCCTTTTGGCTTAAAAAACGCAGGCGCGACATACTGATGAGGCGAAAAATGATCCGTTTTTAGGGGGTCATTTAAGCCCGAATCCGAACTTATTTGATCAAATATTGCCCTAAATCGTTCCTTTGTTCTTGACACCGTCATCCCTATTTTCCTATATATAGTTTTCTAGTTTTTCACATTTAAGGAGAGAAGTTTTGGAGAAACCCTAAAGACGATTTTGGTGCAACTTTTACAGGTTTTTCAAGGGTTCCAAACCCTTGATACCTTGCATTGTAATTGAGATAAGTGTTCTTCTAATTCAATCAATATGTCTATGTGTTGGTTGTCTATATCTTGTTCTTGTCTCAATTCCATTATGCTAGGCTAGATCTCTTTTGTGTTTGCTTAGATCTAATGAAACCTAGATATTGATTATGTGTTGATTACTTGTTTATTCTTGTTTTGGATGAATGATTTATATGTTAGGCTTAAGAAAACTGGCAGATCTCCAAATGGTAACATGCTTGAACGTCTTAAGAAACATGAACCGAGGCATACTAGGTCTTTATTGGTTGTATTTAATGCATGAGCCACTGTTTACAATCCCTATAGTTGTGCTGGGCATGGTGTAGGAGGAGATAAGAGCTCATAGAATTGGGGAGTTATGTATGCCACCCCATGAATGGTATTAAGGAATACAATCCGTCATCCATGCAATTATAACAAGTAATTAACGTGTAAAAGATATCTAGGGAGTAGTGAAATCTAAGTAAACACATTTTCTCCAATTACTGCTCACAACCTTAGTATAACTAGTTTATTTTCATTTTTAGTATTTTATTTTGATTACATCTTAGTTATGGGTTAGTTGAATAGCAACTAATTCCGCCCACTCTTCCAAAACCCGAGATTTTTACTTGCTTTCTAAAAAATATAAAAACACAAAAATAATCATCCCTCACCTTTAGAACTAGTATTTAGGCTTTCTAATCCTAGCGACACTATTCCCAAGCTGAACGATCAATCCCCCGGTACTTGTCACTATACTATACTACAACGATCAGGTACACTGCCTGGTGGGGGTTGTAAGCTTCTCGAGATCCCTCGAGAGGTAAAGCCTGTTGCGATTCCCACGCATCAAGTTTTTGGCGCCGCAGCCCGGGGAATAATTATTGTCTAGGTTAGAATTTCTTTTTATTAGGTCTACCTGCTAGATTCCTTTCTAGTAAGATTTTATTTTTATTTTTAGGTTTTCTCTTAGTCTATCTATTTCTTTGTGCTTTTGTTCGTAACTCTTTACCATCCGACATCATGGAAGGTGGTAACATCCTTGAACCCGTCAACCCACCACTAGAACCCCTTAGGCCCCGAACCTTAGGAGAGTATTCCCGACCTAGCCACCAAGGCTACCGAAACACCATTGAGCTCACCGGAGCCGATGTGACCCCCTTGCGATCCGACACCATCCGGTTGGTGCAAAGCGGATGTGCATTCCATGGACTTCGTTCTGAAGATCCAAACCAACATCTTAAGGACTTTCTCAAAATCGTAGACTCCATAGACCTAGGTGTTGCAACTAGAGAGACTACCCGTTTACGCCTATTCCAATTCTCTCTACGGGATCAAGCTAGTCAATGGCTTGAGCGTTTACCCGCGGGATCCATCACCACATGGGATGATCTCACCACTCGTTTCCTTGCTCAATTTTTCCCACCGGGGAGAACTACTAAGCTTAGGAATGACATCTTGATGTTCCAACAACGTCAAAATGAATCTCTTTATGAAGCATGGACTCGTTTCAAGGACTTACTCCAAAAAGTCCCTCATCATGGCATAGATCTTTGGCTCCAAGTCCAAATCTTCTATGACCATATCGACATCTCCACGAGGCGAACCATTGACCAATCGGCCGGTGGTAAGCTACGTGATCTTAGTGCGGAACAATCATGGGAACTCATAGAAGATCTTGCTCTCTATGACAACGAAAGTTGGAATGATCCCCGTGATTTGAACAAAACGGTCAAGACAATATCTTTGCCTTCGAACAATTCTAGCACTCCCGACCGTAGGATCTTGGAACTTGAGGACCAAGTCAAGTTTCTCATGAAATCTTACAAAGCTCCGAAGCCTTCAAGCCAAGTGAACAATGTTGAACTTAAAGACCTTGATAGATCTTAATGAGCACTCTAGAATCGTTAGCTATGTTATTGTAATCAACAACACACTAATAGACAATCTCTGCAACTTGTATTTTTAAAGCGGAAATAAAACACAAGATTTTAACTAAGAAATCTTGATCCTCTATGGATCTTTTATAATAATAATAACTCACTAAAAAGTTGTTCAATACATAAACGTGTGTTCCTTTTATACACAAGGAACCCTAAACCGTTTCACAAGAAACGTATATTCTAAAACTTCTAATAGATATGCATTATCACTTCCTAAATAAACTCATGCATATCCAAACAATATTACATAAAATACGGAATTACTAAATCCGCAGAAACTAATAAAGCTGAAACTATTCTTCAGCAGATATACTACTTCAGCAGAAACGAACCCTTCAGCAGAATCTTTTTAGCAGAAATAGCAGCAGAATCCTGACTTCACAGAATTCCCAACAATCCTCCCCTAATCTTGAATTTGACCTGGTTAAGTTCAAGATTCTTGATAGATCTTCCAAATAACATACCAAGAGGATTGTAAGAGTACCAGCAAAGAATCATCGTTAGTAAAATCTCTATGATCAGCATATACTTGAAAGCTCCATTCTTTGCGGCAACAAATGACTTAAGGTACATCAAAACAAATAAGTTTCATACTATTCTCATCACTTCCAGGTGTGTTAACTCCTGTGAGAGGTGAATCATTGAAAATAATGGATTTGATGTCTCTTTACCAATAGCCATCACTACTGGAGTAGCCAAGTGTTCAAAGGTACACTGATAACCACATGATTTTTAGCAAATCATCAGCTATAAACGGATTTGAGATGTCTTTACCTGTAGCCGTTTGCTCAGGACTAGCCAATTATCTTGATGAAAATCATCTTGGTTAATTGATTACCAAATATGGTTTTCCACTGCCTTTACCACAAGCCATATACATGTGGGCTAGCCAATTATTCAGAATCCATAAATGGAAAAATCCATGGTCAATTGACAACCATTTCAACTACTCAGCAATAAAGCAGGGGTGAGTTGAAAACCCTATGGTTTTGAGCAAACCATTACAGCTATCAACAGATTTGACTTGTCTTTACCAAAGCTGTACCCTTTGGACTAGTCAACTTTATGATGGAATAGTCAACATCAGGTAAGTTGATAACCAAACCGGCAGACAAATACAACAACATTTTTTTTTTTTTTTTTTTTTTTTTTTTTTTTTTTTTTTTTAACTAATATAACTATACAACAAGATATCCCTACTCAGATCCTGCTTTAGATGTCTTAATTCTTTGTTTGAAAACCTTCACCAAAGATTCAGCAAACAATTTAGTATTACCAGCTGGGTCAGGAGGGATTTCCAACTTCTGATGTAACATTTTCTCCATCAATGAAACCTTCAAAGGATATTTGTTGATGATATCCATGATAAGCCTCAATCCAGTGGTAGTTTCCAACACATGAACATAAGACATAGGATAGAACTTCCAACTGTGCACTTTCCATTTCTGATTGTTCTTCCATATATCATAACTTGCACCAGCAGGAGTAGAAGAATCAAACAAAACTTGAAGATCACCCAACAAGTACAATCCAGAACCCTCAGGAATATGAGTGGCATAGTACTTAGTAACCAGCTCATATAGAGTGAGCAAATCTTGATAATTCACAAGATGTAGAATCTGCTGAAGAAAGGCAAATGATATGGAAGTCTTATCCAATCTATAAATAGTATGGATTTGACCATCTTTACTCAACTCCCAACTTACCAGCATAACTCTATTACCTTCTGGCCATTCATCAGATGATCCTTCTCTTAAAAATGAAGCATCAGAATCATTCACATTTATTAAACATTGTTTCCTTCTAGCCATTCTCTTGCCTCTTCTTCCAGGAATATAAAGAGCAGCAGGAACTGAAGGTTCAGCAGAATCACCTTCTGCAGCTTCATTATGCACATTATCATCAGCAGAATCTTCAGAAGATTCAAGTGCAGCAGATGCATATTGTTCATCCATAGCCTTCCTTATCTGTTTGTTTCTGGCAGCTTGAATCTCTACTTCTCTTGTTTGCATTTCATGAAATCTGGCAAAAGCTTCTCTTTGCTCAGCTTCTTGATCTTCAACTAACTTTCTAGCAGTTTCCTCACCTAATCTTTCTTGCTCCAATTGCCTCCTAGTTCTCTTTCTAGTTGGAGCATCTGATGTTGTTACTTTAGCTTTACCTTTATCCATAGAAACACCAGCAGAAGTATCAGGTAAAGAGACATGTTCAGCAGCAACATGAATATTTTCAGATGCAACATTTGCAGTATTGACAAGAGAAATATTCTTTGAAGTATCCATTCCAGCTTTGACATTCCTAGCTTTGATCTTATTGTAAATCTCAACTAGTTTGTCAAAAGGAAGACCCCACACATATTTCTTGGACCAAGCATTATTATACAAAGAACTACTCTGATTCTTCACAAATGTTCTCATATACTTTGTTTGTTGTGCTTGAGTCATAGGTTTATCCCTTTTTGCTTTAGCTTTCACTTCATCAGCTGCTCTCTTTCTCATCTTCAGCATTTTCACAATCTCAGATTCATAGTCTGGTTCCTCTACTTTCTTACCAATAATGTCAGCAGTAACACTTGGATTTGCAAGCATCTGTCTTCCAATCATCTGCCAGTCAGACTCATCAAAGTCTAGAACTGCTGCATCCAATTCCTTTTGTCTGGCAATAGGTAAGGTAGAAACATATCTTTGAGTCTCTGAATCTAATTCTGCATTGCACTGAGCTTGTACTTCCTCAGCTAGATTTGCACTCTTCATATAATTTTCCCAGTCTTGGAGTAATCTACCTTGCTCAGCTCTCTCTTCAGCAGTTACAAGCTCATCTAAATCATCATGAAAGACACCATCATGAGGAATATTATCAGCAGCAACATCAACATTATCCATCTGTACATCAGTCATAGGTTCATCATGTACAGATTGAGCAATATCTTCAGATACTGGTATATTCTCAGAAGAATGATGTACAGGAGAATTCATATATTCTCTCCCTGCTACAAAGTATGTGTCTCTAGAGGTATTTCCTTTGTCAGCAGGTTGAGCAGCAGTAACCCCACTAAATGCCTGTTTCTCCTGAAGGATATCAACAGCTTCAGACATCAGCACATCATCAGAACTACCAGATACTTTTGATGCTTCAGCAGCTTTCTTGGCCAAATACTGTCTTGTACTTCTTCTTTGAACTAGTATCATAGGCTTAGATGTAGGTGCTGCAGCAGCTGTAGATGGAGCAACCTTAGATTGTCTAGCAACTTCAGCTAGAATTTCAAGAGAATCCAAGTTAGTCTCCTTTGCTGCTTCAGTGGAATCCAATCCATCTTTGTTCTCCATCTGCTGACTTAACTTTGACTCCAGATCTTGGACTTTGCTTTTCAAACTTTGAATTTCATTACCAAGTGTGATCTTAGTCTCAGCAAGTTCTTTCTGAAGATCTTCAGTCATTCTCATGTACCTGCAAAGAGATTCATATACAATGGTGAGAGTAATTGGGTCCTCTGCTCCACCAACAGATTGCTCAGTGGTATGAGGAGCGTCATTGAACCCAGCAGGATAACCAGACTCATGTACAACATTAGGAGAACCTACATTGATTTGTTCTCCCATTGAATTTGGTGAAGGCAATCTAGTTTCAGGTTCAAAAGTCTGTAAGTCATCTTCAAACTCATGAATTTGCTCAACTGGAGCAACCTGAACTGGTGAAATGGTAGGACTTTGTACAGGGGTAGGTGGTGGTAAGTCAGTAGAATCAGGCAAAGGTTCAGCAGTTGTGGCTGGTAACTCTTCCATTACCACTGAAGGATTACCATCAGCAGCAACACCTGAAGATGATGGATTACCATCATCAGCAGCATAAGAAGCAGTCACATTACCAGCATTATCATCCTCAACTTCATTGGCATTCCCTTGAGGCAACATAGCTTCCAATACAGGGTAATGATCCCCAGTATAATTAGTTTTCATTGAGGCAAACAACTTAGAACCTAGACTTTTAATGGGTATATGAGTTGTATCCTCAGTGGTTATGTCTAATATTATTTGTAAAAATCTAGGATACATGAGAAACTTATGTTGTTCTTTATCTATATTTTCTAGCATATTTTCAAAAATAAACTTAGAAAAATTATAAGTTTCACCCTGAGAAAGACAAACAATACCACAACCTAGTTGCAAAGAGAACTGATTCCATCCACCACACTTGTTGCTCATACATTGAAGTAGCAGATGCACCAAATACCTCCACTTTGGACAGAATTGATTCTTGTGCCATTTGGATGTGTCAGTACTTCGATAACCAGCTCTTCTCAGCCCAGCAAGAATATCAGCAGTGTTGGAATGATACACACCATTTTCATCATCCAACTTAAGCTTTGTCCTTATCAACCCTTCTGTCACCACATACTCTACACCATCCACTTCAGCTACAATTTCTGTAGCAGATCTCTTGGTAGCAGTTGCCCAGAATTGCTTCACCAGGGATTCACACACCAAGTTAGGACAATAAGTCAAAGCATAATTTATCTTTGACCTTTGAAGAAACTCCACCATCAAATCAAATTCTTCATGTCCCTTCTTTGTTTTCAGAACTGCAAATTTGTTATGATCACCCTTCAATTCAAGTTGAGCCATTTGATTGAATGTGTGTGAGAGGGTTGTGAATTGCTCCAGAGATTAATGGGATTACTTGAAGTGTTAATCGAATAATCTTTGATTCGAAAAGATATGCACAATTAGTTAAATTTGGAAGTTACCCAATCGTGGTCAAAAATATCGGAACAGCTTATTGACCAAGTCTGACACAACTTCTAAATTTGAAAATTAACCTTTCAGCAGCAATGAAAGTCAAACCTGCTGAAGAGTAGTCAAACTTCAGCAGAATCAACCAATGGTAAAAATATCTTCGGTCAATATCTTTGTTTTACTGTGCCACCCAACTCGCATTAACTTTCGTAACCCCCAAAATTTCCTTATTTAATCATCCCAAATTACACATCTCATTCATCAAATTTCCCAAATTAACTCTCAAACCCTAATTACAAATATCCCCAATTCAGCAATCAGCACATGTCTTCCAACCCAAAAAATTCAGATGCATATTCCTCTTCTTCATCAGCAGAAGAAGGTGTGCCACCATATCCATGGGGGCTGGAAGGTTCAGCATTTGAAAGAGCTTTGGAGAAGCGCTGGGATGCAGAGGAGAGACGGTGGAATGCTCATTTGAAGAGTTACTCCAGCCATGTGTCCAATCCTGCTGAGAGAGAGCATGTCTCTCCCTTCATCTATACCTCTGATGAAGACTCCTCAGAGGAAGATCATGAAGAACCAATCTTTCTCCCTCCTTCCACACCAGAGAGATCCCAATCAAGATCAAGTAAAGGGGATCCATCTCTTTCAACATCACAGAATGTGGTGTTGAATCTTCCACATCAAGAACATATTGGACAAAGCAAGAAGTCCGAGATCACACATAAGGGAAAGGAGAAGCTGAAGTAGGTGATTGAGGGATGTAACCATGAGGCAAAGTTCTTGAGTATCCTCTTGACTTTAATTCATGAGCATCTTCCCAATCCTCCTTCTCTTCTTTTTCCATTTTCAGCTTCAGCTTCTTCATTGTACTTGTCATAGCCTCAAGTATTTTGTAATAATTGATAGAAGCTAGTAGTACTGAGTTAGCTAATAGTTTAGGAATGGTCATTGTAACTCATTTGTAATCTCAAATGTAAGCTGTAACTTGTTTCTATGAATGAGTGAAAAGATCCTCTTTTGGGTTAATTCAATGTATCAGACCTTCAGCATTATTCCTTTAATCAGTAGAAACCACATTCAGCATATTGACCACATTCTTTGACTTTAGCTTTTGGTGACATTAATCTTGGGACTTACATACTCAATACATCTGCAACCTAACCATCAACCAAACAAATACAACAAACAACTTGTACAATGTTATATGGTTAGTGTTAGAAATTCATAACATATAAAACTTCTACAAAAATATACAAAGTTTATACAGATATCATCCTCCCCTGAGGCATATGCCTCCCCTGAGGCTTATGCCTCCCCTTAAACTTTGCAGTTAAGGGTTTAACATGCCAATATGGACCACCAAATATTGAAACCTTGGTCCATCAAATGCCTTGGTTAATAAATCTGCCACATTTTCATCTGTGTGAATTTTGACCACTTTAACCAAATGTTTTTCATAAGCATCCCTGATAAAGTGATGTCTTATTTCAATGTGTTTGGTTCTATTATGAAAAACTGGATTTTTGACAATACAAATGGTACTCTGATTGTCAATGAAAATGGTAGTGTTCATGAAGTTATACCCATAATCCAGTAATTGATTCTGAATCCATAGAACCTGACCACAACAATTGGCAGCAGCAACATACTCTGCTTCAGTAGTAGAGGTAGCAACTATTGTCTGTTTCTTGCATTGCCAAGAAATCAGTCTTCTTCCAAGAAATTGACAACCTCCAGTGGTGGATCTTCTATCCAGATTGGCCCCCGCATAGTCACTATCACTGTAAGCTGCTAGCTGAAATGGAGACTCTTTGGGATACCAAAGACCTAAGTTTGGTTGGCCTTTCAGATATTTAAAAATCTTCTTGACAGCATTCATATGAGAAGTAAGTGGAGTGACTTGGTGTCTGGAACATGCACTCACAGCAAATGTAATGTCAGGCCTTGAGGCAGTCAAGTACATCAAAGAACCAATCATAGATCTGTACAAATGGACATTCACAGGGAGATCAGGAGTAAGATTGGTCTTAGTTTTGGGAGCCTCATATGGAGTAGTGGCAGTCCTGACATTTTCCATGGCAAACTTGGACAACATATCTCTGACATATTTCTCCTGATGTATGAAGATCCCATCAGGTTTCTGCTGAACCTGTAACCCCAGAAAGAAAGTGAGTTCTCCCATGGCACTCATCTGGAATTCTCCCTTCATTAAATCCTCAAACTCTCTACACCAGGCTTCTTTGGTAGAACCAAAGATAATGTCATCCACATACACCTGCACAAGTATAATATCCCTAGAATCTTTCTTCAGGAATAAAGTCTTGTCAATGGTACCTCTTCTGTAGCCATTCTTCAGCAGAAATGTGGAGAGTCTAGCATACCAAGCTCTGGGAGCTTGATGAAGGCCATAGAGAGCTTTAACAACCTTGTACACATACTCAGGATGATCAGGGTCTTCAAATCCCTTGGGTTGAGTCACATAAACCTCCTCCTCAATCTCTCCATACAAGAAAGCACCTTTAACATCCATCTGATAAACCATAAAGCCCATATAAGAGGCATAGGCCAAAAAGATGCGAATAGCTTCAACTCTGGCCACAGGTGCAAAGACCTCATCATAGTCAATGCCTTCCTCTTGTCGAAAACCTTGAGCCACTAGTCTTGCTTTGTTCTTCACCACAATACCCCTGGCATCTCTTTTATTCTTCAAAATCCATTTAGTCCCAATGGCATATTTCCCATCAGGAAGAGGAACTAGAATCCAAACCTGCTGATTCTTGAATTGCAGCATCTCTTCTTGCATAGCCTCAAGCCAACTTGAATCAGCCAGTGCTTGAGGAACACTAGTTGGTTCAATTTGAGAAAGAAAGCATGCAAATAAACAATGTTTGAAGTCTGTGTGATTGTTCCTCTTTTGATTGTAAACATAAGAGATAAAAGCAACTTCTCCATATTTGGTATTTTTGACTGTGCTTCTTGTTCGAACAGGGTCATTAGGATCACCAATAATCTTGGATAGAGGATGAGTATTGTGAATCCTTTTGGTAGTATGGGGTGGAACATCAATGTTGGCATCAATGTTGGTGATAGTTGGCTCAAACTCAGTATCATATGAGGCTGAGTTAAACAAGCCAGGCTTTGGTTGATGATTTCCAAGATCAGAGGGACTTGGAAATCTGGTAAAGGGCTTAGCAAAGTCTGCAGAGACTTCAGTAGAGATGGGAGATTGAACAGCAGCAGAATCAGCATCTTGAACATCATCAGTGGAAACAGGTGTGCCTTCAGCAGAATCCTTGTTGCCACTGACTGCTTGTGCGGATTGATGTAGGAGAGCTTCAGTTTCTTGTGTAACCTTGTTATTGAGTTTCTGAGCTTCCTGAGTAGCAGCATGTTCCTGCTTCTTCAATCTTGCAAGATCTTCTGCATAATGTGACTCATCATCTGGTTCAGCAGCAGAGTGATTACCTACAAGATGGTTAGATGGAAAAGATGGTACAACAAAAGTATTCTCTTCTGGCTCAGACTCACATTCTGAGTCATCATCCATGGAACCTGCAGGGTTAGAACTTGGATCTTTGACACCTGCATCAGGATTAGAAGCATGCCTAGTATAACCCAAATAGTCAGTCAAATAATCTAGGTCAAAATACCAAGAGTGGCCTTGTCCCTGAATATTTGGCTGATCTTCAAGAAACCTCAGATTAAGAGTCTCTTCAATCTTTTTAGCATTCAGATTATATACTCTGTAGGCCTTGCTATGAGCTGAATACCCAACTATATATCCCTCATCAGCCTTCCCATCAAATTTACCCAGAATATCAGCAGTATTCAGAATAGTCACCTTGCATCCAAAAGGCTTAAGGTAATGAATGTGTGGAACTTTCCCAGTGAGAAGTTCATAAGGTGTCTTGACATGTAGTCTAGTGATGGATACTCTATTCAAGACATGGCATGCAGTGCTGACTGCTTCAGTCCAGAACATAGTGGGGAGTTTTGAGTCTGCAAGCATTGATCTAGCAGCCTCAATGAGGGTTCTATTTTTTCTTTCAGCAACTCCATTTTGTTGTGGAGTTCTTGGAGTACTATAGTCCCTTCTAATCCCTTTAGACTTACAGAATTCTATGAAGACCACATTTTTGAATTCTGTACCATTGTCACACCTAATTCCTTTAACCTTTTTATTCAGCTGATTCTCAACTAAGGTAATGAATTCTTTCAGGATTGGAGTTGTTTCATCCTTAGTCTTAAGAAAGAACACCCAGCAAAACCTGCTATAATCATCAGTAATAACTAGGCAGAAGTACTTGTGATCAAGACTTCTAATGGGGGTTGGACCAAAGAGATCCATGTGTAGCAACTGAAGAGGTTCTGAAATGTTGCTCACTGCTTGAACTGATTTGTAAGAGGCTCTGTGTTGTTTACCCTTGTTACAAGCAATACAATTGTGCTCATTGGTGAAGAGTTTAGAAGGGAGGCCCTTAACAAGACCAAGTTTAGATAACTTGTTGATGGTCTTGTAATTCACATGTGCCATTCTTCTATGCCATTTGTTAGATTCATCCAGGGAAGCTTTGGCTACCAAACATGTTAGATCACCTTCAGGCTGTACTTCATTCAGATTGAATGTGTACAAATTGAAGGTCCTAGGAACTCTCAGCAATACAGTGGTGTCTTCTGGGAGTCTGAAGTCCTTGGAGAGTACAAGACACTCATCTTCAGAGAAGTAAACCTTATGTTTAGTGTCACAAATTTGTGATACTGAGATAAGATTAAAATTCTCCAGTTCCTTCACATAGTAAACATTTTCAAAGTCTAACAAGGGTGTCCTGATGGTTCCTTTCCCTGTAATTTTGCCATCTCCACCTCCAAAGGTTACAGTGCCCCCTCCTTCAATTGGTTCAAAGTCATGCATCTTATCCTTGTTTCCAGACATACTTCTTGAACAACCACTATCTACAATACCAACTTCAGTACTTTTTAAAGGATGTTCCTACAATAACAACAAAATATACAAAATTAGTACACATTGGAGACTCAAGTCATTGCTGACTTGAGCCTGCCTTGTGGATCATTAGTAACAGGCCATGTAGATGTTTTAGATCCACCATTGTTCTTGGGCCTGTATTGCATATTAGGTCCCTTCTTAGGCCAAGAACAACCTGCTGAGGACTTCACAGCAGTATTCCATTTCCCACCACCATTACACATTGGGTCAAAGTGATTAGGCCAATAACCATTGGAAAAGAAAGAACTAGTGGGTCGAACACATGATCTAGTACTGGTTTTTCTCCATGGAAAATATGAGTCAGCAGAATTAGGTTTCTGCTGATGTGGAACAAAAGATGGTATTTCACTAACATTTTTCCACATGTGCCTAATTTTTCTTTGACTACCACCTGCACCCATTCTTTGCTCATGATATGTACAATCCTTAATCAAGTGATATTTGCTTCCACAGACAAAACACTTCTTCTTTTTAGAAGATGTATTAAAACCAAAAGAATTTCCATAACATGAAAAAGTATTCAAATCACCATGACAAACAGAATTGTTTTTAACAAAGCCAAAAGTATTATTATGCAAAGAATTTAAAAACAAGTCTTCAGTAGCAACTGTCTTTTTATCAGCAGCAACTCTAGAAGGCTTGTATGGAATCTTGGATGAGGTCTTTGGTATGGTCTTGGTAGTGATCTTGGGCATAGTCTTGGGCAGGTCCAACTTCTCACTTGAATCACAGCTAGCAAATGAGGTAGACCCTTCATCAGAAGACTTGTCACTGGTACAACAAGAGACAAAGTCATTAGATTTCACAATAAGGTCTTGTAAGTCAGTTGACTTTTTGCCATATAAATGATGTGATCCATCAAAGTTAATAGGTTTGGTCAAGTCTATAGGCATGTGTTCCCCTCTTATAGGTCCAGGCACAGCATTCATTCCCCCTTCCTTAACATATTTAACAGGTGTTTGATAGGCTAAGGGTGGTTCAGGGTCAAGTACACTAGACATATCAGGGTAAGTTAGCTCTTCAGGGTCTATATATTTGTCATACCCTAATGCCTTTCTAGACCTAACTGATTGGCGACCATCAATTAACTTACTTAAATTAGATGCTCCTTCCTGCCATTTCATACGACCAGCTATCTCTTTATCTAATTTAGCCTGTAACTCTTGTTTTTCTTTTTCTAATAAAGACTTCTCCTTTTGAGTTCGTTGTAAATCTATCTTAGCAATCTCTAAATCACTTTCTAAAACTCTTACTTTTTCATCATATTTAATTTGATTCTTTTGAAACCATACTTTTTGTTTTTCTAGTGTTTTTAAAGCCATTTTATAAGACTCTACTTCTACATAACACTCATTGTATTTTGGTTTCAATTCATCAAATTCTTGTTTAAGCTCATTGTATCTCACACTACATCCAAACACACAATTGGTTACCTGAGAAATTCCCATCAAGGAGACTTGCTCCTTCTTGTCTTCTGAAGGTGTGAATGCCAGCAGATTCACTTGTGAAGATGTAGAAGCTTCCTCTCCAGTAGGTTCATGATCAGCCCAATCAATTTGATGATCCAGAGTCACCATTGCCTTTGAAGGTCCAGTCTTATTATTCCCTGCTTCCAATGGATAAGTACCATATCTAACTTCATCTCCAGCCTTTCTGTCTTTGCATTCTCTTGAAAAATGTCCCACTTGACCACATGTGTAACATTTAACCTTCCTTCTATCAAACCTCGCTGCTTCTTTTCCATTAAAAGCAAACTTTCTTCCAGACTTGGCTTCAAACCTTCTGATATTCATAGATATCATTGCAAGTTCCCATTTCAAATGCATCTCCTCCATTTCCAATGGATCTACTTGTTCAAAGTCCTCATAAGCAATAAACTGCTGAGGCTCATATTCAGCCACAAATGAATGAATAATATCCTCCATCACATTACTTGCTTTTGATCTAGGAGCAGTTTGATTATATGATTGAGAAGATGCTCCAGAAGAGTATGAACTTGAAGTTTGATGCCCAGGTTTAGTAGAAGCACCAACAAATGCAGAATGAGTGGATGGTCGTATTGGACTTCTCACATCAGGCTCAAGTGATTTAAGCCTATTGTAGAGGTCATCAAACGACATTAAATCCAACCCTCCTTTGGTCTTCATAGAAATACAAACTTGTAGCCAAGAAGGTGGCAAAGATCTCAGGAATTTAGAATTGCAGTCTTCATTGTCAGGTCTGGCCTTCAACTGGTTAAGTTGACTCAATATGCGATGAAACCTGTCATATCCTTTGTGAATACCTTCTTCTTCAGTTATCTGAAACTCCTGAAACTTTTGCTTCAATAAGGACTTCTGCAATCTTCTTGATTCCTCATTCCCACCAAATCTTGCTTTTATAGCCATCCAAATATCCTTGGCATCTTCCATAAAATGGAAGTCACCCATATGGTCATCAGGAATAGCTTGTAACAAGATTGTTCTAACTTTACTCTCCCTCTGAACAGCCAGAATCTCTTCAGCAGTTTTGGGTCCCACAATAGTAACAACTCCTTCAGCATCTGTAACATGCTTCTTCAGACTATTCCCTTTCTTAACTATCTCCCACAGATTCCAATCAATATTTGTGATCCAGTTCTGCATCTTCATGGACCACAGATGATACTCATCAGCATTCTTCAAGTATGGAAACTTAGCATTGCTGTTTGAGAGGTTAAGCTGTTGAAGAGAAGTGGTGTTAATGTTCTGGGTTGCATCAGCATCATCATCTGAACCAGGCATGATTGTGGATTTGTTTGGATGTGTGAAGGTGTAAGGTTTGTGTTTCTTAGTATGGCAGAGACTCTCTCGAGGCTCTGATACCACTTGTTGAACTTAAAGACCTTGATAGATCTTAATGAGCACTCTAGAATCGTTAGCTATGTTATTGTAATCAACAACACACTAATAGACAATCTCTGCAACTTGTATTTTTAAAGCGGAAATAAAACACAAGCTTTTAACTAAGAAATCTTGATCCTCTATGGATCTTTTATAATAATAATAACTCACTAAAAAGTTGTTCAATACATAAACGTGTGTTCCTTTTATACACAAGGAACCCTAAACCGTTTCACAAGAAACGTATATTCTAAAACTTCTAATAGATATGCATTATCACTTCCTAAATAAACTCATGCATATCCAAACAATATTACATAAAATACGGAATTACTAAATCCGCAGAAACTAATAAAGCTGAAACTATTCTTCAGCAGATATACTACTTCAGCAGAAACGAACCCTTCAGCAGAATCTTTTCAGCAGAAATAGCAGCAGAATCCTGACTTCACAGAATTCCCAACAAACAAAATCACTTCTTCATGCGAATTATGTAGTGGTCCCCATGACACTCGTGATTGTGTGGAACTCCCCGGAACAGCTTTTGCGGACTACGCATCCACGCGTACCGACGAAGCGGGAGATAAGTGGTACACTTTCAAGCCCGAGCCAAACACTTATGGTGATTCATGCAACCCCTCTTGGAAAAATCACCCAAACCTTAGGTGGAAACAAAATCAACCCAATTCTTCCAATCCGCCTAATCGTTACCAACCAAACGGTCCACCATCCAACCATACTTTCAACAACAATCCTTTTAACAACTATGGTAGTACCAACAATCTTGAAGGATTGATGTCAAAGTTCATGGCATCTCAAGAAGCTCGCATATCTAAGTTTGAAGCCGATTTCAAACAAAAGCAAAGCCAGATGACCACTAGAATTGATGCATTGTTGAAAGTTCTCAATGACCGAGAAATGGGAGCACTCCCGAGTGACACGGTTAAGAATCCGAAACTAACCGTTAATTCCATATCTTCAGTTTCGTCACCTACTTCGTGTCCACAATATTACTCGGTTAAATCAACGAGCACGTGTTTCAAACAAAACCAAGTTCCCCAAAAGGACTAATCAAATAAAACACCCATTATAGAGCCGGTCAAAAGCATTGTTGAAACACCTCTTACGCAAGACCTTG
Organism: Artemisia argyi; assembly: GCA_030686995.1. Lineage (NCBI taxonomy): Eukaryota > Viridiplantae > Streptophyta > Magnoliopsida > Asterales > Asteraceae > Artemisia > Artemisia argyi. Next base: position 29,332,121 of record CM060688.1, on the reverse strand, counting down.
ACGACGAATTCAAAGAACTTCACCTTGAACGCCCCGTCATTGATGTCTTAGCGCGTGCTCCCTACTATAGTGCCCTCCTAGAAAAATATGAGAAGTGTAAGCTAGGCAAAAATGGACCGCCTTCGTTCAAAACAAGTTGCCTAAAAAGCTTGATGACCCGGGTATATTTGTTTTGCCTTGTAAGATAGGAAGATCTGAAGCTTTCGACACACTAGCCGATTTAGGGTCAAGCCTCAACTTGATTCCCTTATCCTTATTCACCGCTCTTAAGCTAGGAAAGTTAGAGGAAACGGAGGTATTGATAGGGCTAGCGGATGGGAGTATTGCACACCCGGTTGGAATGATTAAGGATGTAGTTGTTCACGTAGGAAAGTTAACTATATTAGCGGATTTTCACGTCCTAGACATGGTTAGTGACACTACATGCCCATTATTGGTAGGAAGAGGATTTTTAGCAACCGCTAGTGCCATGATAGATTGCAAGGAATCAAAGATAACGGTAGGTGAAGGCGATACTTGGTCGGTGTATGATGTTAAGAAGCATAGTTATGATTGTGATGATGAACCAACACCGCATTGGGTAGAGATGAATAGGAGACCGTCTAGATATGGACCTTGGATAGAAAGGAACTTTATAGGACCTCAATGCCCATTCTATCTAGAAAAAGACTTTGTTAAAAAGACACATTCGGTAGAACAACTCATAGCTAGAGATGAGGAGCTAGACCCCTTTGAGGACCCCTTAGTCTTTAGGAAGATGATTGAGTTATTAAGCGTAATGCCTATTAACATAGAAAGGAATAAATGGAAAAGAGAGGGAGATAAGTGTAAATGGAGGTGGGACAAGCCACCTAAAGAAGGTGACGGGTCATGGCATATTAGAATGACCTTGTATGATCCGGATGGAGAAAAGTTTGAAAGGTCATACCATACTAAGGAAACCGATAGAAAGTTGAAACCTAAGTTTGATCCCAAAGATGTCCTCAACGAGGAACTCACCCGAATCACGTAGTAACCCATGACCTCGAGTCTAGCTACAAGACTCATAAATAAAGAAAAGCGCTTCTTGGGAGGCAACTCATGTTTTGTGTGATTTTATTTGTTTGATTGTTATTTGCTTCCGTATGCATGTTTTATTTTTATTGTTGGTTGATCATGTCTCTAAATTAAAATGTGGAAATACTTTACTATGTTGTTTGGCCTAGTCTTAACTCCAACCTAAAAGTATTTTTGCAAAAGATAAGTGTAAGGGGAAACCCCAAATATGTTTTCAAGAAACAAACCGATCATGATTCTCCACAATATTAAATGAGCATGTATATTCGTATTTGTTAGAGTCAAATGCTTGTATTGAGTCATAATGAAGTTTTGCAGGATTTTCCAGGAAGTAGGACCAAGTTTTTCCAGAAATTTTCCGGAAACTTAACATAAGAATTTCTGCAGGTCCATTCTGACGGCGTCAGAGTTTTACTCTTGACGGCGTCAGGAGTTAAAATCTGGAAATTTTACCGGTTTTGTTTTTCTAACGGAGTCTTATGGTTTTTGTGAATTATTAAGTTTTATAATCTCCAGGAAATCTGCAAACTTCATTCCACAAGCATTATATCTTATTTTGTTTTCTAGGATTTAGTAACTTATATAGGATGCCGCCGATTTTACGCGAGGTTGTCTTGTCTATTTTGTCAGGATTTACAGGTTATGTTCGACAAGGAGATGATTTATATTCTGGAAGGGAAGCTTTGATTGTTCGTCTTCTTGGAGGAAGATCTAACCTGGCCAACCTATAATCCATACCGAGCGAATCAGGGGAGTATTTGATTTCATTCTATTTACTTTTTCACTTTTACATTCTTTACTTGAACATTGGGGACAATGTTCATCTTAAGTGTAAGGGGAGGGTAAAAAGATGATACCTTACATATGCACTTTCGCTTGAGTTTGTTTTGTTTGATGGTAGATGTGTAATAAAACTATGAGAAATACTTGTTAGTGTAATTTTAGCGCCAAATTTAAAATTTTTTACAACATTTAGGAGTGAAACTTTAGCCATAGCAAGCGTCTCATGGATAGGAGATTGTATGACTAGCACATAACCGTATATCCAGAAAAATTTTCCACCCAAAAATGTGAGGTTCGCCTTTAGATTTGATAGGAAAAGCATTTACTATTAGTGCTTATGAGTGTACCGGTAGCATTTAGATTCTAGAACTTGCGTTAGTGATGCATCCCGAGACCGCTAGTGAGACTACATTCGTGTGGTAGGATTTACTACATGATAAGAGGCATTAGGATCACCCTTGTGTTAAACCCGTATTATAATTACTTGACCATTTAAGTCATATTACTTGGCTAGTTAAGTCAACTAATTTTTCCCACACCCTTAGCGTTGTACTCATTTTTAGTACACGATACCCCTAGTACACCCCTCCGAGCCTATCTTTTCATTTCTAACTTTAAGCATCTTACTTAAAGGAAGAATTTGTTACACCTCACTTAAATGTACAACCAAATCGCCTTAGCCTTCCGTGTATGCGCTCATTTTTAGTGCATTATTGTTATTTGTTAAACCCTAAGTTAACTTTCTAATTGATTACATGGTTGCTAAGTCGAGTCATATCCTTGTACATATTGTTTTGGGACGATTGGGACTCATGGGTAAGTACTTATTTTATGGAGTAATGGGGAAGAACATAATATTATTACCCCCATATGTGCGTTAATCTTAAAAGTGCTCCAAGTGTTTTGATTTTCTTAATTCGAGTCATTAGATTAGTTAATTGTAAAGTATGTAAAGATTCAAGTGTAAAGGGAATGTTCATTCCCTATGATGTATTATTTTGGATGGTAGGGTAAGAGTGTATGCAAAAAAAAATAAAAAAAAAAAAAAAAAAAAAAAAAAAAAAAAAAATCGAAAAAATCAAGAAAAAGAAAAAAAAAACAGAAAAAGGAAAAAGAGAGAAAAAAAACAAACGGACTACCATCCCTTTTCATTCTATGTTCATTTTATGTTTTTAGTTATTTTTCATTTGTTAACTTAAGTCGAGTCTAGTCTTGGCTTAGCAACGCCATCTTGTACATGTAATTAACCAAGATTGTTAACTCGCCACCAGTAAAACTTCCTTTATCCAACAAAACCGTGTAATTCATATCCCTATACCTAACGTTACAACCCTTTAAAAGACCTCTTTGATAGTTTATCCTAGGTGCTTACGCCATGTGGTGGAGGTTTGATCCTTTCCCAAGCCTATGGTAATCTATTTTGCTATGACAGGTAGTGAGAGATATCTTCCATTTCCATAATGTTATATTACTTTATTACACCCGAGAGATGTGAGTATCTAAACACTATTTGTGAGGTGCTAGTGTATGACCTCCGTGCTTGTCTAATGGTCTTTAGTGGAATGATTATTTGTTGTAATTACTTTTATATTAGTGTTAAATGACCCCTAACTTGTCTTTTGAGTAGAATAAAAGCGCATTTGCTTGAGGACAAGCAAATCTCAAGTGTAAGGGTATATGATTAGGCGAAAAATGATCCGTTTTTAGGGGGTCATTTAAGCCCGAATCCGAACTTATTTGATCAAATATTGCCCTAAATCGTTCCTTTTGTGATTTTAGGTACTTGGAGAGTGAATTCTGGAAAAGAAGCCATTTTGGACGTTTTTGGAGCATAAAAGTGAAGAAAACGGCAAAGTCTCAATTTTCCATGTTGGGAACAGTACATGAAGGCGTCAAGAGTAAACTCATGACGGCATCAAACCTCAAGAATTAAAATCCGTAGCTGATGACGGCGTCACACACAGGGCGTCAAGAGTAATTTGTGTGACGGCCTAGGCCTTGACGGCGTCAGAAGTAGATCAAGGCCGTCCGAGGAAGTATTTGGCGGCGAGATGACGGCGTCACACCTTTGTTCTTGACGCCGTCATCCCTATTTTCCTATATATAGTTTTCTAGTTTTTCACATTTAAGGAGAGAAGTTTTAGAGAAACCCTAAAGACGATTTTGGTGCAACTTTTACAGGTTTTTAAGGGTTCCAAACCCTTGATACCTTGCATTGTAATTGAGATAAGTTTTCTTCTAATTCAATCAATATGTCTATGTGTTGGTTGTCTATATCTTGTTCTTGTCTCAATTCCATTATGCTAGGCTAGATCTCTTTTGTGTTTGCTTAGATCTAATGAAACCTAGATATTGATTATGTGTTGATTACTTGTTTATTCTTGTTTTGGATGAATGATTTATATGTTAGGCTTAAGAAAACTGGCAGATCTCCAAATGGTAACATGCTTGAATGTCTTAAGAAACATGAACCGAGGCGTACTAGGTCTTTATTGGTTGTATTTAATGCATGAGCCACTGTTTACAATCCCTATAGTTGTGCTGGGCATGGTGTAGGAGGAGATAAGAGCTCATAGAATTGGGGAGTTATGTATGCCACCCCATGAATGGTATTAAGGAATACAATCCGTCATCCATGCAATTATAACAAGTAATTAACGTGTAAAAGATATCTAGGGAGTAGTGAAATCTAAGTAAACACATTTTCTCCAATTACTGCTCACAACCTTAGTATAACTAGTTTATTTTCATTTTTAGTATTTTATTTTGATTACATCTTAGTTTTGGGTTAGTTGAATAGCAACTAATTCCGCCCACCCTTCCAAAACCCAAGATTTTTACTTGCTTTCTAAAAAATATAAAAACACAAAAATAATCATCCCTCACCTTTAGAACTAGTATTTAGGCTTTCTAATCCTAGCGACACTATTCCCAAGCTGAACGATCAATCCCCCGGTACTTGTCACTATACTATACTACAACGATCAGGTACACTGCCTGGTGGGGGTTGTAAGCTTCTCGAGATCCCTCGAGAGGTAAAGCCTGTTGCGATTCCCACGCATCACATACCAACGACTGGTGGACACAGCTTTCGAGAAACAAGTAGGCCGCAACTTGGAGGTCTATGTGGATGACCTTGTCATCAAAAGCCATACAGAGGATGAATTGGTACGCGACATCGAGGAAACGTTCAGAACATTGGGAAGAATAAACATGAAGTTAAATCCCAAGAAATGCACCTTTGGCGCAACCGAAGGCATGTTCCTTGGATACTTAATAGAGCCCGATGGAATCAAGCCTTGTCCAGAAAAAACAAAGGCTGTTATTGATCTCCCCTCACCACGCACACTCAAAGAAGTCCAGTCATTAAATGGAAAGTTAGCAGGGCTAAACCATTTCTTGTCTAAATCAGCAGACAAGTCACTCCCTCTCTTTAAAACACTCACGAAGTGCACAAAAAAGGGAGATTTTCGCTAGACCGAAGAAGCGGAGGAAGCTTTCCAACAACTTAAACACCATCTGGCATCTCTTCCCAAACTTGTCGCACCGCGACCAGGGGAAGAGCTAATCATGTACTTATCGGCAACTCATGGAGCAGTTAGCGCAGTGCTATTGACAGATAGGAACTCCGTCCAGACACCCATATACTTTGTAAGCAAAGCCCTGAAGAAGACAAAGACTAACTACAGCGCTATGGAAAAGCTGGTCTTAGCTCTAGTATTCGCAGCCAAAAGGCTACGCAGATACTTTCAAGCGCATCCAATAGCTGTAATCACCGATCAGCCAATCAAACAAGTTATCTCTAAACCTGACGCATCAGGACAGTTACAAAAATGGAGTGTACTGTTAAGTGAATATAACATCTCATATAGACTGCGCACTGCAATCAAAGGACAAATCTTAGCCGATTTCATCGTGGAGAAGCCAGATACTGACAGCCCAACATCTGCAACAGAAACAGATCTACAGGAACCCTGGATTCTGTTCACAGATGGGTCTTCATGTGTAGATGGATCAGGCGCGGGCCTTATTCTTACAAATCCAGAAGGTATGGAATTCACCTATGCGCTGCGCTTTGAATTCACAGCCACAAACAATGAGGCAGAATACGAAGCCCTACTAGCCGGACTACGCATCGCAATCCAAATGGGTCTACGCAACCTGGAAGCGAATGTAGATTCTCGGCTAGTCGCTAACCATGTGCTAGGTGAATATGAAGCCAAGGATGAACACATGATCCAATACCTTGAAAAGACCAAGTCCTTAATCAAAAACTTTGACAGGTTCACAATAAAACAGGTGCCCAGAGGAGATAACAGGAAGGCTGATGCACTCAGGAAGATCGCATCCACAAGCTTCGCGCACCTCTCAAAACAGGTATTGGTAGAAACCCTGAAAAACAAGTCAATCTTGGAAATGGAGATATCCACAGTGATAGAAGAACAAGATCCTACATGGATGACACCTATCATTGAATTCATTAGCAAGGGAACTTTACCACAAGACCATAAGGACACTCGAAGAGTGCGGCGCACAACGCAGCAATTTGAACTACGAGACAACATACTCTATCGACGCTCTTTCTTACAACCATGGCTTAGATGTGTTGGACCTCTTCAAGCAGACTACGTACTCAGAGAAATCCACGCTGGATCATGTAGTATGCACTCAGGGCCGCGATCTGTGGTGGCAAGCGCTCTAAGGTCAGGGTATTATTGGCCAACCATGCATCGCGACGCACGCAATCTGATAAAGAAATGCAGCAATTGTCAAGTACATAGGCCAATCCCGCGCCGACCACAACAAGAGCTAACACCCATTACCTCACCGTGGCCATTTTATAAATGGGGCATTGACAACGCGGGACCCTTTCCAATTGTAGCAGGAGGAGTAAAATTCCTCATCGTAGCCATAGACTACTTTACGAAGTGGATTGAAGCAAAGGCGGTGGTGAGCATCACAGGAAACCAAGTCAAACGCTTTGTCTGGGACAACATTGTCTGTCGCTTCGGACTACCGGGAGAGATTATATCAGACAACGGAAAACAATTCTGTGATAACCCATTCAAAGATTGGTGCGTGCAATTGAACATCACGCAACACTTCGCTTCAGTAAAACACCCACAAACCAATGGCCTAGTTGAGCGCGCAAACCGCAGTCTAGGGGAAGGAATAAAAGCGCGCCTTGACAGACACAAAGGAAGGTGGGTGGACGAGCTCTCGCATGTCTTATGGGCGCATCGCACAACAATCAAAACCAGTACTGGCGACACGCCATTTTCCCTCGTCTACGAAACAGAAGCCGTCATACCAGCTAAGATAGGAATGCCAACTATACGAACAGCAGAGGTCAACGTCACAACAAATGACGAGGAGCGGCGCATAGACTTGAACTTACTGGAAGAAAGGCGTGAACGTGCAGCTATACGCGAAGCAAAGGCCAAAGCAAAGATGAAGAAATATTATGATGCAAACGTCAAACACACTTCATTCAGGCCAGGAGACTTTGTTTACTGCGCCAATGATGCGAGCCACGCAGAAGACACAGGCAAGCTCGGACCAAAGTGGGAAGGACCTTACAAGGTCACAGATGCACTCGGAAACGGTGCATACAGACTGCGCGATATGGAAGGTCACGACCTAGCGCGCACTTGGAACATCTGCAATCTTAAAAGATGTTACTTTTAGGCTACGGCCATTACGCAGATACCTTTGCATCCTAAGAGGTGCCCAATAAGTGTTTGTTTTTTCTTTCCTAGGAATTGTATTTTTATTTTTTCAAAAACTTGCAAGTATCAATAAAATGTTATGGTTTCTAGCTAACTCCATAGCGTATTTCACTTTATTGCGTACATACTTATATATGTCAATATTATTATCTTATATCTTTGCCTACATGGCGTGCATGCACTAATTAAAGACCCACGAAGGCATAAAGGATGAGTAAACCTACTAATTCACTCGTTGAGTAAGAGGGTTGCAAACCCATCAACATTGGATCACGTATCCTTGCTAAGCGCCTTACTTTTGAGACGTTGAGGTAAGTTTCACGTGCGCATCCCACGACGGGTGCGCAAATATTAGGTACACCGTACAAGCTTAGCAAATAACGAGCCAAGACACTTGGTCAAATAACAAAACTTAGCAAACAATGTAAGTATATTTTTTAAAGTCACGCACTTACAGAGCCAAGACACTTGGTCAAATAATTAAACTTAGCAAACAATGCAAGTATATTTCTTAAGTCACGCATGATGAGTGCTCAAACACTCATCATTTTTATCGTATCTGGACTGCCAAAACATCCAAAAACACCCAAAAACGCATCAAAATACACAATTTATCCCAAAAGTGTGTTTTATATGTTTTAGATGCAAAATGTTTAAAAACAAATGAAAAATGAACAAAGTTTGCATAATTGGCAGTTTCAGTCCCTCAAGTTTCAAAATTTGGCAAAACTAGTCCCTGGAAGTTTAAAATAAAAGAAAAGTCAACCCAAGGCAAAGAAAAGTCAAAAATTATCAAAATAAGTCCTTGGGTGAAAAAGTTTGAGAAAATTACACTTTTACCCCTCAAAATCCAAAATTGCAATAAAAGGTCCCTGGAGTTTCAGTATTTGGCAGATTTGGTCCCTGGTGGGATAATTTTGAAAGAAAAATCATTTTTGGTCCTTAAAAATCATAAACTATCAAAAATGATCCTTTGGTGTGAAGTTTGAGGAAATTACAATATTGGTCCCTCAAGTTTGGAAATTTGGCAATTATGGTCCCCGGATATCTAATTTTGAAAAAAATTACAATATTGGTCCTTGGATAGTGGAACTTGGCATAATTTACCTTTGGAAGGTATTTGGAATAAATTACAACTCAAGCCCCTCTACTTTGCCGAAATTACATGAATGGTCCTTGTGCTTTGTTAAGTTAGTATACAAACGGACCCTTTATATTTTTAACCCAATTCCAAACCCATTCACCCCCTTTTTGGTCTGATCCACAAATAATACCCCTGGCCCAAATCTACCAGCCCACCCCCTTATCCGTTTTAAATAATACCACCCCAGCCTTTGACCCGTTGACTCCCACCATCTCCACACCCCCACTCATTCCCTGCTACCAGCCAAGCTTACCATCATCACCCCTACTCTTATCACTCCTGCAACACTCAACCCCCCCCCCCTTGGTACTCCAAACCAAACACTAACATCCAAAAACTACCCCCTGGCCTTAATAATCAAGGAAGCAGACAAGAGCAATTTGGGCGCGAAAAGTTTTAAACGGCCAAGATTGAAAGTATTGATCCAATGGTTGTTTTCATTGCTGGGAAAGGACAAAGACTCCTCAGAAACCCTAATTTGGAGTATAAAAAGGAAAGAGAAGGAGTAGAGCAGCCTATCTAGTTTTTAGTTATTTTTAATGTAATTTCTTTTTTTTCAAGCAGTGTACTTTTGAATCTCAATCCAATTATCAGTTGTAATTTCTTTTTCAGTATTAATAAAAAGTGTTGTTTTAGAAATTTAAGTGTGTTTTGCATTTCCAGTCTCATAAAATTATAAACATAAAAAAATAAATAAACAGAAAATAAAAAAAAATAGAAGAAAAGCAAGAAATAGCATGGAGCAGGGTGGATATGGGATGGCCCTGGGTTAGTGAATCCATGGGGATTCAATAGGAATTGTAATTGTGGTCCTTGGTTTCCTGGTTTGTGGCTGGATTGCACATTGTAAGGATTCTTACACAATTTCTCATTTAACTGTATAACTCTCTTTCATTACTCATATCTGTGTTTTCTGTGTTTATTAAGGTTTATTTAAGTGACTTTGTGCTTAATATTGAATTTTTGTTGGCTTAGTTACTTTGTGAGCACATTTCACAATTTCTTTAGTAAAAATTAGTAGTAGAGTAATTTTGGTTAGTTGTTGTTCTTGTTGGTAATTACCTGCTCAACTCAGCTCATCTCACCTTAATAAACATTTGTGAATCTAAATTGTGGCCTGAAACATTCTAGTGTTTCACTAATCTCATAACAGTCCACAAATAGGGGTGTTTGGCTTAAGCCTTTCAAGAAGGCTTAGGGGAATTTGGTGGTCATTTTTTGGTTCAGTCCTGATACACTAGAGTTATTAGGGTTAAAAGAACCATAAAATCAGCAAAAAAGTGAGTGGAAGTCAAAATCTCACAAATCAATCCCACACAGTCAACTGTGTGGGTTTTGTAGTCCATAAAGCTTCAACATTGGTTAAAATATGGTTGATTTTCATTAGTTTAAATCTATTTAAGCTTAGTAGTGTGTTTTAGCTCAGAAAATTAGCATCTAAGTTCATTAAAGTCAAAGTGCAAAGTTTTGATAAAAAGTCAAAGTTAAAACCTCAGATTTTCATCAAAATGGAAATAATTTTCATGATTTGTGTGTTGTGATTTGGGATCTGAATTTTGTTGTGAGTAAACCCTACCACCTGAACTTTAGATTTCCACACTTGTCATAATTTTGTGATTTTTCCCTTGGACAATATTGCCCCTTGAAGTAGGCTGCAGGGCAAGACAACTGCCCTGTCTCAGCAGCTCAGTCCACCCATCCAACTTTGGTGGTCCATTGTGGTTAACCCAGTGGGTCCCACACCCCATAAGTTGATCCTTACAACCCCCCTCCTACCATAGTTGACTTATTGACCCTTTGTTTGACCTTTTGACTAGTGGACCCCATCTGCATTTAGTCCTAAACCTTGTCCCAAAACTGTCTCGGACTTGTGATAAGCAAATGCTTATTTGTTTGTTGTAGCTTATTTAAGTTGCTTAAGTGCTTAAAACTTGCTTAACTCAGTTCATTTAACTCAGAGAGACCAAAATTTGTCATTATGGACCCCACTTTCCTTCATTTGAGCTAAATACCTTCCACAGTCAACAAAAGTCAACTGTGGGATAAATAAGCACTCCAAGTGCTTATTTCTTGGGTTACTGTAAAAGTGTTTTTATTAAAAGTTTTTGTTTTTAGTATTTAATCAGTTTGGAAAAAGAAAAAACCAAAAAAAATCAACTTTAATTATAGTGATAGCTTCTATTTAATAGGATTTATTATTTTATTTTTCTTTTTAGCTTATTTATAAGTAATATATCAATTTTATATTTTTAGAAATTCTATTTTAGGTTAAAGTAATTTTAGAAATTTTTCCAGATTTTTATTTTGTCTTTTAGTGGTTTTTATAATTAATTTTAGTTTAATTTAGTTTTAATTAATATTAATTAATTAAATAGCATAATTAGATTTTACAAAGTATAACCTAGTTTTTATAATTTTTCTAACTTTTATTTTAGTTAAAACATTTTTATAAATTTTTCTAAAATTATTACTGTTCATTTTCTATTTTTTATAATATAATTAGTTTAATTAGAAATTAATAAGTAATTAGATTAATAATTAGTTAATTAGCTTAAAAATACATAAAATAAACTTTTTATAATTTTTTAGGATTCCCATGATGGTTAATTAGATTTGTAAAATTTTTCTTAATTTTCTAAGTCTTTTTAGTATTTTTAATAATTTTAATTAATTAATTAGTTAATAAATAGATAATTAGTAATTAATTAATAATAAATAATTAAACAGTGTAAAAATAGTTTTTATTTTTCTTAAAATTTTCTTTAATTATTAGAATTATAAAAATATTAATTTTACACTTGTAACCCTTCCCGTCCATCAGTTGTACTTTTGATTTCGTTCGTCTGAGTACGTTTTTAATTAAAACGTACGTTTTTAGGTTTTAGCTCAAATCTTTGTAATCTTAATTCTCGTAATCAATCACGTAGCTTTCCTAAGCTACATTTGTTAATAATTTTCAAATAATTCTAATCATAACCCTTTTCTGTGAATAATTACCCGATCACGAATACGCTAAAGTTACAATTCACACTTCAACGGGACTTAACGACCTGGTGATACCTTATATTACCCGGAGCATTGACCTAGGCTATTTGACTTTGTTGACCATTACTTGGTCAATATAAGTTGACGGTTTAGCATCAATCAATTTTTGGCGCCGCTACCGGGGAAGTGTGCGCGTTTCTATAGCGTTATTTGAGATTAGTGATCTCACCTCATTCACTGTACAAATACCACCACTTTTGTAAATTTTAAATCAAAATACAAAAAAGTCATTAACACTTTTCCTAAAGTGTTAAAACTCCAAAAAAAATTAAAAACAACAAAACAGATCGTAACGTTTTCTGAATCGGTTTTCTTTTAAGGTGATTCTTAAAGAGAAACGATTTTGGTAAACGAAACGATACCAAAAATATTTTCCAAAAGTTTTTAAACCCATACACAAAACACAAAAACATCCGTCTTTTCTTGTGAATAATAATAATTACATAAAAACCAACCGTCGCAAACCAAGACAAAACACCTACCAACTGGGGGTGTGAACATAATAAGTTCCCAAACAAAAGATAAAAACTTGCCTTTGTATCCTTGTGAGTGGTGTACCTTTCTTAAAGAAGCCATTCACTCGTGATTATTGGTTTAAGTTCACTGTTGATTTGCCTCGATTTTGTTTTGATTGGTTTTTTGTTCCTAGTGCATGCGCACTCGTTCTTCTAGGTCTACTAGCCCATTACGTGAGCTTGTACGAATACCTAGAAGACGTCGTCGACGTTCAGCACCAACAGTCGGATCTGAGATCCGTACTGTTCCCACATCTTCCGTTCTCATGGCTGCTGAGTCAACTATGAACGAGCTTCTCCAAGCACCCGTTGAGGGTTACGGAGATGCTATCGTTGTTCCGGCCATCGTGGCCGAGAATTTTGAGCTTAAAACTGGGTTGATAAACCTGGTCACTTCGCGTCAATTCTACGGTTTTGAGAGGGACGATCCTCAAGATCACATTCGATGGTTTAACAAAATTACATCAACCATCAAATGCAAAAATGTCCCTAAAGAGGCAATTAAACTTCTTCTCTTCCCATTTTCCATCGATGGGGCTGCCCGGATTTGGCTTGATAAACAAACCCCTCGATCGATTGTAACATGGGAAGATTTGGTAAAAAATTTCGTGAATCAATTTTTTCCTCCTTCCAAAACCACAAGTCTTAAGAATGAGATCATGAAATTCACGCAGAAATTTGATGAATCATTTAGTGAGGCATGTGATCGCTATAAGGAATTGCTCCGCAAATGCCCTCACCATGGCTTTTCCGAGTTGATGGAACTCGATACTTTCTACAATGGTGTGAGCCAACTCGATCAGGACTCTCTTAATTCCTCCGCGGGAGGTAATTTCTTGAATCGAACCACAAAGGATGCTTTAGCGATCATTGAAAATAAGTCTAAGGTCCGCATTCCACGAAGCAAGCCGGTTGTTTCTCAAGCGAATGTTAGTCCTTCTACCTCATCGCCCGTGGCTCAATCTAGCACCGATGCTAGACTTGACAAGCTCACGGAAGCTATTCATGCCTTGGTTCTCACCAAAAGCAAGAAAGTTTCTTCTCCTCATTCTTCTCCACAAGCTGAAATAAAAAAGGTAGAAGTTTGTGTCACGTGTGGTGGTCCACATTCGTATTACAATTGCACTGCCACTGAAGGCAATCCATTTGAAGTCAATGCAATAGCCGGAAGTTCCAACCAAGGAGGTAACCAATACCGTCCTCAAGTGGAACCAAACTACCGTGCTAGCGACCTAGGTGGACCACCCGGGTTTCCTCAAAATCCAAATAGGTATAATCCTAATCCACCAAGGGGTAATAACATGCAAAATCAAACTCATACCCCGGTGAATCAGTACCCACCCCAAAGGGGTAATCAAGGGTATTCAGCTCCTAATTACCAAGACCCTCTCCCTAACGAGCTCAATAACTACATTAAAGTTAATGAGACCAAAATGAGGGCAATGCAGAATCAAATCTCAAATTTGAAGAATGAATTTCAATCTTCAATAACCAAGCAAGGTAATGAGCTGAAGAATGAGCTTATAGCAACAAACAACAAAATTGATCAATCTCAAAACAAGATTGAGAATATGTTTGCTAGTCTCATGAGTCATATCGCTCCACCCTCTACTTCGGGAGGCCTTCCTGGTAATACAGTTGTCAACCCTAAGGGTGAACTCAAAGCTATTACCACACGTAGTGGTAAAGCTTATGATGAACCACCACTACCTCCTCCTCCTCCTCCTTTTCCCAAGGTAGTGGAAAATGAGCCTGAGGCAACCAAGGACAAGGTGCAATCTACTAGCCCACGAAGTACCGCACATGTCCACCCTTAGGATGTTCCAAAGACCAAACCAGGAGTTGTATTTGAACCACCAATAACTCCTGTTGAGAACCCTAAATCCAAACCTTCGATACCATACCCATCTCGACTTAATGAGCAAAAGCTCCGCGAAAAGGCTAGTCACCAAATGGATAAGTTTTATCAAATCTTTCAAGATTTGCATTTTGACGTTAGCCTTGCGGATGCTATCATCCTGATGCCCAAATTTGCATCGATGATCAAGAACTTGTTAAGCAACAAGGAAAAATTGTACGAAATGGCAAAAACTCCTTTGAACGAAAACTGCTCTGCGGTTATCTTAAAGAAGCTTCCTAAGAAGCATGGAGACCCTGGCAGATTTCTCATTCCATGTGTTTTCCCTGGGATGGTTGAATGCTTCGCCTTGGCCGATCTTGGCGCGAGCATCAACCTGATGCCTTACTCAGTATGGGAGAAACTCTCTCTTCCTGAACTTACTCCTACGTGCATGACTCTTGAGCTTGCCGATCGTTCGATCTCTCGTCCACTCGGCATTGCTGAAGACGTATTCGTGAAAGTAGGAAAGTTCCATTTCCCCGCTGACTTCGTTGTTGTTAAGTTCGATGCTGATCCAAGGGTTCCTCTCATTCTTGGAAGAGGATTCCTGAGGACGGGCCGTGCTCTAATTGATGTGCACGAAGAGGTAATAACTCTTCGTGTTGGTAATGAAGCAGTAACATTCAACCTCGATCAAACTGCTAGGTACTCCTCAAATTGTGACACTGAATCGGTTAACCGAATAGATGTCATTGATGTTGCGTCCGAGGAGTACGCTCAAGAGGTTCTAGGTTTCAATGATAATTCTTCGAGTGAAAACCTTACTCCATCTTCTTACCCCATCATTGCCAATTCTTTTCCTTCCCTCACTCCGTTTGAGGGAAGTGACTTCATCTCAAAAGAAATTGAGGCCTTTCTCAAAAGTGATTCGATTCCCGATGGAATCGATAACCAAGAGATTGACCTCGAGAGGGATATTCTCATACTTGAAAAATTGTTAAACGAAGATCCCTCTCCTCTTCCTGTTCTACCACCAACACTTCATAAAGAGGAGATAAAAAATGTTGAGAAAACTGATGATTCTCCTCAGGTCGAGCTCAAAGAGTTGCCTCCTCATCTTGAGTATGCATTTTTGGAGGGTGATGATAAATTACCCATCATTATTGCTAAAAACTTGAAAGATGAGGAGAAAACCGCGCTCATAAAGGTTTTGAAGTCACACAAAGAAGTTCTAAAACTTCTTGATGCTGGATTGATTTACCCTATTTCAGATAGTCCATGGGTGAGTCCCATTCATTGTGTTCCTAAGAAGGGTGGCATCACTGTTGTCACCAATGAGGATAACGAGTTGATTCCAACTCGTTTGGTTACGGGGTGGCGTGTATGTATAGATTATAGAAAACTCAATGAAGCCACCCGTAAAGACCATTTTCCTCTACCCTTCATGGACCAAATGCTCGAGAGATTAGCCGGGAATGAGTACTATTGCTTCCTCGATGGTTTCTCGGGATACTTTCAAATCCCCATTGATCCACAGGATCAAGAGAAAACTACCTTCACATGCCCTTACGGAACCTTTGCCTACCGTCGCATGCCTTTTGGTTTATGCAACGCTCCTGGCACTTTCCAAAGGTGCATGATGTCAATCTTTTCTGACATGATCGGAAAAACAATGGAGGTATTCATGGATGACTTTTCGGTCATTGGGGATTCGTTCTAATCTTGTCTCTCCCACTTGGAAAGTATGTTGAAACGATGTGAAGACACAAACTTGTGTCTCAATTGGGAGAAGAGTCACTTTATGGTCAAAGAGGGCATTGTCCTCGGCCATAAGATTTCAAAGAATGGGATTGAGGTTGACAAAGCCAAAATTGATGTCATTGCAAAATTACCTCATCCCACTACCGTCAAAGGTATTAGGAGCTTTTTGGGTCATGCCAGTTTTTACTGTAGGTTCATTCAAGATTTTTCTAAAATCGCCCGGCCTTTGACCCATCTCCTCGAAAAGGATGCTCCTTTTATCTTCTCACCTGAGTGTGTAGAAGCTTTTGCAACTCTAAAGAAAAAGCTTACTGAGGCACCTATTCTTGTTTCCCCCGATTGGGACTTGCCCTTTGAACTTATGTGTGATGCTAGCGATTATGCTATAGGGGCAGTCTTGGGGCAACGAAAGTCTAAACATTTTCAGCCTATACACTATGCCAGCAAAACTATGACCGAGGCTCAAAGCCATTACACCACCACCGAAAAAGAATTATTAGCTGTGGTGTATGCTTTTGAAAAATTCCGGCCATACTTGATACTGACCAAAAGCATAGTGTATACGTATCACTCGGCTTTGAAGTACCTTTTTGCAAAACAAGATGCAAAGCCGAGACTTCTTCGTTGGGTTCTCCTCCTTCAGGAATTTGATATCATTATTCGTGATAAAAAAGGAGCTGAGAACCTAGCTGCTGATCATCTCTCCCGTCTTGAAAACCCCCATCAAGATGTTTTCGAGAAAAAGGAAATAAATGAAACATTTCCTCTCGAAACCCTCAATGCGGTTTCATTTCGTGGAGATTCTATTACCCCCTTGGTTTGCCGATTTTGCAAATTACCTTGCGGGTAACTTCATTGTGAAAGGGATGTCGTCCCAACAGAAAAATAAATTCTTTAAAGATGTGAAACATTATTTCTGGGACGACCCCTACCTTTTCAAAATATGTGCGGATCAAGTCATCTGGCGGTGTGTTTATGGTCAAGAAGCCGCTGAAATTCTTAAGGCTTGCCATGCTGGTCCCACGGGGGGCCACCACAATCCAAATTACACCGCCAAAAAGGTGTTTGACTCCGAATTCTTTTGGCCCACAATTTACAAGGATGCCCATGAATTGGTCAAATCCTGTAACGCTTGTCAACGTCACGGGAATATTTCACAAAAGAATGAAATGCCGCAAAATGCGATCCAAGTTTGTGAAATATTTGACGTATGGGGCATCGATTTTATGGGGCCATTTCCGTCATCTCATGGAAACAAGTATATACTCGTGGCAGTTGACTATTTGTCAAAATGGGTTGAAGCGAAAGCTTTACCCACAAATGATGCCCGAGTAGTCGTGAAATTTTTGAAAGCTCTCTTTGCTCGATTTGGAACTCCACGTGCTATAATTAGTGATCGTGGTACGCATTTTTGCAATGACAAATTTGATAAAGTCATGCAAAAGTATGGTGTAACTCACCGTCTTTCTACTGCGTACCACCCTCAAACAAGTGGACAAGTAGAAGTTTCCAATCGAGGCATAAAGAGAATATTGGAAAGAACCGTTGGGGAAAATCGTGCATCTTGGTCGGATAAATTAGATGATGCATTTTGGGCTTTCCGTACGGCGTATAAAACACCCATTGGGTGTACGCCATACAAGCTTGTGTACGGAAAAGCGTGCCATCTTCCGATCGAGCTTGAGCATAAAGCCTATTGGGCTCTCAAGCATGCCAATTTTGACCTCAAAACGGCGGGTGATCATAGAAAAGTTCAACTAAATGAATTAAACGAACTTCGTGATCAAGCTTACGAGAACTCTTTGATCTACAAGGAAAAGACAAAGAAGATTCATGACTCAAAAATAAAAAACCGCATTTTCAACGTTGGTGATCGAGTCCTTCTTTTCAACTCCAGACTCAAGATCTTCTCGGGAAAGCTCAAAACCCGATGGACTGGTCCATTCACTATCGTTAAGGTTTATCCTTATGGCACCGTCGAGTTATCTCAAAATGACGGCCCTAATTTCAAAGTGAATGGACATCGTCTAAAGCACTACTTTGGAGAGGACATACCATCCATGGTTGTCCCGGATCTCCAAACTTTCCCCAAGGACAATTAAATTCGGGGATCGAGTCAAGCTAGCGACTCGGTGAACAAAAATTAGCAACATATATGGGTTTTCACCCGTATTTCTGACTTCTTTCTACTTTCTACCACCCTAGTGTGGGGGAATGGCCAACCCCCCGCTAATTTGAAAATGTATATATGTATATAAGTTCATAAAAAAATGTGATTGTATGTACAGATAAATAAAGTGAAAAATACAAAACAAAAATTCCACAGTTAGCTTCGAATATTATCTTTTTACATTCATAGATTCGGCATAATAGCCGGGACTTTGAATATTGAGGACAATATTCATTTCTAAGTGTGGGGGGGAAATTCTAGCGAATTTTATCGCAAAATACTTTCAAGTACCCCCATTTTGGCCCAAATTTTTCAAAATTTTTTCACTTTATTTCAAAATTTTTGTGGTAATCAGTCCGCCGTGTCTAAAAGACAAAAGGGATTGGCTAATCTAGGAGCAAACGGCTCTTGGTAAAGATATCTCAAATCCGTTTATGGCTTGCAATTTGCCCAAAATTGTATGGTTCCTCAACTCCCCAAAAACAAATGAGTTGGCTAGCCCGCAAGATTATGGCTTGTGGTAAAGGCCGTGGAAAAACCATAATTGGTAATCAGCTCACCAAGATGTTGACTATTCCATCAAGAGCTGGCTAGTCCAGAAGCAAACGGCTTTTGGTAAAGACTACTCAAATCCGTTGACAGCTGGTGGTTTGCTCAAAATCACACGGTTATCAGGTGTGCCACAGTTCTTACACCTGGCTACTCCAGAAGTGATGGCTTTTGGTAAAGAGTTTCAAATCCATCAAGTTTTTCTCAAAAGATTGCTAGGGACTAGCAATAGCTTAGTGTGAGGGATTGATGAACGCTCAAACACTCATCATTTTTATCGTATCTGGACTGCCAAAACATCCAAAAACACCCAAAAACGCATCAAAATACACAATTTATCCCAAAAGTGTGTTTTATATGTTTTAGATGCAAAATGTTTAAAAACAAATGAAAAATGAACAAAGTTTGCACAATTGGCAGTTTCAGTCCCTCAAGTTTCAAAATTTGGCAAAACTAGTCCCTGGAAGTTTAAAATAAAAAAAAGTCAACCCAAGGCAAAGAAAAGTCAAAAATTATCAAAATAAGTCCTTGGGTGAAAAAGTTTGAGAAAATTACACTTTTACCCCTCAAAATCCAAAATTGCAATAAAAGGTCCCTGGAGTTTCAGTATTTGGCAGATTTGGTCCCTGGTTGGATAATTTTGAAAGAAAAATCATTTTTGGTCCTTAAAAATCATAAACTATCAAAAATGATCCTTTGGTGTGAAGTTTGAGGAAATTACAATATTGGTCCCTCAAGTTTGGAAATTTGGCAATTATGGTCCCCGGATATCTAATTTTGAAAAAAATTACAATATTGGTCCTTGGATAGTGGAACTTGGCATAATTTACCTTTGGAATTATTTGGAATAAATTACAACTCAAGCCCCTCTACTTTGCCGAAATTACATGAATGGTCCTTGTGCTTTGTTAAGTTAGTATACAAACGGACCCTTTATATTTTTAACCCAATTCCAAACCCATTCACCCCCTTTTTGGTCTGATCCACAAATAATACCCCAGGCCCAAATCTACCAGCCCACCCCCTTATCCGTTTTAAATAATACCACCCCGGCCTTTGACCCGTTGACTCCCACCATCTCCACACCCCCACTCATTCCCTGCTACCAGCCAAGCTTACCATCATCACCCCTACTCTTATCACTCCTGCAACACTCAACCCCCCCCCCCTTGGTACTCCAAACCAAACACTAACATCCAAAAACTACCCCTGGCCTTAATAATCAAGGAAGCAGACAAGAGCAATTTGGGCGCGAAAAGTTTTAAACGGCCAAGATTGAAAGTATTGATCCAATGGTTGTTTTCATTGCTGGGAAAGGACAAAGACTCCTCAGAAACCCTAATTTAGAGTATAAAAAGGAAAGAGAAGGAGTAGAGCAGCCTATCTAGTTTTTAGTTATTTTTAATGTAATTTCTTTTTTTTCAAGCAGTGTACTTTTGAATCTCAATCCAATTATCAGTTGTAATTTCTTTTTCAGTATTAATAAAAAGTGTTGTTTCAGAAATTTAAGTGTGTTTTGCATTTCCAGTCTCATAAAATTATAAACATAAAAAAATAAATAAACAGAAAATAAAAAAATAAAAAAATAAAGAAAAAAAAAAGAAAAGCAAGAAATAGCATGGAGCAGGGTGGATATGGGATGGCCCTGGGTTAGTGAATCCATGGGGATTCAATAGGAATTGTAATTGTGGTCCTTGGTTTCCTAGTTTGTGGCTGGATTGCACATTGTAAGGATTCTTGCACAATTTCTCATTTAACTGTATAACTCTCTTTCATTACTCATATCTGTGTTTTCTGTGTTTATTAAGGTTTATTTAAGTGACTTTGTGCTTAATATTGAATTTTTGTTGGCTTAGTTACTTTGTGAGCACATTTCACAATTTCTTTAGTAAAAATTAGTAGTAGAGTAATTTTGGTTAGTTGTTCTTCTTGTTGGTAATTACCTGCTCAACTCAGCTCATCTCACCTTAATAAACATTTGTGAATCTAAATTGTGGCCTGAAACATTCTAGTGTTTCACTAATCTCATAACAGTCCACAAATAGGGGTGTTTGGCTTAAGCCTTTCAAGAAGGCTTAGGGGAATTTGGTGGTCATTTTTTGGTTCAGTCATGATACACTAGAGTTATTAGGGTTAAAAGAACCATAAAATCAGCAAAAAAGTGAGTGGAAGTCAAAATCTCACAAATCAATCCCACACAGTCAACTGTGTGGGTTTTGTAGTCCATAAAGCTTCAACATTGGTTAAAATATGGTTGATTTTCATTAGTTTAAATTAGTAGTGTGTTTTAGCTCAGAAAATTAGCATCTAAGTTCATTAAAGTCAAAGTGCAAAGTTTTGATAAAAAGTCAAAGTTAAAACCTCAGATTTTCATCAAAATGGCAATAATTTTCATGATTTGTGTGTTGTGATTTGGGATCTAAATTTTGTTGTGAGTAAACCCTACCACCTGAACTTTAGATTTCCACACTTGTCATAATTTTGTGATTTTTCCCTTGGACAATATTGCCCCTTGAAGTAGGCTGCAGGGCAAGACAACTGCCCTGTCTCAGCAGCTCAGTCCACCCATCCAACTTTGGTGGTCCATTGTGGTTAACCAGTGGGTCCCACACCCCATAAGTTGGTCCTTACAACCCCCTCCTACCATAGTTGACTTATTGACCCTTTGTTTGACCTTTTGACTAGTGGACCCCATCTGTATTTAGTCCTAAACCTTGTCCCAAAACTGTCTCAGACTTGTGATAAGCAAATGCTTATTTGTTTGTTGTAGCTTATTTAAGTTGCTTAAGTGCTTAAAACTTGCTTAACTCAGTTCATTTAACTCAGAGAGACCAAAATTTGTCATTATGGACCCCACTTTCCTTCATTTGAGCTAAATACCTTCTACAGTCAACAAAAGTCAACTGTAGGATCAATAAGCACTCCAATTGCTTATTTCTTGGGTTACAGTAAAAGTGTTTTTATTAAAAGTTTTTGTTTTTAGTATTTAATCAGTTTGCAAAAAGAAAAAACCAAAAAAAATCAACTTTAATTATAGTGATAGCTTCTATTTAATAGGATTTATCATTTTATTTTTCTTTTTAAGCTTATTTATAAGTAATATATCAATTTTATATTTTTAGAAATTCTATTTTAGGTTAAAGTAATTTTAGAAATTTTTCCAGATTTTTATTTTGTCTTTTAGTGGTTTTTATTCTTAATTTTATTTTAATTTAGTTTTAATTAATATTAATTAATTAAATAGCATAATTAGATTTTACAAAGTATAACCTAGTTTTTATAATTTTTCTAGCTTTTATTTTAGTTAAAACATTTTTATAAATTTTTCTAAAATTATTACTGTTCATTTTCTATTTTTTATAATATAATTAGTTTAATTAGAAATTAATAAGTAATTAGATTAATAATTAGTTAATTAGCTTAAAAATACATAAAATAAACTTTTTATAATTTTTTAGGATTCCCATGATGGTTAATTAGATTTGTAAAATTTTTCTTAATTTTCTAAGTCTTTTTATTATTTTTAATAATTTTAATTAATTAATTAGTTAATAAATAGATAATTAGTAATTAATTAATAATAAATAATTAAACAGTGTAAAAATAGTTTTTATTTTTCTTAAAATTTTCTTTAATTATTAGAATTGTAAAAATATTAATTTTACACTTGTAACCCTTCCCGTCCATCAGTTGTACTTTTGATTTCGTTCGTCTGAGTACGTTTTTAGGTTTTAGCTCAAATCTTTGTAATCTTAATTCTCGTAATCAATCACGTAGCTTTCCTAAGCTACATTTGTTAATAATTTTCAAATAATTCGGATCATAACCCTTTTCTGTGAATAATTACCCGATCACGAATACGCTAAAGTTACAATTCACACTTCAACGGGACTTAACGACCTGGTGATACCTTATATTACCCGGAGCATTGACCTAGGCTATTTGACTTTGTTGACCATTACTTGGTCAATATAAGTTGACGGTTTAGCATCAATCAACGCACTTAATCAACAAAAAGGTATCTTATTCAATATTTTTTACACAAAAATTACAAGGCAAGATACACTTCATTATTCACATAATACATATACAAAAAGCCTACACGCTATGGCGATGCTCAGGGCTATCCTCCGGAGCAGCAGAACTCCCCGCCTCCTGAAGCTTTCTCAGAATCAAAGCATCCTTGGGAGATACGGTAGGAACACTCACGGGCACACCATCAGACCTAGGGATGTGTGCAGCACCCACTCCACACAACACTGCCTTGCCTTGAATGCCCTTCTTCTGAGCAGCCCTCTGCGCGTGACGCTCCAAAACCTCTTTCAAGGGAATCTCCCTCTCAAGAGCAAACGGGGTAAGGATGTGGCGAGGCTGCACGAACAAAGGAATCTGCAGCTGCGACACATCAGGCTTCAGGAAGTAATCTGGTTGCGCCTCTGCATCCTCTAAAAGGTGGCGCTCCAACGTCAACCCCGCCATAAGTACATCTATGGGGTTGTCTTGGTCGCGCTCCAACCTTCCAATGTGCGGCAACTCGAGGACCTTTAACCCCGCCATAGCCTGCATCAACTCATCGTAGGCAGCCGCATTGATGAGGCGAAAAATGATCCGTTTTTAGGGGGTCATTTAAGCCCGAATTCGAATTTATTTGATCAAATATTGCCCTAAATCGTTCCTTTTGTGATTTTAGGTACTTTGGGAGTGAAATCTGGAAAAGGAAGCAATTCGGACGTTTTTGGAGCATAAAAGTGAAGAAAACGCCAAAGTCTTAATTTTCCATGCTGGGAACAGTGCATGACGGCGTCAAGAGTAGTTCCCTGACGGCGTCAAGAGTAAAATTCCATGACGACCCAGAAGAGTTTTGACGGTGTCATGAAGGTAGGGCGTCAAGAGTAAAAGTCATGACGGCCTGGAAATGAATTGTTCTTGACGGCGTCAAATGTAGATCTAGGCAGTCCGAGGATTGTTTTGGCGGCGAGGTGACGCCGTCACCTAATTGGTCTTGACGCCGTCAGACCCCTTTTTCTATATATAGTTTTCTAATTTTTCACATTAAAAGAGAGAAGTTTTGGGAGAAACCCTAAGTACGATTTTGGTGTAACTTTACAGGTTTTTCAAGGGTTCCAACCCCTTGATACCTTGCATGATTAATCAAGATAAGTGTTCTTCTAATTCAATCAATATGTCTATGTGTTGGTTGACTATATCTTGTTCTTATCTTAATTCCATCATGCTAGGCTAGATCTATCTTGTGTTTGCTTAGATCTAATGAAACCTAGATATTGATTATGTGTTGATTACTTGTTTATTCTTGTCTTGGATGAATGATTTATATGTTAGGCTTAAGAAAACTGGCAGATCTCCAATTGGTAACATGCTTGAACGTCTTAAGAAACATGAACCAACGTGCACTAGGTCTTTATTGGTTGTATTTAATGCATGAGCCACTGTTTACAATCCCTATAGTTGTGCTGGGCATGGTGTAGGAGGAGATAAGAGCTCATAGAATTGGGGAGTTATGTGTGCCACCCCATGAATGGTATTAAGGAATACGATCCGTCATCCATGCAATTATAACAAGTAATTAACGTGTAAAAGATATCTAGGGAGTAGTGAAATCTAAGTAAACACATTTTCTCCAATTACTGCTCACAACCTTAGTATAAATTAGTTTATTTTCATTTTTAGTATTTTATTTTGATTGCATCTTAGTATTGGGTTAGTTGATTAGCAACTAATTCCGCCCAAATCCATCAAACCCGAGATTTTAATTTGCTTTCCATAAAATATAAAAACACAAAAATAATCATCCCTCACCTTTAGAACTAGTATTTAGGCTTTCTAATCCTAGCGACACTATTGCTAAGCTGAACGATCAATCCCCCGGTACTTGTCACTATACTATACTACAACGATCAGGTACACTGCCTGGTGGGGGTTGTAAGCTTCTCGAGATCCCTCGAGAGGTAAAGCCTGTTGCGATTCCCACGCATCAAGTTTTTGGCGCCGCTGCCGGGGAATTGTCTATCTTTACATTTATTCCTAAACTTTCACAAAAGAGTGCGGCGCTATCAAGTTTTTGGCGCCGCAGCCCGGGGAATAGTTATTGTCTAGGTTAGAATTTCTTTTTATTAGGTCTACTTGCTAGATTCCTTTCTAGTAAGATTTTATTTTTAGGTCTTCTTTAGTCTATCTCATTTCTTTGTGCTTTTGTTCGTAACTCTTTACCATCCAACATCATGGAAGGTGGTAACATCTTTGAACCCGTCATCCCACCACAACAAAACCCACCATTAGAACCCCTTAGGCCCCGAACCTTAGGAGAGTATTCCCAACCTAGCCACCAAGGCTACTGAAACACCATTGAGCTCACCGGAGCCAATGTGACCCCCTTGCGATCCGACACCATCCGGTTGGTGCAAAGCAGATGTGCATTCCATGGACTTCGTTCCGAAGATCCAAACCAACATCTTAAGGACTTTCTCAAAATCGTAGATTCCATAGACCTAGGTGTTGAAACTAGAGAGACCACCCGTTTACGCCTATTCCAATTCTCTCTACGGGATCAAGCTAGTCAATGGCTTGAGCGTTTACCCGCGGGATCCATCACCACATGGGATGATCTCACCACTCGTTTCCTTGCTCAATTTTTCCCACCGGGGAGAACTACTAAGCTTAGAAATGACATCTTGATGTTCCAACAACGTCAAAATGAATCTTTTTGTGAAGCATGGACTCGTTTCAAGGACTTACTCCAAAAAGTCCCTCATCATGGCATAGATCTTTGGCTCCAAGTCCAAATTTTTTATGACCATATCGACATCTCCACGAGGCGAGCCATTGACCAATCGGCCGGTTGTAAGCTACGTGATCTTAGTGCGGAACAATCATGGGAACTCATAGAAGATCTTGCTCTCTATGACAACGAAAGTTGGAATGATCCCCGTGATTTGAACAAAACGGTCAAGGCAATATCTTTGCCTTCGAACAATTCTAGCACTCCCGACCGTAGGATCATGGAACTTGAGGACCAAGTCAAGTTTCTCATGAAATCTTATGAAGCTCCGAAGCCTTCAAGCCAAGTGAACAAAATCACTTCTTCATGCGAATTATGTAGTGGTCCCCATGACACTCGTGATTGTGTGGAACTCCCCGGAACAGCTTTTGCGGACTATGCATCCACGCGTACCGACGAAGCGGGAGATAAGTGGTACACTTTCAAGCCCGAGCCAAACACTTACGGTGATTCATATAACCCCTCTTGGAAAAATCACCCAAACCTTAGGTGGAAACAAAATCAACCCAATTCGTCCAACCAAACGGTCCACCATCCAACCGTACTTTCAACAACAATCCTTCTAACAACTATGGTAGTACCAACAATCTTGAAGGATTGATGTCAAAGTTCATGGCATCTCAAGAAGCTCGTATAGCTAGGTTTGAAACCGAATTCAACCAACAACAAACGGAGATGACCAACAAGATTGACAACTTGTTGAAAGCCCTCAACAACCAAGCGTTAATCACACCTAGGAAGGACACTAGGGACACCAATAGTGGAATCCAAATTAAGGACCCCTCATCATCCAAACATGTCCACTTTGTCAATGTTGTCACCATTAAGCCGATAGATAAGGAGATAGAGAAGAGTGACAAGGATGAAGTTAGAGTAGAAGCCGAGATTAAGGATGAGAGTAGGGAAGTTGAGGATAACAAGGAAGAGGAATTAGAGGAGGTAGAGCCTATAAAAAAATACTTTGATAAGTTTCCCACCGAGGAAGAACGGGAGTACCATAAGGATTTATTCGATAGTCCCGAGAGACCATATATCTTCGGCACACCCCTTATCAAAATGGGAGACCCCTCTAACATTAACATCCCTTGCAATATCGGGCACATGCATATATGGAAAGCTTACATTGACCCTAGATCCCCCGTTAACATCATGACTAGGACTTATTACAATTGGGTAATGAAGAAGCAACTTAACTTTAGGATGATGCCCAACAAGAATCTGATAAGTAATTTTGCGGGAAGGGTGAAGGGATTGCATGTAATTATTGGGAATCTCACCTATGAGATCGATTTTATGATAGTGGAAGACATTCGTCCGGTGATAGATGCTTGCCTAAGCCAAACAATATTCGGAAAACCATTTGTTGAGGCTACTAGGATGAGTTATGATCCGACCTTAGGGATTGTTAGATTTAAGGGAGAGAATGATGAGGTTGCCTATCAAATGCCCTACAAGATTGAACAATACCGCCTTCTCTCTAATTTCGAAAAAGAACACAAACAAGCGGCTTATTATAGGAATGAGGAAGATAGACGTAGAGGAGTAGAATATGTTTTTAAGAAACAAACCGATCATGATTCTCCACAATATTAAATGAATATGTATATTCGTATTTGTTAGAGTCAAATGCTTGTATTGAGTCATAATGAAGTTTTGCAGGATTTTCCAGGAAGTAGGACCTAGTTTTTCCAGAAATTTTCCGGAAACTTAACATAAGAATTTCTGCAGGTCAATTCTGACGGCGTCAGGGGTTTACTCTTGACGGCGTCAGGAGTAAAAATCTGGAAATTTTACCAGTTTTGTTTTTCTAACGGAGTCTTATGGTTTTTGTGAATTGTTAAGTTTTATAATCTCCAGGAGATCTGCAAACTTCATTCCACAAGCATTATATCTTATATTGTTTTCTAGGATTTAGTAACTTATATAGGATGCTGCCGATTTTACGCGAGGTTGTCTTGTCTATTTTGTCAGGTTTTACAGGTTATGTATGACAAGAAGATGATTTATATTCTGGAAGGGAAGCTTTGATTGTTCATTTTCTTGGAGGAAGATTTAACCTGGCCATCCTATTATCCATACCGAGCGAATCAGGGGAGTATTTGATTTCATTTTCTTTACTTTTTCACTTTTACATTCTTTACTTGAACATTGGGGACAATGTTCATCTTAAGTGTAAGGGGAGGGTAAAAAGATGATACCTTACATATGCACTTTCGCTTGAGTTTGTTTTGTTTAATGGTAGATGTGTAATAAAACTGTGAGAAATACTTGTTAGTGCAATTTTAGCGCCAAATTTAAAATTTTTTACAACATTTAGGAGTGAAACTTTAGCCATAGCAAGCGTCTCATTGATAGGAGATTGTATGACTAGCACATAACCGTATATTCAGAAAAATTTTCCACCCAAATATGTGAGGTTCGCCTTTAGATTTGAGAGGAAAAGCATTTACTATTAGTGCTTATGAGTGTACCGGTAGCATTTAGATTCTAGAACTTGCGTTAGTGATGCATCCCGAGACCGCTAGTGAGACTACATTCATGTAGTAGGATTTACTACATGATAAGAGGCATTAGGATCACCCTTGTGTTAAACCCGTATTATAATTACTTGACCATTTAAGTCATATTGTTTGGCTAGTTAAGTCAACTAATTTTTCCCACACCCTTAGCGTTGTACTCATTTTTAGTACACGATACCCCTAGTACACCCCTCCGAGCCTATCTTTTCGTTTCTAACTTTAAGCATTTTACTTAAAGGAAGAATTTGTTACACCCCACTTAAATGTACAACCAAATCGCCTTAGCCTTCCGTGTATACGCTCATTTTTAGTGCATTATTGTTATTTGTTAAACCCTAAGTTAACTTTCTAATTGATTACATGGTTGCTAAGTCGAGTCATATCCTTGTACATATTGTTTTGGGACGATTGGGACTCATGGGTAAGTACTTATTTATGGAGTAATGGGGAAGAACATCATATTATTACCCCCATATGTACGTTAATCTTAAAAGTGCTCCAAGTGTTTTGATTTTCTTAATTCGAGTTATTAGATTAGTTTATTGTAAAGTATGTAAAGATTCAAGTGTAAGGGGAATGTTCAACCCTTATGATGTATTATTTTGGATGGTAGGGTAAGAGTGTATGCAAAAAAAAAAAAAAAAAAAAAAAAAAAAAAAAAAAAAAAAAAAATCGAAAAATCAAGAAAAAAAAAAAAAAAAAAAAAAATAGAAAAGAAAAAGAAAGAAAAAAAAAACATACGGACTACCATCCCTTTTTATTCTATGTTCATTTTATGTTTTTGTTATTTTTCATTTATTAGCTTAAGTCGAGTCTAGTCTTGGCTTAGCAACGCCACATTGTACATGTAATTAACCAAGATTGTTAACTCGCCACCAGTAAAACTTCCTTTATCCAACAAAACCGTGTATTTCATATCCCTACACCTAACGTTACAACCCTTTAAAAAACCTCTTTGATAGTTTATCCTAGGTGCTTACGCCATGTGGTGGAGGTTTGATCCTTTCCCAAGCCTATGGTAATCTATTTTGCTATGACAGGTAGTGAGAGATGTTTTCCATTTCCATATTGTAATTATACTTTATTACACCCCGAGAGATGTGAGTATCTAAACACTATTTGTGAGGTGCTTGTGTATGACCTCCGTGCTTGTCTATTGGTCTTTAGTGGAACGATTATTTGTTGTAATTACTTTTATATTAGTGTTAAATGACCCCTAACTTGTATTTTGAGTAGAATAAAAGCGCATTTGCTTGAGGACAAGCAAATCTCAAGTGTAAGGGTATATGATGAGGCGAAAAATGATCCATTTTTAGGGGGTCATTTAAGCCCGAATTCGAATTTATTTGATCAAATATTGCCCTAAATCGTTCCTTTTGTGATTTTAGGTACTTTGGGAGTGAAATCTGGAAAAGGAAGCAATTCGGACGTTTTTGGAGCATAAAAGTGAAGAAAACGCCAAAGTCTTAATTTTCCATGCTGGGAACAGTGCATGACTGCGTCAAGAGTAGTTCCCTGACGGCGTCAAGAGTAAAATTCCATGACGACCCAGAAGAGTTTTGGCGGCGTCATGAAGGTAGGGCATCAAGAGTAAAAGTCATGACGGCCTAGAAATGAATTGTTCTTGACGGCGTCAAATGTAGATCTAGGCAGTCCGAGGATTGTTTTGGCGGCGAGGTGACGGCGTCACCTAATTGGTCTTGACGCCGTCAGACCCCTTTTTCTATATATAGTTTTCTAATTTTTCACATTAAAAGAGAGAAGTTTTGGGAGAAACCCTAAGTACAATTTTGGTGTAACTTTACAGGTTTTTCAAGGGTTCCAACCCCTTGATACCTTGCATGATTAATCAAGATAAGTGTTCTTTTAATTCAATCAATATGTCTATGTGTTGGTTGTCTATATCTTGTTCTTATCTTAATTCCAACATGCTAGGCTAGATCTATCTTGTGTTTGCTTAGATCTAATGAAACCTAGATATTGATTATGTGTTGATTACTTGTTTATTCTTGTCTTGGATGAATGATTTATATGTTAGGCTTAAGAAAACTGGCAGATCTCCAATTGGTAACATGCTTGAACGTCTTAAGAAACATGAACCAATGCGCACTAGGTCTTTATTGGTTGTATTTAATGCATGAGCCACTGTTTACAATCCCTATAGTTGTGCTGGGCATGGTGTAGGAGGAGATAAGAGCTCACAGAATTGGGGAGTTATGTGTGCCACCCCATGAATGGTATTAAGTAATACGATCCGTCATCCATGCAATTGTAACAAGTAATTAACGTGTAAAAGATATCTAGGGAGTAGTGAAATCTAAGTAAACACATTTTCTCCAATTACTGCTCACAACCTTAGTATAAATTAGTTTATTTTCATTTTTAGTATTTTATTTTGATTGCATCTTAGTATTGGGTTAGTTGATTAGCAACTAATTCCGCCCAAATCCTTTAAACCCGAGATTTTAATTTGCTTTCCATAAAATATAAAAACACAAAAATAATCATCCCTCACCTTTAGAACTAGTATTTAGGCTTTCTAATCCCAGCGACACTATTCCTAAGCTGAACGATCAATCCCCCGGTACTTGTCACTATACTATACTACAACGATCAGGTACACTGCCTGGTGGGGGTTGTAAGCTTCTCGAGATCCCTCGAGAGGTAAAGCCTGTTGCGATTCCCACGCATCACGCATCATAACCAGGGACCTCTGCCAAGTCCTTGGTCAGAAGCTTGGCCTCATGGAGATCCTCCATAGCCTGCGACCTCCCCCGCGCACCGCACAGTGAACCATCTTCCCAAAGGCGTCCAACACCTCTTGGGACTCCGAGTGCCCATATCTGTCAAGCGCAGCCCGTGGCTAATCAACCACCTACATCAACAAAGACAATTTGTGTTAATAAAAAGCATAGCAACAAAAATTATTATGAAGAAGAAGAGTATAAAAGAAATACCTGCGCTCAGCAATGGTCGACATCAAATGAGGATATAACTCCTCATGGGTGACTTTCTCAGTGTACACCCGGGAGGACTCCAACTCCGCCTGCGCATCCGCCAGCTGCGCACGGAGCTTCGCTATCTCCTCATCCTTCTGGGCAAGAGTACTGCTCTCCCCGACGTACTTCTCCCTTAACTGAGCCACCAGCTCAGCCTGGCGCGCAGCAGTCACAGCCAACTCATCCATCAACTGCTGCGCCTCTCCACCCTCATCAACCTTGGCTTTCCCCTCCTTGTTTTCATTCTGCGGAGAGGAAACCACATCCACGAAGACCCCATCATTCTTCGCGGCATCATCCCTACAAGACATGAAGAAGGCAGTTAGTACATATTGCGACAAGTAATGTACAACAAAGATAATAGAGACGCAGATACTTACAGAAATGGAGAGGCCTCAGCAGCCTTCTTATCCGCGCCAGGAGCGGATGTCTCCTCCTCCGCGGACGACTCCGCATCCCCAATGAGGTAGCGTCGTCTCTTCTTGGGGCCACTGGTCCCAGCCTCTCCTTTGCGCTTAATATTCTGCGCCACTTCCTCCTTCAGCACCTCCTCGGGCTTCAGGATCTCTATGCTGTCAGACGACTCAGCGCGCGCCTCCTCTTGCGCTACCTCCACATCTGGCGCCACGCTCTGAACAGGCGTCACTTGGAGCGGCGGCGTGTTTTCAGGGACAACCTCCGGCAACACGATCAAGCGACCCTCAGTCGCCTCCAGTAGTGGCTGCTCACCTTCCCTCAGAGGGCGCACTCCTATAGTCACCTGCTTTGGTTTGTCCAGCTTCACAACGGCGAATAGATCCATCTCTGCGCACATAAACAAAATAAGAAAGAAGAAAGGATTAGTTATTAAAGGTGCGCATACAAAAAGACTTACAAAATTTGAAGTAGAAGGGACGAACACCCACCCCGGCCTTCCTCACTTATAAAAGTGGGCACCTCGTCAGCAGCGCCGAAGTAATTGTGACTCAACCCCATGTGTACCAAAAACTCCTCCGGATAAGGGTTAATGGCTAGGCGGTTGGCATCAAGAGTCTGCGCATCAGTCAGCCTATAGGAACCGGGTGCAGGGCGCCCATCCCTTGGCAAAGTATCCTGAGTATAAAACTCGTAGGGCGATGGAAAAACTACATCATCAACCCAGAAAAAATGCTCCCTCCAATTTCTTAGGGAGTCTACCTTCTCAGTATAACACTGAAGCGCCCCCGGGCGCTTCGCAAAAGATACCCACCCATTTGACCACGTCGTGTGGTAAAAGGAGCGGAACAAGGATATGGTTGGTTCTATCGCAAGTAAACAGCAGTTTACGTCAAAATTCGACACCTTAGCCGCACCTATACAGTGCAGCTGTGAGATGTGGAGGCGATAGTGGTTGAGCAAATCGCTCAGAAAAATAGATATTGGCACGCGGTAATTCGCGTACTCAAAGAATTTCGTGTATAGCCCTATTTTCCCTTCGGGGAAATCAGCTATGCACGCGTTAACGTCTGGAGCCTCTGGACGCACGTCCAGAGGAATGAAATAGTCAGACGAAAACTGAGTAATATCATTCTCCGTCATCGCAGAGCGAAAGTCCTCTAACTGGGCAACCATTTTCATTAATTCACTAGTAAAACGCACACAAAAATTACCTAAGGAAATGATTATTTTCTTTGCAAAAGATAGCTTTCAAGAAAGTGAGCAATGGTGAGTGTGTGTTTTACTGTATGAAATTGTAAAAAGGGGGCGGTGACTATTATATAGGGAGTAAAAAAAAACCCTAGTTTATCTCTACGTGGATCCCACTCACAAAAACGTGTGGCTAGAACCGAACCGGTACATGCACTTTTTCCCGATTTACGAGGGCCACATGGACACAACCCCCAATTTTTGAGGTATTCCTTTTGAAATATCTATGACTAGGTGCATTGCACTTTAAAATGGGCAGCAATATTTCAATGTTCTCCCGCCACGCTTACCGCTGTTAATATTAGTCTAGCATCCGCGGCTACGAGCCACGCACACTAGACTGGGGGGACATGATAATGTATAGTCTACATATGGGCCACGAGCCCAAATGATAAACATTACTAAGGCCCAAAACCACCGTACGTGGGCTATTGTAACTTGGGCCGCATCAATAATGGGAACAGGCTCACGTAAGCCCAAACCCAAATAAAACTATACACGGTATAGATAAGGATCATCTATCTATGGAATAGATATCCTTACCCAGATAAGCACCATGCGTGCGAAACGTAAGGAGCACAAACCCTACAAGGATTCTGCGCCTATATAAGGAATGACATAACTCTCATTCAAGGTACGATACAAAACCCTAACTCTTTACGAGAACCCTAAATCGATTACTTACTCTCACGCCGGAGTCTAATCGTGGGAAACAATCCCACGATAAGTCTAACGGTGTTGTTTATTTTCTTAGTGCGCAGGTTACAAGTACTAAGAAGCGAATTGGTACGAGAGCAAGAGCCCATAACCAGGAATGCCCAACTTTTGTATCAACACATCTGAATAATTTTACATGTTTGTGATAAAAGCTTGGCTAATGATTTTTAAGAAAATAGCTTGGTAAATATCAAATGGTAGATACAAAATACAATAAGTGATTCTCATTTAATGAATAGCTTTTGAGTTTATAAAAAAGCTTTTGGAAACCTTTTGTGCATTGAAGAGTATTTACAAAAATGACTTCTAAAAGATAAAATTTATGAAAAAAAATAATTATGGTTACGAAAATTGTCATTATCGGTTGAAGCATTGTAGATGCTTTAATATGCATAGACTAAAAGCCGATTAATGCAGTAAAGCAAGCCAAACACTCTGTTTGCTCTATTTCTACTTCTAGCAGGCTTAACCCAAACCCCCTACAACTCCTACATCACTCCACAAGATGAGAGTTCTGCTGAACAAGAGTATGCAAGAATGTAACACGATCTGGTATAGCTCAATAGCTTGTACATTTAGCTTAATGTCTTGTACATATAGTATAGTTAGCTTAGCTTACGGTATAGATACCCATAAATTATATACCCATAAGTGGGTTGATTCATGTAATGGGTTGATTCATGTAATACTTTCATTCTAATAAAAGTTCACTTCACAATGTGTTCATGATATGTCTCTCTACTTTTCTTTATATGGTATGAGAGCTCAACCAAAACAAAGTAACAAAATGTGGTGAGTAACTAATTCCGGTGACCATAACAGTATATTTCCGATCAAATAACTAATTTTCCACCATAATAGAATTTCCCGCCAAAATTTTTCAAACCAAAAACCACCGCAACCATCATAATCCACCATCATTTCCGCACAACATTCACAACAAATCACCACAAATCCTCTAAAACGATCACGAGTCTTCTAAAAATATCACAAATTAACAAAAATCATAACAATTCAACCATCATTCATCATCATTCTGTCAATCTTTACTCCATCATTATGTTACAATTCAATTACAATCTATTACATTTCTTGATTCAAATCACCATTAACAAACCTCATAACAACCCCTCCATAACACATCAACAATAGTGACTCAAACTGACACAAACACATCACAATCAACAGATATTGAAGACATCAATTCACCTTAGCATCCATATAATTTCATCCTAATGATCACCCTGGCCTTCTACTCATCTCTAAGAAGCTTCTTGGCTCTTAAAACTATAGCACATGGAAATTATCTATGCTAATTGCTTTGAGTGCAAAGAACAAACTTAGGTTAGTCAATGGTGATTATGAGGAACCAGAACTTTCATCACATCTCAGACCTTATTGGGAAAGAGCCAATGATATGCTCATTTCATGGATACTTAGATAAGTAACAATCTAACCTTCATTAATTCAGCATTTGCTCTATGGAGTGAATTGCAATAACACTACTCTAAATTGGATGGGCATAGGATTTATCAACTTGCAAATGATATTGTGATCTTAAGCAGTCAAATTGTATAGTGGAAGTGTATTATCACAAGCTTAAATGACTGTGGGATGAAATTGATGCAATTGAAGCTCCATATTCATGTGTCTGTACGTGAGTTTGTGACAAAAGGAAAGAAAAATGGTAAAAGAGAGCAAAGGAATAGGTTAGTTTAGTTTCTAATAGGGTTAGATGAGACCTTCACAAACATCAAGGGTCAAAATTTTCTTATGCAACCTTTGCCAACTTTCGGTAAAGCTTAAAACATGTTGAGACAAGAAGAGAAGCAAAGGGAGATGGTTAGTGCTTATTCACTCACCTTTTCTTTACCAAATTAAGACTAAATTATCCAAAAACTAACCCGAATTGCCAAAGAAAATGTGTTTTGTGATTGTAAATGTGCAGGTATTGATATCTCATAAAAAGACGAAAAACAAATGGAAACCAGCAAAAACGAGCACGAGAGTGGAATGAGTGCAGATAGTCAAAGAAAGTCAAAGGTGAGCTTAAATAATTCAAAGAAGACCTCAGAGATTTGAGAAATGTCAAATTTGACCCTTGGATGAAGTTTGATGAGATTAACAGTTCTAGTCCTCCAAGTTTCACAAGATGTCAATTCTAGTCCTTTGAAGAATATTTTTGAAGAATTACAAGTTTGGTACTCTTAGATTCAGAATATTACATGAAAGACCCTTGGATCATAAATTGGGAAATGGCATAATCAGTCCTTGCAAATTTCATAATTGCACATTTGGTCCTTATATTAAAACTGAAATCACAATTACATTAAGCCTGGTCCAAGAGTTAGTCCAATATCCAAATCTAAACAAATCCAAAAGCCCATTCCCAAACACTGGCCCGAGCCTAAAGTACCATCGGTCAACACCCTCACCCATCAGTCAAACAAAGCAATAAAATATTACCCCATTTCACCTCCCGCCCCCCAAATCAGAAATTACCTAGGTTCACATGAACCATAAATTACACGTCCCAATCAATTACCGTAATTAAGGGTAATTCAGTCCAATCACTTGCTTCTAGAAGGGTACTTGTGATGTCAGAAGGTGTCAGAGTATAAGAAAGCACAAGGAATGACACATGACAGCCTCCTATTTGCTCCTACACGTCATGAATAGTGATCCAAGGGTGCTTATTATTGGTGTGGAAAACTAGAAGGGGGTTGAATAGTTTTACGTCTTTTTAAATAGTTATAAAAGTTGTTTGCGAGTATTGTTTACTTACAAAAATTGTAGATTCGATATTATGTGAATTCAAGTCTTGCACAATATAACAACTACAATTAAATACTAAGGCTATAATAACGTAAGAAATGAAATAAGTAAGAGATGGAAAGAACGAACCGCGAGACAAGAGATTTATAGTGGTTTGGCTACAAGGACACCTTCCTTGCCCTACTCCACTCCCCGAGCACCTAACTCGAGAGTTTTCTTCACTATGTCAACAAGCTCCCTTATGGCGGAGAAAACATTACATACCAATATTCACACCACAACTTCGTCACACCTTAATCACACCTTCTACACAACTTCTTCACACCTAGTCACAACTTAATTACAACACTACTTCTTCACACTAATCTATCTTCACAACTATTTACTTCACAACTATCTTCCTCACAACTATCTACTTCCCAACTATCTATTTCACAACAATCTACTCCTAAATCTTTTATCTACACACCTTGCTAATCTATATTCTACCAAATATTCACAACTATCTTCACAACTATTTACTTCACAACTATCTTCCTCACAACTATCTACTTCCCAACAATCTATTTCACAACAATCTTCTCCTAAATCTTTTTATCTACACACCTTGCTAATCTATATTCTACCAAATATTCACAACTAATTACACAAAGAGATATATGTAATGAATGATGCTCTAACAACTTAGATGTGGAGGTCACAACAAGTTGTAATACTTCTTGTCTTGATGAATAGAAGCATTCTTCTTTTGCACTTGAAAGGATGAAACTTGGATCACTTTGAAACAAAGATTAATGTATATATGATCAAAGGATTATAGGAAATGGAAATGGGGATTTAGATCAGAAAGTTTTGGGGTGCAAAAGGTGAGAAAAATCTGTGAAATGAACCAGTATTTATAGGCCAGAAAAACACTGTTCTGGAGCGTGCCGGTCCCCTTAATAATTAAGGGGGCCGCCTAGGAATTAAGGGGGCCGCCCCCTCCAAAACGTTGGATTTCTTTGTCCTTTTGTGGGGAAGGTTTTGCTGGATTATATTTGCTATTTTTGGTTACAAATTTAAATTCATATATTTATAATGATTTAAACATATTCTTTTAATTTCAAAAATGATTTTTTAAATGAGATAAAATGTTTATGACATTTTATAAAAATTCTAGTGATTTAGAAAAATTTCATTTGATCATGGAATGCATTAAACACTTTGTTTATTCATACCTTAAGTGATTTGGATGTAAAGAGAGATATTTATCGCCAAATACTTGTTTACGTCATAATTTTTAGTTTAATGAGTTTAAGTTTTATAATTATCAAAACATAGAGATGTCGTTAAATGTTAATAATGTTTTTTGGCATTATTTATGTCAACAATCTCCCCCTTTTTGATGAATACAAAACCTTAAACTCATTAGGTCTAAATATTAATTTTTAGACAAGTATTTAGAGTTTAATATTCGCTTCTCCCACTTTTTGTAAAATCAAAAAGGTTTTGCCGATTAAGCTTTATAAAAGATGTTAAACGGGTAGAAATCTCCCCCTTGATATGTACTCCCCCTCATTTGAGAGCACCAAGGAAACGAGCTATGGAATGCTTGGCTACAAAAAATATGTGAAAAATACAAGACATATATTTGCAAAGAAAATAAAAATAGATTCATTCAAGCATTTAAGATGATCATAGAAATGAACATCATTACAACATTCAATATGCTAGAAGCATATTGATTACAATAAAATAAAAGAAACAACATAGTCCTAAATTTGCCAAAGAGAGCACTTGTGCTTGCTTGCAACTCATGGTTGAGTGTTTTATTTGGTTGAGGGGTGCATAAGCGTAAAGCTTAGTTGTTTGATGGAGAAGGATATGGAGTAGGGTATGGAGCGGAAGAGGTGGATCTCATGATGTTGTATCGTGTCAAGGGTGGTATTGGATGCGGACGAGTGAGAAGATATTCGATCCAAAAAATATCTTCACTCAATTAGAGGATTTGTTTTTTATGGAAGATGCAACAAGGGCAATAGTGAGTGTGGTTTGTAACTTGATCCAAGTTGAGAAAATGAGGTAAGTGACTCCTCCTAAACCAACCAGTCAACCGGGTGCAGTTGATAGGCCCACCTAGGAGGGAAAATCTACGCAAAGTGACCTTTGACTTAGTTTGACCAATAAGTGAGTAAACCCGTTACGTAATTAGAGAAGACGTAAGCACGGGATATGAGCATATGGATGCTTCAACACGATGTTATGTGAAATATATAAACTCCCTAAGTTTAGAAAAGCCTTGGCTAGACGCGATGGTTAGAAAACATGAGTTGGCGTTTTCTCGTAAATGGGTGTTCTAAAAGTGGGATCTCTCAAGTCACAAAACTCGTTTCGAGTGTTCTCAATTAAGCACATAACATATTCATACCTGTATTGAAAGATCCACATTTGTCGGGTAAGGGGAAAGCCGACTTTCAAAATTCGCCCGAAACCATACAGACTCCTAGCGCGTCACCCGCGCGTTGACGCGTGGGCAGCGCACCAGGAGCAGACATTGGCACTGGCAATTTTGAGCTAAAATTTGTTATTTTATGTGTTTTGATGGTTTGTTTGTCATCATCAAAACATAAAGAGATCTTGATCATGTTGCCTCAACAAACTTGGCGGCGAGTTGACGGCGTCAGAGGTTAACATATGACGCCGTCAGGGTGCATAGTCTATATATATTTTTCCAATTTTTCATTGTAAAGGGTGGAACTTTTGTGGAACAAGTTGTGTAAAAACCCTAGGTCGAATTTCCTGCATCTTGAAGGGGTTTCAAACCCTATTTTCTTCCATGTTTGAATAAAAATAAGTACTTCAATAATCATTCAATATGTCTATGTATTGTTTGATTTTATCTTATGTTTATCTTTCTTTTAACATGTTAGGCTAGGCTTTTATTGTGTTTGCTTAGATGTAGTGAAACCTAGATGTTGATTATTGGTTGATTGTTTGTTTATAATTGTTACGGATGTTTGTATTCGATGTTAGGCTTAAGAAAACTAGCAGATTTCCATTGGTAACTTGCTTGAACGTCTTAAGAAACATGATCGGAGGTGTACTACGATTTTTGGTTGTATTTAATGCATAAGTGAATTCTAATGATCCCATGTTAGGAGCTTTTAATGGCTCGACATAGGAGTGAAGTAGGATCTTATAGAGTTAGGGAATATTGTACACGTCCTTACGACTGGTATTAAGGAATATAACCCGTCATCCATGTAATTGTAACAAGCTAATCAACCGGTAAAAGATATCTAGGGAGTAATGAAATCTAAGTAAACACAACTTTTCTCATTATTGTTTCCACCACATTAGTAAATTAGTTTAATTTTCATTTCTTTTATTGTATTTTGATTGCATCTTTAGTTAATTGGGTTAGTTGGCTAGCAACTAATTCCGCCAACTCCTTCAAAACCCGAGATTTTACTTGCTTTCCAAAAAATATAAAAATATAAAAAGAATCATCCCTTACCTCTAGACCTAGTTTAGTAGGCTTTCTAATCCTAGCGACACTATTCCGGAGTTGAATGATCAATCCCCCAGTACTTGTTACTATACTATACTACAATGATCAGGTACACTGCCTGGTGGGGGTTGTAAGCTTCTCAAGATCCCTTGAGAGGTAAAACCTATTGCGAGGGCGCAATTCCCACGTATCAAGTTTTTGGGGTCGGAGCCCGGGGAATAGTTATTGTCTGGGTTAGAATTTCTTTTCATTAGGTCTACTTCCTAGATTCCTTTCTAGTAAGATTTTTATTTTTATTTTGAGGTATTCCTTTTGAAATATCTATGACTAGGTGCCTTGCACTTTAAAATGGGCAGCAATATTTCAATGTTCTCCCGCCACGCTTACCGCTGTTAATATTAGTCTAGCATCCGCGGCTACGAGCCACGCACACTAGACTGGGGGGACATGATAATGTATAGTCTACATATGGGCCACGAGCCCAAATGATAAACATTACTAAGGCCCAAAACCACCGTACGTGGGCTATTGTAACTTGGGCCGCATCAATAATGGGAACAGGCTCACGTAAGCCCAAACCCAAATAAAACTATACACGGTATAGATAAGGATCATCTATCTATGGAATAGATATCCTTACCCAGATAAGCACCATGCGTGCGAAACGTAAGGAGCACAAACCCTACAAGGATTCTGCGCCTATATAAGGAATGACATAACTCTCATTCAAGGTACGATACAAAACCCTAACTCTTTACGAGAACCCTAAATCGATTACTTACTCTCACGCCGGAGTCTAATCGTGGGAGACAATCCCATGATAAGTCTAACGGTGTTGTTTATTTTCTTATTGCGCAGGTTACAAGTACTAAGAAGCGAATTGGTACGAGAGCAAGAGCCCATAACCAGGAATGCCCAACTTTTGTATCAACACATCTGAATAATTTTACATGTTTGTGATAAAAGCTTGGCTAATGATTTTTAAGAAAATAGCTTGGTAAATATCAAATGGTAGATACAAAATACAATAAGTGATTCTCATTTAATGAATAGCTTTTGAGTTTATAAAAAAGCTTTTGGAAACCTTTTGTGCATTGAAGAGTATTTACAAAAATGACTTCTAAAAGATAAAATTTATGAAAAAAAATAATTATGGTTACGAAAATTGTCATTATCGGTTGAAGCATTGTAGATGCTTTAATATGCATAGACTAAAAGCCGATTAATGCAGTAAAGCAAGCCAAACACTCTGTTTGCTCTATTTCTACTTCTAACAGGCTTAACCCAAACCCCCTACAACTCCTACATCACTCCACAAGATGAGAGTTCTGCTGAACAAGAGTATGCAAGAATGTAACACGATCTGGTATAGCTCATAAGCTTGTACATTTAGCTTAATGTCTTGTACATATAGTATAGTTAGCTTAGCTTACGGTATAGATACCCATAAATTATATACCCATAAGTGGGTTGATTCATGTAATGGGTTGATTCATGTAATACTTTCATTCTAATAAAAGTTCACTTCACAATGTGTTCATGATATGTCTCTCTACTTTTCTTTATATGGTATGGGAGCTCAACCACAACAAAGAAACAAAATGTGGTGAGTAACTAATTCCGGTGACCATAACAGTATATTTCCGATCAAATAACTAATTTTCCACCATAATAGAATTTCCCGCCAAAATTTTTCAAACCAAAAACCACCGCAACCATCATAATCCACCATCATTTCCGCACAACATTCACAATAAATCACCACAAATCCTCTAAAACGATCACGAGTCTTCTAAAAATATCACAAATTAACAAAAATCATAACAATTCAACCATCATTCATCATCATTCATCATCATTCTGTCAATCTTTACTCCATCATTATGTTACAATTCAATTACAATCTATTACATTTCTTGATTCAAATCACCATTAACAAACCTCATAACAACCCCTCCATAACACATCAACAATAGTGATTCAAACTGACACAAACACATCACAATCAACAGATATTGAAGACATCAATTCACCTTAGCATCCATATAATTTCATCCTAATGATCACCCTGGCCTTCTACTCATCTCTAAGAAGCTTCTTGGCTCTTAAAACTATAGCACATGGAAATTATCTATGCTAATTGCTTTGAGTGCAAAGAACAAACTTAGGTTAGTCAATGGTGATTATGAGGAACCAGAACTTTCATCACATCTCAGACCTTATTGGGAAAGAGCCAATGATATGCTCATTTCATGGATACTTAGATAAGTAACAATCTAACCTTCATTAATTCCGCATTTGCTCTATGGAGTGAATTGCAATAACACTACTCTAAATTGGATGGGCATAGGATTTATCAACTTGCAAATGATATTGTGATCTTAAGCAGTCAAATTGTATAGTGGAAGTGTATTATCACAAGCTTAAATGACTGTGGGATGAAATTGATGCAATTGAAGCTCCATATTCATGTGTCTGTACGTGAGTTTGTGACAAAAGGAAAGAAAAATGGTAAAAGAGAGCAAAGGAATAGGTTAGTTTAGTTTCTAATGGGGTTAGATGAGACCTTCACAAACATCAAGGGTCAAATTTTTCTTATGCAACCTTTGCCAACTTCTGGTAAAGCTTAAAACATGTTGAGACAAGAAGAGAAGCAAAGGGAGATGGTTAGTGCTTATTCACTCACCTTTTCTTTACCAAATTAAGACTAAATTATCCAAAAACTAACCCGAATTGCCAAAGAAAATGTGTTTTGTGATTGTAAATGTGCAGGTATGGATATCTCATAAAAAGACGAAAAACAAATGGAAACCAGCAAAAACGAGCACGAGAGTGGAATGAGTGCAGATAGTCAAAGAAAGTCAAAGCTGAGCTTAAATAATTCAAAGAAGACCTCAGAGATTTGAGAAATGTCAAATTTGACCCTTGGATGAAGTTTGATGAGATTAACAATTCTAGTCCTCCAAGTTTCACAAGATTTCAATTCTAGTCCTTTGAAGAATATTTTTGAAGAATTACAAGTTTGGTACTCTTAGATTCAGAATATTACATGAAAGACCCTTGGATCATAAATTGGGAAATGGCATAATCAGTCCTTGCAAATTTCATAATTGCACATTTGGTCCTTATATTAAAACTGAAATCACAATTACATTAAGCCTGGTCCAAGAGTTAGTCCAATATCCAAATCTAAACAAATCCAAAAGCCCATTCCCAAACACTGGCCCGAGCTTAAAGTACCATCGGTCAACACCCTCACCCATCAGTCAAACAAAGCAATAAAATATTACCCCATTTCACTTCCCGCCCCCCAAATCAGAAATTGCCTAGGTTCACATGAACCATAAATTACACGTCCCAATCAATTACCGTAATTAAGGGTAATTCAGTCCAATCACTTGCTTCTAGAAGGGTACTTGTGATGTCAGAAGGTGTCAGAGTATAAGAAAGCACAAGGAATGACACATGGCAGCCTCCTATTTGCTCCTACACGTCATGAATAGTGATCTAAGGGTGCTTATTATTGGTGTGGAAAACTAGAAGGGGGTTGAATAGTTTTACGTCTTTTTAAATAGTTATAAAAGTTGTTTGCGAGTATTGTTTACTTACAAAAATTGTAGATTCGATATTATGTGAATTCAAGTCTTGCACAATATAACAACTACAATTAAATACTAAGGCTATAAT
The DNA here is from genome assembly GCA_030686995.1 of Artemisia argyi. Taxonomy (NCBI): domain Eukaryota; kingdom Viridiplantae; phylum Streptophyta; class Magnoliopsida; order Asterales; family Asteraceae; genus Artemisia; species Artemisia argyi. The sequence goes on along the minus strand of CM060688.1, from coordinate 29,288,881 downwards.
AACGTAAGAAATGAAATAAGTAAGAGATGGAAAGAACGAACCGCGAGACAAGAGATTTATAGTGGTTTGGCTACAAGGACACCTTCCTTGCCCTACTCCACTCCCCGAGCACCTAACTCGAGAGTTTTCTTCACTATGTCAACAAGCTCCCTTATGGCGGAGAAAACATTACACACCAATATTCACACCACAACTTCGTCACACCTTAATCACACCTTCTACACAACTTCTTCACACCTAGTCACAACTTAATTACAACACTACTTCTTCACACCAATCTATCTTCACAACTATTTACTTCACAACTATCTTCCTCACAACTATCTACTTCCCAACTATCTATTTCACAACAATCTACTCCTAAATCTTTTATCTACACACCTTGCTAATCTATATTCTACCAAATATTCACAACTATTTACTTCACAACTATCTTCCTCACAACTATCTACTTCCCAACTATCTATTTCACAACAATCTTCTCCTAAATCTTTTTATCTACACACCTTGCTAATCTATATTCTACCAAATATTCACAACTAATTACACAAAGAGATATATGTAATGAATGATGCTCTAACAACTTAGATGTGGAGGTCACAACAAGTTGTAATACTTCTTGTCTTGATGAATAGAAGCATTCTTCTTTTGCACTTGAAAGGATGAAACTTGGATCACTTTGAAACAAAGATTAATGTATATATGATCAAAGGATTATAGGAAATGGAAATGGGGATTTAGATCAGAAAGTTTTGGGGTGCAAAAGGTGAGAAAAATCTGTGAAATGAACCAGTATTTATAGGCCAGAAAAACACTGTTATGGAGCGTGCCGGTCCCCTTAATAATTAAGGGGGCCGCCTAGGAATTAAGGGGGCCGCCCCCTCCAAAACGTTGGATTTCTTTGTCCTTTTGTGGGGAAGGTTTTGCTGGATTATATTTGCTATTTTTGGTTAAAAATTTAAATTCATATATTTATAATGATTTAAACATATTCTTTTAATTTCAAAAATGATTTTTTAAATGAGATAAAATGTTTATGACATTTTATAAAAATTCAAGTGATTTAGAAAAATTTCATTTGATCATGGAATGCATTAAACACTTTGTTTATTCATACCTTAAGTGATTTGGATGTAAAGAGAGATATTTATCGCCAAATACTTGTTTACGTCATAATTTTTAGTTTAATGAGTTTAAGTTTTATAATTATCAAAACATAGAGATGTCGTTAAATGTTAATAATATTTTTTGGCATTATTTATATCAACAATCTCCCCCTTTTTGATGATTACAAAACCTTAAACTCATTAGGTCTAAATATTAATTTTTAGACAAGTATTTAGAGTTTAATATTCGCTTCTCCCACTTTTTGTAAAATCAAAAAGGTTTTGCCGATTAAGCTTCATAAAAGATGTTAAACGGGTAGAAATCTCTCCCTTGATATGTACTCCCCCTCATTTGAGAGCACCAAGGAAACGAGCTATGGAATGCTTGGCTACAAAAAATATGTGAAAAATACAAGACATATATTTGCAAAGAAAATAAAAATAGATTCATCCAAGCATTTAAGATGATCATAGAAATGAACATCATTACAACATTCAATATGCTAGAAGCATATTGATTACAATAAAATAAAAGAAACAACATAGTCCTAAATTTGCCAAAGAGAGCACTTGGACTTGCTTGCAACTCATGGTTGAGTGTTTTATTTGGTTGAGGGGTGCATAAGCGTAAAGCTTAGTTGTTTAATGGAGAAGGATATGGAGTAGGGTATGGAGCGGAAGAGGTGGATCGCTTGATGTTGTATCGTGTCAAGGGTGGTATTGGATGCAGACGAGTGAGAAGATATTCGATCCAAGAAATATCTTCACTCAATTAGAGGATTTGTTTTTTATGGAAGATGCAACAAGGGCAATAGTGAGTGTGGTTTGTAACTTGATCCAAGTTGAGAAAATGAGGTAAGTGACTCCTCCTAAACCAACCAGTCAACCGGGTGCAGTTGATAGGCCCACCTAGGAGGGAAAGTCTACGCAAAGTGACCTTTGACTTAGTTTGACCAATAAGTGATTAAACCCGTTACGTAATTAGAGAAGACGTAAGCACGGGATATGAGCATATGGATGCTTCAACACGATGTTATGTGAAATATATAAACTCCCTAAGTTTAGAAAAGCCTTGGCTAGAGGCGATGGTTAGAAAACATGAGTTGGCGTTTTCTCGTAAATGGGTGTTCTAAAAGTGGGATCTCTCAAGTCTCAAAACTCGTTTCGAGTGTTCTCAATTAAGCACATAACATATTCATACCTGTATTGAAAGATCCACATTTGTCGGGTAAGGGGAAAGCCGACTTTCAAAATTCGCCCGGAACCATACAGACTCCTAGCGCGTCACCCGCGCGTTGACGCGTGGGCAGCGCGCCAGGAGCAGACATTGGCACTGGCAATTTTGAGCTAACATTTGTTATTTTATGTGTTTTGATGGTTTGTTTGTCATCATCAAAACATAAAGAGATCTTGATCATGTTGCCTCAACAAACTTGGCGGTGAGTTGACGGCGTCAGAGGTTAACATATGACGCCGTCAGGGTGCATAGTCTATATATATTTTTCCAATTTTTCATTGTAAAGGGTGGAACGTTTGTGGAACAAGTTGTGTAAAAACCCTAGGTCGAATTTCCTGCATCTTGAAGGGGTTTCAAACCCTATTTTCTTCCATGTTTGAATAAAAATAAGTACTTCAATAATCATTCAATATGTCTATGTATTGTTTGATTTTATCTTATGTTTATCTTTCTTTTAACATGTTAGGCTAGGCTTTTATTGTGTTTGCTTAGATGTAGTGAAACCTAGATGTTGATTATTGGTTGATTGTTTGTTTATAATTGTTACGGATGTTTGTATTCGATGTTAGGCTTAAGAAAACTAGCAGATTTCCATTGGTAACTTGCTTGAACGTCTTAAGAAACATGATCGGAGGTGTACTATGATTTTTGGTTGTATTTAATGCATAAGTGAATTCTAATGATCCCATGTTAGGAGCTTTTAATGGCTCGACATAGGAGTGAAGTAGGATCTTATAGAGTTAGGGAATATTGTACACGTCCTTACGACTGGTATTAAGGAATATAACCCGTCATCCATGTAATTGTAACAAGCTAATCAACCGGTAAAAGATATCTAGGGAGTAATGAAATCTAAGTAAACACAACTTTTCTCATTATTGTTTCCACCACATTAGTAAATTAGTTTAATTTTCATTTCTTTTATTGTATTTTGATTGCATCTTTAGTTAATTGGGTTAGTTGGCTAGCAACTAATTCCGCCAACTCCTTCAAAACCCGAGATTTTACTTGCTTTCCAAAAAATATAAAAATATAAAAAGAATCATCCCTCACCTCTAGACCTAGTTTAGTAGGCTTTCTAATCCTAGCGACACTATTCCGGAGTTGAATGATCAATCCCCCAGTACTTGTTACTATACTATACTACAATGATCAGGTACACTGCCTGGTGGGGGTTGTAAGCTTCTCAAGATCCCTTGAGAGGTAAAACCTATTGCGAGGGCGTAATTCCCACGTATCAAGTTTTTGGGGTCGCAGCCCGGGGAATAGTTATTGTCTGGGTTAGAATTTCTTTTCATTAGGTCTACTCCCTAATTCCTTTCTAGTAAGATTTTTATTTTTATTTTTAGGTTTTCTTTAGTCTATCTTATTTCTTTGTTTCCTTTGTTCGTAAACTATCTCGATGGATAACAATAGCATTGATCGTTTGATTCCTGTTATTCGTGTTTTCATTGTAGGATTTTCAAAATGCCCGCCCCAATCCCTTTAGTGGAAAATGAGAACCCACCTAACCTCTCGCCTAACCATCACTTTGACAATAATTCTGAGATGGAGGAGACTGACCACGATAATAACAATAGGGCTAGTCCTTTTTACTCTTCGGACTCCGATGAGGACCTAGATGATGGTGACATAATTAATGAGGATAGGATGGAAGATGAAGTGGACCCTCTTAGGTATGTCGACCCTAGAACAAGGATTGAGAATGGTAGCCCATTCAATATGCAATTTCCTTGTAAAATTGGATTTAGGAGCTTTGATGCCTATCTTAACTCATCTCTACCAATGAACATAATCTCGCGTATTGAATACAATAAAATTATGGTAGATGAGTTAGAATACGAAGGAGTTAATATTGTTGCTAGGGCAATGATATTGTATGTGTTTGTAGGAAGCTTTGTTTATCTGGTTGAGTTCATGGTTATGGAGAATCTAGGAGAATTTATCGATGGTAAGTTAACCAAAGTTGTGTTTGGAAAACCCTTCAAAAGGTTAACCAACCTTGATGAAAAGCTTATCGAAGGGTTAATTACATTCTCGGATGGGGATGAAGATTTTGTTTACCAAATGCCCCATGCACACCCTAGATTCAAGGATTTTTCTATGGAGAAATGTAATAGGGATCCACCCCTTGAAATGCTAAGTGAGAATGATAAAAGGAAAGGGCTTAAATATCCTCATGAAAAGAATAAAAGGTATTATCGTGGATGTTTAGAGCTAAGTGATAACTATAAGAAAGATGAGGCGACTATTAGATGGCTCACACTAGGGTATGTGAGCATAAGCGACACACGATAGCCCATGACCTTGAGTCTAGCTACAAGACTCGTAAATAAAGAAAAGCGCTTCTTGGGAGGCAACCCATGTTTTGTGTGTTTTTATTTGTTTGATGTTATTTGTTTCCATATGCATGTCTTATTTTTATTGTTGGTAGATCATGTTTCAAATTAAATTGTGAAAATGCTTTATTTTGTTGTTTAACTTCGTCTTAACTTCATATAAAAGTATTTTGCAAAAGCTAACTATAAGGGAAATCTAAATTTGTTTATAAAAACGAAATGATCATGATTCACCACAATATTAAATGAGCATCTATATTAGTAATTGTTTGAGTCAAATGCTTGTATCGAGTCATAATGATGTTTTGCAGGATTTTCCAGGAAATAAGGCATGAGTTTTTCCAAAAATTTTCCGGAAACTTAACATAAGATTCTTCCAGGAACATTCTGACGGCGTCCGGAGTTAAAACCTGACAGCGTCAGGTACCAAAATTCTGAAATTTTTTTTGCGAGTTTTGTTTATACCGGAGTCTTAAAGTTTTTGTTGATTCTTTAGTTTTATAAAACCAGGAAATCTGCAAACATTCATTCCACAAGCATTATATCTTAAATTGCTTTCTAGGATTTGCTAGTATATATATAGATTGCCGCCGATTTTATGCGAGGTTGCCTTGATTGTTTTCTCAGGTTTAACAGGTTATATATGACAAGAAGATGATTTATATTTCTGGAGGGGAAGCTTTCAACGTTCATTTTCTTGGAGGAAGATCTAATCTTGTTGACACACTATCCACATCGAACGAATCAGGGGAGTATTTGTTTTCACTCTTTTACCTATTTTACTTTTACATCCTTTAATTGAACATTGGGGACAATGTACATCCTAAGTGTAAGGGGAGGGTAAATGATGATACTTTATAGGATACAATTGCACTTGAGTTTGTTTGTTTGATGGTAGATGTGTAATAAAACTAAGAGAAATACTTGTTAGTGTAATTTAGCGCCAAATTTAAATTTTTTACAACATTTAGGAGTGAAACTTTAGCCTTGACTAGCGTCTCATGGATAGGAGTTGTATGATTAGCACAAAACAGTACCATTCAGAAAAATTTTCCACCCAAATATGTGAGGTTCGCCTTTAGATTTGATAGGAAAAGCATTTATTATTAGTGCTTATGAGTGTACCGGTAGCATTTAGATTCTAGAACTTGCGTTAGTGATGCATCCCTAGACCGCTAGTGAGACTACATTCCAGTAGTAAGATTTACTACATGATAAGAGGCATTAGGATCACCCTTGTGTTTAAACCCGTATCATAATTACTTGACCATTTAAGTCATATCAATTGACTAGTAAAGTCAACTAATTTTTCCCACACCTTAGCGTTGTACTCATTTTTAGTACACGATACCCCTAGTACACCCTTCCGAGCCTATCTTTTTCGTTTCTAAATTTAAGCATCTTACTTAAAGGAAGAATTTGTTATAACCCACCCAAATGTGCAACCAAATCGCCTTAGCCTTCCTTGTATGCACTCATCTTTAGTGCATTATTGTTATATGTTTAAACCCTTAGTTAATTATCTAATTGATTACATGGTTGCTAAGTCGAGTCATATCTTGTACATATTGTTTTGGGACGATTGGGACTCATGGTTAAAGTACTTGTGTTATGGAGTAATGGGAAGAACATCAAATTATTACCCCCATATGTGCATTAATCTTAAAAAGTACTCCAAGTGTTTTGATTATCTTGATTCAAGTCATTAGAGTAGTTTATTGTATAGTATGTAAAAATTCAAGTGTAAGGGGAATATACATTCCCTATGATGTATTATTTCAAAAAAAAAAATAATAAAATAAAAAAAAATTGAAAAAAAAATTGAAAAAAATAGAAAGAAAAAGAAAAGAGAAAAACATACGGACTACCATCCCGTTTCATTCTATGTTTGTTTTATGTTTTTGTTATTTTTGGTTTATTAGCTTAAGTCAAGTCGAGTCTTGGCTTAGCAACGCCATATTGTACATGTAATTAACCAAGATGATTAACTCACCAGTAAATATTGCCTTTATCCAACAAAACCGTGTTTTCCATATCCCTACACCTAACGTTATAACCCTTTAAAAACCTTTTTGATAGTTTATCCTAGGTGCTTACGCCAAGTGGTGGAGATTTGATCCTTTCCCAAGCCTATGGTAATTTATTTGCTATGACAGGTAGTGAGAGATGTTTTCCATTTCCTTATTGTGATATATACTTTATTACACCTGAGAGATGTGAGTATCTAAACACTATTTGTGAGGTGCTAGTGTATGACCTCCATGCTTGTTTTTGGTTTTTAGTGAAACGATTATTTATTGTAATTACTTTTATATTAGTGTTAAATGACCCCTAACTTGTATTTTGATTAGAATAAAAGCGCATTTGCTTGAGGACAAGCAAATCTCAAGTGTAAGGGTATTTGATGAGGCGAAATGTTTACCGCCTTTAATGGGTCATTTAAGCCAGAATTCGAGATTATTTGATCAATTATTGTCCTAAATCGTTCCTTTTGTCATTTTAGGTATTTTGAGGAGAAATCTGGAAAAGGAAGCATTTTGGACGTTTTTGGAGCATAAAAGTGAAGAAAACGGCAAAGTCTCAAAATTCCTTGCTGAACAGTACCTGACGACATCAAGGGTTTACTAGTGACGGCGTCAAGAGTGACAAAAGAGGTGGATGTGAAACTTATAACGTGACGGCCCAGAGTGTTTTCTTTGATATTGGCCTGACGGTGTCACCTAGGCCGTCATGGTCCAAATACATGTGACGGCCCAGAGCTTATTCCTATATGACGGCGTCAAAAGTGGATCTAGGCAATACGAATTTCAACTTTGTAGAACCGTAGAGGGGGGTGAATACGGTTTCTTCGGCTTTTTAGATGTTTAAAAAAAACTTTAAGCCAAAAGGAAACCAAGTGGTTGTACAATCAATCCAAACAACCACAAACACAACCAAAGTATATAAAGCTGGTAAAGAACACAACGATATATACTGGTTCAGGATGGGGGGTTTATACCATTCGTACGTCCAGTTTCGAATCCGCGACTACGATACTATTCACTAGTATAATCCTTTCGGTGGACTACAAACCGTTACAATTCACTCCACCAATATTCACCAATATTGATGCTCACAAAGAAGGAGTTACTCCCACGGTATTCCGCCCTCGGAAACCACCCAAAAGAATCTCGCGAGTCGACTTCACCTAAGGGTCACCAAGACTTTCCACCGGAAGTATAAAACCCCAACTAGATCCCCAATGATCTAGGCTTGGTCACCAAGACACAAGTCTTCCCTTACAAACAATTGAATGAATGAATGAATGTTTGTTCAATCAAGTCCTAACCTAACCTAGAGACTCGATTGTAGTAGAAAGGGTATAAGAAAGAAGACCATCGACACAATCACAAGAGTGGATTAGGTTCTTGTGATTCTTCCCTTACAAAGATATGTGTTCTTTCAAAGATGTTAGTATGAAAATCAAGAACACAAGATTAGAGATAGAGAGATTTGAGAGTGTTTAGAGAGAAAGAATAATGGCAAGGGGTGAGGAATACAAGAGGCAAGGGTGGTATTTATAGGCTAAGAACCCAAACTTGGGAAAATTTACTGAGGCCGGCGCGTGACCCACACGTCAACGCGCGGGCAGCGCGCCAGGCGTCTGTAAGATTTTCCCAAGAGTTGGGTGTTTGGATCTTACAAATACCTATCCTTGGTAAACCCCCAATTGTACTTCACACTAAACCTTAACATTAATCATTCTAAGGTTTGCCAACTCAAATAGCCAATTTGGAAAATGTTTTGTGAAGTGTTTAAAGAGAAACCAGATAACCAAGGATGTAAAGTGTAGATAGGGTAATTTGGAAGGGGTAGAAGTGTATCTCCTCACATGACATAGAAAAGAGAGAAAGAATATGCCAATGAATATTCCAATGCTTGGGGGGAAGAATGTGATGGAGGATTGAGATGAAATGGTTTGAATTGGATGGCTAGGATCAAAGGGAGCCTCCCTTGGTTTTCAAACAATTTGGCATATGGTGAATGTGGATGGTTGAGATGATTTCATTTGAAATGAATGGCTAAGATCAAGCCTAGTTTAGGGTTGAGAAGGATATTCCAAGGAATATGCTTTGCTTGGGGGGAAAGGAGAGATCAATGGTTGATATGTTTTTGGTTTGAATTCAATGGTTGTGATCAAGCACATGTAGTGGCATAGATAGGAGAGATTGGATGGATGGTTGAGATGAGTTTAGTTTGAATTCAATGGTTGAGATCAAGCCCATGTGATGGCATAGATAGAAGAGATTGGATGGATGGTTGAGATGAGTTTAGTTTGAATTCAATGGCTAGGATGAGATGGAGCCTCTTTGGAGATTCAAACAATTGGCATGTGTTGAATATGAAGGGTTGGGATGTGTTGTAATTTGAAATCAATGGCTTGGATGAGAGGAGCCATATTAGGGTTTCAAACAATTCCCCATGTGTTTGAAATGAAGGGATGAGATGTGTTGTAAGGGAATGAATGGTGAGGATGTAGTGTGTAAGGGAATATGTAAGAGTGTAAGAGATTGTGTAAGAGAATATTTGATTTTGATATGATTTGATATGATTGGTTTTGTCTTTTTTATAAATGGGATTAAGAGAGGATTAAGACATAATCTAATTGTCATTAAGAAGAAAAGGTTTAGACAATTAAGATTATAAGTTGAGAAAATCATAGGTTACTTATAAGTTCAAGTAACACAACATCGAGAATCCATAGTTTCATATCTTGTGACTTTCCAAGACTCGACGTTCTTAACTAATACCTTGGTTCAAACAAGTTAAGTGCTTTGCCTTGATGTAAAGCATAACCCAAGTAGGATAGGATGCGTTTATGCAAAGTGACCTTTGACTTAGTTTGACCAATAAGGGAGTAAACCCGTTACGTAATTAGAGAAGACGTAAGCACGGGATATGAGCATATGGATGCTTCAACACGATGTTACGTGAAATATATAAACTCCCTAAGTTTAGAAAACCCTAGGCTAGAGGCGATGGTTAGAAAACATGAGTTGGCGTTTTCCCGTAAATGGGTGTTCAAAAAGTGGGATCTCTCAAGTTTCAAAACTCGTTTCGAGTGTTCTCAATTAAGCACATAACATATTCATACCTGTATTGAAAGATCCACATTTGTCGGGTAAGGGGAAAGCCGACTTTCAAAATTCGCCCTAAACCATACAGACTCCTGGTGCGTCACCCGCGCATTGACGCGTGGGCAGCGCGCCAGGAGCAGACATTGGCTCCGACGATTTTGAGCTAACGTTTGTTATTTTATGTGTTTCGATGGTTTGTTTGTCATCATTAAAACATAAAGAGATCTTGATAATGTTGCCTCAACAATCTTCCCCTTTTGATGATGACAAATAAAAACCGAAAGCAAATAAAATTACCAAACTTAGCGAAGACAAAACGCGCCTTTGGTGTAGCTTGCGTCTTTACCTTTGTCTTGTAATTTGATGAAGCCTTTCACATTTCTTGAATGGAACAGTCTTCACACTCTTGCTTTCTTTCTCCTCCTTTTGTCGAATCAAAAAGGCGGGATAAATGGGTAAGCTTGGATATGCACCCGAATGTGCTCCCCCTTGAACATAGCTCCCCCTAGATCGTTGCTTGATACGTGGGAATCACACCAGGCTTTACCTCTCGAGGGATCTCAAGAAGCTTACAACCCCCACCAGGCAGTGTACCTGATCGTTGTAGTATAGTATAGTGACGAGTACCGGGGGATTGATCGTTCAACTCAGGAATAGTGTCGCTAGGATTAGGAAGCCTATAAACCAGGTCTAGAGGTGAGGGATGATTCTTTTTGTATTTTTATATTTTATGAAAGCAATTAAAAATCTCGGGTTTTGGAAGAGTGGGTGGAATTAGTTGCTAGCCAACTAACCCAAATTAACTAAGATGCAATCAAAATAAAATAACAAAAATGAAAATGAAACTAATTAAACTATTGGTGTGAACAATGATAGGGAGAGTTGTGTTTACTTAGGTTTCATTACTCCCTAGATATCTTTTACAGGTTGATAATTTGTTACAATTGCATGGATGACGAGTCGTATTCCTTAATACTAGTCGTAGGGCCGTGTACAATATTCCCTAACTCTATAGGATCCTGTTTCACTCCTATGTCGAGCCGTTAGAAGCTCCTAACATAGGATTATTAGAATTCTCCTATGCATTAAATACAACCAAAAATCATAGTACACCTCTGATCATGTTTCTTAAGACGTTCAAGCATGTCACCAATGGAAGTCTGTACTTCAAGTCTGAATTGTGTACTCAAGAGCATGCTCATGACAAGATCCCGAACTCCGGGTGGCAGCGAAAAGATACAATCATCTGTAACAACTATAAACAAACAATCAACCCATAATTAACATCTAGGTTTTATTACATCTAAGCAAACACACAAGAGATCTATCCAAGCATGTTAAATTCAAGACAACTGTAAGATATATTCAAACAACACATAGACATATTGAATGAATTGAAAGAGTACTTATCTCAATTAAACATGAAAGGTTTCAAAGGGTGAAAACCCTTGAAAAAGCTGTAATATTCGGACTAGGGTTTCTCTCCAAAGTTACACCATAATTGTTACTCTTTTATGAATGAAAATTGCAAAACTATATATAGATTTTACAGGGTGACGGCGTCAAGAATAAAACTCTGATGCCGTCAACTCGCCGCCCATAATGAAATCGGATTGCCTAGATCCAGTTTTGACGCCGTCATGTGCAATTCTACTCTGGGCCGTCACTAACATTTGGACCATGACGACCTATGGTGACGCCGTCATCTCCATAGTACAAAACTCTTTTGGATCGTCACGGACTTTATCCACTTCCACCTCTTGTATTGCTCTTGACGCCGTCATTAAGAAACTTGTGATGCCGTCAGGTACTGTTCCCAGCAAGGAAAATTAAGACTTTGTCGTTTTCTTCACTTTTATGCTCCAAAAACGTCCAAAACGCTTCCTTTTCCAGAATTCACTTCAAAAGTACCTAAAATGACAAAAGGAACGATTTAGGGCAATATTTGATCAAATAAATTCAAATCCGGGCTAAAATGACCCCCTAAAAACGATTCATTTTTCGCCTCATCAAATACCCTTACACTTGAGATTTGCTTGTCCTCAAGCAAATGCGCTTTTATTCTAATCAAAATACAAGTTAGAGGTCATTTAACACTAATATAAAAGTAATTACAACAAATAATTGTTCCACTAAAGACCAAAGACAAGCACGGAGGTCATACACTAGCACTTCACAAATAGTGTTTAGATACTCACATCTCTCAGGTGTAATAAAGTATATATCACAATATGGAAATGGAAAACATCTCTCACTACCTGTCATAACAGAATAGATTACCATAGGCTTGGGAAAGGATCAAACCTCCACCACTTGGCATAAGCACGTAGGATAAACTATCAAAGAGGTCTTTTAAAGGGTTATAATTTTAGGTGTAGGGATATGGAATACACGGTTTTGTTGGATAAAGGAAATCTTTACTGGTGGCGAGTTAATAATCTTGGTTAATTACATGTACAATATGGCGTTGCTAAGCCAAGACTTGACTCGACTTAAGCTAATAAATCAAAAATAACAAAAATATAAAACAAACATAGAATGAAACGGGATGGTAGTCCGTATGTTTTTCTCTTTTCTCTTTTCTATTTTTTTTTCTTTTTCTTAATTCTTTCGATTTTTTTTTTTTTTTTTTTTTTTTTTTTTTTTTTTTTTTTTTTTTTTTTGCATACACTCTTACCCTACCATCCAAAATAATACATCATAGGGAATGAACATTCCCCTTACACTTGAGTTTTTACATACTTTACAATAAACTAATCTAATGACTCGAATCAAGATAATCAAAACACTTGGAGTACTTTTAAGATTAACGCACATATGGGGGTAATATAAGATGTTCTTCCCCATTACGCCATAACATAAGTACTTTACCCATGAGTCTCAATCGTCCCAAAACAATATGTACAAGATATGACTCGACTTAGCAACCATGTAATCAATTAGATAATTAACTAAGGGTTTAAACATATAACAATAATGCACTAAAGATGAGTGCATACAAGGAAGGCTAAGGCGATTTGGGTGTACATTTGAGTGGGTTGTAACAAATTCTTCCTTTAAGTAAGATGCTTAAAGTTAGAAATGAAAAGATAGGCTCGGAGGGGTGTACTAGGGGTTTCGTGTACTAAAAATGAGTACAACGCTAATGGTGTGGGAAAAATTAGTTGACTTTACTAGCCAAGTAATATGACTTAAATGGTCAAGTAATTATGATACGAGTTTAACACAAGGGTGATCCTAATGCCTCTTATCATGCAGTAAATCCTACTACACGAATGTAGTCTCATTAGCGGTCTCGGGATGCGTCACTAACGCAAGTTCTAGAATCTAAATGCTACCGGTACACTCATAAGCACTAATAATGAATGCTTTTCCTATCAAATCTAAAGGCGAACCTCACATATTTGGATGGAAAATTTTTCTGAATAGTACGGTTTTGTGCTAGTCATACAACTCCTATCCATGAGACGCTTGCTAAGGCTAAAGTTTCACTCCTAAATGTTGTAAAAAAATTTAAATTTGGCGCTAAAATTACACTACCAAGTATTTCTCTTAGTTTTATTACACATCTACCATCAAACAAACAAACTCAAGTGCAAGTGTATCCTATAAGGTATCATCATTTACCCTCCCCTTACACTTAGGATGAACATTGTCCCCAATGTTAAATTAAAGAATGTAAAAGTGAAATAGGTAAAAGAATGAAATCAAATACTCCTCCTAGTTCGTTCGGTGTGGATAGTGTGGTAACAAGGTTAGATCTTCCTCCAAGAAAATGAACATTCAAAGCTTCCCTTCCAGAAAAATAAATCATCTTCTTGTCATACATAACCTGTTAAACCTAAGAAAACAAACAAGGCAACCTCACGTAAAATCGGCGGCAATCTATATATACTAACAAGTCCTAGAAAGCAAATTAAGATATAATGCTTGTGGAATGAATGTTTGCAGATTTCCTGGAGTTTATAAAACTAAAGAATTAACAAAAACCTTAAGGCTCCGTTAGAAAAAGCAAAACTAGCAAAATTTCCAGAATTTTACACATGACGCCGTCAGGAATTAATTCCTGACGCCGTCATAAGTGACCTGCAGAAATCTTTATGTTATGTTTCCGGAAAATTTCTGGAAAAACTTATGTCCTACTTCCTGGAAAATCCTGCAAAACATCATTATGATTCGATACAAGCATTTGACTCTAACAAGTACTAATACACATGTCCATTTAATATTGTGGAGAATCATGATCAATTTCATTCTTAAAAACAAATTTGGGGTTTCCCCTTACACTTATCTTTTGCGAAATACCTTTGTATGAAGTTAAGACGATGTTAAACGACAAAATAAAGTTTTTTCACAATTTAGTTTTGAAACATGATCTACCAACAATAAAAATAAAGCATGCATACGGAAGCAAATAACAATCAAACAAATAAAAATCACACAAAACATGGGTTGCCTCCCAAGAAGCGCTTTTCTTTATTTACGAGTCTTGTAGCTAGACTCAAGGTCATGGGCTATTACATGACCTCATCTCTTGAGATGACGTATCCTATATAATGGTGATCCTCACTATCGTGGTGGTGGTGTTTCAATCTATCGATACTCGCAGTCACCTCCCCTCCTCATTTACTACTCAAGTTAGCTATCCCATCTTGGCCTATGCCTTCAATTGTGAATGGTCCATACCACCAGGGACTTGGTTTATCGGGAGGTACTGTTATCTCTGAGTATCTTAAGAGTACCAGGTCTCCTTTCATGAGTGGTACATGATTCTCCGTTGGTTGACTGCATTCAAACTTTACATGAACTTTGTTGCAGCCTTTGTTTCCTTCATGCTCAGTTTCTTTGTAACTTTTAATCCTTGCTTTCCATGCAAGAATCCTTTCCTGAACACGAATAGGCGATGTGTCAATGTTGTTTTTGAGCTTTATCTTCATCAAGCTTTCTTGTGCATATCGCGGGGTCATCGAAAAGCTAATCTTTCTTTTTCCTGACTTAAGCTCAATTTCCCTTTTTTCATACCTAATAACAGCTTTTACGGTGGTAAGGAATGGTGCTCCAAGGATTATTGGCATGCATCCACCTCCTTTATCATCGATGATCATGAAATCAACGGGATACATGAATCCTTCAACATTGACCAGCACATCTTTTGCGATTCCCAAAGGGTATACATAAGAGTGTCCAGCGAAGGATAGCCTAACACGGGTGGTGGCTGGCATTTCTGAGGATAGTTGGGTGTAGATAGTTAGGGGCATAAGATTTACTTCTGATCCTTGGTCGGCGAAAGCATTCAGACATTGCAAATTCCTAATGCTGGCTGGTATCTCAAATTTCCCACAAGCCATCTGCTTAGTAGCTACTTTTTGTACAAGTAGTTTCTCAAATACCGGTCCCCCAGGTAATGTATCATACTCATCTTCCCCCTCTTTCTCCTTCTTTGAAACATGTTTGGAGGATTGGTTACGCCCGTCACCTTTTATCCAATTTGTTATGGTGTTCTCATTTATATCAAGTTTTAGGTAGTAACCTAATGATTGGGATTTTGGTAGTTCCTCAATGGATTGTTTACTAGGGATTTCTTTTTCCTCATTATCCTTGTAAACAATTGTGATAGAATTTACAAATCGGGTAGTGGGGGTAGCGCTTTCTTTCCTTAGTAACATCATTTCTGGAGTTTTCTGGGTTGCGTACTCCTCCACTAGGCTCATCATCTCCTTCATTTTCTTTTGCATCTCCTCCTTTTGTTTATAAATAGCTTCCTCGAATTTAGCAAGCCACTCAGAATGGGTTGCCATGTACTCTCTCATTCGAGCTTCGAATTCTGGGCTAAGGCTTTGAGGAGGTGAATAAGATGGAGTATAATTTTGAAAGGTTTCGACATTCTCTCTAGAGGGTGACTCAGACAATGGTGTTGGGATCATTTTTGAGACAGAAGTGATAGTTGCCCGTCTGGGACTTAAAGGTCTCTTTTGTTTTTCCCCGAGATAGTCAACCTTTGCCTCAAGTTTACAAAAGAGTTCTTCGGAGATTTGATTAGTCTCCCCAGATATCGAGATTGCGTTGATGGCCGCTTTTACAGCATGATTGATTTCCCATACTTCTTGATTATCGAAGGCAAGTTCATCAATAATTTCCCAAGATTCTTCAGCGTTCCTATCACGTAATCTACCTCCGGCGGCTCAATCAATGGTACGTTTGGTGTGAAAGTTAACATGGTCATAGAAGATTTGAACCAATAGCTAAAGATTTATAGCATGATGCGGGACTTTTTGGAGTAAGTCCTTGAAACGAGCCCATGCTTCGTAGAAGGTTTCACCTTGATGTTGTTGGAACATCAAGATGTCATTTCTAAGCATCGCAGTTTTCCCCGGTAGGAAAAATTAAGCAAGGAAACGAGTGGTGAGATCATCCCATGAGGTGATGGATCCCGCGGGTAAACGTTCAAGCCATTGACTAGCTTGATCACGTAGAGAGAATTGGAATAGGCGTAATCAGGTCGACTCTCTAGTTGTAACATCAAGGTCTATAGAATCTACGATTTTAAGGAAATCCTTGAGATGTTGATTAGGATCTTGGGAACAAAGTCCATGGAATGCACATCTGCTTTGCACTAACCGGATGGTGTCGGATCGCAAGGGGGACACATTGGCTCCTTGAGTGAGCTCAATAGTGTTTCGATAGCCTTGGTGGCTAGGACAGGAATACTCTCCTGAGGTTCGGGGCCTAAGAGGTTGGTTTGCTAGTGGTAGGTTTTGTCAGTGGTTTTGTTGTGGTGGGTTGATGGGTTCAAAGATGTTACCACCTTCCATAATGTCGGATGGTAAAGATTACGAACAAAGACATGAAGAAATAAGATAGACTAGAGAAAACCTAGAAATAAAAATAAAATCTTATTAGAAAGGAATCTAGCAAGTAGACCTAATAAAAAGAAATCCTAACCTAGACAATAACTATTCCCCGGGCTGCGGCGCCAAAAACTTGATACGAGGGAATCGCACCAGGATTTACCTCTCGAGGGATCTCGAGAAGCTTACAACCCCCACCAGGCAGTGTACCTGATCGTTGTAGTATAGTATAGTGACAAGTACTGGGGGATTGATCGTTCAACTCAGGAATAGTGTCGCTAGGATTAGGAAGCCTAAAAACTAGGTCTAGAGGTGAGGGATGATTCTTTTTGTATTTTTATATTTTATGAAAGCAATTAAAAATCTCGGGTTTTGGAAGAGTGGGCAAAATTAGTTGCTAGCCAACTAGCCCAAATTAACTAAGATGCAATCAAAATAAACTAACAAAAATGAAAATGAATCTAATTAAACTATTGGTGTGAACAATGATAGGGGGAGTTGTGTTTACTTAGGTTTCATTACTCCCTAGATATCTTTTACAGGTTGATAATTTGTTACAATTGCATGGATGGCGGGTCGTATTCCTTAATACTAGTCGTAGGGCCGTGTACAATATTCCCTAACTCTATAGGATCCTACTTCACTCCTATGTCGAGCCGTTGGAAGCTCCTAACATGGGATCATTAGAATTATCCTACGCATTAAATACAACCAAAAATCATAGTACACCTCTGATCATGTTTCTTAAGACGTTTAAGCATGTCACCAATGGAAGTCTGCCAGTTTTCTTAAGCCTAACATCGAATACAATCATCCGTAACAACTATAAACAAACAATCAACCCATAATTAACATCTAGGTTTCACTACATCTAAGCACACACACAAGAGATCTAGCCAAGCATGTTAAATTCAAGACAAGTGTAAGATATATTCAAACAACACATAGATATATTGAATGAATTGAAAGAGTACTTATCTCAATTAAACATGAAAGGTTTCAAAGGGTAAAAACCCTTGAAAAAGCTGTAATATTCGGACTAAGGTTTCTCTCCAAAGTTACACCCTAATTGTTACTCTTTTATGAATGAAAATTGCAAAACTATATATAGATTTTACAGGGTGACGGCGTCAAGAAGAAAATTCTGACGCCGTCAACTCGCCGCCCACAATGAAATCAGATTGCCTAGATCCAGTTTTGACGCCGTCATGTGCAATTCTACTCTGGGCTGTCACTAACATTTGGACCATGACGGCCTACGGTGACGCCGTCATCTTCATAGTACAAAACTCTTCTGGATCGTCAAAGACTTTATCCACTTCCACCTCTTGTATTGCTCTTGACGTCGTCACTAAGAAACTTGTGACGCCGTCAGGTACTGTTCCCAGCAAGGAAAATTAAGACTTTGTCGTTTTCATCATCGGTGTGGAACTTTCACGTGCTTTAAATGTTTGTCCAAACATCTTGAATGAGAGTCCGATGGAGATTGTCTTTTCCACATCATGCTTCCCCATGAACAAATGAATTCGGGGTCGAGTCAAGCTAGCGACTCGGTAAACAAAAACAGTAGCATGCATATAGGGTTTTCAACCTAAGTGTGGGGGAGTTACCCCTGCTGTGGTTACCAATAAAGTGAAAAAAAATGGTTTTTCCACATTTAGCTTGTAATGTTGCCTTTTTACGTTTAAAGACGGCATAATAGCCGGGACTTTGAAAATTGAGGACAATATTCAATTCTAAGTATGGGGGGGGGGGGGGTATTCTTGCGAATTTGATTACATTTTACCATCTACTACCCCCGTTTTTGGCAAAAAAAAAAATTCACTTGAGTTTCAAAATTTTTGTGGTTATCTGTCCGCCATGTCTAAACGACAAAAGGATTGGCTAATCCAAGAGCAAACGGCTCTTGGTAAAGATATATCAAATCCGTTTATGGCTTACAATTTGCCCAAAATTATCTCAACTCGCCATATCCTAAAAAGTGAAAGAGTTGGCTAGCCCGCAAGATTATGGCTTGTGGTAAAGGCAGTGGAAAAACCATAATTGGTAATCAGCTCACCAAGATGTTGACTATGTCCATCAAGAGTTGGCTAGTCTAGAAGCAAACGGCTTCTGGCAAAGACAAATCAAATCCGTTTACAGCTGGTGGTTTGCTCAAAATCGCATGGTTATCGGTGTACCATGGTTCTTGCTTGAACTGAAACATTTGGCTACTATAGAAGTAATGGCTTTTGGTAAAGAGATTAAAATCCATTAAATTTTCAAAACAGTTTATTGCTAGGGACTAGCAATATTTTAGTGTGGGGGATTGATGAGTGCTCAAACACTCATCATTTATTGTCAAATCTGAGCTGCAAAACATTTAAAAACACTCAAAAATGCATCAAAATACTAAAAATATTCCAAAATTGTGTTTTATATGTTTCAGATGCAAAATGAGTGAAAACATATGAAAAACGTACAAAGTTTGCATAATTGGCAGTTTCAGTCCCCCCAACTTTCAAAAATTGGCAAAAATAGTCCCTAAGCATTTATTTTAAAAGAAAAGTCACCAAAGGTCCTTTTGAAATCATAAATTGTCATATTTAGTCCTTTGGTGAAAAATCTCAAAAGTTTTGGAAATTACAAGTTTAGTCCCTGGAGTTTCACTTTTGACAGATTTGGTCCTTGGGAAATATTTGGAAGAAAAATCATCATTGGACTTTGAGAAATCACAAGTTGTCATAAAAGGTCCTTGGAATGAAAGTTTAGAGAAATGTCAGTTTGGTCCCTCAAGTTTGGCAATTTGGCAATTTTAGTCCTTGGATATTTTAAAAATGGAAAATTGCAATAATGGTCCTTGAATTATGGAAGCTTGGCAGGAAAGGACTTTCAAACAAGTTGGAAAGAATTACAATTTTAGTCCCTTGCAAATTCAAAAATTACATGTTTAGTCCTTGTAATAATTCTACAAATCAAATGGACCTTTTGATATTATATCCAAATCCACTCAACAAATCCCAAGTCCAATCCAATCACTACAAGAAAAGTGGCTTTTTAGGACCCCCATAAGCGTCATAAAATGGTACTTTTTAGGACCTTTCATTTAATAGGACCAAGGATGAAAGCGTTTCATGTAAGGCGGTTGTAATAGGCCCAAAGCGTCCTAACCCTTATGAAACCAATTTTATGGTCGTATTATATGTCTATGAACAACACAAATAGCGTCCTAATAAAACCATATTAGGACACTTTTACATTGTTTTAACATGTGATTACTTACTTTTAATCTTTTGAGACACATAAAAACGTCCTTAAAAGTATTGTTAGGACGCTTATGATATAACATCATAGCTAATTTAGCAACCAAGAAAATGGTCCTAATAACTCAAATAAGATTATGATATCAATGTTATGGTCACATAATAGGTCTATAAACAACCCAAATAACGTCCTAACAAAAACATATTAGGTGATGAGGCAAAAAATGATCCGTTTTTAGGGGGTCATTTAAGCCCAGAATTGAATTTATTAAATCAAATATTGCACTAAATCGTTCCTTTTGTGATTTTAGGTACTTTGGGAGTGAAATCTGGAAAATGAAGCAATTCGGACGTTTTTGGAGCATAAAAGTGAAGAAAACGCCAAAGACTTAATTTTCCATACTGGGTACAGTGTGTGACGGCGTCAAGAAGACATTCCTGACGGCGTCAAGAGTAAAAACCATGACGACCCAGTACAAACATGAAGGCGTCACAAGAAGAGCGTCAAGAGTTAAATGTGTGACGGCCTGCAAAAGAGGACTACATGACGGCGTCAGATGTAGATCAAGGCAGTCTGAGGATTTATTTGGCGGCGAGATGACGGTGTCAGCCCTTTGTTCTTGACGCCGTCACCTCCTAATATCTATATATACTTTTCTAATTTTCATTCATTGAGAGGAACTTGTGTGGAGAAACCCTAGGGCCGAACCTTGTACGAATTTTACAGCTTTTCAAGGGTTTTCAACCCTTGAAACCTTACATGTGTTATTGAGATAAGTCTTCTCTTAATTCAATCAATATGTCTATGTGTTGGTTGTCTATATCTTGTGCTTGTCTCGATTTCAACATGTTAGGCTAGATTTATCTTGTGTTTGCTTAGATCTAATGAAACCTAGATGTTAATTATGTGTTGATTACTTGTTTATGGTTGTATTGGATGAATGATTTCAATGTTAGGCTTAAGAAAACTGGAAGATCTCCATTGTGTAACATGCTTGAACGTCTTAGGAAACATGAACCGATGTGTACTAGGTTTTATTGGTTGTATTTAATGCATGAGTAAATTCAAATGATCCCATGTTAGGAGCTTCTTGCAGGCTCGACATAGGAGTGAAGTAGGCACTCATAGGATTGGGGAAGTAAGTACGGCACCCCATGAATGGTATTAAGGAATACAATCCGTCATATACGCAACTGTAACAAGTAATTAACGTGTAAAAGATATCTAGGGAGTAGTGAAATCTAAGTAAACACATTTTTCCCATATATTGCTCACAACCTTAGTTTAGAATAGTTTTATTTTCATTTTAGTATTTTATTTTGATTGCATCTTTAGTATTGGGTTAGTTGACTAGCAACTAATTCCGCCCTAATCCTTCAAACCCGAGATTTTAATTTGCTTTCTAAAAAATATAAAAATACAAAAAGAATCATCCCTCATCTCTAGATCTAGTATTTAGGTTTTCTAATCCTAGCGACACTATTCCTAGCTGAACGATCAATCCCCCGGTACTTTTAATTATACTATACTACATCGATCAGGTACACTGCCTGGTGGGGGTTGTAAGCTTCTCGAGATCCCTCGAGAGGTAAAGCTTGGTGCAACCCTACGCACATCAAGTTTTTGGCGCTGCAGCCTGGGGAATAGTTATTGTCTAGGTTAGAATCTCTTTTTATTAGGTCTACTTGCTAGATTCCTATCTAGTAAGATTTTATTTTTATTTTTAGGTTTTCTTTAGTCTATCTTTTCTTTGTGTCTTTGTTTGTAAAAACCTTTCCATTGACTATTCCGTTAGCCATTATGGAGAACGCGAATCCACCATACTACCAACCACGAAATTCACCCACTCCAAATGACATCTTGATGTTTAAACAACATGAGGATGAACCTATCTATGATGCATGGGCTCGTTTTAAATATTTACTCTGAAAAGTCCCTCATCATAATTTCGATCTTTGGTCCCAAATTGAAATATTTTACCATCGTGTCGACCACTATACCAAAATGGACATTGACCATGCCGCAGATGGGGACCTTTGGGGATTAAGTGCTGATGAAGCATGGGAAACCATAGAGAATTGTGCCATACTTGCCAAAAAAATGGACAACCCAACAAATGCTGTTACGGATCAATTGATAGCAAGTTTGAGGGAACAAGCAAGAAGTTTGTTTGGGGATAAAACTATAGATGAGATAGCTGGGCATACGGAGTGGTTTGATTTCACCACAATACAAGCTGAGCACATAGGTGACCTTGATGTGATGGAGAATGTAGCCGAACATTATCACATTGATCAAAAAGACCTAGGTTTTATGATCGATGATGATGAATCTCAAGAAACAGATGATGATCCTTTTGGGCAATTTGTATATAGCAGTCAGAATATTGAGGATGATCCTTATGATTCGGACATAGAAGTTGAGATGCCTAGGGAAGCACGTGAGATACTTGGGAAAATATTAGGGTTAGATTATAATAAAACACATGTTGAGGATATAGGTGATTTTGACACAAGGAATGATAAAGTAAATAACACGAGCCCACAAAGTACCCCACAAGTCCTACCATCATTTGAGGCACACATACCACCCGTGACTTACCCGGAAGAAGTAGAAGAGACTATAGGAATCCCAATAGAGGTAGAACCCTTGGATCAAGCACAACTAGAGAATATAGGTTTTAACACTTGTAGTAATGACCTTTCTTTTAGTTCTAAGAAAGTTCCTAGTTTTGATGAACCGGAGCCTCAACCAAAGCCGTTACCTAATCTTCCGTCTTTAGATGTGAATTTAGGAATTGAAATAGGTCCCGATCCACCCATCAAACCATACAGTCCGGGTAGTCTTAGGATAAAGGTAGTGGACTCTAAGCCTTGTAGAGAGGAAGCCAATATAGGAGTGGAAAATGACCTTACATGCTTACATCACCCATTTATGATTGATCATAAGAAACATTATGGGTTTAAACCAGGTTTACTAGGTCAAGATGGATCCCCAGCTAGTAGTCTCTCGAAGTTGATAGAAAATGATCCCTTTCTAGGAGAAAATCTAAATCCACCCATTAACCCAATTGAATTAGGTAAGGTTATGATGATAGGAGCACAACCCTTTGAGCATATAATTCATCCATCACTCTTTCCTCACGTGGCATACTTCCACCGAGATGGTGTGTATCGCTACTATCACACGCACTTAATCATAAGTGTAGGGAAAACCTCACCTTTATCCGTGAAATAAGGGTAGAGTCAGGCTCGTGACTCGAACAAAAACAAGCGCTTCTTGGGAGGCAACCCATAATTTTGTGTGACTTTTATTTTGTTTGTTTGTTATTTGCTTCCGTATGCATGCTTTATTTTTTATTGTTGGTAGATCATGTTTCTAAACTAAATAGTGGAAATACTTTATTTTGTTGTTTTGGCCTAGTCATAACTTCACCTAAAGGTATTTTTGCAAAAGATAAGTGTAAGGGGAATCCCCAAATATGTTTTTAAGAAACAAACCGATCATGATTCTCCACAATATTAAATGAACATGTATATTCGTATTTGTTAGAGTCAAATGCTTGTATTGAGTCATAATGAAGTTTTGCAGGATTTTCCAGGAAGTAGGACCAAGTTTTTCCAGAAATTTTCCGGAAACTTAACATAAGAATTTCTGCAGGTCACTTCTGACGGCGTCATGAGCTTGCTCTTGACGGCGTCACGCGTAAAAATCTGGAAATTTTACCAGTTTTATTTTTCTAACGGAGTTTTAAAGTTTTTGTTGAATTATTAAGTTTTATAATCTCCAGGAAATTTGCAAACTTCATTCCACAAGCATTATATCTTATTTTGTTTTCTAGGATTTAGTAACTTATGTAGATTGCCGCCGATTTTATGCGAGGTTGCCTTGTCTGTTTTCTCAGGATTTACAGGTTATGTATGACAAGAAGATGATTTATTTTTCTAGAAGGGAATCTTTGATTGTTCATTTTCTTGGAAGAAGATCTAACCTGGCCACCTTATTATCCATACCGAGCGAATCAGGGGAGTATTTGTTGTTTTACTTATTTCACTTTTACATTCTTTACTTGAACATTGGGGACAATGTTCATCCTAAGTGTAAGGGGAGGGTAAAATGATGATACCTTACAAATACACTTTCGCTCGAGTTTGTTTGTTTAATAGTATATGTGTAATAAAACTATGAGAAATACTTGTTAGTGTAATTTTAGCGCCAAATTTAAAATTTTTTACAACATTTAGGAGTGAAACTTTAGCCATAGCAAGCGTCTCATGGATAGGAGATTGTATGACTAGCACAAAACCGTACCATTCAGAAAAATTTTCCACCCAAATATGTGAGCTTCGCCTTTAGATTTGATAGGAAAAGCATTTACTATTAGTGCTTATGAGTGTACCGGTAGCATTTAGATTCTAGAACTTGCGTTAGTGATGCATCCCGAGACCGCTAGTGAGACTACATTCGTGTAGTAGGATTTACTACATGATAAGAGGCATTAGGATAACCCTTGTGTTAAACCCGTATCATAATTACTTGACCATTTAAGTCATATTGCTTGACTAGTTAAGTCAACTAATTTTTCCCACACCTTAGCGTTGTACTCATTTTTATTACACGAAACCCCTAGTACACCCCTCCGAGCCTATCTTTTCATTTCTAACTTTAAGCATTTTACTTAAAGGAAGAATTTGTTACACCCCACTTAAATGTACACCCAAATCACCTTAGCCTTCCGTGTATGTACTCATCTTTAGTGCATTATTGTTATTTGTTAAACCCTAAGTTAACTATCTAATTGATTACATGGTTGCTAAGTCGAGTCATATCCTTGTACATATTGTTTTGGGACGATTGGGACTCATGGGTATTTTATGGAGTAATGGGGAAGAACATCATATATTACCCCCATATGTGCGTTAATCTTAAAAGTACTCCAAGTATTTTGATTTTCTTAATTCGAGTCAATAGAATAGTTGATTGTAAAGTATGTAAAAATTCAAGTGTAAGGGGAATTTACATTCCCTATGATGTATTATTTTGGATGGTAGGGTAAGAGTGTATGAAAAAAAAATCGAAAAATCAAGAAAAAGAAAAAAAAATAGAAAAAGAAAAAAAAATAAGAATGAAACACACGGACTACCATCCCGTTTCATTTTATGTTCATTTTATGTTTTTGGTTGTTTTTCATTTATTAGCTTAAGTCGAGTCTAGTCTTGGCTTAGCAACGCCATATTGTACGTGTAATTAACCAAGATTGTTAACTCGCCACTAGTAAATGCCTATATCCAACAAAACCGTGTATTTCATATCCCTACACCTAACGTTACAACCCTTTAAAAGACCTCTTTGATAGTTTATCCTAGATGCTAACGCCATGTGGTGGAGGTTTGATCCTTTCCCAAGCCTATGGTAATCTATTTTGCTATGACAAGTAGTGAGAGATATTTTCCATTTCCATATTGTAATTTATACTTTATTACACCCGAGAGATGTGAGTATCTAAACACTAATTGTGAGGCGAAAAATGATCCATTTTTAGGGGGTCATTCAAGCCCGGAATTGAATTTATTTGATCAAATATTGCCCTAAATCATTCATTTTGTGATTTTAGGTACTTTGAGAGTGAAATCTGGAAAATGAAGCAATTCGGACGTTTTTGGAACATAAAAGTGAAGAAAACGCCAAAGACTTAATTTTCCATACTGGGTACAGTGTGTGACGGCGTCAAGAAGACATTCCTGACGGCGTCAAGAGTAAAAACCATGACGACCCAGTACAAACATGAAGGCGTCACAAGAAGAGCGTCAAGAGTTAAATGTGTGACGGCCTGCAAAAGAGGACTACATGACGGCGTCAGATGTAGATCAAGGCAGTCCGAGGATTTATTTGGCGGCGAGATGACGACGTCAGCCCTTTGTTCTTGACGTCATCACCTCCTAATATCTATATATAGTTTTCTAATTTTCATTCATTGAGAGGAACTTGTGTGGAGAAACCCTAGGGCCGAACCTTGTACGAATTTTACAGCTTCTCAAGGGTTTTCAACCCTTGAAACCTTACATGTGTTATTGAGATAAGTCTTCTCTTCATTCAATCAATATGTCTATGTGTTGGTTGTCTATATCTTGTGGTTGTCTCGATTTCAACATGTTAGGCTAGATTTATCTTGTGTTTGCTTAGATCTAATGAAACCTAGATGTTAATTATGTGTTGATTACTTGTTTATGGTTGTATTGGATGAATGATTTCAATGTTAGGCTTAAGAAAACTGGAAGATCTCCATTGTGTAACATGCTTGAACGTCTTAGGAAACATGAACCGATGTGTACTAGGTTTTATTGGTTGTATTTAATGCATGAGTAAATTCAAATGATCCCATGTTAGGAGCTTCTTGCAGGCTCGACATAGGAGTGAAGTAGGCACTCATAGGATTGGGGAAGTAAGTACGGCACCCCATGAATGGTATTAAGGAATACAATCCGTCATCCACGCAACTATAACAAGTAATTAACGTGTAAAAGATATCTAGGGAGTAGTGAAATCTAAGTAAACACATTTTTCCCATATATTGCTCACAACCTTAGTTTAAAATAGTTTTATTTTCATTTTAGTATTTTATTTTGATTGCATCTTTAGTATTGGGTTAGTTGACTACCAACTAATTCCGCCCTAATCCTTCAAACCCGAGATTTTAATTTGCTTTCTAAAAAATATAAAAATACAAAAAGAATCATCCCTCATCTCTAGATCTAGTATTTAGGTTTTCTAATCCTAGCGACACTATTCCTAGCTGAACGATCAATCCCCCGGTACTTTTAATTATACTATACTACATCGATCAGGTACACTGCCTGGTGGGGGTTGTAAGCTTCTCGAGATCCCTCGAGAGGTAAAGCTTGGTGCAACCCTACGCACATCAAGTTTTTGGCGCTGCAGCCCGGGGAATAGTTATTGTCTAGGTTAGAATCTCTTTTTATTAGGTCTACTTGCTAGATTCCTTTCTAGTAAGATTTTATTTTTATTTTTAGGTTTTCTTTAGTCTATCTTTTCTTTGTGTCTTTGTTTGTAAAAACCTTTCCATTGACTATTCCGTTAGCCATTATGGAGAACGCGAATCCACCATACTACCAACCACGAAATTCACCCACTCCAAATGACATCTTGATGTTTAAACAACATGAGGATGAACCTATCTATGATGCATGGTAACCTACTTTTAATCTTTTGATACACATACAAGCGTCCTTAAATGTTAATTCTTAGGACGGTTATCATATACCATTATAGTTACTTTAACACCAAGAAAAGGGTCCTAATATCCCAAATTCGATTATGAAACCAATTTTTTGGTCGCATAATATGTCTATGAACAACCAAATAAGGTCCTAATAACAACATATTAGGACACTTTTACAATGTTCTAACATGTGGTTACCTAATTTTAATCTTTTGATACACATACAAGCGTACTTAAAAGATTATTGTTAGGACGCTTATCATATAACATTATAGCTACTTTAGCACCAAAAAAAGGGTTCTAATATCTCAAAGATTATTATGAAACCAATTTTTTGGTCGTATAAAATGTCTATTAACAACCTAAATAATGTCCTAACAACAACATATTAGGACACTTTTACAATGTTAAGCGTCCTTAAAGGGTAATTGTGATGACGCTTAATAAGTTTAATAGGACAATTTCAAAGTCCTAACAAGTCTTATGATAGGACGCTATTTTCAGCATGCACACTCTATTTTACGATATGAATAAAACATCAACTAATTATTAAATGAATAAAACGAAACTGTATTTCAAATAAGCAATTGTCATAACAAAAGCACTAAACATAAATAAGGAATAGACATTATCCAACATAAAGTTTGTAACATTAATCAAGAAATTAAAGCAACAAGAAGCTTAGTCCGGGGTCCTCATGCATCCTTTCTCAATCCTCACGGACCACCTACAAATAAACATCCATGTATAAGCATTAAGCTCCATGTTGTTAAAATTATTGGTATCACAAGTTTAACAAAGACATACCGAGATAAAGGGACAAGGCCATGCTATGGTTGCACCAACACAGTCTACAATTGTTCACCCTGCTCAAGGAGGGCTAATTATATTTTGCTACTTAAATCCAAATGTTCATAACACAACCGAGCCAAACTGAACCTTAAGTGGGTGTGTTTGTTCTTGAACCAGGACCCAATAACCACCCTTGTGGTGTCTCGTAATGTCGAGACTAAGACAAAGTAACGAAACCTAACATATCCATACAGCAAGCAAAGTAATCGAAGATAAAAAAATCAGTGAATTCAAATGACCAAAATAAAACGAAATTAGTCAATTAGAATTTAGTTTTGCATAAAATACCAACGTATTATTTGATTTGTCCCCGTTCGTGTACTTATTGGTACATCTCAATCACCAAAAGATGACTTCAGGTCTCATACGTAGTATAAAATAGATTGTCTCTCACCTCCGCTTTTCTTGAGGGGTTAAAGCTAGTTTTTTCTTGAGTTGCTCAAACTTTTGGCTATGAGACTATAAAGCTACCACATCCTTGTATTGGAAAGCAATCAGAGCATCTAAATAGACTTGATTCACAAACTTTGACAGCACTTGAGTCTATCCAACCAATCCAACCAATGAACCAAATCATACCTATAATATTTCCATAAAATTGTGAGTACTAAACCCTTTTTATACAAGAATTAACATTATATGTAGATGGAGGGGGTGTTTGTTTAAGCTTATTTTCGAGCTAATGAGCTTATTTGGTTCGATTTATTCTTCACAACTCATATCCCTCAGCTTACTTTCCATTGTAAGAGCTTATGTTCCATATTCAGGTCATATTAAGAGCTCATAAGTTGAAAATTAAGCCTAAAAATGAGCTTATGAAAATTAAGCCGGGCCAAATAAGCTTATAAGCCTAAAATAAGCTATAACAAGAAGCATCCTAGCATATGTATACATTAACTGAACATGTTTGTATAAAGTCATAAAGATAATCATTTTTTAAGAGCAGGTTTTCAAGATTATTTTTTATTTATTTATTTTTAAATAATAGCACCTATATTATATTATTACCATCACTAAAACAGGGGAAATAACAAAGCAGACAGAATTTTTAAGTAGAAAACCCAGAATCTAATACCTGTATGTTCGGCTCCCAGCAAGATCCTCGCCTGCCTTAATACACAACATACATACTTTCATTTGTGGCGGCTTCAAGAATGACGAGTCTGAATAATACTTTGAACCAGATAATCCCCATAACTTCCACACGGCTTGCACGGTTGCACCCCACAAAATGAGTAACAAACGGCCATCTTTCATCACCCAATCCCGGATGATACTTTTCTGTGGTATGGGTGGCGCAAGGCTGGGTAACCCAAAATGAATCAAACAAACGCCCCTTGGCTCCTACTGCTCCAGAATTACTCCCGTGGTCTAGATTTACGTGGCGGCATGAAAAAGGGCTCGCCGGATTTTTGGTCGGAAAAGAGTGGCGGCGCCGGAAATTTATAGGGAGAAGTGTGAGTCTGATATTATGAGTGATAACCCTAAAACGGGTATTTTATACTCACGAGGGACTAAACTTGTCATAAGTCAAAAATTGAGGGGCGGGTGGTTATCATACCACAGGGACCAGTTTTGATATTTAATAATCTTTTATAAATAAGCGACGTGGGCCCCTTTGACGTACCAAACTGACTCGAAAAATTATGAAATTTGCGTCATTGTTCTCGAAATAATGTTTCTGATAAAAACGAGTATAAATATGCATAACTATTTTGAAATCAATTTAATTGGCAAAAATTCGATTCGTTTCGCGCGTTTTACGTTGTGCCGGCTCAATAATTGAATAATGTTCACATTTTAACAAGATGTCCACTGTTTCTCAATCCCAAATAAGTTCAAAGAGATCTAAAAGCTAAAGGAAATCAAAATAATTATTTTTGCTTGTAGAATAAATTTTGGGAAATTGTCGGTTGTTACAGCTTGGAAAATAATTCAGTTGTTTACCTCAGTTATGACTCTATAACGGCCATGACCAAATAGACCGATCCGTTTAACATCTCGTGTATAACTATATCATCTCGGCTCATTTGTTTAACATCTCATGTATAAGCATATCATCTCGGCTCATTCATTTAACATCTCGTGAATAACGATATCATCTCGGCTCATTCGTTTAACATCTCATGTATAATCATATCATCTCGGCTCATTCGTTTAACATCTCGTGTACAACCATATCATCTCGGCTCATTCGTTTAACATCTCATGTAAAACCATATCATCTCGGCTCATTCGTTTAATATCTCATGTACAACCATATCATCTCGGCTCATTCATTTAACATCTCATGTATAAACATATCATCTCGGCTGATTCGTTTAACCTCTCGTGTATAACCATATCATCTCGGCTCATTCGTTTAGCATCTCATGTATAACTATATCATCTCGGCTCATTCATTTAACATCTCATGAATACCGATATCATCTTGACTCATTCGTTTAACATGTTATGTATAACGATATCATCTCGACTCATTCGTTTAACATCTCATGTATAACCATATCAAATCGACTCATTCGTATAAATGATTTTAAAATATTTAAATTAAATTTAAATGATTTAATAGTGATTTAACTTAATTAAAATGATTTAAAAATAATTTTAAATGATTTAAATTAAGTATAAATGATTTAACTTAGTTAAAAATAATGTAAATAACTTTAAAAAGTTTTAAATCAATTAAAAATGATTTAGAAATTTTTTAAATTAAATTTAAATGATTTAATAGTGATTTAACTTAATTAAAATGAAAAAAACAAATTTTTTTAAATATACCTTTTGGCGGAGACATGTCCCTGCTAAAAGTTTTCACCAATTTATTTGTTTTCCCTCCTTATATTTACTTTATCCCGCTAAAAGTTTTCACCAATTTTTTTTGTATACTAAAAAAAAGTGATATCAAAAGCGGATATGCTTTTTTCATCTCATAATCACTTAGTAAAAAAAAGGCCATCTTCAACCTCTGTTGGTGCTTCTCTCGATCTGCTGCACCACCAGCGTCTCCACCACACCACCACCGTCTACACCACACCACCACC
Organism: Artemisia argyi; assembly: GCA_030686995.1. Classification (NCBI taxonomy): domain Eukaryota; kingdom Viridiplantae; phylum Streptophyta; class Magnoliopsida; order Asterales; family Asteraceae; genus Artemisia; species Artemisia argyi. The sequence continues at coordinate 29,257,855 of CM060688.1, read as the reverse complement.
GTCTCCATTACACCTCCACACTTGCACAACTGTCAACGATGCATCTCTTTCTCCCCTCTCCTCTTTTAATTCTTTCTCTTCTCTTCTCCTTTCTTACTCTCGACAATGCACCACTACAATCCCAGGTTGGTATTTTTGATTTTTGTTAATTGTTTTTAATTTTTGTTAATTTTTATTAATTTTTTTTAATTTGTGTAGATTTTGTGGTTTGTTAATTTTGTTATTAGTTTTGTGTTAATTGTTTTCAGTTTTTGATTTTTATTAATTTGTTTTGAATTTTTTCCTTTCGAGACCACTGTACAGCCGAGACCAATTCAAATAGCTTGTTTGTGATTAGCATTTGGGGATGAGGAAGATAGTCTCCATTGCTAAAGATGAAAAATATGGTCCACATAAGTGGTCTTCATCATTGTGGGAAACTTTTTCAGGTGGTTGGGGATCTCCGTGCTTCTAACAAATCAAAACTCCATCCCTATGAACAACAAATGTGGACTCTTCATAAGCACATGACCTGGTCAATCTCGCCACTCTGGTCATGTGGTGATTGTTTAGGGTTTATGTGCTTTTACTTTAGAATATTTCAAGTGAAAATTAGATAAAATATGATTTTTTTTTTTCAAGTCCTGCTATTTTCTAGACATGCCAGGTTTGGATCATGTTTAACAAGGCTTTTGAATTCATTAAGCTAGGTAATTCATACCCTACCCTTAGTATCAGTTGTTGCTTGATGCAAATAGAATTATAGAAATTAGAGCCTATCTCGTACACACGAAAGGACATGCAGCTATACTTTTTAGGTCAAATATGAATCAGATCGCAGCTAGCATCAATGCCCCTTCATATCTTTCTGCATTTCAGTTCTATCATCTGATTTTTGCGTCTCGTGGTTGATAGAGCTTCTTGTAATGAAGGATGAATTCTCATACACTGATACTCTTTCTTTTTATTTTTAAAAAAAATCCATTATTTCCATGAGTTTGTTGAACTATGTTTCTCTTCTAAAACATTGCAGATATTAAGTTTTCTGGATAATAGGGGCAAAGTTCATAGAGATGCCATAGAATTTTGTCAAAATATTTTAAGAAGAAAACCTGTTGACTTGCATGCTTCTGTCCGTAGTAATCTGTCACAACCCATTCATGATGTGGATCTTGTGGTTACGGTTGGTGGTGATGGCACACTTTTGCAGGCAAGCCATTTGCTAAATGATTCAATCCCATTACTGGGAGTTAACTCTGATCCCACTCAACCACATGAGGTAGCTCATTCTTGGATCCCTACGATTTTTAATTTCATGACTTCGTGTTAGTAACCTTGAGTTATGATCTAATATTTCTTTCATCAGTTTGAGAAATGTGTGGTCTATGTTGTTTCTCTAGGTGCAAGAATTTGGTAATGAGTTTGATGCTACTAGAAGCACAGACTATCTTTGTGCAGCAACTGTCAGAAACTTTGAACAGGTATGTGTGGTACTATAGGTGGCATGGGTGGGTTAGGTAACCAGTCAAAACTGGTAAGTTTAAAATGGCTGGTTTGACCCGGAATGCTATTTGTTCTATTATTGATCATAAATATTCAATAAAATGATTTAAAAGGTTCTACATTGAAAATAAGTTTTGGGCGACTTTCAACCCGTTTCCTTTAAAGTTAAGTTTTTCTATTTGGCCTGTTGGTAATAGTAATTACCTACATTGACCCATAGACAAGTATTTGCGTTGAAATTTCCACCTTAATTTGCTACAATACATCAGATTGATTGAACACAAAGTAACTAGAGCTTACATGACAAGTATTATTGGATCTTGCAGATACTAGATAAAATCCTGGAGTGTCGGATAGTTCCTTCTGAACTATCAAGAATGTCAATTCATGTAAATTCAATGGCATTGTCAACATACGCTCTTAACGACATCTTAATCGCACATCCATGTCCTGCATCTACTTCTAGGTTCTCATTCAGGTATTGGAAGTTCCCGTATATTGTAGATTTAGCAATTTTAACCCGATTACTAGTAAACACCTCGATTTGGGGTTGTGTCTAATATCAAACGGGTCAAAAAAAATCGTTAGCAGGCTTACAGGGTGAAAGTCGCCCAAAGTCTTTTTTATGCATATTGAAATCGTTTATTAAAAAAATTGCAATCTTATGGCAATAGTATAGTATCTTAATAATAAGTATAAATTATATAAATTGTCCCCAAGGTTTAGTAAGTGTAATAGAAACAATCCATCATTGATACTATTTTGCATAAAGGATCTGTAGTTGACTCATAAGTGTTTCGGTTCTGCATAAATAACCCAACCTGGTCTCGCGACTAAAATTGACTTGTAAGCGTTTCGGTTCTGAATTATATGAAAATTGCAGATTATTCAGCTTTAATTTGATTTTTGAATTACTTTTTCTTTCTTTTAGAATTAGGAAAGACGGGAAAGCAAGTTCACCTCTAACCAACTGCCGATCTAGTGGTTTGAGAGTATCCACTGCTGCAGGATCAACAGCAGTAATGCTATCAGCTGGTGGTTTCCGGATGCCCATTTTATCCACAGATCTTCAGTACATGGTAAGAGAGCCTATTTCTCTGACATCAGCTAGCCTAGCTTTAATGCACGGATTAGTAAAACCGAATGAAACCATGGATATTGATTGGTATACCAACGAGGGTCTAATCTACATTGATGGTCATCGCAACACTCATCCTGTTCAACATGGTGATACCATACAAGTATCTTCACACGCTCCGAAATTGAAAATCTTTTTACCTAACAATTTGTCACCAAGTAAGATATGAGTTTTCTATAGTTCAGTTGTATGAAGTTAGTCGAATTGAGCTTAATAAATGAATAGATTGTATACAAATGTTTCGTCGTGCTATTTATTTATTTATATTTTCACTAGTTGCAAAGATACGTGATATGCTTAAGTTAAAATGACCCAAGTTACCTTGTACTTTTCCTCAGTAAAGAACATTAAGTGTAAATCGTAGGAAGTGAACATCTTTAATATCATGTCGGTCACCACTATGGGTGTCTACATTTATCTATCTGTATCATCATCAGTGGCGGAGCCAGGAAATTTACTTATGTGTGGCACAAAAAATATTTTTTACATCAAGTTCTAACTTATATAGGATAAAAAGTACGATAGTTACACAACTTATATATAAGTTAACAAAGTTACCTCGATCGACCTAAGTTAATTTTCCCTTTCGATATTTCATGGATTGGAAGCGCTTCATCACATCTTCATTTTTCACATTGATGAATATTTCTTTCTCTGTGCTACAAAGTAAAGCATGGTTCAAAAATCTATTACCCATTCGATTACGGAGATCCGACTTTATCAACTTCATTGTGGAAAAACACCTTTCCACAGTTGCAATAGCCACGGGTAAACCAAAGCGAGCTTCAACAACTTATATATCAAAGGAAAAGAGTTATGTTTATCTAATCTCACCATCTCTGTAGCAAGCTCGGTAATAGTATTTAGCTTTGAAAAATCTTCATTTTGAACCACATTCACACGATATAGGTCAAGCTCCCGCATAAGATGAAACCTATCTAAATCCGTAAAATCATCTGGATATAAAGTAGTCAAAGTAATCAGCTTTGAGGCATCAAACATTGAAAATGAAGCACGCGGACTCAAAGTTGACATATTACTAAGTAAGTCTGTGCTTATCTCACCAAAGCGATCACCAAACTCTTGTATTTGCATATCCAAAACTGTGTTAAATATGTCAATCTCAAAATAATGTCGATTCGTTATGCCAACTGTCAATTTGTAAATAAGCGTTCTAAAAACTGATGTTTTATGACTCAAATAAGAAGTGTTCTATTATGGCGTATGATAATAAAACCATAACAAATAAGCGTACTATAAAGGTTAATGTTAAAAGACACATGTGTCAAGGGTCCTATTAAGTTTTGTTAAAATAAAACTTTTGCAAGTAAGCGTTCAATAAAACTGATACTTTATGACTCAAATTTCAAGTGTCCTATTATGGTGGATGAATTTATGAGACCCAAGTGTCAAGTGTCATATCAAGTTATGTTTTAATAAAACTTAAACTGAATAAGCGTTATAAAAAGCGGATGTTTTACGACTCTAAAAAGATGTGCCATATTATGGTGTATCATAAACAAACCATTATGAATAAGCGTTCTATAAAGGTTAACGTTATAAGACGCTATTGTCAAGGGTCCTATTCACTTTTCTTAAAATAAAAAATGTTTGCGAATAAGTGTTCAATAAAACCGATGTTTTATGACTCAAATATCAAGTGTCCTATGATGGTGTATCAATCTATGGGACCCAAGTGTCAACTGTCATATTAAGTTATGTCTTAATAATATGTTTGCGAATAAGCGTTTTAAATAATTAATGTTTTATGACTTATATATCAAGTGTCCTATTATGGTGTATTGTAATAAAACCATAATTAATATGCATCCTTTAAGGGTCCAATTAAGTTTTGTTATAATAAAACTTTTGCGAATAAACATTCTAAAATACTGATATTTTATGACTCAAAAATAAAATGTCCTATTATGATGTATGATACTAAAGCCATTATGCATAAGCGTCCTATAAAGGTTAACATTATAATACCCACATCTTAAGGGTCCTATTAAGTTTTGTTATAATAAAACTTTTGCAAATAATCATTTTAAAAAAATGATGTTATAGAACCATTGTACATAAGCGTCCTATAAAGGTTAACGTTATAATACCCACGTATCAAAGGTCCTATTAAATTTTGCTATAATAAAACTTTTTATGAATAAGCGTTTTAACTAACTGATGTCTTATGACTCAAAACTCAAGTGTCCTATTATGGTGTATTATAATACAACCATAATGAATAAACGTCTTATAAAGGTAATTTATTAGGATCCATATTTTAAGTGTCCTATTAAGTTATACGATAATAGGACCCCAAATCATCGACCATCCTATTATATACCTTTTTAGGACATCGCCTAAGTAGCAAATATTTAAAAAGGACCCTAAACGCTCATATGTCCTATTAAACAGTTTTTTAGGACTCCATTATCATACCGTCCCACACAAAGGGTCCTAAAAAGCCACTTTTGTTGTAGTGAATACAACACCAGGCCCACTCTACCTCCAAGCCCACAAACAAAACCACCCCGTCCCTTTGAATATTACCCAGGTCAAACATTTGACCCTTCTTTCCACCTCCTTCCCCCACTTGATCCCTGCAAATACCAACTCCCTGCCAACCCCCCTCACCTCTAACTCACCTTCTCCATTTCCTATCCCCCCCCCCCCCAGCTCACCACAACCCTCCAAGAAGCATTAATTGCTTCAAGAAACTAACACTCAAACACCAACTTCCAAAAACCACTTTGGCGCCAAAAAACCATTTCAATGGTTGAGATAAATTTCTGAGATCCAATGGCTGGAAAGGAGTGGGAAAGTCACTATGGGACCCACTGAATCATAAACATCAATTATAAAAGAAGAAAGAAGACAGGGAGGAAGATTATTAGTTTTTAGCTTAGCTTTGTCAATTTTTTAGTGTAATTTTCATTTGTAGTTGTAATTTTTAGTTTAAATCAGTTACAATCATCTTTTTAGTGAAGTATCAAGGTTCCTTAGCATTAATTCAAAACTCTCTTGTGAATTCAGTTTTTACCTTATTAAGTGAAAATTTCATTTTGGCTCTAAGATTATTAAAGGTTGTTGATTTCTGTTCCTTTGGATTCAATTTAGCTTATTATCAAGGTTCTAAAAGCCTAGTTAGCATTTATACAAACTTAACTCAGAAAAATAAAAAATCATATAAAACACATGAAAATTCAAGAAATCAGTGGAAAACAAAACAAGAAGAAATGGAACATGGCATGTATGGAATTGCAGAGGTATTAGATCCTCAAGGGAGGAATTAGGACAGTTGTGGATCATTGGTGCTTGGTTTTGAAGCTTATTAGACTCATTGTAAGCAACTTCCATTTTTGATACTATTACTATAGCATACTGATTGTTATCTTCTTACAAGCATTTTGCTGTGTATTATGAGCCCTATTAGTTTACCTGTGTTGTTATTTCAATCCTGCTTGATCCATTTTGCTAGGTCTCAATATCACTCTACTTTGCACTTTTATTAGCATATTTAGTTTCTGCTGAGTACACCACTATTCTTTCTGTCATTTTAGGTTTAATATACTCCTTATAACATAAATAAGCACCCTGCATACTTAGTATAGCCCAAATATTTTGAAATCCTTTGAAATGCAAAATCAGTAATGCTATAAGGGGTGTTTGGATCAGTTGGATCCAAGGTTTTCTAGGTGGTTTCTGATGTTGTTTTTAGTTAAAATATGCCACATTAGGTCATAACAGGTTAGATAGATAATAAAATCCCTTAGCCATTTGCAAGAAAGTCAAAATGACCTCTTGAATCCATTTATCTATCATCTGTTAAGTTTTAGGATCCCAAATCCCATCATCTCCATTCACAAGTAGCTAATGTAGCTTAAATTAGTTCTATTATAACTTATAACTACAAATCAAGTTAGTAGAATCAAGCCAAACTTCACAAAAGTCAATAGTTCAAGTTTTTCATAAAAAGTCAAATGTGCATCTCTCAGATTTTCCAAATCTTGCATAAATTTTTGTGATTTTTAGGATAGGATTTAGACCTCAAATTTTTTAGGATTTGTAGTCTCCCAGCTAAACTTTGATGTCTCACTTCCATTTTATTTTTATGATTTTTTGTGTCGCTTATTCATAAGCTTTTCCAGCTGGCTTATTGATTTCACCCTCACGTTGCCCCTCCAAGCACCCTTGTGGGACCCACAGTGGCCTGCAAACAAGCCCAAAAGGCCTGGTTGGTATGTGGTGTTTTGGATCAGCTTATTTTCCTTTATAGCATATTTCACTAGGTTCCCCTTGTTGTTTCAGCTTAATCTAAGTTCTAATAACTTAATTTCAGCTTATTTCACCCTTGTGGGCCCCCCTAACTGCTTATATCACCCTTTGCCCATGAAAGTTGACCAAAGTCAACTGTCCAACTCTTATTAGTCCAATTTGCTTAATTTTCCTTTCCAAAACTTTTGTTTTCATTAAAGTCTTATTATTTCAGTAGTATATTAGTATTATAAAAGAAAAATCTAAAAAAAAAACAAACTTAATTATAGTGATAGCTTCTACTTAATAGAAGTTATCTTTTTCATTTTTTTAGGTTATTATTAAGCACTTATGTAATTTCATATTTTTCCTCAGTTACTAATAGTTTGAAGTATTTTCAGTAATTTTTTCATATTTTTATATTGTCATTTAGTAATTATTAGATTTAATATTAATTTTATTATTTATTAATTAATAATTAAGTATTAAATAGCAAAATTAGTTTTTATAAAGTAATACATAGTTTTTATATTTTTCCTAGATATTAAATATTATAAGATAATTTTAAGAATCTTTTTAGAATTTCTACTGTTCATTTTCTAATTTTCTTAATTAATTTAGGTAAATTAGATATTAGTTAATAAATAAGTAAATAATTAGTAAAATAGTCTAAATATAATTTTTACAAACTTTTTATAATTTTTTAGGATTCCTGTAATGGTTAATTAGATTTAAAAAAAATTCTATAATTATCTAAGTCTTTTTAGTATTTTTAATAATTTTAATTAGTTTAATTAGTTTAATTAGTTAATTAATATTTAATTAGTAATTTATTAATATAAAATCCACAAAAAGACAAAAAGACATATTTTTAATTTTAAAATTTGTTTTTAGTTATTTTATAATTTTAGAGATTTAATTTTTATTTTTCTAGTATTAAATAATATTATATTGTATTTAAGTTATTTAAATATTAATAATTAGTATTAAATAGTATTTAATTAATATTAAATAAGTACTTAGTGTAAAAATTAATTTTCTTTTTCTAAAAATTTTCTTTAATCCTTAGGTTTGAAAAAAATTTATTTTCACCCCCTGAGGGTTTTCAGATTTCAGTTTCACTTTTTATTTCGTACGTTCACGTAAATTTAAATTGAACGTACGCGTTTTTAGGTTTTAAACGTTTCTGGTTTTTCTAAATTTCTAGTCTTGTTCATATAGCTTATTTAAGCTATTTCTTTGTAGATTCCTTAGTATAACCATTCACAAACCCTTTCCTGTCCAAATTCGCCCGATCACAAGCTCTTTTGAATACAATCAACACCTCGTCGGGACATAACGACCTGGGGAAACACTATATTACCCGGAAGCATTGGTCTAGGTAGTTTGACTATATTGACCACATATGTGGTTGACTTTAGTTGATTGCTTTCGTGCCAATCAAATTTTGGCGCCGCTGCCGGGAAGGTTTTCCAAAAACCACAAAAATATCCATCTTTACCCTCCTACCCTTTTGATTCTTCATTCCTTACCCTCCCTAGCCTTTTGATTCTTTCTATGTCTCATCCACACCTTTTGATTTGTCAATGGTGTGGTAATCCTCATAATGGTGATAATTGCCCCAGTTGTGGCATGGTAGAGTCAGGAAACAGGTCTGTCTATAACCAAGATCCCTATTCCTACCATGACACGACTGATTTATTCCATCAGCTACCACACCATGAGACTCAGCAGTTTTACTGTTGTGAGTACTGTGGTGGTTCACACTACAGTTCTGATTGTCAATCGGGAAACATGCTTGTCTATGAGCAGTTTCCTGATAACAAGTATGACTCTAGCACATACAACCCACAGCCACATCAGTTTCACTGTTGTGATTACTGTGGAGGTCCACACTTCAGCTCCGATTGTCAAACAAGGAATCCATTTCCTTGTAACAATTTTGACACATCGTATCATTACGAACCTCCACCTCAACCAATTCCTCAAAGTCTTCTCCTTGATCTTTTGGATTTAGTGAAAGACTTGAATAACACATACCTCAGATAATCCAAAACAAAAATCGATGGAAGAATTGTTAGCTGAAGAACAGGCTGCTAAAATAAATTCCCAAGATACCTATAAAAGATCTTGTTGATATAAATAAATGACTAAAAATGTTATTCATATCTTTCGATATCTCTATGTTTTGATAATCACAAAACGAAAACTCATCAAATCAAAGATCATGACGTAAACAAGTATTTAGTAGTAAATAATCACTTTCACCATCTAATCACTTAAGGTATGAATAAACATAGTGTTTAATGCATTATAAGATCAAAAGGATATTATTACAAAGTTTATTTTAATATATAAACTTATTATATATTTTTGAAAAACACTTTCGGTAATAAAGAAAAATGTTTTAATCATACTAAATATATGATTTCAAATTTTTAACCAAAATCAATTAGTTTTTCACCAAATAAACTTTCCCCACTAAAAAACAAAAAATCTGGCCGTTACAGCTGGGCGGCCCCCTTAATTATAAAGGGCGGTCCCCTTAATTTTAAGGGGGCCGGCCTTGATTTAAGGAGACCGGCCATGCTCCTCTGTCATATTTTGTTGCCTATAAATACCACCTCAAATCTGGAATTTTTCTCACCTTTTTGCACTAAAAACTTTCTGATTCAAATCTCCATTTCAATCTTAAAAATCCTTTGATCATATAATTCATAAGCCTTTGTTTCCAAGTGATCCAAAGCCTCATTTATTCAAGTGCAAAGAGAAGAATACTTCTATTCATCAAGACTAGGAGTATTACAACTTAGTATCATCTTGCTATCTAAGTTGCTTGATCATTTCATCTTGTATATCATTCATTCTTTGGTGAATATAGTGTATACATTGGTTAGTTAGATTTAGATATAGGATCTAGATTTATTGAAGGTGTGAAGTAGTACTAGAAGTGAAGAAGTAGAGGTGAATAGGATTGGTGGTAGAAGAAATAAGTAGTGGTAGTATATTGAAGTAGAGATAGTTGTGAAGACAAACAAGTTGAAGCTTTGAAGTTGAGAAGACCTTGAAGCCTAGAAGTTGTGAAGTAGTATATATCTTGGAGTAGTGGTTAGGACTTAGTAGTGAAGGTGTGAAGAAACAAGTGGTGTGAAGAAAAAGAGTTAGGAAGTAGTAAGTTGTGAAGAAGCTAGGAGCATAGTAATAAGTTGTGAAGAAGCTAGGAGTGAAGTAGAAAAGTGTGAGGAAGAATTGGTGTGACGTAGTGTAACAAACTGAAATTTTCCATACTAATTTTAAATAATAAATGTCAATTTATTATTACTTAACTATTTATCTAAGCATACATGAGCTTACAAAACTATTTTGGATGCAAACCCGCACATTGTAGCTTACAGTAACTCACCTCACTGACCATTTTATTAGAAGTATGTGATTTATTGCATTTCCTGACTATTACTGAATATTAACGAGAGGTTATCTCGCACCAAACACCACGCGCGTACCGACACAAATCCTAGTAAAGGCATGAACTCAATACGGGTTATCCAGAAATAATAAAATTTATTACGATTATAGAAACGCCCTCGTTAATAATGTTTTAGCACTCACGCTAACCTCGAAAATGCAAATTATATCAGAGCTCAATGAAACACGGGGTACGCTTAAACCCCCGCGAGTGTTACAAAACCCAAAACATTTACACAACTTACTTCACATTATTTTACATATACTTTCACCTAAACTTAAATTCCAAATATACATTTATTTTATTAATATACACAATTAAATAAAGGAAAGTTAAATATACAATTTAAATAAAAGTTATAAACACAAATAAATAAATAAATGGTCCCTCTTATTTTTTTCTTTTGTTCGAACAACCTACTGCCCACCCACATGGGTTTCTTGTTTTGTAGCATGCAAATTAGGACCATAGTGATATCACTTGTTTTGGAGGGCCTTGAAAGTTAACCAACTTTGTTTTGTATAGCCATTATCTCACGTTACAACATTTGAAATAGATAATACCATCACATGGGCATGTGTACTATATTGTGTTTTATCTAAATTTGTCTCCATATAACACACCACCCACATGATCTCCATATCATTCCAAGACATGAAACACACAATTTCTCTTCACCAAAAACTACTCAAAACAATCTCATTTGGTGTTTTGCTCCAAGATAGATCTAGTTGGTTTGCTCTTGGGTTATTTGGTATTCATTTTGGTGATTTTGGGTTGACAATCTTGGTGTTCTTGGCTTTTTTCTCTACTGGTCGAATCATGCACTAAAACATTGTAAGAACTCTCTTAATCTTTAAATCTCTTGTGTTCGAGTTTAGTTGATACTAGACATGTTTTGATTTGATAATAAATAACTATACTTAAGGCTTAAAAACTAAAAACATGTTCCTTGATTTATCTTGCACTCGACATACATATACTATGGTGAAAGAGTTTGTGTTTTGAACTTGTGTGGTGATACTTAAATTTTTTTTTAAACACTAGTAAGCATGTTAAAAATAAACTAGAGCGTATATACAAGCAAATCGAGACACATAAAATTTTGTGAGCTTATTTGAACATTCTTGGCTAAATATGAACCTAAGAAAGACTAGATCTATAAACTTAAGTGTTGGCTCAACCAAAGAAAAGGACGTATTTGATTAACCTTGCTTTGTTTCTTTTAGTTTTACACTCAAATGTTTTCTTAGACCATTTAGTAAACTTAATACAATATGGGTTAGATTTTTATAGAATTGGCCTTGTACTCGGGCCCTTTGGTTCAAAACAATAGAGTATTTTGTTTGCTCACTTTTGTCAAAAGCAAGTTTCAAAAACAAGGTGGTTAAAAATTATAAGCTTGAATCGGAATTAAATTTGGTTCGCTCACTGAATGCCAAGAAGATTCACTTCAAACCATACTAACTGTTATATATAAACTAAGAAAATCAATGATAAGAAGTCTCTTAAATACTAAAAGTTTCGATAAGCATACATAAAATTGGTTTTGGTCCAGTGGTTAGACGCATGTCTTCTATCCAGGTGGTACAGAGTTCAAGTCCATGGTTGGCACTTTTTCAGTTAAAATTTTGATTAGTTGCTTATCTATTATTATTATTATTATTATTATTATTATTATTATTATTTTAACTAAAATAATACAAAATATACATAAATGGTAAAGTTATGATATCATTGACGTGATTAAGAGTAATATTGCAACATTTGATAAATATTGGAAAACTAATATTTACGAACTGGTCATGCCTAATTTTCGTCAACTTTCTATGCTTAGATTATTTTCTATCATAACCCGACTAAAAGACGAAAAATGAAATATTATATTTTCCAATAAATATTTTATTTCGTTAACTTAAACGTATAAATATACTATTAGTTAACGACATCTTAATATTCCGACAACATCTAATTTTTTTACGATACCTTACTTATGATTACTTTTCTTACATAGTATTTTGGTTACATTCGAACCGGTGACTTACTTGTCATCTATACTTTTATACTTATATATTTATATACTTTCCAAGAGCCAATACTTGCAAATACTTAAGAAACTGTTTTAAACTTAAACGCTGCCACACAAGCAACAAAAACACAAACACTCTAAAACTTTTGAACTTCATCGAGTCTCAAACTTGAAACTGTAAACTAAACTTGCCATACTAATCTAGGTCGCGTGTCGGTGACACACACTATCACTACTTGACTTTTACTATCAGACTGCTAATTGATGAGGTGAGTTCATGAACCCTACTTTTACTTGTTTTATAACTGTTTTGGGGGAGAATACATGCTTGTTTTAACTAAACTCGACGCTTGTTTTATTTGAATGCGCAATACTTGATTGATTATTCAAATGCACCTATGTGTATATTGGTTGCATACTTGATTATTTTCTAACAAACACAAGTGTTTTATAAACATGCTACATATTTTATGAACTATTGCTTTTATGCAACACACTTTATGAATTATTGCTTTTATGCTACACACTCTATGAACTATTGCTTATATGCAAAACACTTTACAAATCATTGCTGTTACGCAAACACTTCTATTAAATGACAATTGCTTTTATGCAAACACTTTTATGGACCACACTGAAACTTATGCTTTATTTACACTATTACGCGGATTAGCCTAAGACACTGAATCCCACAATGCCCAAACTCATGAACCGTCAATTCCTGCTGGGAAGCGCGAATGCTATAAATAGATCTATTGGGGTTGACACTCCCGTTCGGTTTGGCCGGATAGGCAAACGCGAGCGTATAACATGTCGAAACACGAGTGTCACGGGATAGACACTTGTAAGGGCTTTATTTAACGTGCTTCTAGAGCATGCACACTGTCAAGCTTCGGTTGCATGAACTTAGTGCTAGCGTAATAGACTATTTTACTATGTGGCATTATATTCGTTGTAATGATCACACACTCTACTCATGGTCCACAATTCTGATTTTACTGTAAAGTAAACACTATTTTCATGACATTGTGAGCGACGCAATGGTCACAAAACTCTTTATCGAACTCACAATACTACTGTTTTATTATAAACCTGTGAACTCACCAACCTCGTGTTGACACTTTTTAGCATGTATTTTCAGGTTAAGGCGATAGCTAACTATTGAAGGCTTTGGCATGGCATGGCATGGTCATAGATAACTCTGATATATATTTGGGACCACTTAAAATCTTATATGGGCCTGTATTTCCGCACTATTTTTGAACAATGTAAATTTGAATATTTTTGATAATGAAAGTATTTCTAAATGGTTGAGATAAAAACCGTTCTTTGTACTTATGTTATGATACCGATTGAGTAGCACCCCAGTAACATGTATGCTTCCGCTGGACCCGAATTTTGGGGGTGTTACACGTAGATTGGTGTGAAGAAGTTGTGTATAAGTTGTGATTGTGTTGTGACAAAGTTGTGGTGTGTAATTTGGTGTGTAAGGCTTTCTCCGCCATAAGGGAGGCTTTTGATCTAGTGAAGAAAACTCTCGAGTAGGTGACTCGGGGAGCGGAGTAGGGCAAGGAAAGTGTCCTTGTAGCCGAACCACTATAAATCCTTTGTCTCTCGGTTTGATCTTTCCATATCTCACTTTTTGATTACTTACTTATTAGCATCTCATACATAATTATTATTGCTTGTGATTGTGCATAAATTGATTTCACATAAAGATCAAACTAAAATTCATTCATAACATTAATCTTACAAAAACAAACCAAGTACATAAACTTATATTGAAACACTTATACATATATATATGCTTATATATATGATATATGAAATTATAAATTCTTTCCCAACATTGTACATAAGTAGTGTTTATACAAAATCCTAAATAAACTAGTATATACAATTTTGCATTAAAGAGTTTTGAAATTGTACATTATACATAAGTAGTGTTTATAAAAAATCGTAAATAAACTAGTATCTATATTTTTGTATTAAAGAGTTTTGAATTTTTCGTCTCATCCTTAGAAGCTAACTTTTACAAAACAAATAAAACGAAAAAGACGTAAAACTATTCAACCCCCCCCCCCCTTCTAGTTTTCCACAATTGGTATCAAGAGTCACGTCTAGCAAGATTTTTAAAATATATTGTATTTTAAAACTTGTAACGATATATGGAATTCAAAAAATATCTAGAAGGGGAATTTACGCAAAAACCATCATTATTTGAAAATGATCATTTTCTTGAATGGAAAAATAAATTTGAAAATTATGTGAAGTCAATAGATATTGATCTTTGGCATATCATTTCAATTGGTGATCTTAAACCAACCAAAATGGATTTTGAAAATCAATATAATAATCTTCAAACCAAAATTGATAAAAATACTAAAGCCAAATTACTTATTTTCAAAACTCTACCAAGAATTGAATATGAAAGATTATTTCTTTGTAAAACGGCAAATGACATTTGGAAATGTCTTTTAAAGTTTCACCAAGAGAAATGTAAAACCAAAGATGATAAACTTGATATTGCACAAGAAATAGTCACTCTAGAAAATTTAATAGATAAATATTTATTTGAAATAAACACATGTACTACTAGTTCAAATGTGATCATTGAAGGTATCAATAACGAAGAATACATGAGCCAAATCCGAAGAAAGAGTGTTAATAAATCATGGTGCAACAAGTACGAAGAAGACGATAATACGGTTTGTGAGAATATTCAAACAAATGTGAATACAAGTATTTATGGCAAGGACTACATGCTTCTAGATCTAAGCAAAACTACAAATAAAACATGTAGCGACATGGAAGATGGAATTGATCAACATATAGCATGTGAAGATTATACAACTACTAATAATGTACAATCCGAAACCAAACATTTTTGCTATGATCAATTTATATTAGAATTCTCAAAATTGAAAAACAACTTCAAACATTTTTGCAACATTGACTCAAAAATGATTCCTAAAAATAAATCTTCAACATTCATTGAAAACAATTTTGAAAAGGAAATAATTTTAGAAGATAAAATGTCTAGACTTGAAAGTAATATTGAAATTGATCTTAAATGTAAATAATGTCAAGACTATAAACATGAAATTAAAATGGAAAATGAAAAAGCAAAAATATTAGCAAAATTTGAAAATAGCTCTAGATCTTTAAAATATTTACTTAACATTCAAAAGTTATTTTATGATAAACCCGGCTTAGGATTTACCGCAAATGATCCTTCAACAAATGTATCAAAACAAATAAAATTTGTTAAACCTAGTGGAGAAATTTAGAACTAATATTATTTACACTCATTATTTATTACTCTAGTCAAGAAAGTCATTGTTTGTTGATTAAAACAAACTATTGATGAATTCTTAAACTTCTCGACGAAGTCCTCATCATGTGCATTTAAATGCAATGATGTTCTCAACTAACCAACTCGGACCCATGAGAATCTGGGTACCAAGCTCTTTATCATGTTTAGGTAATTAACGAACGAAGAGACTTTTACGTTTTGGATTGCTCACCTTGCTCTCTTACTTTTGACGACTATTGGTTCCTATCACTATGTTTCACATTCTGCACATGATTTGCCTATGTCGTTGTTGCGGTCATTTATTGTCTCGGCATTTTTGTTCTTCACTTTTGGAGTATTGGTTTTATGGTGTGTCCGTTACTATTTCAAGACGAAGCTTTCAAAGCACAACTATTCTTAGTCTTCACGACTTGTGATGATTGGTGTGATCGATTAAGCTTTTCGGATCAAGCTCCCTTGATTTCTATTGCGTTGGAATTTTACTTTGCTACTTCGACACACTTTGGACAAACTCTTAAGATGTCTTCTAACACTTTCATGTCCACTCTTGAAGAAAAGCTGGACCTTAGGTAAGTTTTCCTTTCAAAAACTTATCAATATCACATTATACTAAAGTATGCTTTAATTAGTATATTAATATGATTAAATTTATAGGTTGCCATACTTTTAGATAATTAATACTAATATATGTATATGTGATTCTAGATTAGTTAACCCTCTTGTTGATTAGATTTTTACCAATCTTCTTATTTTTCATTTATATTGAATATCATCTATGATCTATAGTAAAATGCTTACTAATTGTACTAAATGACTATTCTAGTTGCATTCATATATGAGCTATTACTAAGATTAGTTAGCTTCTAGCATTATGATGAGTTTAGTGTGTGTATATATATATATATATATATATATATATATATATATATATATATATATATATATATATATATATATATATATATATACATGTGTTAATCTAGTGTCTTTAGATGATTTACTTTATCCTCTCTATTATATTGCATTAAGATCATTAGAATCCACCATCACTCCTCCATATCTTTTGTTGCCATTAGAGATGATCATATGTGACCATGGGCTTAATTGATTCTCTTGAGTATGATAAGTTGTTATTTCAAAACCTTCACTTGCAATTACTTGTCATCAAAATTAAAACATATTGTCTAAAATCTCTTTCTTTGAATAACAATCTTTCAAATATCTATATCACTCTTCTTCAAACAACATGTTTAACTATAAGCTACCATAACTTTATTTTAATCATAATCAAGATTAAATTTCTTTTTAACATGTTATGAAGCAAAACTCAATTTACTCTATTCTAATGCACACTTGGATTTATTTCGAAGCATTGTTGAATAAAAATAAAAACGTTTTATTTAAAACATATTTGATTATCTCACAAGTGTCATACACTTTTATGGAAATGACATTCACAATTTAATCAAATCATTTCATGAGAATCATGGTTTGCCCATATGGATATTGTTTCTAACAAGACTTAAAGTCCATATAATCATATCTTCAAACTTGTTACTTGTAAGCACTCATTAATATGTTTCTACTAGCCTACATTTTATCATTTTCATATAGTTGCATACTTAACTAGTTTGCTTTATTGCTTCCTTGGTTGCCTATCTTAATTGATCAATTAGTAGATTGCATGATTATTAGAAATTAATTGCCTACTTTATTTTTTTCTATAACACTCTCTACATTCATGAATAGTATGCCCTATATTGCCTCAAAGAGTTGAACTTACTTGAATCCAAATCCAAAAACACAACCTTTTTGAAAATTTTCTGCCAAAAACCCACTTCTGGCATTCTGGGAATCACCAGATGGGCGGCCCCCTTAGTTATATAAGGCGGCTCCCTTAATTTTAAGGGGACCGGCCCCTAATTAAGGGGACCGGCCATCTGATGGTCGGGGATACTGTTTTCTTTATCACTTTTTGACCCATTTCACCTTATACTTCCCAAAATTCACAAACATATTTTGTCCCATACTATCCCTCAAAATTTACCTTCCTAAACCACATTTCTCATACACTATAAATACCCTCTTCCCATCATTAATGCCATCACACCCAAACATGTCATCTCCCAACAACCAAAAACCAAAGATTTCAAGAACCGCAAGGATCTCCGTCAAACCCGTTTGGAGGAGGAAACTTGATTCTTGTCATAACTCAAGTGATGTTGTTCCAAGTCAACCAACAACTAAACCTCAAACCCACACTAATGACTCATCTCACAACCTAGCATCCACTCATGCCCTCATTAATGCTTTTTCTTATGATGAGCATGCTCAATCCCAAAACAACAATCCCAATCTTTCAATCAATACCTCACATATTGCTCATTCAACAAAAACACCATCCACTCATGAAGAACCTCTTCCACCCATTTCATGTTTTCATGACTACCCAAGCTCAACCATGTCTCCACCACCAAGAGTACCACCACCACATCCTACAACTTCACATGACACTCCTATGTTGCATGTTCAAACCTTCACCCAAGACAACTATCATGTTCTACCACCATCACCTTCCTTCGAACACTTGAAGTTCGTTGAGGAGCTAAAAGAGGCTCATGAGCTTAGTGCTCTTTTAGCATTACATCTTACTCAACGCAATTTGGATCCACCATTGCATTGAATGAGCACTTCACTTGGATTGAGTATCTTCTTACTAGATCTCAACAAACACCATCACTTGAACAACATCAAAACCCTCAATCAACAAACCCAACTTCAAATCCACCACCTACAAGCTCCACATCTCCAAACTCACCAACATCCATGCAACCAAAAGTTTATCTCCATTAAACCATCAAGCATTTTATATGCTTATGTTTCTCATTTTCAAATAAAACTCCTCAACCATTTTGGGATTCAAGAAATTTTGGTGACACTCCTTGTTGGCACATTAGGATGCTCTAGTTAATTTAGTATTCTATCTTTATGGCCTTTGTAACAATGATTATGGGTTGACATAATCATTTTTTATTAATGAATGATTTAATATGTGTTTCTAGTTATTTTTTGCCATGCTTATTATTAGTTGGTATTATGCTATATGTGTTTGCTTGTGCCATGCTTGTGCTTCTAATATTTTTCTTGAAAGAATTCCAATACTCGAACCCTTGGTGCCCTCAAACGAGGGGGAGCATACATCAAGGGGAAGCTTCCTTCTTATTGGCTTAAAACTTTTTGATTTTACAAAACGGGGGAGAAGTGAATATAAACTCACTAAATACTTGTCTAAAAATTAATTTTTGGATTTAATGAGTTTAGGTTTTGTAATCATCAAAAAGGGGGAGATTGTTGATATAAATAAATGACAAAAAATGTTATTCATATCTTTCGATATCTCTATGTTTTGATAATCACAAAACGAAAACTCATCAAACCAAAGATCATGACGTAAACAAGTATTTAGTAGTAAATAATCACTTTCACCATCTAATCACTTAAGGTATGAATAAACATAGTGTTTAATGCATTATAAGATCAAAGGGATATTATTACAAAGTTTATTTTAATTATTATATATTTTTGAAAAACACTTTTGGCAATAAAGAAAAATGTTTTAATCATACTAAATATATGATTTCAAATTTTTAACCAAAATCAGTTAGTTTTTCAGCAAATAAACTTTCCCCACTAAAAAACAAAAAATCTGGCCGTTACAGCTGGGAGGCCCCCTTAATTATAAAGGGCGGTCCCCTTAATTTTAAGGGGGCCGGCCTTGATTTAAGGGGACCGGCCACGCTCCTCTGTTAGATTTTGTTGCCTATAAATACCACCTCAAATCTGGAATTTTTCTCACCTTTTTGCACTAAAAACTTTCTGATTCAAATCTCCATTTCAATCTTAAAAATCCTTTGATCATATAATTCATAAGCCTTTGTTTCCAAGTGATCCAAAGCCTCATTTATTCAAGTGCAAAGAGAAGAATACTTCTATTCACCAAGACTAGGAGTATTACAACTTAGTATCATCTTGCTATCTAAGTTGCTTGATCATTTCATCTTGTATATCATTCATTCTTTGGTGAATATAGTGTATACATTGGTTAGTTAGATTTAGATATAGGATCTAGATTTATTGAAGGTGTGAAGTAGTACTAGAAGTGAAGAAGTAGAGGTGAATAGGATTGGTGATAGAAGAAATAAGTAGTGGTAGTATATTGAAGTGGAGATAGTTGTGAAGACAAACAAGTTGAAGCTTTGAAGTTGAGAAGACCTTGAAGCCTAGAAGTTGTGAAGTAGTATATATCGTGGAGTAGTGGTTAGGACTTAGTAGTGAAGGTGTGAAGAAACAAGTGGTGTGAAGAAAAAGAGTTAGGAAGTAGTAAGTTGTGAAGATGCTAAGAGCATAGTAATAAGTTGTGAAGAAGCTAGGAGTGAAATAGAAAAGTGTGAGGAAGAATTGGTGTGAAGAAGTTGTGTATAAGTTGTGATTGTGTTGTGACAAAGTTGTGGTGTGTAATTTGGTGTGTAAGGCTTTCTCCGCCATTAGGGAGGCTTTTGATCTAGTGAAGAAAACTCTCGAGTAGGTGACTCGGGGAGTGGAGTAGGGCAAGGAAGGTGTCCTTGTAGCCGAACCACTATAAATCCTTTGTCTCTCGGTTTGATCTTTCCATCTCTCACTTTTTGATTACTTACTTATTAGCTTCTCATACATAATTATTA
The DNA here is from genome assembly GCA_030686995.1 of Artemisia argyi. Taxonomy (NCBI): domain Eukaryota; kingdom Viridiplantae; phylum Streptophyta; class Magnoliopsida; order Asterales; family Asteraceae; genus Artemisia; species Artemisia argyi. The sequence continues at coordinate 29,237,449 of CM060688.1, read as the reverse complement.
TTGCTTGTGATTGTGCATAGATTGATTTCACATAAAGATCAAACTAAAATTCATTCATAACATTAATCTTACAAAAACAAACCAAGTACATAAACTTATATTGAAACGCTTATACATATATGTATATATATATATGCTTATATATATGATATATGAAATTATAAATTCTTTCCCAACATTGTACATAAGTAGTGTTTATACAAAATCCTAAATAAACTAGTATATACAATTTTGCATTAAAGAGTTTTGAAATTGTACATTATACATAAGTAGTGTTTATACAAAATCGTAAATAAACTAGTATCTATATTTTTGTATTAAAGAGTTTTGAATTTTTCGTCTCATCCTTAGAAGCTAACTTTTACAAAACAAATAAAATGAAAAAGACGTAAAACTATTCAACCCTCCCCCCCCCCCCCTTCTAGTTTTCCACAGATCTATTAGGGAATCAATTGAAAAAGAAAAAGCAGCCAGATCTAGCTCTCGATTCCGTTTCATTCCTGATTACAGTGATGATGAAGATACACTTGATATTCTTCAATTTTATAAAGATTCATCAGATTAAATTCCATCAGTTGAGATTCCATCTCAATCCACTATTATCACACCCGAGGTTCTCACTCACTCTCTGAGCATGGGGGACGAGCATCTTGACACTGTTCCTGAAAAGGAATCGGATGAATTCATAAAGTCTAGTGTTGAGAACCTTGTCCCAATCCCAAGAGAGTCACAGGTAATTCTTGATCATGTGTGTGATATCCCACCTCCTCTTGTCTTCCCGAATGATGATGTTGAGATGTTCTCCGATTCTAATGATGACGATTCGTTATCTTGTGGAGACATCGTTTTTATGGAAGAATTACCTTCTAAGCTAGTTAGCTTAGAAGAAGAGAATGATGAGATTGACACTGAAATCAAGGATGAAGCACTTCGTGCAACATTATTGAATGTCGATCTCCTCATTTCTAAAATCGAGGCTTTCAAAGAGAAACCTATTTCATCTCCTATCCCCATAAAGGATAGTGACATTTTCTCCGATGATCCTATTCTGGAGTTTGAAGCCTTTACTTTTGATCATATGGGAGAGAAGATTAGTGGCAGTATCACTTGTCATTCTCAAATTTCTCTCCCCGAATATGATTCATTCACCTTCGAGGAGTTCTCCGGTGAACTCACTCATATCATATCTCCACCGGAGTATGATAATTTTTACTTTGATCTAGACAAAGATGATCTTTGTGTTTCAGAGGGAAATATTCTCAACCTTGAGAATTTGCTTGATATCAAAATCCCAACCCTCCCACCCATTATATGTCTAGACCATATGAGCTTAAATGATGAGATTCATGATATACCAATCATGAATTCTCTTTCTGATGATGATGAGTCAATCTTAATTGTCATCAAGATCTTTCTTCCCTTCTTCACCTACCGGGTGACTTCTCCTGTTCTTCACTCCTTCGGGAATGAAGACATTATCTTTGACCTCGGCATCACCGCTTATAGTTTATACTATCTTAATCCAGGGTCTGTATCTCTCATCGGTGTGGAACTTTCATGTGCTTCAAATGTTTGTCCAAACATCTTGAATGAGAGTCCGATGGAGATTCTCTTTTCCACATCATGCTTCCCCATGAACAAATGAATTCGGGGTCGAGTCACAGTGGCATGCATATAGGGTTTTCACCCTAAGTGTGGGGGAGTTACCCCTGCTGTGGTTACCAATAAAGTGAAAAAAAATGGTGTTTCCACATTTAGCTTGTAATGTTGCCTTTTTACGTTCAAAGAGTCGGCATAATAGCCGGGACTTTGAATATTGAGGACAATATTCAATTCTAAGTGTGGGGGGTATTCTTGCGAATTTGATCACATTTTACCATCTAGTACCCCCGTTTTTGACAAAAATTTAAAAAAAAAATTCACTTGAGTTTCAAAATTTTTGTGGTTATCAGTCCGCCATGTCTAAACAACAAAAGGATTGGCTAATCCAGGAGCAAACGGCTCTTGGTAAAGATATATCAAATCCGTTTATGGCTTACAATTTGCCCAAAATTGTATGGTATCTCAACTCGCCATATCCTAAAAAGTGAAAGAGTTGGCTAGGCCGCAAGATTATGGCTTGTGATAAAGGCAGTGGAAAAACCATAATTGGTAATCAGCTCACCAAGATGTTGACTATGTCCATCAAGAGTTGGCTAGTCCAGAAGCAAACAGCTTCTGGTAAAGACAAATCAAATCCGTTTACAGCTGGTGGTTTGCTCAAAATCACATGGTTATCGGTGTACCATGGTTCTTACTTGAACTGAAACATTTGGCTACTCCAGAAGTAATGGCTTTTGGTAAAGAGATTAAAATCCATTAAATTTTCAAAACAGTTTATTGCTAGGGACTAGCAATATTTTAGTGTGGGGGTTTGATGAGTGCTCAAACACTCATCATTTCTGGTCAAATCTGAGCTGCAAAACATTTAAAAACACTCAAAAATGCATCAAAATACTGAAAATATTCCAAAATTGTGTTTTATATGTTTCAGATGCAAAATGAGTAAAAACAGATGAAAAACGTACAAAGTTTACATAATTGGCAGTTTCAGTCCCCTAACTTTCAAAAATTGGCAAAAATAGTCCCTAAGCATTTATTTTAAAAGAAAAGTCACCAAAGGTCCTTTTGAAATCATAAATTGTCAAATTTAGTCCTTTGGTGAAAAATCTCAAAAGTTTTGGAAATTACAAGTTTAGTCCCTGGAGTTTCACTTTTGACAGATTTGGTCCCTAGGAAATATTTGGAAGAAAAATCATCATTGGACTTTGGAAAATCACAAGTTGTCATAAAAGGTCCTTGGAATGAAAGTTTAGAGAAATGTCAGTTTGGTCCCTCAAGTTTGGCAATTTGGCAATTTTAGCCCTTGGATATTTTAAAAATGGAAAATTGCAATAATGGTCCTTGAATTATGGAAGCTTGGCAGGAAAGGACTTTCAAACAAGTTGGAAAGAATTACAATTTTAGTCCCTTGCAAATTCAAAAATTACATGTTTAGTCCTTGTAATAATTCTACAAATCAAATGGACCTGATGAGGCGAAAAATGAACCACTTTTAGGGGGTCATTTAAGCCCGAATTCAAATTTATTTGATCAAATATTGCCCTAAATCGTTCTTTTTGTGATTTTAGGTACTTTGGGAGTGAAATCTGGAAAAGGAAGCAATTCAGACGTTTTTGGAGCATAAAAGTGAAGAAAACGCCAAAGTCTTAATTTTCCATGCTGGGAACAGTAGGTGACGGCGTCAAGAGTAACTCCCTGACGGCGTCAAGAGCAAAATTCCATGACGATCTAGTACAGATTTGAAGGCGTCACGAAGGTAGGGCGTCAAGAGTTAAAGTTATGACGGCCTGGAAATGATTAAGTCTTGACGGCGTCAAATGTAGATCAAGGCAGTCCGAGAATAGTTTTGGCGGCGAGGTGATGGCGTCACAATGTTTGTCTTGACGCCGTCAGACCCCTTTTCCTATATATAGTTTTCTAATTTTCACATTAAAAGAGAGAGAAGTTTTGGAGAAACCCTAGTACGATTTTGGTGCGAATTTTACAGGTTTTTCAAGGGTTCCAACCCCTTGATACCTTGCATGTGTAATCAAGATAAGTGTTCTTTTAATTCAATCAATATGTCTATGTGTTGGTTGTCTATATTTTGTTCTTGTCTTAATTCCATCATGCTAGGCTAGATCTATCTTGTGTTTGCTTGGATCTAATGAAACCTAGATGTTAATTATGTGTTGATTATTTGTTTATACTTGTCTTGGATGAATGATTTATATGTTAGGCTTAAGCAAACTGGCAGATCTCCAATTGGTAACATGCTTGAACATCTTAAGAAACATGAACCGACGCGCACTAGGTCTTTATTGGTTGTATTTAATGCATGAGCCATTGTTTACAATCCCTATAGTTGTGTTGGGCATGGTGTAGGAGGAGATAAGAGCTCATAGAATTGGGGAGTTAAGTGTGCCACCCCATGAATGGTATTAAGGAATACAATCCGTCATCCATGCAACTATAACAAGTAATTAACGTGTAAAAGATGTCTAGGGAGTAGTGAAATCTAAGTAAACACATTTTCTCCACTTATTGCTCACAACTTTAGTATAATTTAGTTATTTTCATTTCCTGTATTTTATTTTGATTGCATCTTTAGTATTGGGTTAGTTGATTAGCAACTAATTCCGCCCAAATCCTTCAAACCCGAGATTTTTAATTGCTTTCTAAAAAAATATAAAAACACAAAAATAATCATCCCTCACCTTTAGAACTAGTATTTAGGTTTTCTAATCCTAGCGACACTATTCCTAAGCTGAACGATCAATCCCCCGGTACTTGTCACTATACTATACTACAACGATCAGGTACACTGCCTGGTGGGGGTTGTAAGCTTCTCAAGATCCCTTGAGAGGTAAAGCCTGGTGCGATTCCCACGTATCAAGTTTTTGGCGCCGCAGCCCGGGGAATAGTTATTGTCTAGGTTAGAATTTCTTTTTATTAGGTCTACTTGCTAGATTCCTTTCTAGTAAGATTTTATTTTTAGTTTTAGTTTTCTTTAGTCTATCTTTTTCTTTGTGTCTTTGTTTGTAAAAACCTTTCCATTGACTATTCCGTTAGCCATTATGGCGAACGCGAATCCACCAAGTCCGACACTAGAGTTTTACCAGAAAAAATATAATTACACTAGTTTGGATATAACAAGATGGAGGAATGAAATGAGGAGGATGGGATTTTATATTAATTTTATTGAGTACCTTGAGAAAAGAGGCCGAGTGCATAATGCTTTTAAAGAATTCACCTTAGGAGCTCCATCAACCCCTCAAAATGCCTCACTTAGTGAAACCTATGCACCATATGAGCCTTCACCTAGGATAGTTTCGTATGAGCCACCTAGCTGCATGTCATGGTTAGGCACTACCATAATACAGGATGAACACATAAGTGACCTTGATGTGATGGAGGATTTAGCCGAACATGATCACATTGATCAAAAAGACCTAGGTTTTATGATCGATGATGATGAATCTCAAGAAACACATGATGAATCTTTTGGGCAATTTGTATATAGCAGTCAGAATATTGAGGATGATCCGTATGATTTGGACATAGAAGTTGAGATGCCTAAAGAAGTACGTGAGATACTTGGGAAAATGTTAGGGTTAGATTATAATGAAACACATGTTGAGGATATAGGTGATCTTGACACAAGGAATGATGAAGTAAATAACATAAGCTCACCAAATACCCCACAAGTCCTACCATCATTTGAGGCACATACACCGCCCGTGACTTACCCGGAAGAAGTAGAAGAGACTATAGGAACCCCAATTGAGGTAGAACCCTTGGACCAAGCACAACTAGAGAATATAGGTTTTAACACTTATAGTGATGACCTTTCTTTTAGTTCTAGGGAAGTTCCTAGTTTTGATGAACCAGAGCCTCAACCAAAACCATTACCTAATCTTCCATCCTTGGATGAAAATTTAGGAATTGAAATAGGTCCCGATCCACCCATCAAACCATATAGTCCGGGTAGTCTTATGATAAAGGTAGTGGACTCTAAGCCTTGTAGAGAGGAAGCCAATATAGGAGTGGAAAATGACCTTACATGCTTACATCACCCATTTATGACTGATCACAAGAAACATTATGGGTTTAAACCGGGTTTATTAGGTCAAGATGGATCCCCAATTAGTAATCTCTTGAAGTTGATTGAAAATGATCCCTTTCTAGGAGAAAATCTTAATCAACCCATTAACCCGATTGAATTAGGTAAGGTTATGATGATAGGAGCACAACCCTTTGAGCATATAATTCATCCACCACTTTTTCCTCACGAGGCATATTTCCACCCTAAGGGTGTGTATCGCTACTTCCACCCGCACTTAATCCTAAGTGTAGGGAAAACCTCCCCTATTTCCGTTAAATAAGGGTAGAGTCAGGCTCGTGACTCGAACAAAAACAAGCGCTTCTTAGGAGGCAACCCATGTTTTATGTGATTTTATTTTATTTGTTTGTTATTTGCTTCTGTATGCATGCTTAGTTTTTATTGTTGGTAGATCATGTTTCTAAATTAAAAATAGTGGAAATACTTTACTTTGTTGTTTTGGTCTAATCTTAACTCCACCTAAAAGTATTTTTGCAAAAGATAAGTGTAAGGGGAAACCCCAAATATGTTTTTAAGAAACAAACCGATCATGATTTTCCACAATATTAAATGAGCATGTATATTCGTAATTGTTAGAGTCAAATGCTTGTATTGAGTCATAATGAAGTTTTGCAGGATTTTCCAGGAAGTAGGACCAAGTTTTTCCAGAAATTTTCCGGAAACTTAACATAAGGATTTCTGCAGGTCACTTCTGACGGCATCACGAGTTTACTCTTGACAGCGTCAAGTGTAAAAATCTGGAAATTTTACCAGTTTTGTTTTTCTAACGGAGTCTTATGGTTTTTGTGAATTATTAAGTTTTATAATCTCCAGGAAATCTGCAAACTTCATTCCACAAGCATTATATCGTATCTTGTTTTCTAGGATTTAGTAACTTATATAGGATGCCGCCGATTTTACGCGAGGTTGTCTTGTCTATTTTATCAGGTTTTACAGGTTATGTATGACAAGAAGATGATTTATATTTTGGATGGGAAGCTTTGATTGTTCATTTTCTTGAAGGAAGATTTAACCTGGCCACCTTATTATCCATACCGAGCGAATCAGGGGAGTATTTGATTTCATTCTCTTTACTTTTTCACTTTTACATTCTTTACTTGAACATTGGGGACAATGTTCATCTTAAGTGTAAGGGGAGGGTAAAAAGATGATACCTTACATGTACACTTTCGCTTGAGTTTGTTTTGTTTAATGGTAGATGTGTAATAAAACTATGAGAAATACTTGTTAGTGCAATTTTAGCGCCAAATTTAAAATTTTTTACAACATTTAGGAGTGAAACTTTAGCCATAGCAAGCGTCTCATGGATAGGAGATTGTATGACTAGCACATAACCGTATATTCAGAAAAATTTTCCACCCAAATATGTGAGGTTCGCCTTTAGATTTGATAGGAAAAGCATTTATTATTAGTGCTTATGAGTGTACCGGTAGCATTTAGATTCTAGAACTTGCGTTATGATGCATCCCGAGACCGCTAGTGAAACTACATTCGTGTAGTAGGATTTACTACATGATAAGAGGCATTAGGATCACCCTTGTGTTAAACCCGTATTATAATTACTTGACCATTTAAGTCATAATACTTGGCTAGTTAAGTCAACTAATTTTTCCCACACCCTTAGCGTTGTACTCATTTTTAGTACATGATACACCTAGTACACCCCTCCGAGCCTATCTTTTCGTTTCTAACTTTAAGCATTTTACTTAAAGGAAGAATTTGTTACACCCCACTTAAATGTACACCCAAATCGCCTTAGCCTTCCGTGTATGCGCTCATTTTTAGTGCATTATTGTTATTTGTTAAACCCTAAGTTAACTTTCTAATTCATTACATGGTTGCTAAGTCGAGTCATATCCTTGTACATATTGTTTTGGGACGATTGGGACTCATGGATAAGTACTTATTTTATGAAGTAATGGGGAAGAACATCATATATTACCCCCATATGTACGTTAATCTTAAAAGTGCTCCAAGTGTTTTGATTTTCTTAATTCGAGTCATTAGTTTAGTTAATTGTAAAGTATGTAAAGATTCAAGTGTAAGGGGAATTCTCATCCCCTATGATGTATTATTTTGGATGGTAGGGTAAGAGTGTATGCAAAAAAAAAAAAAAAAAAAAAAAAAAAAAAAAAAAAAAAAAAACATACGAACTACTATCCCTTTTCATTCTATGTTCATTTTATGTTTTTGTTATTTTTCATTTATTAGCTTAAGTCGAGTCTAGTCTTGGCTTAGCAACGCCACATTGTACATGTAATTAACCAAGATTGTTAACTCGCCACCAGTAAAACTTCCTTTATCCAACAAAACCGTGTATTTCATATCCCTACACCTAATGTTACAACCCTTTAAAAGACCTCTTTGATAGTTTATCCTAGGTGCTTACGCCATGTGGTGGAGGTTTGATCCTTTCCCAAGCCTATGGTAATCTATTTTGCTATGACAGGTAGTGAGAGATATCTTCCATTTCCATATTGTAATTTACACTTTATTACACCCGAGAGATGTGAGTATCTAAACACTATTTGTGAGGTGCTTGTGTATGACCTCCGTGCTTGTCTATTGGTCTTTAGTGGAACGATTATTTGTTGTAATTATTTTTATATTAGTGTTAAATGACCCCTAACTTGTATTTTGAGTAGAATAAAAGCGCATTTGCTTGAGGACAAGCAAATCTCAAGTGTAAGGGTATATGATGAGGCGAAAAATGAACCACTTTTAGGGGGTCATTTAAGCCCGAATTCGAATTTATTTGATCAAATATTGCCCTAAATCGTTCCTTTTGTGATTTTAGGTACTTTGGGAGTGAAATCTGGAAAAGGAAGCAATTCGGACGTTTTTGGAGCATAAAAGTGAAGAAAACGCCAAAGTCTTAATTTTCCATGCTGGGAACAGTAGGTGACGGCGTCAAGAGCAAAATTCCATGACGATCCAGTACAGATTTGAAGGCGTCACGAAGGTAGGGCGTCAAGAGTTAAAGTAATGACGGCCTGGAAATGATTAAGTCTTGACGGCGTCAAATGTAGATCAAGGCAGTCCGAGAATAGTTTTGGCGGCGAGGTGACGGCGTCACAATGTTTGTCTTGACGCCTTCAGACCCCTTTTCCTATATATAGTTTTCTAATTTTCACATTAAAAGAGAAAGAAGTTTTGGAGAAACCCTAGTACGATTTTGGTGCGAATTTTACAGGTTTTTCAAGGGTTCCAACCCCTTGATACCTTGCATGTGTAATCAAGATAAGTGTTCTTTTAATTCAATCAATATGTCTATGTGTTGGTTGTCTATATCTTGTTCTTGTCTTAATTCCATCATGCTAGGCTAGATCTATCTTGTGTTTGCTTGGATCTAATGAAACCTAGATGTTAATTATGTGTTGATTACTTGTTTATACTTGTCTTGGATGAATGATTTATATGTTAGGCTTAAGAAAACTGGCAGATCTCCAATTGGTAACATGCTTGAACGTCTTAAGAAACATGAACCGACGCGCACTAGGTATTTATTGGTTGTATTTAATGCATGAGCCACTGTTTACAATCCCTATAGTTGTGTTGGGCATGGTGTAGGAGGAGATAAGAGCTCATAGAATTGGGGAGTTAAGTGTGCCACCCCATGAATGGTATTAAGGAATACAATCCGTCATCCATGCAACTATAACAAGTAATTAACGTGTAAAAGATGTCTAGGGAGTAGTGAAATCTAAGTAAACACATTTTCTCCACTTATTGCTCACAACTTTAGTATAATTTAGTTATTTTCATTTCTTGTATTTTATTTTGATTGCATCTTTAGTATTGGGTTAGTTGATTAGCAACTAATTCCGCCCAAATCCTTCAAACCTGAGATTTTTAATTGCTTTCTAAAAAAATATAAAAACACAAAAATAATCATCCCTCACCTTTAGAACTAGTATTTAGGTTTTCTAATCCTAGCGACACTATTCCTAAGCTGAACGATCAATCCCCCGGTACTTGTCACTATACTATACTACAACGATCAGGTACACTGCCTGGTGGGGGTTGTAATCTTCTCAAGATCCCTTGAGAGGTAAAGCCTGGTGCGATTCCCACGTATCAGGACCTTTTGATATTATATCCAAATCCACCCAACAAATCCCAAGTCCAATCCAATACAACACCAGGCCCACTCTACCTCCAAGCCCACAAACAAAACCACCCCGTCCCTTTGAATATTACCCAGGTCAAACATTTGACACTTCTTTCCACCTCCTTCCCCCACTTGATCACTGCAAATACCAACTCCCTGCCAACCCCCCTCACCTCCAACTCACCTTCTCCATTTCCTGTCCCCCCCAGCTCACCACAACCCTCCAAGAAGCATTAATTGCTTCAAGAAACTAACACTCAAACACCAACTGCCAAAAACCACTTTGGCGCCAAAAAACCATTTCAATGGTTGAGATAAATTTCTGAGATCCAATGGCTGGAAAGGATTGGGAAAGTCACTATGGGACCCACTGAATCATAAACATCAATTATAAAAGAAGAAAGAAGACAGGGAGGAAGATTATTAGTTTTTAGCTTAGCTTTGTCAATTTTTTATTGTAATTTTCATTTGTAGTTGTAATTTTTAGTTTAAATCAGTTGCAATCATCTTTTTAGTGAAATATCAAGGTTCCTTAGCATTAATTCAAAACTCTCTTGTGAATTCAGTTTTTACCTTATTAAGTGAAAATTTCATTTTGGCTCTAATATTATTAAAGGTTGTTGATTTCTGTTCCTTTGGATTCAATTTAGCTTATTATCAAGGTTCTAAAAGCCTAGTTAGCATTAATACAAACTTAACTCAGAAAAATCAAAAATCATATAAAACACATGAAAATTCAAGAAATCAGTGGAAAACAAAACAAGAAGAAATGGAACATGGCATGTATGGAATTGCAGAGGTATTAGATCCTCAAGGGAGGAATTAGGACAGTTGTGGATCATTGGTGCTTGGTTTTGAAGCTTATTAGACTCATTGTAAGCAACTTCCATTTTTGCTACTATTACCATAGCATACTGATTGTTATCTTCTTACAAGCATTTTGCTGTGTATTATGAGCCCTATTAGTTTACCTGTGTTGTTATTTCAATCCTACTTGATCCATTTTGCTAGGTCTCAATATCACTCTACTTTGCACTTTTATTAGCATATTTAGTTTCTGCTAAGTACACCACTATTCTTTCTATCATTTTTGGTTTAATATACTCCTTATAACATAAATAAGCACCCTGCATAGTTAGTATAGCCCAAATATTTTGAAATCCTTTGAAATGCAAAATCAGTAATGCTATAAGGGGTGTTTGGATCAGTTGGATCCAAGGTTTTCTAGGTGGTTTCTGATGTTGTTTTTAGTTAAAATATGCCATATTAGGTCATAACAGGTTAGATAGATAATAAAATCCCTTAGCCATTTGCAGTCAAAATGACCTCTTGAATCCATTTATTTATCATCTGTTAAGTTTTAGGATCCCAAATCCCATCATCTCCATTCACAAGTAGCTAATGTAGCTAAAATTAGTTCTATTATAACTTATAACTACAAATCAAGTCAGTAGAATCAAGCCAAACTTCACAAAAGTCAATAGTTCAAGTTTTTCATAAAAAGTCAAATGTGCGTCTCTCAGATTTTCCAAATCTTGCATGAATTTTTGCGATTTTTAGGATAGGATTTAGACCTCAAAATTTTTAGGATTTTTAGTCTCCCAGCTAAACTTTGATGTCTCACTTCCATTTTATTTTTATGATTTTTTGTGTGGGCTCCACTCTTGCCTAAAGTGGCCTGCAGGGGGAGTCACCTCCCCTGCACCATGGTCTATTCCAACAGGCCTGTTTTAATAAGCCCATTCCTAGCTCAAATAAGGACCGCACTCCTTGCATATTAGCTTATTCATAAGCTTTTCCAGCTGGCTTATTGATTTCACCCTCACTTTACCCCTCCAAGCACCCTTGTGGGACCCACAGTGGCCTGCAAACAAGCCCAAAAGGCCTGGTTGGTCTGTGGTGTTTTGGATCAGCTTATTTTGCTTTGTAGCATATTTCACTAGGTTCCCCTTGTTGTTTCAGCTTAATCTAAGTTCTAATAACTTAATTTCAGCTTATTTCACCCTTGTGGGCCCCCCTAACTGCTTATATCACCCTTTGCCCATGACAGTTGACCAAAGTCAATTGTCCAACTCTTATTAGTCCAATTTGCTTAATTTTCCTTTCCAAAACTTTTGTTTTCATTAAAGTCTTATTATTCCAGTAATATATTAGTATTATAAAAGAAAAATCTAAAAAAAACAAACTTAATTATAGTAATAGCTTCTATTTAATAGAAGTTATCTTTTTCATTTTTTTTAGCTTATTATTAAGCACTTATGTATTTTCATATTTTTTCTCAGTTCCTAATAGTTTGAAGTATTTTCAGTAATTTTTTCATATTTTTATATTGTCATTTAGTAATTATTAGATTTAATATTAGTTTTATTATTTATTAATTAATAATTAAGTATTATATAGCAAAATTAGTTTTTATAAAGTAATACATAGTTTTTATATTTTCCCTAGCTATTAAATATTATAAAATGATTTTAGGAATTTTTCTAGAATTTCTACTGTTAATTTTCTAATTTTCTTAATTAATTTAGTTAAATTAGATATTAGTTAATAAATAAGTAAATAATTAGTAAAATAGTTTAAATGTAATTTTTACAAACTTTTTATAATTTTTTAGGATTCCTCTAATAGTTAATTAGATTTATAAATTTTTCTATAATTATCTTAGTCTTTTTAATATTTTTAATTATTTTAATTAATTTAATTAGTTAATTAATATTTAATTAGTAATTTATTAATATAAAATCCACAAAAAGACAAAAAGACATATTTTTAATTTTAAAATTTGTTTTTAGTTATTTTATAATTTTAGAAATTTAATTTTTATTTTTCTAGTATTAGATAATATTAGATTGTATTTAAGTTATTTAAATATTAATAATTAGTATTAAATAGTATTTAATTAATATTAAATAAGTAATTAGTGTAAAAATTAATTTTCTTTTTCTAACATTTTTCTTTAATCCTTAGGTTTGTGAAAAAGTCATTTTCACCCCCTGAGGGTTTTCAGATTTCAGTTTTCACTTTTTATTTCGTACGTTCATGTAAATTTAAATTGAACGTACGCGTTTTTAGTGTTTAAACGTTTCTGGTTTTTCTAAATTTCCAGTCTTGTTCATATAGCTTATTTAAGCTATTTCCTTGTAGATTCCTTAGTATAACCATTCACAAACCCTTTCCTGTCCAAATTCACCCGATCACAAGCTCGTTTGAATACAATCCACACCTCGTCGGGACATAACGACCCGGGGAAACACTATATTACCCGGAAGAATTGGTCTAGGTAGTTTGAATATATTGACCACATCTGTGGTTGACTTTAATTGACTGCTTTCGTGCCAATCAGTTATGTATATATGTATTTGTCCCATATGACTCCAATAACCAACAGTTGAGCATGACATAGGAATAAATATATGTGATTGTATGAGGTTATAGATGCCAAATATCAAAGAAAGTCATATTAAGGAAACAAACATCACAAGAAATTTATTAAACACGCATAATAAAGGACATACAAGAAGAACATCATTCAATCCTATCATATTTTATTCATACAAGCTTGTGAAAAGACTTAGATTGTTACTACTAGAGCAAATTTTTACTATTTCACTCTTCATCCATTTTGAATGTGTTTTAAGTGATATTTATTTTAAGCAAGTTTTGTTGTCATGATAGCAAGCAAGATTACACCTTTTATAGATGAGTTAAGTTGGTAGTTAGGATATTAGGGTTTTGAGTTAAAAAGTAGATGATATAATGATTGAATCGGGAATAGATTTTGTGTTTCCTAATTGTAGGGATTGTCATGATTATCTTATTAAATTAAAATGGTTAATATTTGATTTTACAGGTTTATAAATTTTGAATTGCAAAATATAATTCAAAAATTGTGTTGGTCTAGTGGTAATCACACGTGTTAATGTGACAAACAACCCAAGTTCAATTCTCCCCGTTGTCATTTTTAATTAACTCCGATTTTTAGTTGTCTAGGAACTGCTTTTGTGATGACATGGAAAATGCCAATAAAATAAATTTAAAAAATTGCTTATATGGCGATAAAGTGATGACATGGCTGATAATGAATTACTGGGCATTGAGGTGGCATTAATGACGTCATACGCCTCCTGTTATATATAATGTAGAGATATATATACGTAGTTAGGATCAAATAGGAAAAATAATTAAAATAGGAATGATAAGAAGTAACCACAACCACACATTTCAGATGCACCTACAAAAGTGGATGCATCTTCCTTCAAATTTTCCCTCCTAATTTGAAATGTGTTGCTAGAATTACTTCTTACCCTTCTTATTTTAATAATTCTTCTTACTAGATCCCTATATATATATATATATATATATATATATATATATATATATATATATATATATATATATATATATATATATATATATATATGTGTGTGTGTGTGTGTGTGTGTGTGTGTGTGTGTGTGTGTCTGTGTGTGCGTGTGTATATATATATATGTATATATATATATATGTATGTATATATATATATATATATATATATATATATATATACGTATATATATATATATATATATATATATATATATATATATATATATATATATATATATATATACGTATATATACGTGTATATATATATATCTCTACATTATATATAACAGGAGGCATTTGAATGAAATGTCACCTCATTGCCCAGTAATTCAATTTCTGCCATGTCATCAGCCACGTCATCACAATCTGTCCATGTAAGCAATTTTTTTTAAATTTATTTATTTTGCAAGTTTTTAATTAATTTCGAAAATTTCTATATTACATAAAATTTTAATATTAGGCGTGTGTATATATTAATTATATTACATAAAATTTTAATATATTTGTGTATATTAAATAAAATTTTAATATTAGCATCAATTTGTGCAATGTTCGGTTTTTGTTATATTTTCGTGTTATTTTTTGTTTTTTTTTTTTAAAAACCATCTGTTAGGATTCGAACTCAAGACCTTACATGTGTTATGTGGTATCTTAACCACTGAACCAACAAATTGTTTTGTGGAAATTCTATAACTCCAAATCTATAAACTTGTGCAATTAATTATTTTTGCTAATTCACATATATCTAATTCAATTCTGCATTTACAAAACCATTAAATAAAAACCTTATGCGCTTCAATTGTGAGCCTCTCCAGAAAACCCTAACGTGCTTCTTTAAGGTATTAGAGAACTATTTTTTATCGAGTTGATATGTATATATATTGCGTTATTATGTATTGCATGGAAGATTTGAAGACAAGTTTTCTAGCAGATAAGCAGCTTTACGATACAGATTTTGATGATTTTGGGGAGGATGTGTTTGAAGTTCCCAAGGTTACACCACTTATATTAGGCAATCCGGCTAACCCTTTAAGCATATCTCAGTGTTTAGATGCAGCATTAGATCATCCACAGTAAGCAATATTCTTAGTCTGTAATATGCGTTTATTTGGTTACTGATTAACTGTGAATTGGGATCTTATGTCGGTTTATTGTATTTGCAGAACTACTGGCAGAGGCTTTGTGTGTTGCTTCATTGGACAAGGTTATGGTATATCTCTTTTAGATTTCTTTCTTTTAAATTTTTGGGTTTTTTGGTTCTGATCTTTATCATATATATTGGAATTATCATTCACAATATCTTTATCATTGTCATGGGCAGCCAAGAATTGGTTATCATTCTCAGATGCCTACCATGCATATTGATGCTTCGACTGTCGGTCAAATACGGGTGCCTACAGTGGATGGTTATTCCTCCACGTTTGTAAGAAATGACGTTGTTTAACAATCTTGGTCATGCAATATCCATGACATTCAGTCTAAAGGTAAGGGAAAATTGTGTAAAGCTGACGTCCCATCCTCTACTGCTGTTCCTGGATGGTCCAGTAACAACGCTGCTATCAATATTAACGAGTGTGGTTAGGCCTCTCTTTATTAACAATTTCTTTCAAAAAAAATTTCTTTTGTTGTTATATTTAAGGCAAAATCTTTTGGCTTATGTCTTATTCAATACTTGCACTGTTATGAATTTAAACCATTGTTGCAGGCATGAAGTATGTGCCAAAGATACTCAATTTTGATACTGCTGTTGTTCGGGACAACGAAATTTTTTATCCATAAGTCGGTATGCCCTGTACTTATGCATCCGTATTATTAACAAATAGAATAATCAGTCACATGAAAAGCATGGGACTCATGTTAATGGCAGTTTGTACTAAAAAGAATTTATACAAATTTGCAGCAACAAACTTTGGAATGACCATGCTTGATTTTGCACCATATCCTATTTTGAAAAAGTTGCACGCAACACACCGAAAACCACATCAATAGATATAAAAGAAAATCATATGGTAAATTGTCAATTCAACAATGTAATGTGTTTATTTGTGAATAACTATACATAACTAATATTCATATTAAATTCTTTTTGGGTTACAGGTGCAATACCACGCCATCTTCCGTTGTCTAATCCGAAAATAATAAACACTCGCGTTATGCAAAAAAAGGTTATATATTAAGTGTGTTCTTTTTTATTTGAACCAGCTACAATCCATACCATTTATTCCCTTTAATATTTCATCCTTCAATTAACAGGAATGGATATGCAAATCACGTCTTCCATTGATATTGGTCCTCAGAAACATAGTTTGGCATCATTATTATCTGGTGAGCTATTTATGTTACACTTACTATTAATAACATTCGCTTACCTGGATATTTTACCTGGAACTAGATTCAGTGGAAGAGCAGTTACTATTGGCCAGTCATTCTGTTGCAAATGACTCTCCCACACGACGAGTTTCAGCCACCCAAGAAATAACCCGACCACTACTACTGCATAGAATGCTCATCTACCTGAAATCAGTCCCAGCAACTCTGCTGCACAAAATGCTCACCCTATGCATTTGGGACATGGTAAGCTGAATCCCGTAAAAATGCATTTTCATTTATGCAGCCTATTGTAGGGCAAAGTTTTGGTTTGCAGAAAGATTGGGTCACTTTTTTGTAGTCATTTATAGAAGGGGTTTGACTTTGGCATTCGACTCTGATTATATGATTATTCTATCATTTAAGATGGTGTTTCAGATTGGTTATTGCAAGCCTGAACCACGTCACTGTATTGGATGTATCACGATAAGGTTATTTTAGCTCTTGGATATGTTGTATTCAATCACTATGATATATCACAACATCCTTATATACTTATTTTCTGTACTAGATAGACGCGCCATTGGATCCAACAAAAGAGCTTTCTAGGTACGTATACTAGCTTGCTGCATCGAAGAGGGGTTTAGGATTGCTTATTGTTTCTGTTAATCTAAATGTATCAACACTTGGAATGGCATGGTTTTGCTTGAAACTTGGTAATTAGTCCAAATGAAAGTAAAAAGAAAAGGCAAATGGACAGGATGTGTGTTGCTAGAAATCTCAGTCGCAATAACTGTATCATGTATGGTGGTGGTGCAGTAGAAACTTCATGCTCGATTGCAGTATAAGCCCCTATTGATAAATCTCCTAGAGTTGAACAGGTTCCAGCATTTATCTTAAAAAAAATATTCAAATTTGGTTCTCATTTATATGAACATGTACTAAATGTTTCCCATTTTTT